>CM020025.1:75518323-76718323 GCA_009769605.1 Bucorvus abyssinicus
CCGGTAAGGATGGATACGCGCTGTGAGAAGGCCGGGGAAGGACTGCTTCTGAGGTAGCCATTAAGTGAATGGCCTCAGGCTGCCCAGGAGAGGCAGGAGGACGTGTGCATTTAAAGCAGTCATGGGAGCTGCTGCATCGCACATCGGCACATTCAATATCAGCAACCTACACGAAGCGGTGCTGAAGATCAGCGACCAACACGAAGCGGCGCTGGGGATATCCGCAGGGACCTTAAAAAAGGTGAGCACCTGAGGTGCGGTATGGGGCAGGCTTCATCGACTCCAGAAGAAGCGGCGATAGCAAGACTCCTGCTGCATATCCTCTCTAAGAGAGGGATTAAATACGAAGAACATGCCGTCCGGCGCCTGTTACAGTGGCTCCGGACACAAGGCTTGCCAGCAGAAACATCAAAGGCCTTCGATCCCACCGTGTGGGACGAAGCGGGCAAACTGTTGTGGGAGGCAGTCTTGCGCAGAGATAAAAACGCAGAAGGGCTGGCAATTACATGGAAACTAATGACTGAAGTAGTTAAGAGTGTGAGAGCAGAAAGGAAAACTGCGGCGGAGATGGAGGCCGCGCTGGGGGCTGTGGCGCACGCTGTTTGAAACCTGGAAAGCTCATGTAGGAGACAAAGCAGCGGAAAAAGAAAAAGCAGCACCCAAGGATCCCTTGCCCCTCCCCGACTCGACCCTTCCAGCCCTGTGAGCCTTCTGCTCCACCTGAATACCCTGATTTATCCTCGGTATATGAGGAGGAGGAGGAGGATCCTTTAGATCCCAGACCGGCAGACCCAGAAAAGGAGCCAGATCTGTATCCGTCAGACCCTCGCAAAGCATGGCTCAACATTCGCAACAGGCAGTAAAAGAAGGTGATTTGGGCTTCTGAAAGGACCTCACCGTATGCCCGGTAACCTCTGAAGCAAATCAGTGACCGAGGTGGGAGCCTATCAACTTTGGTATCGTAGAAGAACTCCGATGCACGGTCAAAGACTATGGGGTCAAATCCCCGCGTGTGATGAGCTTACTTAAAACGGTGTTTGAAACGTACGTATCGTGTCCTCATGACTGTCAGACGATAGCTCAGTTATCGTGGATGAGTACTCAATATATGATTTGGAGTGGGATGTGGAGAGATGCAGCGGTGCAAAAAGCGCTTGAAAAGTTGAAGCAGGACAGCCGACGCTCGTGCACCCACCCTCGCCCCCCCTCCGGCTTGTACAGCTGGGTTTTTCCCCCCCTGCTCTTGCCATTGAAGATCAGAGCCTCCCCCACTGCAGCTGCCTGTGGGAGGTACGCCTCTGTGTGCTTGGTAGGCTGTTTTTCCAGTGCAGCCCAGTGAGCGGCCTTGATCTCTTAAGGTGGTTTAAAAAAAAAAAAAAAAAAAAGGTGATGTTTTCTTCCCACTTGCAGGATGGCAGTAACGGTGGGATGGTGTTTTGGGTCAGTGCTTCTGACTTGCTGCGCCCCCACCGTGGCCCACAGGATTTAGAGGTGACCTCAGTCTGCACAGCAGACAGTATCAGCGAGTTGTGTCCGAAATGCAGGAAAGCACGTTATCTCTCTCCTGAAAACGGGAAAAAGCTGCACCATCCTCAACAGCTTGTGGGGGGAAAAAAAAAATTGGCATTTGACAGTTATTGATTTGAAAGATTGTCTTTTTATTATTGGACTGTCCTCCCTCAAAGCATGAAAAACAGTCTCACTATCTGTCAGCAGTATGTGGCGAGGGCTTTGAGCCCAGTGCACAAACAGCTACTTCATATTGCGATATAACATTCTATGGATGACATCCTTGTGGGACGAGAGAAGATCAATCATTCAATATCGATTCATCAACAAATCCAGTTGTTACAGGACTTAACAAAACAACTGACTGTCAGTATCGGATGGAATCCGTTTGCCAGATGAACTTGAGACTAACCACGGTCACGCAATTTATTATTAATTGGATCCTATCTCTGTGGTATTTTCCTGTGTATTGCTTGTTGTTTACCCTGTTTGTGATAAGGATGAAGTCAAACGACCACCAAACAGTGACCCCAGTAGTGAAATTGGGCATGCGTGAAGTTACAGATTATGTCATTGACAGGTGGAGTTTGGGACGGTCCACACATACGGACTGGCCACATGTTATGTGAGGGGCAGCTTTAACCTCTGCTATAAAGGTAGTGCTGTTTGAGCACAGGGGCAGGGTAGCTATACGGCAAGAGAGGACCACGTTGCCTCCGAGGGGTTGCCCACCAAGTGTCCGGTACCTACCGACACCTCATCCCGAAAACAACCTATGCTGGGAACGCTGTGGATTTGTACATCACTTGCTGTTCTAGGGTTGGTATGTATATGAGCTGAGGTAACTTTCTTCTTCTTCCCCCCACTAATTCGTCAAATAGGGTATATTGTTATTTACCTTAATTGTATTAACAGATATGTCCCGAGCTTTATCACTAGTAATAACACAAGTTACCAGCCACGGCCTGGTGATAGCTCCAAAAAAAAAAAAAAAAAAACGGGTGAGCAGGAATGGACGGTATGAACCCTCATGAAAGACTGGCTAAAGCCCTATATGTACTCAATTTTCTAAATCGCTGGCATGAATCAGGACCTCCATTTGTTAAACATTTTATGTCCATGGAGGGAAACCACAGACAAGTGGAGAGAAAAGCTTTAGTGAAAGTGAAAAACTTGGAAATGAGACAATGGGATGGTCCATTTCCTTTAGTAACTTGGGGAAGAGGCGATGCTTGTGTTTCCACAGGTAGCAGACCACGGTGGACACCAGCACCATGTGTGCGACCATACATGTCATCATCAGATGGATCCAAATAGCTGTGAGCAGTGCTGCCTGGATACCACCACAACCAAAGACCGAAGTCTGGATAACATTTAGCAAACATGACAGGTCAAGACTCCCTTTGTCTTGCGACAGCATCGCCAGAAAATCCCTTCTACACCTGTTTAGTAGGCCACCCATTGGATGATTACTCAATTATCATCCCTTTCAATGCTGTGGGTGGTCCCTATAGTTTAGGTCGACTAACTTTATTAACACCAAACACATCTATGATTTAAAATCTCGAAGGTCATCACGAAGCTTACATACATATAGCAACCAATGTGATGATTGGATTAAGTTTTGGAGTTGTAGTAAAGTAATCGCTACTTCTTTTTATGCCCGGGGTGGCTGCTGCCAAAGCCCTGGCGACATTAAATAAATTGGGGTGTTGGTTAGAAAAGCAGAGTAACGCTACTTCACAAGCTTTGAGTGGATTATTATTAGACATCGATTCTATTAGACATGCCATGCTTCAAAATAGAGCAGCCTTAGATTTTTTATCGCTATCACAAAAACAAAAAGGGGGAGTTGTGGGAGACTTTAAGGAGCAGCAGGACTTCTTGCTGTCAGATTTGTAAACAAGGATGGACATGAACGGACAAGTACGGTCATGTATTCAAAGTGAAACTAACTAGACAATTATAGTGTTAGAATAGACGCGTGAATTTCACTAATGAGCCAATTAACTGTAATCTTGAAGCGCATGATCAGTGCATGTATGGAAACTCTGTGCCTATAAATATAACTCTGTCGCACTTAATAAACGGAGCTTTCCGCACACCATATTGGCGTCTGGGTCTGCTCCGTTATGGCATGAGGATTGTGTAAACCGCAGCGACACTCTAGGCTGCTTTACATCATCCTTTAGGAGCCCCTCCAATGCCATGAGAAATTTGAGGCTAACACTTTTCTTTGAGCCAGGAACCTTCATCATTTCCTCTCTGGGCTCACTTCACTCGTGCCAAAGCCGCCTCACCAAAGAGAAAATGTCCAGAGATTGCTCCACCACCAAAGGGGCCAGCCCACAATCTCCTGGCTCTATTTCATCTTCCCTTAGGAGCTACTCCAAAGCCACTGGAGATTTGGGGCTCACAGCTTTTTCTTCAGCCCCGGACCTTCATCATTGCCTCTCCGGAGTCGACTCACTCAGTCGCCAAAGCCGCACCTCCAAAGTGATAATGTCCAGCCATCGCTCCCCATCGAAAGGCGCCAAAACCAAATGTCCTGGCTGATTTTCATGTTGCCTTAGGAGCCACTCCAATGCCCCTTCAAATGTGCAGCTAGCACTTTTCCTTGAGCCACTAACCTTCATCATCTCCTCTCTGGCCTCACTACACTCGCGCCGAAACCGAGTCTCAAAAGTGACTAAGTCTGCCAAATGCTGCCCCACCAAAGGGGCCAGCCCACAATCTCGTGGCAGCTTTTCATCTTCCCTTAGGAGGCTCTCCAATGCCCCTAGGAAGTTGGGGCTAGCACTCTTCCTTGAGACAGTAACCTTCATCATCTCCTCTCTGGCCTCACTTCACTAGCGCCCAAGCCAAGCCTCCAAAGTCATTACGTCCAGACATTGCTCCCCAACCAAAAGTGCCAGCCCAGAAGCTCTATGTTGCTTTTCATCCTCCTTTAGGAGCCTCTCAAAAGCCACGCGAAATTTGAGGCTAAAGACTTCTCCTTCAGCTACTAACCTTCACCATCTCCTCTCTGGCCTCAATTCACTCGCGCCCAAGCTGAGGATCTGAAGTAATTATGTCCAGCCATTGCTCTCCAAACAAAAGTGCCAGCCCAGAAGATCTAGGCTGCTTTTCATCCTCCTTTAGGAGCCTCTCAAATGGCACGAGAAATTTGAGGCTAAAGACTTCTCCTTCAGCTACTAACCTTCATCATCTCCTCTCTGGCCTCACTACACTCGCACCCAACCTGAGGATCTGAAGTCATTATGTCCAGCCATTGCTCTCCAAACAAAAGTGCCAGCCCAGAAGATCTAGGCTGCTTTTCATCCTCCTTTAGCAGCCTCTCAAATGACAATAGAAATTTGGGGCTAACACTTTTCCTTCAGCCACTAACTTTCATCATCTCCTCTCTGGCTCACTTCACTTGCACCCAAGCAGATGCTCCAAAGTCAATATGTCCAGCCATTGCTCCCCAACCAAAAGTGCCAGCCCACAATCTCTTTGCTGGTATTCTTCTTCCCATAGCAGCATCTCCAAAGCACAATAAATGTCAAGCTTGCACTTTTTCTTTCAGCCACTAACCTTCATCATCTGATCTCTGGGCTCACTTCACTTGAGCCCAAGCCGATACTCCAAAGTCAATATGTCCAGCCATTGCTCCCCAAACAAAAGTGTCAGTCCAGAAGCTCTACGATGCTTTTCATCCTCCTTTAGGAACCTCTCAAATGGCATGCGAAATTTGGGGCTAACACTTTTCCTTCAGCCACTAACTTTCATCATCTGTACTCTGGGCTCAATTCACTGAGGCCCAAGTCGAGGCTCCAAAGTCATTATGTCTAGCCATTGTTCCCCAACTGAAAGTGCCAGCCCAGAATCTCGTGGCTGCTTTTCCTCCTCCTTTAGGAGCCTCTCAAATGCCAAGAGAAATTTGGGGCTAAAGACTTTTCCTTGAAACACTAACCTTCATCATCTGCTCTCTGGCCTCACTTCACTCACGCCCAAGCCCAGGCTCCGAAGTCATAACATCCAGCCATCGCTCCCTAATCAAACATGCCAGCCTAGAATATCGTGGCTGATTTTCATCCTCCTTTGGGAGCCTCTCAAATGTCACAAAAAATTTGGGACTAACACTTTTCCTTCAGCCACATATCTTCATCATCTCCTCTCTGGCCTCAATTCACTTGCTCCAAAGCCCAGAGTCCAAAGTGAAAATGTCCAGCCATTGTTCCCAATTACAAAGTGCCAGGCCACAATCTCTTTGCTGGTATTCTTCTTCCCTTAGGAGCGTCTCCAATGCACCATAAATGTCAAGCTTTCCTTTAGCCACTAACCTTCATCATCTCCTCTCTGGCCTCACTTCACTCGAGCTCAATCCGAGGCTCCAAAGTCATTATGTCCAGCCATTGCTCCCCATCAAAAGGCGCCAAAACCAAATGTCCTGGCTGATTTTCATGTTGCCTTAGGAGCCACTCCAATGCCCCTTCAAATGTGCAGCTAGCACTTTTCCTTGAGCCACTAACCTTCATCATCTCCTCTCTGGCCTCACTACACTCGCGCCGAAACCGAGTCTCAAAAGTGACTAAGTCCACCCACTGCTGCCCCACCAAAGGGGCTAGCCCACAATCCCGTGGCTGCTTTTCATCTTCCCTTAGGAGGCTCTCCAATGACCCTAGGAAGTTGGGGCTAGCACCTTTCCTTGAGACAGTAACCTTCATCATCTCCTCTCTGGCCTCACTTCACTAGCGCCGAAGCCGAGGATCCAAAGTCAATATGTCCAGCCATTGACCCCCAATCAAAAGTGCCAGTCCAGAAGCTCTCGGATGCTTTTCATCCTCCTTTAGGAGCCTCTCAAATGCCATGAGAAATTTCAGGCTTAAACTTTTCTCTGAGCCACTAACATTCATCATCTCCTCTCTGGGCTCACTTCACTTGTTCCCAGTCCCAGGGTCCAAAGTGAAAATGTCCAGCCATTGCTCCCCAAACAAAATTGGCAGCCCAGAAGCTCTAGGCTGCTTTTCCTCCTTTTTTAGGAGCCTCTCAAATGCCATGAGAAATTTGGGGCTAACGTTTTTCCTTCAGCCAGTAACCTTCATCATCTGCTCTCTGGGCTCGCTTCACTCACGCCCAAGCCCAGGCTCCAAAGTCATTACGTCCAGCCATTGCTCCCCAACCAAAAGTGCCAGCCCAGAATCTCTATGATGCTTTTCATCCTCCTTTAGGAGCCTCTCAAAAGCCACGAGAAATTTGGGCTTAATGCTTTTCTTTCAGCAACTAACCTTCATCATCTCCTCTCTGGGCTCACTTCACTCATGCCCAAGCCCAGGCTCCAAAGTCATTTTGTCCAGCTGTCACCGGTTGGCTGAGGTAAGCCAATCACGGGGACGCGTCCTCTCCGATCCCTAAACCCCTTTTTCCCCTGACCGGGAGAGAAAGGGTTAAAAAGCAGAGATACAAAAAGGAAAAGAAAGATTTTGTGAGACCTCTGAACGTTTGGAAAACTGAAACAAACTTTAATATATCTAGAACAAAATATATAATATGCAGGGAAAAAAACAATGCAAAATCTGAGGGTTTATATGGGATGGAAAAGCGAGGGTTAAACGCGCATAAGAGAGAGAGGGGGATGGTGCCGCGCAGAGCCCGAAATGGTGCCGGCCACGTGTGCGCTTTCGTGGAGTAAACAAAGGGAATCCACGGCTGTTACGTACGCGGGGCTCCAACGTGCAAAGCGCTGTTCCTACCAGTCTGGTCGTGCGAATTAAAGGAAGCAAAGCAGCAAGAAGCGGCAGCGCTGGCGGCAGAGAGGGAGACACAGCCCTGAGGCGCAGGTCCCAGCGGCCAGAGCAGTCTATCCCAAGCGCCGCGGAGGGGGGGCTTCCCCGGCACACAGCTTCACTCCACTCCGGCAGCGCGAGGGAGCCGTAGCCGCAAGCAGGCAGGCGGGCAGGGTCCGAGCCGAGGAGAGACAGCCTGTAAGGTCCCCAGAGCCAAGCCGCGAGTCTGGAGAAGCCTCTTCCCGGAGCGAAGCTGAAGGTCCGCAGCGCCCCTCGCAGCGCAAAGCCGGAAGTGTCCCGGAGAGCGAAAGGAGCCGAAAGCCCCCAAAAAGCCAAAAAGCCGTGAAAGAGCCTGTGGTACCCAGCTCTTAAAGGCACAGTACGCTCGCGAGAAACTTTCTCAACCAATGACGTGTAATCGTAGCATGGAAGGGAATAGTCCAATTGGTCAGTTTAAAACAAAAGCTTTCAAGCAGTTTTTTTCCTCAAACTGCCACACCAGCCATTGCTACCCAATCAAAAGTGCCAGCCCACAATCTCTTTGCTGGTATTCTTCTTCCCTTGGAAGCATCTCCAATGCCCCATAAATATCAAGCTAGCACTTTTCCTTCAGCCACTAACCTTCATCATCTCCTCTCAGGGCTCACTTCACTTGCGCCCAAGCCGAGGCTCTCAAGTGGATATGTCCGGCCATTGCTCCCCAACCAAAAGTGCCAGCCCAGAAACTCTATGATGCTTTTCATCCTCCTTTAGCAGCCTCTCAAATGCCACGAGAAATCTGGAGCTAAAAACTTATCCTTCAGTCACTAACCTTCATCATCTGCTCTCTGGCCTCACTTCACTCATGCCCAAGCCAAGGCTCTCGAGTGGATACGTCCGGCCATTGATCCCCAACGAAAAACGTCAGGCCAGAAGCTCTAGGATGCTTTTCATCCTCCTTTGGGAGCCTCTCAAATGCCACCAGAAATTTGGGGCAAACGCTTTTCCTTCAGTGGCTAACCTTCATCATCTCCTCTCTGGCCTCATTTCACTCGTGCCAAATCCCAGGGTCCAAAGTGAAATTGTCCAGCCATTGCTCCCCAACCAAAAGTGCCAGCCCACAATCTCTTTGCTGGTATTCTTCTTCTCATAGCAGCATCTCCAATGCACCATAAATGTCAAGCTAGCACTTTTCCTTCAGCCACTAACCTTCATCATCTGCTCTCCGGGCTCGCTTCACTCGGGCCAGGACAATTCTCCAAAGTGATAATGTCCAGCAACTGCTCCCCAACGAAATGCGCCAAACCCAAATGTCGTGGATGCTTTTCATCTTCCCTTAGGAGCCAATCAAATGCCTCTAGATATTTGGGGCTAACACTTTTTCTTCAACCACCGAGCTTCATCATTGCCTCTAAGGGATCAACACTCTTCGGGCAAAGACGCGTCACCGAAGTGATAATGTCCATCAATTGCGCCCGAACGAAATGCACAAACCCGAAATCTCGTGGCTGCTTTTCATCTTCCCTGAGGAGCCTCTCCAATGCCACTAGAAATGTGGGGCTAACACTTTTCCTTGTGAGAATAACCTTCATCATCTCCTCTCTGGCCTCACTTCACTCGGTCAAAGCCGAGGCTCCGAATTGACAATATCCAGCCATTGCACACGAACGAAATGTGCCAACCTGGAATCTCGTGACTGCTTTTCATCTTCCCTAAGGAGCCTCTCCAAGTTCCCCATAAATGTCAAGCTAGCACTTTACTTGAGCCACTAACCTTTATCATCTCCTCTCTGGCCTCACTTCACTCGGGCCAAAGCCGCCTCAAAAAAGCGACAATGTCCAGAGATTGCTCCACCATCAAAGGTACCAGCCCACAATCTCCTGGCTCTATTTCATCTTCCCTTAGGAGCTACTCCAATGCCCCTAGAGATTTGGGGCTAACACTTTTCCTTCAGCCACTAACCTTCATCATCTCCTCCCTGAGCTCACTTCACTTGGGCCAAAGCCGCCTCACCAAAGGGAAAATGTCCAGAGATTGCTCCACCATCAAAGGTGCCAGCCCACAATCTCCTGGCTCTATTTCATCTGCCCTTAGGAGCTACTCCAATGCCACTAGAGATTTGGGGCTACTTGTTTTCCTTCAGCCCCGGAGCTTCATCATTGCCTCTCCGGAGTCGACGCACTCAGTCCAATGCCGCGCCTCCAAAGTGATAATGTCCAGCCATTGCTCCCTCACCAAAGGTGCCAGCCCACAATCTCATGGTTGATTTTCATCTTCCCTTAGGAGCCTCTCCAATGCCACTAGGAAGTTGGGGCTAACACTTTTCCTTGAGCCACTAACCTTCATCATCTCCTCTCTGGGCTCACTTCACTGGGGCCCAACCCGAGGCTCCAAAGTCACAATGTCCAGCCATTGCGCACGAATGAAATGGGCCAGCACGGAAGCTCTTGGCTGCTTTTCATCTTCCCATAGGAGCCTCTCCAATGCCACTAAAAATGTGGGGCTAACACTTTTCTTTGAGCCAGGAACCTTCATCATCTCCTCTCTGGGCTCACTTCACTCGCGACAAAGCCACCTCAACAAAGCGACAATGTCCAGAGATTGCTCCATCACCAAAGGTGCCAGCCCACAATCTCGTGGCTGTATTTCATCTTCCCTTAGGAGC
This sequence comes from Bucorvus abyssinicus, assembly GCA_009769605.1. Classification (NCBI taxonomy): domain Eukaryota; kingdom Metazoa; phylum Chordata; class Aves; order Bucerotiformes; family Bucorvidae; genus Bucorvus; species Bucorvus abyssinicus. The sequence goes on from CM020025.1 coordinate 75,528,245, forward strand.
TACTCCAATGCCCCTAGAGATCTGGGGCTAACACTTTTCCTTCAGCCACTAATCTTCATCATTACCTCTCCGGAGTTAACGCACTCAGTCCAAAGCCGTGCCTCCAAAGTGAATATGTCCAGTCATTGCTCCTCCACCAAAGGGGCCAGCCCACAGTCTCATGGTTGATTTTCATCTTCTCTTAGGAGTCTCTCTAGTGCCCCTAGGAATATGCGGCTAACACTTTTCCTTTAGCCACTAACCTTCATCATCTCCTCTCTGGCCTCACTACACTCACGCCAAAACCGAGTCTCCAAAGTGACTATGTCCAACCAATGCTCCCCCAGCAAAGGGGCCAGCCCACAATCTCGTAGCTGCTATTCTTCTTCCCTTAGTAGGCTCCCCAATGCCCCTAGGAAGTTGGGGCTAGCACTTTTCCTTGAGACAGTAATCTTCATCATCTCCTCTCTGGGCTCACTTCACTCGGTCCCTGCATTTCTAGTGGCATTGGAGAGGGTCCTCAGGGAAGATAAAAAGCAGCCAGGAGACTGTGGGTTGGCACCTTTCATTTGGGAACAAACGCTGGACATAGTCACTTCCTTGACAGGGCTGTGGCCCGACTGAAGTGAGCCCGGGGAGGAGATGATGAACGTTGCTGGCTCAAGGAAAAGTGCTAGCCCCAACTTTCTAGGGGCATTGATGAGTCTCCTAAGGGAAGATGAAAAGGAGCCACGAGATTGTGGGCTGGGACCTTCGGTGGGGCAGCAATGGGTTGACTTGTTCGCTTAGGAGACTCTGTTTCAGCGCGAGTGAAGTGGGCCCAGAGAGGAAATGATGAAGTTTCCTGGCTCAAAGAAAAGTGTTAGCCCCACATTTCTAGCGGTTATGGAGAACCTCCTACGGGAAGATGAAAAGCAGCTAAGAGATTCCAGGCTGGCCCATTTCATTGGGGAGCAATGGCTGGACATTATCACCCAGGAGTCTCGGTTTGGGCCCCAGTCAAGTGAGCCCAGAGAGGAGATGATGTTTAGTGGCTCAAGGAGAAGTGGTAGCCCCAACTTTCTAGGGATATTGCAGAGGGTCCTAAGAGAACATGAAAAGCAGCCATGATATTGCAGGATGGCCCCTTTGGTGGGGGAGCAGTGGCTGGACATTTTCACTTCGGTGAAGTGGCTTTGGCCTGAGTGAAGTGAGGCCAGAGAGGAGATGATGAAGGTTAGTGGCTGAAGGAAAAGTGTTAGCCCCAACTTTCTAGTGGCATTGGAGAAGCTCCTAAGAGAAGATGAAAAGCAGCCACGAGATTCAGGGCTGTGATCTTTCTTTTGGGGTAATCGCTGGACATTGTCACTTCGGTGAAGGGGCTTTGGCCCGAGTAAAGTGAGCATAGAGAGGAGATGATGAAGGTTAGTGGCTCAAGGAAAAGTGTTAGCCCCACATTTCTAGGAGCATTTGAGAGGCTCCTAAGTAAAGATGAAAAGCAGCCAGGAGATTGTGGGCTGGCACCTTTGGTGGGGGAGCAATTGCTATACATAGTCACTTTGGTGACGTGGCTTTGGCCCGAGTGAGTTAGAGGCCAAAGAGGAGATGATGAAGGTTATTGGCTCCAGGAAAAGTGATTCACACACACAATACAGAATAACTTCTCCAATACAGTTGAAAAAGCCTTTATCACCATGATGTTTTCTTGCCAATCCCCTATTAGTTACATGACACAACAGCCTGATGAGGAGAATAAAATCAGTGTTGACATCAGGTAGTGTTATTTTTCCTCCTAACTTAAGTTAATAAAATGTTCTGTTTAAAGATCCTCTAAGACAACCAACAAAATCCAGTCTAGCGATGTTCCTTGCTTTAAAAGAATGCCTTTTCACCTGACCCCTGTGATAAAGAACAAGGCTAGCAGACTTTGCTTTAGTCTGCTTTAAACTGTAGGATTTCATGATTGATTTACGTAAGTGTGATCATAGAATATAATCATAGAATCACAGAATCATTTGGGTTGGAAGGGACCTTTAAGATCATCTAGTTCCAACCCCTCTGCCGTGGGCAGGGGCACCTTCCACTAGATCAGGTTGCTCAAAGCCCCATTCAACCTGGCCTTGAACACTGCAAAGGAGGGAGTAGCCACAAACTCTGAGCTATCTGTTCCAGGGTCTCACCAACCCTCACAGTAAACAATTTCATCCCAATATCTAATCTAAACCTTCCCTCTTTCAGTTTCAAATTGTTCCCCCTCGTTCTATCACCCTGAGGAGAAGTTCCTCCCCACTTTTTCTGTAGGCTCCCTTTAAAAACTGGAAGGACACAACAAGATACCGCCGGAGCCTTCTTTTCTCTAGATGGAACAATCACAGTTCTTTCAGTGTGTTCTCACAGGAGAGGTGCTCCATCCCTCTATCATCTTCAAGGTCCTTCTCTGGACCCACTCAAACAGGTCAGTGTCTTCTTACACTGGGGGCCCCAGAGCTGGACACAGTACTTCAGGTGGGGTCTCACCAGAGCAAAGTGAGGGGCAGAACCACTTCTCTCAACCTGCTGGTCACGCTTCTTTTGATGCAGCCCAGGAAGCAACTGGCTTTCTGGGCTGGGAGTGCACATTGCCGGCTCCTATTCAGTTTTTCAAGTCTTCTCTGCAGGGCTGCTCTCAATCCAGTCTCCACCCAGCCTGCATTGATGCTTGGGATTGCCCTGACCTAGGTGCAGGACCTTGCCCTTGCTGAACTTCATCAGGTTTGCACAGGCCCACTTCTCAAGCCTGTGAAGGTTCCCCTGGATGGCATCCCTTTCCTCCATGGTGTCAACCAAACCATACAGCTTGGCATCATCAGCAACTTGCTGAGTGTGCACAATGCTTACTGCAGTGGGGTTTTAGCTTCAGTTGTGACCTCTCTCCAGGTCATGCAGCCCTACAAATTTTCAGCACATTTACTGAGATCCTGGAGATCAAAATCTCACAGTCAGAAAGCTCTTGAGCAAATGTCTCAGTTTGTTGCAGGGATTGTGACAAACACCTACAAGCAGCTGGTCAGATGTGCCCCCCCAGGGAAGGACAGACAAGTCTCACAGCCAAAAGCCTCCCTGACATCCTCAGCATGGCTTCTGTTGAAAGGCACGCACACACTCCCTGCTGCTGAGCCATGGACACCAGCTGGCCTGGGTTAGGCATTTCAGCCATGAACACTGACTCGAAGACTCACAGGATGACCACTTCTCCTTTTCATGGTTATCGAGTGCCCTGTGATTTTGAGTAGGGAATTTCTGGGTCACGTGCTGGACAAATGGCCACTGAACATGCACGAAGTTGTTGTACAGTCTATGCACAACGTATTGGGGGCACCCAGCTGTGTCAAACCCACCCTGCACCCACAACATTGAGAGGACACATGCTTGCATGGACCAAGGTCTTTGGAAGCACCAAACCCAAGCACCTTACAGTGCCTGCCCAGAGCAGTTACATGGGGACAGCAGGATATGCTGGATGTACTATGTTTGACCTGACAGTGTGAGCAGGTCTGGGCCAACTTTCACATTTCTGTGAAAAATTCAGCGTAGCCTTTCATGTCACAGATCTCAATTCAGCATAACACTGAATTCATGCTGCAGTTATTGTACATGTGTCCTAGTGACCTGAGTAGGATTTGAGTTTTTTGGCTTTGTTGAACTGGTCAACAAAGCAAACTCTGTTTCATGTATCATCTGACAAACGGTGACATCAGAAGCATGGTGTGTCTGGCACCACCATAGTTTGGAAAATATGCTGGTTCATGAGACTTTAAAAGTAGTAATTTTGTTTCTTAAAATAAGATGCTCTTCAAAGACACAAGAAAGAAATTTAAAATGAAAATTTAAAGCACCAAAATATGGATAGCTGTAAAGCATGCAAAGAGTGATTTTTCAGTTTAGACATCTCTCTTATAAGCTTAGGATCTGTTCATGCTGTATCTATGTGATTGATTTGAATCATTCACAGAACAATGACACCAAAAACAGAAGATGGGACTTTTCATCTCAATGCTGCTCTACAAAGATCTGAAGTTTGAGGATATACAGACCACTATACCCTTTTTAAGTCTGGAGGGCAACATTTTTTGTAAAAACCAGTTTGGAATGTTATATGATTGTGTTGTGTTCCTGTGGCAAGGGTTTTGTGGTGGCGGAGGGGCTACAGGGGTGACTTCTGTGAGAAGCTGCTAGAAGCTTCCACTATGTCTGGTAGAGCCAGTGCCAGCTGGCTCCAAGATGGACCTGCCGCTGGCCACAGCCAAGTCCATCAGCAACAGTGGTAGTGCCTCTGTGATAACATATTTAAGAAGGGAGGAAAAAACCCATTTGCTGCAGAACAGCAGCTGGAGAGAGAATATGTGAGAGAAACAACCCTATAGACACCAAGGTCAGTGAAGAAGGACAGGAAGAATCCTGGCACCGGAGCAGAGATTCCCCTGCAGCCAGTGGTGAAGATCATGGTGAGGCAGGCTGTGTCCCTGCAGCCCATGGAGGTTAACAGTGGAGCAGATATCCACCTGCAATCTGTGGAGGACCCCATGGCAGAGCAGGTGGATGCCTGAAGAAGGCTGTGAACCCATGGGAAGCAGGCTTCTGGCAGGACCTGTGGGGAGAGGAGCCCACACTGGATCACATTTGCTGGAAGGACTCGAGACCTTTGGGGGACCCACGCTGGAGTAGTCTGTTCCTAAAGGACTATACCTCATGGAAGAGAACCATGCAGGGGCCGTTCGTGAAGAACTGCAACCCTGTGGGAAGGACTTACGTTGAAGATGTTCATGGAGAACTGTCTCCTGTGGGAGGGACCCCACGCTGAAGCAGGGGAATAGTGTGAGGAGCCCTCCCCTGAGGAGGAAGGAGTGGCAGAAACGTGATGAACTGACTGCAACTCCCATTTCCCACCACATCCCCTGAACTGCTGGAAAATAAGAGGTAGATGAAATTGGGAGTAAAGTTAAGCCCGGGAAGAAAGGAGGGGTGGGGAGAAGATATTTTAAGATTTAGGGGTTTTTTCTCATTATTCTACTCCGATTTTTTATGCTTTTTATGCTCCGATTTTTTCATGCTTTAGATGAGCGTGAGTGATGGAGTGATGTGGCTTGCATCAGATTTGGACCCTCTGACTCTCCTAGTCTGATGGACCATATTCCTTCATGAGTAGGTTGGTGGAAGTCACCCTTTATTGTGCCCCCTTCATGATGTAGTCAGTTGGAGATCTTAAGATCTATTACACATAAACGATACCGCCAGAGAGGTTGTATCTGTGGCAGGTTGAAAAAAACCTGCCCGAAGGCTTTTGGTGTAAACTGATTAATTGAATTATTCCCTTCCATGTTACGGTTTGCCCATCTTATGGGATGAGAAAGTTTTCTCGAGAGGGCACTGCCCCTTTAAGAAGCTGCGGGCTCAGGCGGCTCGGGGACTTCCTGGCTGCCTTCCGGAGGGCTTCGGGGCCATTCGGCTACTCGGGGACTTCCGGAGCGGTCGGGACTTGCGGGGCTGCTTCCCGGACGGCTTCGGGGGCTTTTCTCGGGTTGTTCGCAGCTCGTTCGCTGCCTTCCTCGGCTGTTCTCCGGACACTCTCGGCTCCGCAGAGCACTGCAGGACCTCAGCTTCGCTCCGGGGAAGAGGCTTGTTCTCCAAAATCCTGTGGCTTCGCTCCGGGGACCTTGCAGGCTGCCAGAGTGGACCGTGCACCAGGGAAGCTCCCGCCACGCCGCCTGGGACAGACTGTTCGCCTGGAGGTTTTTCTGCTGCTTTGATATTCTTCTCTGCACAACGAGGAAAGCGGTAGGGACAGCGTTTCCTGCATATTACAGCCCGGCGTTCATAACAGCCGCGGTTTCTTTGTTCGCTCCACGGAAGCGCACACGTGGCCGGTGCCATTTTTCTGGACTGCACGTGGTACCGTCCCCCTTTGTCTTTGTTCTTGTGTTTAAAACCCTCACCTTTCCATCCTGCACAGATTCTCAGATTTTGCATTGGTTTTTCCTTGCATGTTATATATATATATTGTTCTAGTTTTAATAAAGTTTTGTTTCAGTTTTCCAAACGTTCAGAGGTCTCACAAAATCTTTTATTTTTTTTTTCCTTCTCGTATCTCTGCTTTTGAACCCTTTTCTCTCCCGGAGGAGAGGGGTTCGGGGATAGGGAAGGACTCGTCCCCGTGCATCGGCTTGCCTCAGCCGACCGGCGACATAATTGGCGTCCCTGGGTGGGCTTCTGAATAATTTAATAATTCATATTTTTATTAAAGTTTGGAAACTGAAACAAACGAGGTTTTTCCAGGATGGTGCTAAGCGAGCTTTTGTTTGAAGCTCTTAAGCAGTACGGTTTAAAAATGCTCTATGATCTGGTGCCTGGCACACCAACTGTGATGTCAAATTACCTGTTTCTAATTGGTACTGGTTTATGGTTTGCTGGTCTGGGGCACTTAGCAAAGAAGGTGTTCACCCTGGCGTGTGTAATTTCGGTGTTTTGGTCTGTACTCAGTCAGTTTATAATGCTCCCAGTGTATTTTGCACAGTACATGATAGTGGCTGCTTATGATTCGTCTAGCAAATGGATGATGGGAAATAACACTTCTCCATTTGGTACTGGATCAATGGCAATTGAAACTGGATATTCGGCAAATGGTATTATTTTCCTGTATTCGATAACTTTGTTATCAGTTATCTGTAACATGGTCCAGGGGTGGATAATTATCAAGAATAAGTATCACATGGGCACTACCGCCACCAAATCAGCTGATGCCACCTCCTCACCCAAACAAGCACAGGTTGCCCCTGTGAAAAAGAAAAATAAGCCCTCTGGTGCTAAACACCAGAAAAAGACTAATTATGCAACAGATAGCTCTGATGACGATGCAGGACCAAGCACCTCTCAAAAGCGTCCAGGAAAGCCTTCAGGGAATACTGCCTCAGCGACTCCACCAGCACAGCCCTCCCAAGGATCCTCCTCACGGGATGAGTCATCAGATCAAGAGGTAAACACCCAGCCTCAGTCCAGGAAGGACCTGAGAAGCATTAGAAAGGAATTTAGCAGGCATGATGGTGAGTCACTAATGAATTGGTTGCTTCGCTGCTGGGACAATGGGGCTGATAACATTGATTTAACTAGCAAAGAAGCCAGACAGTTAGGAAATGTGGCCCGGGAAGGTGCTATTGATAGGGCAATGGGCAAAAAGGCAAAACAGTGCAGTCTCTGGAAACGGCTTCTGACTGCTGTGAAGAGCAGATACCCTTTCAGAGATGACATAGAATGCCGCCCTACTAAATGGACTGTCCTGAGCAAAGGTACTAACTACCTGAGAGAGCTGGCTATGAAAGAGGTCATCTATGGTGACTGGAATGTTAATGTCAACCCGGACCAGGTGCACAGTAACGAGCCTTTGCTGCGCAAATTTGTGCAGAGTGCACCCCAGTCATATGCCCATACATTGGCCACAATGCTGTGGGAAAGAGAGGGTGAAAATCGGCCACTCACCATAGAACAGGTGTCTAACCGGATTCGCCAGTATGAGGACAGTCTTTCCCATACCTCTGCCTTCATTGCAGCAGTGGAGAAAGTGACAGACAAAATGACAGAGAAAATATTGGACTCTATTAACAGGTTAGAACAAAGAACCGTTTCCTCTCCTGTGTATACCCACGTGTCAGCTGTTAGGAGAAATCGTCCTCCCAGAGCAAGGCGCAACAGACAGGACAGGCCACGATGTGACCGCCAGTGCTGCTCGAGAGGTCGTGAAGACACGAGGAGATGGGAACAACAACCTGCCGCTAACCACGGGGTACCAGCACATGAGCTGCAGAGCAGACCACACCAACATGACGACTGCAATCGAAGAGTTGTCGCTCCAGTCTTCGGTGAACAGTGCTGCAGCCCAAGGAGCAACTCCTATGAACAAGGTACCACAAGCCGGATAGACCCTTCCACTGACTGTGGACCACACCCTAGGCATTAGAGGGGCCCTGCCTCTAGCCAGGTGGAGGAAAGGGATAACAGAGTATACTGGACTGTGTGGATTCGATGGCCTGGCACATTAGAACCACAGAGGTACAAGGCCCTGGTAGACACAGGCGCCCAGTGTACCTTGCTACCATCGGATCATCAAGGAACTGAGACTGTCATGATCTCGGGTGTGACAGGAGGATCACAAGAGCTTACCTTAGTAGAAGCTGAGGTCAGCCTCACTGGGCATAACTGGGAAACTCACCGAATTGTGACTGGCCCAGATGCTCCATGCATTTTAGGCATAGACTTCCTCCGGAAAGGGTATTTTAAGGACCCGAAAGGTTATAAATGGGCCTTTGGGATAGCAACTGTGGGAGCCGATGGCATTATCCGGTTGTCCACATCGGTCGAACTTTCGGATGACCCTTTTGTCGTTAGCAGAATGAAGGTGGAAGATCAAAAGTTGCCTACTGCATCCTCTACAGTTCACCGCCGGCAATACCGCACCAACCGAGACTCTCTGCGCCCCTTAGAGAAAATGATTCGAGAGTTGGAGAGACGAGATGTCATCAGCAGAGCTCGCTCACCTTTCAACAGTCCTATATGGCCTGTGCAGAAGACCAACGGGGAATGGAGATTGACAGTGGACTATCGTGGGCTGAATGAAGTGACACCACCGATGAGTGCTGCTGTTCCTGATATCTTGGAGCTTCAGTACGAACTGGAGTCCAAGGCAGCAAAGTGGTATGCCACGATAGACATTGCTAATGCTTTCTTTTCCATTCCCATAGCACCAGAGTGTAGGCCACAGTTTGCCTTCACCTGGAGGGGTATCCAGTATACCTGGAATCGACTGCCCCAGGGGTGGAAGCACAGCCCGACCATCTGCCATGGACTGATCCAGGCTACCCTGGAGAAAGGTGGTGCTCCTGAACATCTTCAGTACATTGATGACATCATTGTATGGGGTGATACCGCAGAAGAAGTCTATGAGAAAGGTAGGAAGATAATCCGCATTTTGGTGGATGCTGGTTTCTCCATTAAGAGAAGTAAGGTCAAGGGACCTGCCCGAGAGATCCAGTTCCTGGGGGTTAAGTGGCAGGATGGACGCCGCCACATCCCCACAGATGTGATCAACAAGATCACAGCTATGTCTCCGCCTACCAACAAGAAAGAAACACAGTCTTTCTTGGGAGTCATAGGCTTCTGGAGAATGCATATTCCTGGGTATAGTCAGATTGTTAAACCTCTCTATACTGTTACCCGGAAGAAAAATGATTTCACATGGGGCTCTGACCAGCAGCATGCCTTTGACTTAATCAAAAGGGAAATAGCACATGCTATGGCCCTGGGACCTGTGCGAACAGGACCAGAGATTAAAAACATCCTGTACACTTCAGCTGGGGACTGTGGTCCTACCTGGAGCCTTTGGCAGAAGGCACCAGGAGAAACCCGTGGTCGTCCCCTAGGATTTTGGAGTCGTGGATATAAAGGCTCAGAGGCCAATTATACTCCCACTGAGCAGGAGATATTGGCTGCCTATGAGGGAGTCCGAGCTGCCTCAGAAGTAATTGGCACTGAAGCACAGCTCCTCCTAGTCCCCCGACTGCCAGTCCTAGGCTGGATGTTCAAAGGGAAGATAGCATCTACCCACCATGTCACAGATGCTACCTGGAGTAAGTGGACCGCCCTGATTGTACAGAGAGCTAGGATAGGTAACTCTGGTCGCCCAGGAATTGTGGAAGCCATTACAGACTGGCCTGCAGGAGAAGATTTTGGGATGCCACCGAACGAGATAGTCACTCGTCCTGATGAAGCACCCCCATATAAAGACCTCTCAGACCAGGAGAAGAAATATGCTCTCTTCACTGATGGATCCTGCCGCCTCATAGGAAACCAACGGAAGTGGAAAGCTGCCGTATGGAGTCCTGTGCGCCAAGTTGCAGAAGCAGCGGAAGGAGAAGGTGAATCGAGTCAATTTGCAGAGGTCAAAGCCATCCAGCTGGCCATGGACATTGCTGAAAGGGAGAACTGGCCACGGCTGTACCTGTACACAGACTCCTGGATGGTGGCAAATGCCTTGTGGGGTTGGCTGGAGAGGTGGCAGAAAGATAATTGGCAGCGCAAAGGTAAGCCTATTTGGGCTGCCACTCTGTGGCAAGATATTGCTGCCCGGCTGAAAAGGTTAGCTGTAAAGGTAAGGCATGTAGATGCCCATGTCCCAAAAAGCAGAGCCACTGAGGAGCATAAAAATAACCACCAAGTTGACAAAGCAGCCAGAGTGTTCCAGATAGATCTGGACTGGGAACACAAAGGTGAACTATTCCTTGCTCGGTGGGCCCATGACTCTTCCGGTCACCAGGGAAGAGATGCAACCTATCGATGGGCTCGTGACCGAGGGGTGGATTTAACCATGGATGCAATTACCCAGGTTATCCATGACTGTAAGATTTGTGCTGCAATTAAACAGGCCAAAAGGTTAAAACCCTTATGGTACAGTGGACGGTGGTCAAAGTATAAGTACGGAGAGGCCTGGCAGATTGATTACATCACTCTCCCTCGAACTCGCCAGGGTAAGTGCTATGTTTTGACAATGGTGGAAGCAAGCACCGGATGGCTTGAAACCTATTCCGTGCCTCATGCCACTGCCCGTAATACTATTCTGGGCCTTGAAAGGCAGATTTTGTGGCGGCATGGCACTCCAGGAAGAATTGAGTCTGATAATGGGACTCATTTCAAAAACAATCTGGTGGCCAATTGGGCCAAAGAACATGGTATCGAATGGATTTATCACATTCCATACCATGCACCAGCCTCCGGTAAAATAGAACGCTATAATGGCTTGCTGAAAACCACCCTGAAAGCATTGGGTGGTGGAACTTTCAGAAACTGGGATAAACATCTGGCAGAAGCCACCTGGCAAGTAAACACGAGGGGATCAATCAATGGAGCCGGCCCTGCCCAATCAGACCTTTTACATATCATAGAGGGGGATAGAGTTCCTGTGGTATGTGAAAGTAATCTGCTGGGAAAAGCTGTCTGGGTTTCCCCTGCTGCAACCCCAGACAGACCCATCCGTGGTGTTGTCTCAGCCCAAGGCCCTGGACACACCTGGTGGGTAATGCAGGAGGATGGTGAAGTCCACTGTGTACCACAGGGGAAGTTAACCCTGGCCGAAACACCCTGAACCAGAGTCTCATGATGTTAATTTCTGTATAATACAATGTAAATGAGATGCGCATAACGTACATGGTATGGAATAAAGGGGTGGAATGTGGCAGGTTGAAAAAAAACCTGCCCGAAGGCTTTTGGTGTAAACTGATTAATTGAATTATTCCCTTCCATGTTACGGTTTGCCCATCTTATGGGATGAGAAAGTTTTCTCGAGAGGGCACTGCCCCTTTAAGAAGCTGCGGGCTCAGGCGGCTCGGGGACTTCCTGGCTGCCTTCCGGAGGGCTTCGGGGCCATTCGGCTACTCGGGGACTTCCGGAGCGGTCGGGACTTGCGGGGCTGCTTCCCGGACGGCTTCGGGGGCTTTTCTCGGGTTGTTCGCAGCTCGTTCGCTGCCTTCCTCGGCTGTTCTCCGGACACTCTCGGCTCCGCAGAGCACTGCAGGACCTCAGCTTCGCTCCGGGGAAGAGGCTTGTTCTCCAAAATCCTGTGGCTTCGCTCCGGGGACCTTGCAGGCTGCCAGAGTGGACCGTGCACCAGGGAAGCTCCCGCCACGCCGCCTGGGACAGACTGTTCGCCTGGAGGTTTTTCTGCTGCTTTGATATTCTTCTCTGCACAACGAGAAAGCGGTAGGGACAGCGTTTCCTGCATATTACAGCCCGGCGTTCATAACAGCCGCGGTTTCTTTGTTCGCTCCACGGAAGCGCACACGTGGCCGGTGCCATTTTTCTGGACTGCACGTGGTACCGTCCCCCTTTGTCTTTGTTCTTGTGTTTAAAACCCTCACCTTTCCATCCTGCACAGATTCTCAGATTTTGCATTGGTTTTTCCTTGCATGTTATATATATATATTGTTCTAGTTTTAATAAAGTTTTGTTTCAGTTTTCCAAACGTTCAGAGGTCTCACAAAATCTTTTATTTTTTTTTTCCTTCTCGTATCTCTGCTTTTGAACCCTTTTCTCTCCCGGAGGAGAGGGGTTCGGGGATAGGGAAGGACTCGTCCCCGTGCATCGGCTTGCCTCAGCCGACCGGCGACAGTATCCTCACCTAGCTGGTCAATAACGCATGGCTTTCAGTAAAGGGAGGACTACATAGCGAATGGGAGGCTTGAGAAACAGAAGCGACTCATCTGACAAACCTGCCATGGCTGACCAATGGAGCAGGCATCCTTGCTGCAATCAGTCAGGAGTGGGGTCAGGCCAACTGGCATCTTCACCGCTTTTGTGGTCTATTCTCTTCTGGGATGTCTTTTCTCTTGTCTCTGGAGCTCTCTGTCTGTCTCACCTTCCTGCTGAATGGGAGAGATTCCCACACAGAAGGTCTCAGTTTCCCTCTCTGTGTCCGTACCTGGTACTTGCTCACTGTCTGTTTTCTCTGGCCCACTCCTCTGCCCTCTGTGGACACACACTGCCAACATTGCCCCTGTGCTCCCACTGCTCCTCTGTCCCCAGCAGCCTGGTTTCCAGTCACAGCCACTGTGGCATCCAACTTTCAAAGGCTGTTCCATTTCAGTGGGGGATTTCTCATTCTCAAAGTGAGATGAAGACACTGAAACAAAAATCTCTTTTAATTGAAAACATTTTGGTTAGCCTCACTTTATTAAACCATTTCTAACTTCCAGTGAAATTTGTATTTCTGAAAAAAAGTGTTATTTTAGATGTGAGAGTTGGCACTTTTTATTTTAAAACTGTTGGAAAACACATTGGAAAAAGATTTCAACAAAGTCTCTTCTCCCCTGTAGTCAAAACTAGTTGCTTTTCTGAAATGAACTAGATTCAGCCTCCTTCCAAACTGAATTTGAAATGCATTTATTATAAAGAACTGTCATATTTAAAAATACATAAATTCAATTGATCAGTGAATACTACAATAATTTTCACCTAACAATAACTATCCTCTCTTCTTCTGAGTTTGTCACAAGTGCCAATGAGGTGAAGGCACAAACAATAGAGCTTTAGATTTGAAGCTAAATATTTATAATTATCACAAAATTCTATCTTTCCCCTTGCAGGTTCCAGGACATTTAAGAATTCAGATTGAAAACTGCTGGACTACAGCAACAAAAGGCCCTTCCCATGCCGTCCAGTACTCCTTTAGACAAGAAAGGCTTCTAGTTCTGTATCATGCATTAAATATTATGATGAAACTAGCATTGACTGAATTTTTTCTGAAACAGTGTATCTGTTGTTAGAGAAAATATGCTGTGAAACTCAATAATTTTCCACAGGAATATATTGACTTTTTAGAAAGAATTATTGCTTTGATGATATTCCGTGTACTTCTTTTGGACTTAATAGCTTAAGAATAAGGTTGAAGCCATTCCAAAGGTCCTTACTTCATGAGATGAAATACTTCAAAAAGAGTTGTTTGAAAGTTTCAAATAATATTTTCTTGAATTCTTACTTCATGGGAAACTTGGAAAATTTGACTTTTCCTGTCAATTCACGATAAAAGGAAAAGTCAAAGTAGAAAGGTTCCATAGAAGAGAAATTCTATATATTGACCAACTCCATTATAAGATCATTAGCTGAACGATCTAAGTATATAAGTCAGCCTGACCAGGCAGCCATACTATTACTATAAGTTCTCATGTAATTTTATTCCAGAATTTAAGAATGCATTAAAATAGTCACTAGTTACTACAGGTGGGAAAGAAAACTTTAAACACGTTAAGTAAATGTAGATTTGCATTGTGATACACATCTGTAAACCTGCACAAAACACCTACTTCTGCAAGCAAGGGGCTTGCGGTTCATCTCTATGAATTAGTGAAATGAAGACTGATAATAATTTAAATCTATTACCTTTTCACTGATGATAATTTGAGCAGAAATGCCAAGCTCATATGTTTATCTGCAGATAATGAATGGAACGGCAACCCAAGGATGAGCAATAGCTGGTGCAGCAGATTGCGAGGATGGGGACATGGGCTGCTGTCTGACACACTATCAGCTGCTCTTGATCCAGGTGAAGACATTGCTAAATTGCTGTTTCCCAGCTGCTCATCACATCTGCCTCTCCAAATCCTCATCTCTTCTGGTTTACCAGCTCAGCTGAGAGCTCTGGGCTATGAAGGCAAACAAGTATTTTGCATAGCAGCAGGTCTTAATTTGGGCTCCTGTGCAGAAGCAGGTTACTGACTGATGAGACAAACAGGCGAGTTAGCAGAAGCTGTCCCCGCCAACAGGTTTCTGTCAGTGTGTGCCCTTTCCCTTAGGCTTGCAGCTGGATGCATGTAACCCTTTGTGTGATTTTTTGTTGGAATGACTGCTTTCTGGAGTGAATCCAGAAACAGGCATGCCAGTGATTTTAGGGTGGCCTGTTCTGCAACTGCATTGTTAAATCTTTCAATAAAATGATCACCAGAGGTTTCACTTGTTGCAGTGTGCAGAAAAGCTAACCTGGACAGGCTTGGAACAAACAAATAAAAAGAAATAAGATAAACTGAACCTTTCAGCTAGTGAAAAATGTTCTTTGAGGCAAATTTATTCACAATAGACAGAGTAACTCCTCCCTGCCCCTCTCCAAGTATACTACTACCTGTTTCCATACTTCATTCAAAATGCTAAAACATGAAACCTCAAATCCAAAACATTTTGATTCAGGATGGCACCGTGTTCCCTGGAGTCACAGTTTGCTTACTTTGTGATCCAATTCTCCTCTATAGACAAGATTTTCTGGCTAAGCTGCATTTTGGGGGGGGAGGGGGGTGGGGGGAGGGGTGTGTGTGCATAGGAATCTGGAAGACGTCATGAAATCTGCAGTGTGGCCAAATAATCCAGAATATAGGATACGGGATCTCCATCTCCCAATAGGAATCAGTATTGTCAGCAGTCCACCTTCTGATAGTATGCCAAATAACAAAATGTAAAAAATATTTTGCCAATATTTTTCCATGAAATAATTCATTTCTTTTGAGACCATCGAATTACCCAAACAATAAGCCCCCTTTTCTTCATTTATACTGAGAGCTTACAGTATTGGATTATTCTCTAAAATACAATAAATGTATGCAATGGTGTCAAACATGCCTTAAAGTCAAATATTTTCAACAAGTCATACACAGATTGACTGCAGACAAAATGAACTCAGCATTTCACTCGAACATTCTTTTTAACAAGCATTAAAACATTTCTGAGGTCTTTGTTCACTCCTAGCATTAAATCACATCAATCTCAGCAGTGGAGCCTCAGGAATGACACCAGAGATTACCTGCTTCATCCTCTGCTGCACCCCCCTTGGCCACCCAGCCCTGAGGTGAGGGCTTAGTGCCTGGGAGGGATCTCTGAGCACCAGCAAAACAACATGCAAGGGGAGGGGAGGCAAGAAATGTTGTAATAACACACCTGAGACATAGATATAGTTGCCCACAAGTTATCAAAGGTGAAACTCTGGCTATACCGACAAACAGAGAAGGAGCGGAAGCAATGTGTAGGATCCAGATGTTCAGATTTGTTGGTGTCTCTTACAATTACATTTTTCTGCACTGCAAAATTCAGATTTGTCATGACACTGCAGCTGTTTGCAAGCCCACAAATGTGATGTGAGGACAAAGATGAAGTTCTGTTACTGCTGGGCCACCCTAAAACTTTGAGAGCAGGTTCCTTACATGGAAGTTTCTGAATCCCAGCTGTTGTCATTTAGCTGGTGCTTAGTCCCAAGCAAAGCATTCAAGCACAGGGCTTTAACATCCCCATTTACAAGAAGAATAATTCTTAATGCAAGCCTGTGAGATCACTCAGCAGAAATTAAACGGACAAGTAATCAGCAAAGTTTTTTATTTTATCCTTACACTTACAGCTAGTCAGCAAACAATTTAACCATGACTAAAGAGGCAAAAGTCCCATTAAAATAAATCTGTGTTTTGCTTATCTTATTTGGATTGATAATTCCTATTATTTCCAGAGCAGCCTGTCCAGCGTTGTGCATAGAAAAAAAGATCTGTAACGATGGGAGTTTACAGCTTAAATTACACACATGTAGTCCCAAAGGAAAATGAACAGCAAAAAATCTGTCTCTCTCTGATCAGACAGCGTAATATGGTACCAGAAAGCATGCGGTATTACTTGTTCCTGGAGGATTTATAACTAGGTGACATTTACAAGCATTCAGCTAATGAATTATGGGCTCTTGAAATACGAGTTTTCTAATGGGAACACTATAATATTCCATCCAGAAGAACAGATTCTTTTATACTGTGGATTCCTATGGTGTTATGATACTAGCAAGAAGATTTATTATTCAAAGCCCAGAGGGGAAGTATTTTGTAGATCAGAAGAGAAAATATTATGTCCTATTCTCAGTGCATATGAGATACTATGAGACAATACTTGATAGGTTTATCAAGACTATATTTGATAGGTTTCAGGTGGTAGAGTTTTAGACATTAATGGTAGCTGCCTCATGACAACAAGGTTTTATGAACCAGTTTGTTTCTTTAAAGATATATCTGAAATGCCACCATGCTGACATTAAACAAGGGAAGAAATCAAAGCAGAAGGCAGTATGACATTTTGGAAATGAACTCCTAACCAGATACTATGTCTTAAAGTCACAAGATTGCAAATGCACTCAACAAGCAAAGTCTGACAGAAACAATACTAGAGTTTGCTTCTGCTTTCAGATTTAAATAGCCTTTCTTGCTTCAGAGTTGTGTCAAGGGTTAGGGCTGAGCTGGCCACTAGACGAATGACAGATACTCTCTATGAACCCCTCTCCTTTCCCAAAGGGGAAGAGAAAGGGAATAAGGGAGAGAGACTTATGGATTGGAAAAGAAAACTAAAACTGCTTTAATGAAAACAATAACAATAAAATTAAATATATGCAAATATATGCAAATACATACAAAACGAATACTGAACCCAGCCTCCAATTACATCACGGTCACCACTGATGCTGTGGGCAGACACTGGGGAAGTCCCAGGCTGGACTCTGCAGCAGAGAGGAACTGGATTCAGGAACGCACAGATTAGGATCAAAGACAGAACAGACAGAGTCCTCCTCAGATGCCAGCCATTGAAGAAGAGAACTTGACCCCTGTGATCCGTCAGCTTTATACAGAATATGACATGCATGGGATGGAACACCTTTTTGGTCAGTGTAGGGTCACCTGTCCTGTCCGCTCCTCCCCACAGGTGTGACCTCTAACTTACTGTACCCCCAACGTGGTACACAGGATTTAGCAGTGACCTTGATTTTCACAGGAGAAAGTATAAGCAAGAGCCTTTCTGCATCCCCGTCCCTGGTAGGAACAGTAACCCTCAAGTGCTATCAATGCTAGAAACAGACACTGCAAAAAGAGTGCTGTTAACTTCAGAAAGTGCAGTGACTTAGAAAAGACTGAGCTAGAAAAGTAAAACCACTGAACAGAATTAGTTCTAACTCAGACTGGGACACCTTGTTACCTAAGTTGTCCACACAACACCATGGACTTCCTTTAAAAAGACAAACCCGCAAAACTTTAGCAACATATGACCCTACTAAATCACTGCTTAGTTCATCTTGTGATTCGAAACCTCAGCATTCAATGTCATCATATTAATAAAATACTTTTGTAGGGCATAAATTAGTCATTTACCATGGCACCTGATCTAATTTTAGTTTTCGTAATAGGACCTAACCTAGCCTCATCTAGTGCTGGGGAAAAGGAGACTGACACCATAAGGAGTAGGGCGTATTCCATACTGACCATTGCTAATGTGAGAAACAAAGACACCTCAGGATATGCCTGCAGGGTTGGTCTTGATTTGATCGTAGGGGGTTGTCCAGTGGCGGTTGTCTTCAAGAGACTTGAATCTCCTTTTCTGTGTATTAGTATAAATGATAGCCGTGTTACATCCCTATGAACAAAACCAATGGGGGAGGATAAGAAAGCCTTAAAAAAGCATGGCTTGATCTTACATCTTCAAAATGCAGATCCTAACCACAGTATCTATTCACTGTGGTTGGCTTCATTTTCTCTTTGTGGAGTAAGGTAGATTTTTTGCCACGCAGAGGTTTTTGGTTTTGGAACAAAGTGACACTGAGTTCTTAGTCTAACACACGGGCAGAGAGGCCTTTCTCAGTTGTTAGCGCTTACAATGTCTAAGGTCCATAAACCTGAGGGGATTCAGCCCCCTGCTTCCAGGTAAGATATTGGTCTGCTGTAAGAAAATCCTGTGGCTACAAATGAAGCCCTGACCATTGACCCCTTCTGCAGACCTCTTCCTTTGGTACTGCACAATATCTTTAACTGGGACATTCCCAAACCTCCAGCTTATATGTTTATGAAGGAGAAGAGATAGCTACAGCCTTAGTGACTTCCCTGCACAGCTGTGACTAGAGGGAATTATGGGCTGAGAGCCCAATCAGTGAAGCAAGGTTTTATTTTTGTTTCTGCAGCTGACCTGGATGTTCAGTTCTGGGCATGTTTCAAGGGTGTGAAAGGGGTAGAATTTCTGAATCCTGACCTGTTTTATTATGGATGGTGAAAGTTCTTCCTTAATCCTCAGTTTTGTTTTTGAAATTTACTCTTTTTTGAGAACTGGACCAGGACAATGCCACGCATATTAAGATCTTTCCCCAGATGACTGAGCACATTGGGAATTCCCTTCCCCATTTCAAACAAGATGCTGAGAGACTGATTCACTAGCATTGCTCAGTGGAGTTCCCCAGCATCATTTGCAAGAACTTGATCGCTATATCTAGGGCTTGGAGAGAGGGAAGGCTTCATCCTTGGAAAAAGGGAGCGTGCAGTTTACCAGATCTGACCCGTAACTGCAGGCAGAAACATTTAATATGAAGGAGTGGTCTATCTTCTCTTTGCAGAGGGTCTTGATTGAATCAGCCTGCTTGAAAAGAAAGAGCAGGAACAGGGAAATTACTACAAAAGGCCAATTTTACAAATTGATTAAAAGTCCACTGTTACTGTACACCATTTTTCCCATACACCAGCATAAGCATTCATTGTAATATCACTCTCCCAGTTCCACCCTCTTCCTACTAGAATTGTTCTCTTCGGGATCACATTAACAGCCCTGTGACTTCCATTGCCATGCCAAAAGTGCCTCTGATTTATCTGCTTATGATACATCCGTCAATTGTGTCATGAAGAGACAACAGTGTACTAGCCATTCTTTGAGATAGCCACAGCAGTTGTCCTTGCATCTGCCAGTCACCAAAATTTAGTCCATAACTCAGCATTTCTGATGTATGTGGAAATTTGCTCCATATGAGAGGAAGCTCTGACAAGAAAAGAATATTTCTATTTAGAAATATGTAAAGATAATCTATATAAATATATAATATTCTATATAATACAGACAGAAATGTAATTAAGCAAATACAGATATTTCCTCTTGTCATATTTGCAAATACGAAGGACCAAGAAACCTAAATCTTTCAAACTCACAAGGCAAAAGCCTGAGCTCAATTCCTAAAGCATCTTCTAGTACTTATTCTGTCATCTGAGTGTTTCACACTAATAGGTACAAGTAACATTTCCCATTTTGGATGTGACTAGCATTGCTGGTAACAGCTCTGAAATGTAAGTACAGTTGGGGGAGTCAATAAAAACCCCACGGTGTAAGAGTAAAATCTCCAAGTTTAAATCCTGTTAACTTACTTTCACTGTTCTTGTTACTGAGTGTAGCACTTGTATGACTAAAAGCATATGTGGTTATGAATTAATTCTCAGACAGGCTGCTAGTACCGCTTTGTGAATGATACTCTTGCAAAAAAACCCCAACAGCCCCCCCCCCCAAAAAAAAAAACCAAAAAAACAACCCCAGAAACACCTTTTGCAATAATTACATTGGTTTGCAGTAGTAAAAAGTGAACTCTGGTATAGCTCTATTTGTGCAAGCTGCCCCAGGCTGTCTAGAGCACCAGGTCTTTGACTGCAGGTTCAGGCCACTACTGACCTCAAATGACTTTGAATGAGCCTGTCTACAAAAAAAACCTGTTAGCTTTCCACTCAAGTCCTCTGAGCAGCAGGTACTCCTGCTCTGGCTGCAGGACAAGATGTGTCTTGTGCCTCTGGGGTACATGATGCATTGCTTTGTATAGATGGGTGTCAGAGCTCTCTCTTCAAAGAAGATGGCTCCTATGCAAGGCCTCACAGAGCTGGTAGAGCTGTTCCTTCCTCTGCTTGGTGAGCCTCTAAGCAGTTTTGTGCATGAATTAACTGATCATTTTTTAGAGAAGTATATACAGGCCTGATAATTTGCCATGTCTTTTATCAGAATTCTGCTAACTATGGCAGAATGAGCAGAAATAAAAGAGACTCGACTTCGTTCCCCGCTCACATAGTCTCTCATGGTCCCATTAAACGAAAGCTAACAGTCAACAGGGAAGCAACTCCAAGGGATTAGTAAAGTGGTTCGTTAGAAACAAAAAAGTTTTACGTAGCCTGGTCCAAATAACCAGTAAGTTTCTGAAGTAAAAAAAATGTGACGCTGCTTTGAAACTGGATTCTTATCACTGTTTGAGGTGATTAGAACAGAAATATACTGTAATAAAAAACCCTTAAATGTACTCCTGCACACGTGTCATGAAGGGCTCCATTTCCTTGCCAGTGTAGTCTTTTGGATTAGCACGTATGTGCATCACGTACAGATGTTCTTGCAGGACTAATGAATCCACTTCTTCCTGATCAGTCCTAATGACTGGCAGCTACCATGCCTTCCTGTCAGTAAGCTGGGATAAAAACTAACGCTACAAGTTTTGAGGAACACATGGTTGATAGTTTACTGGATGGGGGACCAACCAGCTCTAATGACATTCCAGTTAGTCCCTACTCTCCTTCTCCCCTGTCATGATACTGTCAAAGCCTAAAATAAGCTACGGGGTTGCACAGCAGGCAGTAGTGTGTGTATAGTGTGTTGACACCTGCTTCCCGTTGCAGCCATCCATGGCACTCCCAAGTGATCTGATGTAATTTTATCACTTGACCTTCCGGTACTTTCCCCCTCAGATAAAACACTGAAGTGGCATTTATCACACTATCAATTCAGTTTTGTAAGGGAAAAATGAAAAGAAATGAAAAACACCAGTGGCTGACTGAATCTTGCCAAGTCTTCAGAATCAATCACCTGAGTCAATGCTACCGAACATTTTAAAATACAATAGCTCTCAAATAGCATCTTTATTTCCAAAACAACTGATGAAATCACTGTAAAACAGAAAGGTCACACATTTGGAAAGGCTGGAATAAATAATACTAATAGATAAAAATTGCTTAAGTGTAGCTATACAAAGAACTTGTTAGCACCAAAGAGAATGAAACCCAATAAAGGTGTTACAGCACTGTTATTGTTGTTTGGTTAATGTGGAACTCCATCTCCACTAAAACCTAATTCTCTGCTATTAAGCCCAGGAGGTACAAAGATCCTCCTGAGCACCATTACCTGAAAGGAGGTTGTAGAGAGGTGGGGGTTGGTCTCTTCTCCCATGTGACAAGTGACAGGACAAGAGGAAATGGCCTTAAGTTTCACCAGGGGAGATCTAGGTTAGATATCAGGAAGAACGTCTTTACTGGAACAGGCTGCCCAGGGAGGTGGTGGAGTCCCTGTCCCTGGAGGTGTTTAAGAGACGTGTAGATGTGGGGCTGAGGGACATGGTTTAGGGACCCTGGCAGTGCAGGGTGAACAGTTGGACTCGATGATCTTAAAGGTCTCTTCCAACCAGATGATTCTGTAATTCTATGCACCTTCCAAGCCAATCTCGCAGTGAGCTCAGAGAGATCTCCTTGATGCTGCCATGTCAAACTCAGCCATTCACACAGCTCCTTGCAAATGTGCAGTTGGAGGGCCCAGCTCTTCCCTGTTTCCACTACTCTAAAGGAAACACAGCTCCGTCAGGCTCCCTGTGACTACAGTTATAAAACTTAGGCAACTTAAAGAAGAGTTCAGTCTAAATGCTGTCTGGCCTAGTTGCCACCCACGATGGAAGATGCAACACCGCAAGGTGGAGAGTCTTCCCTTCAGACTGAAGACTGATTCATCCTCTCAGCTGGATCATGGAGGAGGAAGCGACAGGCAAGACCCACAGGGCTGAAAAGAGACTCCTCTGCGCAAAGGCAACCCCCGAGTTGAAGAGGTAGAATCATACCCAAGACAAGAGTATCCTGCACATGCACATGGCACAAAACCAGTCTGGGTATCTTTCATTTAGAAGACCCACACTGTCCCTTGCTTAGCTCCTTTAGCAATCGCACTCCATTCTTCCTACCTGAATGACGACTGGGAGTAAAAGCAGAAAGCAAAGAGAATGTGGTAAATGACAAATCAGTAAGTTTTGCACCCATTCGCACTAGATTATTAACTACTTCCTCAGAGTTTCAGGTGCAGTATCCCTTCTCCAAGTTAAATAAACTGGTACGCATTGCTTCTGTACTGCCATTTTGCTTCAGAAATGTTCTTTTATAAGTGCTTTTGAACCAGGGAAACCTGATCTATAGTGAGATAATTGACTATCGGTTAGATCTCACCAGAAAGAAGAGGCTCTTCTGTAAACAAACACTGCCTGTGCGGATAAAATCAAACTCCTGCCAGCTGAAAGCTTAGTCTTTGAGGGAGCTCTGATGGCAGTTTTAATCATAACTGGAATCTTTGGAGACCTTTGACTTCAACTAAGAGGCATAGACCCTTCTCCGTGAGTGTCATTGACTGTTATGTCTTTTCACAACTTGGAAATGGTCTCATAATCTGCAGATTTCTCTGTAATCTCTTACAGAGAAATCATTGGTCTAAATTATCACAAGAAATCAGAGAGTGCCACCTCTAATTCACCATTAAGTTCATGGGTTTTACTTAGAGATGCTTGAAGACGTCAGAAAACAAATGTTTCAGTATTTTCCTTACTTTCAGACCAGTGTAGTTTACTAAGAATAGATGAACTATAAACACTGTAATTTATCACAGATCTATATTGTGGGGTGGGTTTCTTACCCATGAAAAGTACTCTGAACATAACCATCATCCCACGGTTTTCACTTTTGTCTTCAAAAAAAGGGCGAGTTTGTGTGAAGTCAATGCTGAATGACTGCTGGAAGCCCTGGGAAAGTGAGTCGAACCATGAACAGCCTTATGTTTCAAAGATTGTAATGACGTATTGAAGTATTCATTAATAGATCCACTCCTGAGATTTACAGATGAGTTTCCATGCCACAGCACACTATTTTTGTCCGCTCTGAGAGAAAGCATCAAGCATTTCTATCTTGTTACTTCATAGGTCTATAACCAACCAAGGGACTCCAATCTGCCAGGATTAAAACCTTATTGACTTGAAGGTATTTATATCCCAGTTCCCAGGTCAGAGCACCAAGAATTCCCACAAAACACATGTGGCACCCAGTCACCACAGGTCTCATGGCTGTAACTGGGTAGGTGGGCAATCATGCTGACATTGAGACATCTGACCTGATCCTGGGATAGATTTTCCTACCAAAAAATCCTTCTCACATTAAAGATGGAATATGACCAAAAACCCACCAAACCCCAAAATTCACAGGAGCTTCTCTAGTGGCTTGTTTTATCATTCATGTTACAGATGTTCTAACAGATCAAGTGTTCCTACTATCAAAAAGCTTTACAAAAGAGAATCTAATTACCCTGCTGCTTAAGTCTTTAGGCTATTTACAGGTCTTTATAATTTCAGAAGAGGTACCTTGATGGAGAGGAGAGGCTTTTCTTGTAAAAGTATAAACATAAAGCCATTAAAGTAAGTATCGGGTCTCTTGATGGGACTAGACTGAAAACACAAAACCAGGAGGTGCAAAAAACTTTTGAGAAGTTGTTTGGAAACATCCTGCTCTCAAAGCTGTGCAGTGCAAATTGCACACGTGGCTTTGTGGGCAGACCTCGGCTGTTTATTTTTACACACTGCTAAATATGAATGCTCACGCATTAGTAAATCTACTTGCAAACGCATTTTGGAAACATTTGTAATCTTTTTCCCTCTATATTTTCATGTAGAAAGGATTTTCAGACACAAATAGTGAAAAACAACCATGATCGTTAGCATTTGAAACTAGAAAGTGCTTAAATAATTCACATTTATTAGAAAGTGACAGTAAACAAATGGCACCTTCTACAGCCTTAGGAACTAATATGTTTTATTTTACATCCAGTTACTGGCTTACAGGAGATGGACCGCGCACCTCAGCAATTGCCATGGCACGTGATACAGGTTTTGCTGCAACTGAGGGGAAAGATGCTGCCTCAAGAATCAATTCACACTTCACTCTTCTGTTGACTTCAGCGACAGTGTCATGTACAGAACAAAAGTGGACCAGATATGGTAACTCATTTTCCATGTATGAGTAACCAGAAAGAAGTTTCATTCATTTTGGATTTAAGCCAGTATAAAATAGCCTCTCCAGTTGTTCACCCACTGAATCCTCAAAGACCTTCTGGCTTTTAGGTCAGTGGTACTAAGCCAAATTGCATGATTACAACTTGCCTGAGTACCTTAAATAGCAGTTCATGAGAATAATGACGATTGTTGGGGGGGTGGGGGGGGGGTGGGGGGTGGACGGACTGTGCACACATATATGCACTAAAGCCTTAGAGAAGCATCAGATTCTTCCCTGCATGACCAAATGACCAGAAAAGTCTCAGCTGAGGTACGAGAAAAGAAGTCCAAGCCACAGAAATTCATTCTCCTCACTCAAGAGGAGCAATTAAAATAAAAAGCCCGACATCTGTCCTAGAAGCCCAGTCCCAGCACACAGTCATTCAGAGACACATGCACTGCAACACCCTATGTCATTAATACCTTTGCAGCAGGTCGACCTCAGTCAGCCACAGAGTATCCTCCACCGTGAAGAATAAGCAGCACAGCAAACTCCACCTGTCCCACAGAAGACATTTCCAGTAAGAGGCCATTGCGAAAACCAGGGACTGTCTACACGGATTCTGCCCAGCAATTGGTCTAATTGTCTGCTGAGGAGATGGAATGATTTTGCTTGGCTTCTCTGAGTCATGGAGCCAACCCCTACCATCTTCTGGACCTCTGGACTTGACTAGATGATTACACCCTGATCCTATAATCAAACCTAAGCCAGAAAAAAGGGGCCTGTCCTCAGGATCAAGGAAGATCAAGGCTGTAGCATAAAGGGTGGGGCAAATCTGAAGGTGCTTCTGATAGGAAGAGCTGGCAACAACGCCTCCTGTTAAGGTCATCTTACACTTTGTCTCACATACCTAACATGAAAACGATGGCTGACATCTTTCTGTAATGTTCTCTCATTGTTAGAATAAGGTAAGAATCTTCTAAGCCACTAAATGTCCAAACTTGCCACAGTCACATCTTTTACTTACTCCCCACTGAACTTCAGTTAAGAAATTGAGAGCATCTGTGTGGTTTGCTTTTAAACATCTACCACCTCTCTCAAGCAGGAACCTACACAGCTGTGGGGAAATAAGGTCTTTGGAAACCAGGTGCAGACAAACAAGGTTTCAACTGAAAGTTTAAAGAAAGAACAGTATTTCTTGTGAATTAACAAGCTAATCCAACCACTCTGCATCCTCTGTGACCAGAAAAGATGGTGACCTGAGTATGGTTCTTCTGAACAAAAAGGGTATGGTCTAAATAAAATCCTTTTGTCTCAGAGAATGGCACGGCATGGCATGGCGGGGCGGGGGTGGCTCCCCACCGTCCTGGACAGGTCCCGGTCGGCAGGCGGGCGCGGTGCTGCCCGCAGCCCCCGCAGGTGGCCGCGGGGTGTTGGATGGGCGTGCTTCACCGCTGTCCCCTCCTCCCTGTGCGCCGCCCCGGCTTCCGCAGGGCCCAAAGTGTTGAGTGCATGCCGGAGGGAACGGGCTAGGTAGGGTGGCCGTCGGCCGCCCCGCCCCCATGCCTGGCCCCTCGGTGGGCCCGTGGCCACCGGCAGCAGGTGACAGCGGCGGAATGAGCCCGGGCAATGCCGTGGCCGCTTCCTCTTACCCCATCATGCTACCAGCACTGTCTGGGTTGTCGCGATAGCATGTGGGAACGGGGAGCGCTGGGGTCTGCCCAGTGCTTTCGAGACTCAAGTCAGAGACTCTCCTTTCTGCATGGAAGGGGATGGGAAGAGAACAAATAATCTGGAGGTATTGCTGGAATGTTTTTCTCATCCCCCGTGTTGGTGTATTTCGAGGAGCTGTGCTCAGATCGTGCAAGAAGTCCGGTTTTGTCTCTTCTCTCGATTCTTTTTTTTTTTTTTTTGATGGCCATTATTGACGTGCATTGGAATGTTTTCCCCTTCCTTTCTGAAGCAGGTAAAGAAGGTCGCATAGCTGTGCTCTTGTGACCTGACTGACTGGCACTCGGAAGTGTACAGGGAGATGACAGCAACTTGTTGAATGGCATGCCCGTTGAAACAGGCAAGTGGCCTCGCTTCTAAAAGTTCTAGCACCGCTGTGGCTTGCAGCAGGTCTTCTGAATTCTCCAGGGCTAAAAAACCCGTGGGCTGGAGAGATGGCTTTCCTTTGTTCTGTAAACTTTACTTGGATTTGGCTGAGGAGCTTTTTACATTCCTTGTTGTTTCCCTTTTTGCCGATTATGTTGTTAATATGCCAAAATAAGCGTGTGGCATACTAATCCAAAACCAGGCCTGTGCTGCTGTAGCGACAGCATCGCCTTGCTTGCACTAGCCGTTCGAGCGACAGATTTCCCTCTGCTTTCTCTAGAATTGGTGCAGAGCATTTGATGGTTAGTTAAGTCCTTTCCCGGGACAGCTGCTGACTTCCGTGTGGTAATGTCATATACCTTAACTTGGGCTGTGGTCCAGAAAGTTAAGGTGCGTGCATCCTTGCTTAGAAAGATGTTAGTTACACTTATTTATGATCTTTGCTTCTCCATCCCCTCCCAAAAGTTCAAAAACATTATTAAAAGAACTTGGGTTGGTAAGCAAGTTAAATAACTGGAAGACTGAAAAATATGCTGGCAACTTCGATCCGTCTTCCCCTCGACATGCATGTAAATATCTACGTGCATAATTTCTCCTTAGTGGTCAAGTTGCATCCAGAGAAGAAATAGATTCACAGGGTGAATTGAATCTCTTATTGCAAGCTGAGACTTTTTGTGGAATCTCTCGTCTCATTCTTTTCCTGAGTTTGAAGGTGTTAAGAGAACAGGAGAACCCCCAGGAGAATGAGCAAGGGCTATGCAAGAGCTGTGTTTTCACTTTGTTTCTTAAATGTTCTTCTATTTTTGCACTAAATTCTTCTTTTACTCAATTAAACTTTAAAATTTGGATTGTATTTCCCTTGCCTTCTACTTTGATGTTAGAAGTCTAATTGGCAAAATAAAAGCTGAGTTTAACTAGAAATATCTGGTGGGAAACCTAATGGGCAAGATTTCTGCACGTTTTTGGACAAGTCTTTGACCTAGGTCCCAAACAGTGTCTCGTAGAACCTTCATGAAGAAGGAAGCGTTCGGCTTTTAGTCGTTGAGTCTCCTGTAGCTGCTGTGGATTTCAGCTTTGTGACAAACCTAAGCTTTGAATTCGGTCCAATGAAACTAAAACTAACAAAAATTTCCCCATATTGATAGACCTATTTCTTTGATGAGCTCTGTCTTAAAGGAAGCAAATGTTGTTTGCCTCTGGCAGTGAGCCGGTGGAATAGAGATGGGAGCAGGGAATCATCTCTGCAGAGATCATTGTACTGGTGACAATTCCCTTTCAGTTTCCTTAGCTGCAAAATAAGAATCAAGATAACTAGAGTGTTTGTTGGTGAGACTGTTAGATGTATAAGGAATAAGTACTCCTGAACAGACCACAAACAAACTAGTTACATTCTTGAGGGTGACAGAGAAATCCTGTGTAAGCTGTCCTAAGTGTCTGGGCGCTATCTAGTCTCGAATGAAGGAAAAAGACAGCAAAATCTTGTACATTAAACTGTTATGAAACAGGCCAAACAGAGTTAAAATCTCAGGTGAGCTGTAGATTCTGACTTACTTTGCAACCTACTGTTTTTAATAGCTTCTGAGGTGACACTTGATGTCTCCCGTTAATTGTATTGCAATCTGTTACTGCTACTTAAATCGACAACACCCTGCAAACCCCAACAGTCTGAGGAACATCAAATGAAGTAGAATGTGCTGTTGTTTACCAAATACTAAACATTGATCTAAGCTCTTAACGTGAAATCGTGATGAAAACCTAATAGGTTTCAACTTAAGGCATGAGAATGAGAGGTGTGGTGAGGTAAAATCCTAATTGGCGTAGTTCCAGCTCTTCATGTAAAACTTAAGGCAGTGGTTTCAGGCTGATTGCTGTGAATACGTGGTTCAGACTTGGTTACGTAGGTCCCAGAAGGTGGGTGGCATTTAGTTTGTTGACGTATAAAGCTTTGTATTTGACTCTTTAGAAGCATCTCTAGCAGAAACTGTAGTTTTCCAAAAGTCCTATGTGACCAAGAAATTTGCTGGAGTGACAGATTCATTACAAATAGGATCTTTTTAGGAGCGTGCTTTATTGGCATAGCTGTAATGCTCTCACAAAACTTTGTTGTAGCAGAGTCACTGTCGTCATTGGCTATGGAATGTGTTCAGATGGGAATGTTCAGCTGGAGTCTGTGGGGAAAAAAGTCGCAGTATAAAGCCCATCGACCTTCAGAAAAGGCAGTCTAAAGGCTGCTAGAGAACAGAAGTCGATGACTCATCGTGCATCCTAAAACCCTGCACAAACTTGTGGCACAGATCTGTGTTTTTTCCAGTTCTTCATTCCAGTTAAAAACATTGAAAGAGGAGGTATAGCATGCTAATTATGAGAGAGATTCCCAGCTTCCTGTCATCCTCTATTTGAGATAGGTGGATTTTTGTTTAGAAAAGAGTTGTTTGTTTGTTTTCTTTAAAAACTGGGTATTTTTTACTATGTCCATTGGTTTTAAAACTGAGCAGCTTGGCAGGGGAAAAAGCCTTACAGGTGCTGCAGAAAAGGTGTGTGATTTGATAAGAAAGTGAAATACCTGAAAATAGAATCATCATCATCATCATGGCTTGGCTTCGCGGACGAAGATTTGGGAAGGGCTTTAAATGTGAGTACACCCTTCAAGCCTGCGCGGTGGATTTTTTAGGTGAGGCGCAGCGTGCGCGAGACTGGCCCCACCCTTTACACCTGAGGTTCATCTGCCAGGGCCTAGCGAGCTTGGACGGTGACAGCGAAGTCCTCAGGTCGTAGGTTTGGTCAGAGTATCCTTCTCTTAGATGGATGGCCTTACAGGGCTAAACGAGCTCCATCTGCCCGGGTTTGGAGTTAGAGTTGTCCTTCTCCTAGGATGGTTGCCCGAAGGCTAGTGAGCCCATCCTGCCCGTGGACACACTTTGTCTGACCCTTCAGTTGAGACCTGTCTGGCTTGGGAGACCCTACCAGAGGCATATGCCACCACCAGCATAGCTCTCAACTTCGCAAGGGCACACAAGCTCTTTCCCCACGGCAAGGGGGTGCCCGTGAAAGAGACCTGAAAATAGAATAGGTTAAAGTCATTAATACCATCTCCTATTCTTTTCATTCTACTTTTAATTTTTCAAAATATTTTGGGACAAACTCCATCTTTTCTACTTTAGTATTATGTAGTGTCCTATGTGGGAGGATTTGTTATTTTGTGTACCATCTACGGTTTTCAGGCCATCGTCTACTAACGAGGGTGTACTTTTAATAGAGAAATTACCCTTATATGTACACAGTACGTGACACCTGCATTTCAGTCTGGGATCTTGGAGGGAAGTTGTGTTCACATTCCATTTAAAGTTGCTTTCTTATTTTGCTGTGGGAACTGGATAAACGTGTGTAGCAAGACCTGAAACAGAATATTAACAAATTTTTTGGCCTGATCTATAAATATACAGAGGTCAGGAATTCTGTGGCAACATGTGTGAATTAAAATACTATGTAAAAAGGATTTTTGGGGGGTTTCTTTGTGTGGCTAAAACTACCTAATGTAATACTGAATGCATTATTTTTCCAGTAGTTCGGTTTCTGGTTTCTGAGAAATGGCTATTTTCTTTTCTGTTTTTTGATACCTGGGGATAAGGATATCCGTGTTCCTTTGGGTATTTCACCGTGGTTCCATCTCTGTTAAGTTTTAATGATAATTCATGGGTATGAACATATGGAAGAAGTGGTCGGTTGTAGTGAAGACCTGTTAATATTAAGCAATTGCTTAGTATTTAGTTATGTCTGAAGACTGAAGCTGGACAAGTTTTAGCTGAACTAAAATGCAGTTTGTAAAAGAATCAGACTTTATTTTTGTTTTGAGTTCTCCAGCTGTTGCAATCTTTAATCGAAGTTTGGTTTTTTTCTTAAGTGATTCATGGTGGACCAAACCAAAGAATTAAGTGAGGTAGGTCAGAATAATAATGTTTAATAATCTCTTCTAGTCTTAAATGTAAATCGGTAACCATTTAGTGTGACTAACAGCTAGCAACAGAACTTAGGTTGTGCTGACAAAGTCTGTTAAAAACTTGTTTATTTTTCCATAAAGCCTAAAAAATATTTCAACATTTGTAGCTTCCAGGTAGTGTAAGCACATGAACTTCTCAGAAGATTGTACATATGGAAAACAATCTATACACCCAAAGTGAAACCTCACTTTTGATCTCATTTCTTGCGGAGTCTGCAGCAATCAAGGAGTCATACTGAGTTCAAGTTCAGAAGTGCTTTACACATGAAATCTACTGGCTCTCTAGCTGATTCTGCCCTGTCGCCTTCTCAACAGGTAGAGTGCTTTTGTGCCTGAGCTGTGCGGCAAGTGTAGCTTTTCCTGGCGGTTGTCTTGTGTGGGTGTGGCCAAAGGTACATTGAGGCCTTTGGGTTTCTTCTTTGGGGAATATGTCGAGGAGGCGAGAATGCATGGCAGATCTGTCACAAAAGTACTCTAAGGAAAAGCCTAGTAGGTTTTGTTTTGATTTTTGAAACTCATAGAGTTGAATAGTGATAGAAGAAAGTGTTTTATCATTCCGTTCTATGAAATTCCATGGTGCGTCGGTGGAGGGTCCACTTCGGTCAAAAGAGTGTTTTGCTTTGGGTCATTTTCCCCTTGAATTCTGGGAGGGTTTTTGGCTGCAATGATTTGGAAGGAAGTATCTGACTGAATTCTCTGCACAGGCAGAAGATGGCTTGCCACTGGGGAGAAAGGAACTCCTAAAGTCTTACTCAAAAGAATGCAAAATGCAGGTCGGCAGCTGTAGTAGGATATTTGGGGCTGGAGTAGACATGGAAAAGCTTTTCTTTATAAGGTTGACATTAAAAAGTTGCACTTCCTTATAACTCTGATGTTCACTATTTTTTATGTAGTTAGATGTTTCATTTTAAAGTTTTGGTCTGGTTTGGTTTTGGGGTAGGAGGATAACTTTATGCTTCAAAAAGCAGTTAGTACGTACTCCTTCAGTGCTAGATCACTGATAAAACTAGAATCTTTCCAGAGGTATGTGTATCTCTGAGGTTTTCTTGCAATAACAGCCATGTTTTATGCCTGACCTTTTTTTTCCTCTTTTGTGTAATACATAATAATTGCTGTTAGACTCTGATGTTAGTGGTAGAAGTAGCATACTACTTGTATATTAGTTTGGGCTTTAGTAGTTGAAGTTCCTTCTCGTGTGTTCAGTGAGTAACAGAAAAATAATGAAGACTCCTTCTAGGATGACCAATATGTGCAATCACTACCAGGCAGGGCAGCTGCTCTCTTCTTTGTTGTGGATGAGTTTATGTTTGAGAATGCAGTGAAAACTCATCTATCCAAATGTTATGAATATAGTTTTAACTTCTCTGATCTGCCTACTTGTAACAGAATCCATGGTTGACCTGATAAACTTGGGGGTGGTAATTTGTATCACGCAAAGTTGAGATTTTACGTGTGGCATCTGAAAGTATTTTGCTTCCTAGAAGTGTGTCTGATGTAAACTATTTTGAAGAAATAAAAGACTTCACAAAACTCCTGTCAGGAGCTTCTCTTTCAAATCAGAAAGATTGTATAAAAAAGAACAATTATCTAGTGTATAAGATACTAAAATATGTATGGCTACCTGTCCTACTCTATTACCTGTGCAATTGAAGCACATACCTTTAATTTGTCACCTCTTAGTCACGTTATTTCGTATTAATAACTAGCAGTTTGCAATGTTGTTCTTTTGAAGTTACCATTTTAAAGAGTTGTTGGAAATTAGTGTAGCATTAGACTAATTTTGCAGTATGTCCCCATTTCCTGCATTTCCAGTACTGTGTAGTAACTGTGGTGGAAAAACTAGCATTGAAAATAAAATCTTTCTTAAAATCCTATGTATAAAGAAAAGTCATTCCCCAGTGCTATTTACATATCTTTTTTGTGAGCCAAGCTTAACTGCAGCAGTGGACATTCCCAGAACAGAGAAAATTTGGCTCCTGATGTTTATTATATGTAGAAGAATAATGAAGAGATTCAGTGCTGGGAACTTTAATGAATAAGAGAAACAGGCCTGAAACAAGAAAGCTGAGTTTGGAGCATATTCTCCCACCTGTATAGTGAAGGCAGTAAATGAGAACATCTACTCAGCAAAAATAGAGCCCTCAAAAGGGAGTTGTCTAGGCTTCCCTCGTTAAACTGAGTAAAAAAAAAAAAGCCACCTTTTTTTGTCTTAATTGGTAGTCTCAGACATGTATCACATTGCATACCTTCTAAGTACATGCTTTTGCTTTTACAGTTTTTCTTGAAACTGCTGATGCTTTTGGAATTATAGAATGATTTGGATTGGAAGGGACCTTCAAAGCTCCTCTAGTCCAAACCCCCTGCAGTGACCAGGGACATCCTTAACTAGATCAGGTTGCACAGAACCCCATCCAACCTGACCTTGAACGTTTCCAGGGATGGGGCATCTGCCACCTCTCTGCGCAACCTGTTCCAGTGTTTCCCCTCCATCGTTGTACCAAATTTTGAGTTTTGAAAATGAAAGGTAAGTACTAATGGTAGAAGTATTGGAGTACGAGCAGCAGGTGCTATGCGTAATTGGCAATACCTCTGGAAAATTCAGCTAATTATAAATAGTGGTTATATTGATTTAAAGCCTGCTCTACTGTAACACTGTAGTGTAAACTCAAGGAAGAGTTTCTGCAAATGGAATGATGTTGCAAAGAGGGTCAAATAAAAGCCTTGTCAAGGATACCCTACCAGCATAGCAGACTGCACAGGAGTTCTGTCACCTCTTACTCTACTCCAGAGCACTAAACGTCAGATAGTAAATGCTTCTCCTGAAGGTGAAGGAGGCTGAAAAGCAGAGTTTCAGGGAGGAGGGTAGTGTCTGGTCTCGCAACAGCAATTGGTCATAGGAGCAGCCTCAGGTCAGCTGTTGTAGACTGTTGTTGCAGTTTACTCTCCTGTCTCTTCACATCTGTCTTCTTCCTGCCTGGATTCTTTGTCCCTTGGGCTTACTCCAAGAAATCCTTGATGCTTGTTTCTTTCTTCTTTCTCATCTCTGTTCTTGCTTCTTGCCTCTATCTCTATTCCTGTATTTTTGTGTCAAGTTAATTATCTTCTGACTAAATTCCTCTCATGAATTACAAATATTACAAACGAATGTAGAAAAGGAAGTTTAAATGGATACTTGCTGGTCTTCACTGCTCTCATTTCACACCTTTTGCTCTTTTCTTTGACACCTATGTGTTTTGTATGTTTAGATTGGTAGCAGAGGGGAGAAATGTAGTCTCTCATGGTTGTTTTTATTTGAACAGCTTCTAGCAAAATGTGGTCTATTTTTGCTTGCTTCCAGTTCATCACTGTAATAGAAGGAGCAAAATATTTTGCCCTTGTTAGGGGTTGAGTTTCTGAGTAAGACTCAAGGTCCCTAACGCTCCTTAAATCCCTTGTTGATATAGGGGAAAAGGGAAACAAAACTCAAATCTCAGAATATATGGATGGGAAACTGAAACAAACTTTTAATAAAAATTCTAAAATACTATCATATCACACAACTATATATTAAATGCAAAACAGGAAACAATACAGTAAGAGTTAAAACACTGCAAAGGGAGGAAAAGGAAAAAAAACCTACAGTTATGGCCAATCGGTTATAGGCCAGGAGATGACGTCACGCCAGGATGGTAGCTCAGAAGATGGCGTCTATCCAAAATGGCATCGGGCCAAGTGATTAAAAGTTTTTAACAGCTTAGAGAAGTATTTTAACAAGTTTGCAGGGAGACCTTTTTCAGTGTCTGTAAAAAACTTCAAGGACACTCCTGACCGAAGCGGCGGCTTCAGATACGGAGAAAAGAGAAGCCCTCGCAGCCGAACGCGAAGCGGGGTGAGCTTCCCCCATGTCCGAATCCAGCGGTAGATTCTCGCCGAGTGAGAAATAGCTCTTCTCTTACCCGATACAAGAGATGCTGACTGAGTCAATTGAACAACAATTCACAGCAGAGCTGGGCGCCGATAAACAGAAACAGTTCTGATTTAGGCCCCGGGTGGGGGGGCAGGCCGCAGGCTTTCAGCCTGGACAGTAGCCAGCCCTCTCGCTGTGGCTCTTTCTCCGAAGCTGTCCGGTGTCCAAAGAGGAGGAGACTCCTCCTGGCTGCAGGTTTTAAGGAGCATCTGTCGGAAGAAATCTTTTGACCTGCACTTTCAGCCAATGTGATGCCGGGTTTATGGAACTTGTATAAAATAATCCCGATACTCTATTGGGCACATTTCCAAAACAAGGAAGTCTTGGCTCAAACTGTAACAGCCCTGTGAAGGGTTATTTTACCTAGTTCTAATTTTCCTCTTGCTTCTTATTTTTTCTGCTTTTAGAAGATGTCAACCTCTTGACATACTCGTGTTAGGGTAAAGCTTTATCTTGAAGAAAAGCTGACAACTAGGGGTTTTTAACAAGTAAATAAATCTCAAATAAACATTTGTAGTTTGTTGGGCGCACATAACAATCTTTCATGCTGCACAGCACGACAGTTCTACTTCTCTAGTACTGTGGTTTTGTTTCAAATTGGAACCATTTGGTCTCTGTTTCAGCACTATGACCATGGAGGAACTGTTAACATCTCTGCAGAAGAAATGTCAAATAGAATGTGAGCAGGCTCACCGATAGTTGGTGTGTGCTCTTAATGGCTTAGCTGGTATCCATATCATTAAAGGAAAGACTGGATGGCTGTAATATATTTCATCATTCCTTTTAGTAGGCTAATTATGGTTTAGGTGACACCATGTAAAACCATTGGCTTTTTTGAATTCAGGGAAAAAGCCATAGTGAAATCCTGGGATTTTAACAGTGTTTGTAACAAAATCCAACATTTGTTCTAGATGAGGGTGAAAATAGTAGTTTGGTGCATCTTTGAGATGTCTCAGAGTATTTCTGGCTTTTTTTGGTATCATATTCTTTCTTGATTCTACCATCTCTGTGTTCTCGGAGGATAAAAGAAGTCATACTTATGTAATTGTACTTAACTTGCTTTTGTTTTATTGATAACTGCTTTGTGGGCTTCCTTTGTGCCCCTGCTGTGAAAACTGCTGTGCTGACTGTGGAATCTCTTTGCTGCTGCCTGCTGTACAGCTCTGTCAATGTAGATTTTGTCTGAATTAGGAGGAAAAAAAGCTTCAAGTGGGAAACAGAAATAATTATATTAATCTCAAATGCCCCATTAAACAAAATAATAATAAACTAAAATGAATTAGTCATGAATGTGGGGAAAAAAAAAAAGCCTCCTTGCCAAGTAATAAACCTTTTAAAGTTGACAAGCTGCTTGGATTTTTCCAGCTTATGTCTTTCTCCAAAGAGGAGAACGAGCAAACTGCCTGTTCTGCTATTTGCCTTACAGAAGGACTACATTCAGATTCTCTAGTCTGTAGTTAGGTTTGAAATACTCTGTTATGATTATAGGATGGAGATAAAGTTTTTCAGATAGAATTAAGTGCATAAAAAGCTTTCTGTACAGACTAAATGCTTCTGAAATATGCTAGTAGCAAAAATTAAGTTTGGCGTTTTTCGAAAAGCAGATTAACGAAAATTACATCTGATGAGGAAAAAAAAAAAGCGGGACTGAGGCAGAGTTCTGGGACAGGTCTAACTTTTTTCTTTTTTTCCCCCAGCATTAGTGTTACACTCAGTCGTCTTTACTAGCAATAAGAAAGCACACCTTCCATGATTGTATTGTTAGTATAATTGAAATCTTGTCTGTCTCGTTGTTATTAGTCCAGATCTAATTGTCCAGGTGAAAAAAGAATAATAATCACATTGACTTGTTTCTACTGCTTGTCCTGCTTTTAAGTTCACCTTTCTACTGCCCTTCTGGGTCCTGAGGTCAGTGGTTTCATACTGGTGGTGGCAGTGCTATTGCTAGTTGTCACCACCTGGAGTTTCTTCTAAGAAGGAATGAAATGTTTATGTTAATGGTTTCTTCTTTCTCACTCAAGGATCCAATTAGGGTCATTTTTATGTTTGCTAGCCCACTCTTCTGCCTTTCTCTTTCATCACTGGTCTACAGCTCCATGTTAACACCCAATTCAGTGTACGTGATGCCTTTTATGAATGTTACATACTATTTCTTCGTTCTCTTTGTTGCCCCTAAAACCAGTTTTGTCCAGCTCTAGGTCTGCATTTCTTTGACTGTGGGCGAGTTGTTTATAGCCATGGCTTCCTCATTCCCTGCCCAGCCTGTGCCCCACCTCTCAGCATTCCATGGCTGTCCTCTACACGGCATCCTGTAGCTTTACTTTTCAAGGCCTCTGTTGTTATCACTAGGCCTGTATTTCTCTCCACTACATCATTGTGTGAGTTGTAAATATCTCTTTCTACATGGAATAACGGATTGTTACTGCTCTCTGTATAAAGCTGTGATTATACTACGCAAAGATGAACAAAAGTTAGGAAAAAAAAATTAGCCATAGACACCTGGTGAATTGGAGAAAGTGCTGTCTCAGCTAAGCCAAGTCAAAGGTCCAGGGAGGTCAGACATTCCAAGGAGGCCTGACAAGCGTTGAGCTTGAGGCCTTGCAAATTCAGCACTAGCTTTTGGCCTGTGACTAGTGATGGCAACATTCCATTGCAGGACTACACCCATACAACTGTTACAATGTAAAAGGCAACAAATCTTGTTGGAATAGGGTTGTTACACTTCCAGATATGCAGGAAGATGATTTTTGTTTTACTCATCTGTCTTTATACATTTCATGTCCCCGTACTTCTTCATGTTTTAAGAGTCTTCTAAGACAATTACTGGCTAAGGAATTTTCTGTCAGTTGAGAAAAGAAAAGAAAAATTTCTATTTTTTTCTGCTTTTCCATATGCAACTTCAATTTTGTATTTCTTTTTTGATTTATATAATCTGTTTTCTGAGAAGTGATTGTGATGTTAGCAGCTTACATTGGTAGTTACGCTCCCTGCGTGCATTTAATAATTTCTGCTTTTCTGAAGTATGACACAACTCTCATTGTTTACCCTGGCAGAGTGAATAATGTATTTGCAGTGCAAATTCGGTAATGCACTCACTGCAGAGAGTTGTAGATTACTTTTTTTTAGTGCAACATATGAGTTTTTTGAACTTACGCAACAGTGAATATGTATAAGATCAAGAAGTCTACAGATCTTGCAGTCACAAAAGATACATAATTTAGAAACTGCTTTAGACTTTGTAAAATGTAGTCTTCTGTCTTTTACCAGTTTGGGTTTTTTGGGGGGAGGGTGGGGAGTGGCACAGAATGACTAGGGAAGACTTGCTTGAAGACAAGCAGGTATTATACAGCCTCTCTGAAAACATCTGAGCATGTTACAAGTGATGGCTGGTCATGCCTACTTGTCTATTTAAAAACCAACATCTGTATGTGTATGTTTTTGTTACTCTTTTTTAGTTCAGGAGAATATACCTTGGTTGCAAAGCTGTACAGAGAAGTGTTACAATCCTCTGAAGAGCACAAAGAAAAGCTCAAAACAGATTCCTTGCAAGTGAGCAAGCATTCCAATGTAAAGAGGCATAGTTAAGAACTAGAATACTTTAGATTTAATTGAACAGGTCAGTCTTTTCTTCCTCCTAGTGGTGTGCTGAATGACTTTAGGCCTGCTGTCATTATCATAATCTTTAGCTAGGAATCTGTCCCGTGACCTTCACCATTTCCTTTGATTTTTTGGAAAGCTACTGTATTTCTAACTACTTTTGCTTCTGAGTCTTCATGATATCCCAGAAGCAGTGTATGATCTCCACTTGCTGTTCTGCAATAAACTTCACAAGCTGTGTGTGTGACTGTGACTGCTCAGGTTAATGGGACTGGATGCCGGGTTTGCCTTGAGAATGATATTAATGTGCCAAAGAATAGAGAATAATAAAATCATTGCACTGCAGAAGATGTTCTCTGAAAGGACATCAAACCATGAAAAAGAATCCAAGTGAATTTTCTCTTCAGGCAATATATTGATACATTTTGAGGACTATATTAAAAATATGAATGTATTTTCCTGCTAAAAAAGCAATGGTTCTCTAAGTAACATCTTTACATTTCTTCAAGAAATATCAGTTCTAAATGGACCAAAAAAATGTTAATGAATGACAGATATCTGTCTATATCTTTTCTTTGCTTGCTTCACTAAGTTATTGTTTGATGATCTTGCATGTCGTCATCTGATGGCTCTGTTCTACTTCTTTGATCCTTCCTTCTCCTTTGTGCCTTCCCAGAGTGACTTCACTTAGCATAGCTACTTATAACAGGATTGTTAATTAAGCTGTTTTACTGGATGATGCAATCCAATAAAGTTGCTTGTTTCTCCTCGAAATTTGCACTGCCCAATATTGACTTTGTGTAAGTAAACCTCAGCTTCTGTTGAGTACTTCCCAAGTGTGTAGGCTTAGCTCTTGAAGATAATGGCAAACCACTGCTGGCCAGAGCTCTTTAGTGGCTGAGATAGTGATAGAGCCAAGGTGAAGTGATTCCAGGAGTTGAGAAGGGCCCAAGTTCATTATAGTGGAGGTTATTAGTATGGGTTTGTGGGAGATAGATAGATAGGCAAGCAGCATAAGATTAGGTCTCTGGTCTGGGATACATAGGGTGAACCTAGGGAAGAGGAATAGAGTTGCCTTATATTAACAGTCTTTATTTTCCCTAAAAATAAACAAAAATGTCATGTTCTATTCAGTCATCTTGTATTTCAGAAGAATGAAAAATATGAAAAATGATTGAAGCTCTTGGGAGCTGGTTTTTTCCTTCTGCTTTATTTTGCTTTAGCTAGGCTAAGTGACTTATCTCCTTACAATATTTTGAAAGATATTTACAAAAGAATGTGCTCTAAGATAAATAATTTGTTTTCCATAATATTCATTAGGAGGGTGAATATGGGACAGCATCTGATAACTTGGTATCAAACTTGCCTGCTGATTTGTTTCTGAGGTGTTGAAGAAGGTCTCTTTAATGTTTCATTTCCTACCTCAGTACATTGGGGGAAAGCATATTTATTTTCTTTTGTCACCGGTTGGCTGAGGCAAGCCAATCACGGGGACATGTCCTCTCCTATCCCTAAAACCCCTTTTTCCCCTGCAGCAGGAGAGAAAGGGTTAAAAAGCAGAGATAGGAAAAGGAAGAAAGATTTTGTGAGACCTCTGAACGTTTGGAAAACTGAAACAAAGTTTAATAAAACTAGAACAAAATATATAATATGCAGGGAAAAACCAATGCAAAATTGGAGGGTTTTGTATGGGATGGAGAAGCGAGAGTTAAACGCGAGTGAGAGAAAGAAAAAAAATAAAAACCGCAGCAGAGTCCAAAATGGCGCCGGCCATGTGGATGCTCTCGTGGAGTAAACAAAGGATCCGCAGCTATTACGAGCGCAGGGCTCCAACGTGCACACCGCGAGTGAGCTGTTCCTACCGGTCTGGGCGCGAGCTGGTTGAAGAAAAGCAGCAAGAAGCAGCGGCTTTAGCAGCAGGGAAAAAGGCAGCCCCGGGGCGTGGCATCTCCAGTCCCAGGTGGCGTGAGGGGCTTCCCCGGCACACAGCTCCACTCCACTCCGGCAGTGCGGGGGAGCGGCAGCCACAGGCAGGCAGGCGGGCAGGGTCCGAGCCGAGGGGACACAGCCTGTAAGGTCCCCGGAGCCAAACCGCAAGTCTGGAAAAGCCACTTCCCGGAGCG
Organism: Bucorvus abyssinicus; assembly: GCA_009769605.1. Classification (NCBI taxonomy): domain Eukaryota; kingdom Metazoa; phylum Chordata; class Aves; order Bucerotiformes; family Bucorvidae; genus Bucorvus; species Bucorvus abyssinicus. The sequence continues at coordinate 75,568,385 of CM020025.1, forward strand.
AATCTGCAAGCCCGTGACGCCCCTTGGAGTGCAAAGCAGGAAGTGTACGGGAGGTCCCAGAGAGCAAAAGTGCCCGAAGAGCCTGCGGTACGCGCCTCTTAAAGGGACAGATGCTCACGAGAAACTTTTATAGCCAATGAGAGGTGCTAAAAGTAACATGGAAGGGAATAGTCCAATTGGTCAGTTTAAAACAAAACCTCCCGAAGAGGTTTTTCTCCTCAAACTGCCACACTTTATAAGATGCTCCCAGATTAACAGAGGAAAAAATAAAACTGATTTTAAATGAATGCTAATTTCTTGCTATAAGCTTTCATTGCTGTTTGAACTTTTCCTGTCACAGATACCGGAATGTATTTTTCCATGATTGCTGTTGTCTTTGTGTAATTTAGAGACTTCATTCTACACACAATTTGATGGAATTGTTGGCAAAGCACCCAGGAATTCCCCTGACTTTGCACGATAGCTGACTTGCGGAAGAGGTAAACGTTATTCATTTCTATATAAATCCATTTTGAGGAGCACCTTTTTGTTTTCTCTAACTAAAGAAATGACATTGAATAGCTTTCAGGTTAACTATGTCCATTTCCTTTTAGGTTAGTAAAATTAAGAGTTGTTTTAGTGTATGAGTTGAGAGCAGAAATGTTCAGTAAAACGCTGCTGTTCTGAATGCTTGGTGATCTGTTAGGATATGAGTGTGTTTTACGGAAGTGTTAGTGATTGTTATCTCTAAAATGTGATTTCCCCACCCCCACAATCTTCTTGTGGAAAGAACTTACGTAGACGTTACTGATAAAGAATGCATCATCCCGATTTCTTTTGAGTCCTCTATTTCCTCAAGTTTTCTTTTTCTCATTTTAACTGTAGACGGTCTTGTCTAGGTGAAGTTTATTTTTCTTGCATGCTTCCCCATCTCCTAGGACATATGTCACTCTTGTACTGCTTAAACATCTAGAAAGGTCGACTGTCTTTGGCCAGAGGAGCAAGTCACTGCTTGTTACTTTCTGTGTTCATAAGCCTGTTTATATCCTTCCTCTTAATTGGGGAAATATGTGTTAAGATAGCTGGGATCACTGTTGCCCACTTCTTACTCATAGTGGACATATGGAGCACATTTGCAAAATAACCTCATTATTGTGGCATCATTTGGATTGGAAAGGACCTTGGGACCTCTCTAGCTGAACCTCCCCCTCTAAGCAGGGTCAACATGTAGCTCCGGGCTTTATCCAATTGGGCTGTTAAAACCTACAAGGAAAGAAATTTTGCAACTTACCTGAGCAACCTGTGCCATTACTTCATAATCCTCATGGGGGGGGTGGGGTGGGGGGAGGGTGGAATTCACATACAGACTCCCATTCCAATTTATGGCCATTGTGCCTTGTTCATTTGCCGTGTGCTTCAGTAAAGTGCCCAGCTCCCAGTTCTTGGTGATTTCTTTCTTGCTGCTGGAAGGCTGCTGTTCTGTATCCTCTAAGCCTCTCTTCTTCAAGCTGGACAAGCCCAGTTCTTTCAGCCTCTCCAGTTAGGTAGTGGTGATCAGTATCTGTCTTATTATTTGGGTATCTTTTGATAACTTTATCATTTTTATGTAAACTCTATGCATAGGTAGCATTTTTTTCCTGTTTTAATGAGACTTGTTCTCTTAAATATTTAAAGAAGTTTCTACCCACCTTTGTAGAAATACTGCCCATTTTTTTTACTGAACTGTAAATTTATCACCTTCTCCTGATGATATTGTAAAGAGGAGTATGAGAAAATTTGTGTTTTGCTTATAAATGTGAAACAGAGATGATTGATTGTTCCTCATAGCTATCTTTTTTCAGTAGCTCATCCAAATACCCGAGAGTCCTGTCCACTCCTGGTAAACTGAGATCCATCTGTAACAATAATATAATTATCTTGATAGTAGCAAACAAAAAGAAGACAGACTTAAAAACGCCCTAAAATGCACAAAATAACAATATCTAGTAAAATCAGAATGTAATGCTGAAAGATACATATGCGTGTACATGTTACTTGTAAGAAATGTAAGTTAGTTATTCGCCAGTATTAAAAATATCAAATAAACCAGTACTGATTATATTCTAGATACCTACATACCAGGAGGGGTTTTCACTGTCAGAAGTAATTTTGGTGAAAAAATTATCTGATTCACCTAAAAATAATGAAATTTGAACCTTTATTATTATTTTGTGGATAAGTTTTATACGTAGGTAAGTTAAATTGTTCTGTTCTCAGATTGTTCAAGGATTTTTTATTATTTGCTTCTTCAAGACAATATATTTTAATGGACAGAGAAGTAAGAATTCTGAGTTAAATTCCAGTTCCTTTTTGTAATGCAGTGTATTCCTATTGTGTTTTTTGGGCTTGTCCAAAAGCCAGATTGCGTAGTTAGCATCTTTGTAGTCAAATTTGTCTTCTCCAGTGTTTTCTGGGCTTGCTAATCAATACTAATAAATATTGCTTACAAATGAAAGTGGGTAGCACATAGGTAGCTAACCATTTTAAAACATTATGGTAGATGAGGAGTTCTTACATTTTCCATTATTTCTCCTAGGTAAGATTTGTGCATCATTTAAGCTCTTATTTTCATAAAGGCAGAACAACTTCGACAGCATTATATGAGTAAATCCAATGCAGAAGTTGCAGAAGCCCATCAGGCCTTACAGCAAGTTCTTCAGACCATTCGTGAGCTCCAGAGAAAGGCAGGTACCTCTTACATATTTAGTCTCTGAATTTTGAGATTTTTTTTTAATCTGTTTATCCAGAACTGCAGCTGTTTATCTCTAACAGTTCTTTGAAGGCCGGTTTGGAATAGGACTTTGTGCACAATCAGAGAGCCCCAAAACATATTCCATGTTACCCACATAGAGGCTCACAGCACCTGATGAAGAGATGACTAAAAACAGAGGTACATGGTGGGATGATTCTAGTAAGGTTTAACGCCATCATTGATTTTTATGTTAACTGTGCTTCACAGCTGTAATTTAGGGAAGTAAGTTATAGGTTTTGGCCTTGAAACCTTTCTGCGATGTATCAGATGGTATTTCAGTTGCTTTCAAAGCAACTGTTCTTTGACATGCATTTAGTCATTGCGCTTGAGGCTTAATTGTATTTAGTCAATATCACAGTTCAGGTTTCACAGAAAGGTGCAAATCCTTAAGGAATTGACGAAGGCCTGAATTGAAATGCTGAGTGTCACTTGCAGAATACTAAAGAAATAATAAAGAAATGGGGGCAAATGGCACACGAGGATGTAAACTTCTGCACCTTCTTTCACCTTTTAAAACTATAAGGTCACTTCAGTGTTGCTCTATTAATTTCACAGAGACCTTGCTTTCTCTAATGAAATGATCCTTTCCTCTCCTTTTGAGAAAGAAAGAGGAAATTTTGAGATTACAGTGTCTCTATGTGGCCTTGGTGAATCTAACTCTACTGAAGCAATTTGAAGGTGTGAAAGCAGATAGGCATGTAGAAAATTTCTTAATCATTCACTGATTTAGTATTCACTAAAACAGGAAGGGGAATATTTTTTAAGCATACTCTTATAATCTACTTTCCATGGAGTTTACCCATGTGTGTTTGAGTGTGGCCTGAAGAGCAGTGTAAGTCTCTGCTGCAAGGAGTACATTCTGTTGTACATTGAATGTTCACGGATGAATTTGTTCTTTTGCATACAGATACATTCAGGTTCTCCTTGGTGGTTGGACGTCATCCAGACAGCAATACAGTATGCCATCGATGAGGAGCTTGTTCAACGTGTACAAAACGAAATAACCTGCAACTACAAACAGCAGACTGATAAACTCTCCATGGCAGAGAAGTAAGAGTATAGCTGAAATAGACTAATGAATACAGTTAAGTCTGCTCAAGTCTTCTTATCAGTTTATGCTAACAGTTGCAATTAAATAGCAGGCATTTTTGCTTCAGAGCATCTGGGCTGCAATTAAGTTTCAAAAACAGTTGCCCAAAAAGCATAACTAGCTAGGAGGCTTTGAAAGAAAAGCAGGGGAATTACAGTTTTCTCCTAGACAAGCACTCTCTTACATGTTCCTTTGTATTATCTACTGTGTTTTTACAGTCTTCTGTACTCATGGCAGCTACTGAGCAAGAAAGACTCAAAGTTTATTGGATTAGAATTGAGTAACCTCTAGAAGAAATGGACTTGCTTTAATGGGAAATAGACAATATCAGAAAATCCTGTTAACACCATAAAATAGCATCACTGTTTTTTCTGAGCAAAGAATTTTGGTTTGGTTTCATGTTAGAAAGAACAGTACCACTGTTGTTTGTGTTTAATTACAGAATAGTGGGTTGGAAAGGACATCTGGAGGTCACCTACACCAGCGCCTGGCTTATAGATCCAGGCCCATGCTCAGAGATTCAGCCTGATGAGGTTGCACAGGTATTTGCCCTGTTACATTTAGAGTATCTCCAAGGAGGGAGATGTCATAGCCTCTATGTGAAACCTGTTCCAATATTTGACCCCCTTAGAAGGTTTTTTACTTTTTTTTCCCCCTACCATCTAGTTAATATTTCCTGTGTCCCATCTTGTCTTTTTGTCTTTTCACCATGCTCCTTTGAGAAGTTTGGCTCAGTCTCCTCTGTACCTTCCAGTTAGATAGATGTAGAAAGCAGTAAGGTCTCCCCTGAGTGATTTCATTTTAAGGCTGAATAAGCCCTTTTCTCCCAGCTTCCTCTTGTAAGTTCATCACAGAAAAGGGAGGCACAGGAAGGAGAGCGCTCTCATAGTTTAACTTCAGCCAGTTTTCTCAGATATATGAACAATCCTTCTGCTCTTAAATACAGTCCTTCTGAATCATGTTTTAGTTAAATACAATTTTTTCTATATATATTACATATGTATCTGTAGATGTATATAAATACATATACATACATATATATCTAATGTAGATATTATACACGCATATAATATCTAATACATCTACGTAAAATGTGTATGTGTGTATAAATTGAAATACTTAAAATATGCACAAAATGTAATTAAATATGTAAAGACATATCCTCCACTATGACTACTCTGTTCTCATAGTCCCAAAAGATGGCAATTCCTCGCCTTTGCTTGAAAGTAAGCACATCCTTCACTTTTTGGTACTTAACATATTTAGATTATTCAATAGAATTAAAGACACAAAGCTTTACCTCTTCTTTATTCAAAACTCAGAATTCTGCTGAGAAGGAAGAAGGAAATTCTCTCTGTTCAAAATGGATATTGGGGCCATCCAGCTGGAAAGTATCTTTGCAGAAAAGGATTGTGGGAGTTCTGGTGGACACCGAATTGGAGCCATCTATGTGCCCTTGTGGCAAAGATGGCTAGTGGTATTTTGGACTGCAGGCCAGCAGGTTGAAGGAGGTAATCATTTCTGTCTACTCAGTGCTGGTGAGGCCACACCTGGAGTACTCTGTGTCCGGTTCCAGGCTCTCCAGTACAAGAGAGAGATGGACATACTGGAGAGAGTCCAACAAAGGACCAATGAGGTGATGAAAGGACTGGAGCATCTGTAGTATAAGGAGAGGTTGAGAGAGCTGGGCCTGTTCAGCACTTTGCGAGGGGATCTTCTCAGTCCATATGAATACCTAAAGCAAGGGTGAAAAAAGATGAAGCCAGGCTTTTTTTAGCTGTGCTTAGTGACAGCACAAGAGACAATGGGCACAAAGTGAAATACAGGGGGTTCCCTCTGAACATCAGGAAACACGTTTTTACTGCGAGGGTGACTGAGCACCGGCACGGATTACTCAGATACTCAAAAGCCATCTGGGCATGGTCCTGGGCAACCAGCTTAGGTGACCCTCATTGAGAAGAGGTGTTCGACAAGTCAACGTTCGGAGGCTCTTTGCAACCTCAATCAGTCTGTGAGTCTGGATATGAACGTTCCATGGTTAGGTGTTGTTTGAGAATGATAGCATCTCATTCTGGCATCCCTGCATGTTTTGGTTCTGTAAAAGCTTCCAGTGTCTGGTCAGTATTACAGTGTGTATTACCAGCCTGTCTGAGACAGAAATTGTTTGTTAGAGGGTAGTTTTGATTCTAATGTGTGCTGTTCCATAGTTAATTAGAACTAGCTAATCTGTTTATAAATACTCCTACTCATCTGGATATTCAAGAAAATTACACAGTCAAGGTATATGGGTACTGAGTGGGTAACACTTACTTAAGACAGGCTGAAAACCAAGAACTCATAATAGCAAGGGTACTTCTATCAGTTTCATTTTTTATAAATATTAGAAATTTTTTGTGTGCTGTGAACTAAAGCTTTAGTCAACTGTTAATGACAAGCCTAATATCATTTGTTGTATAGAACATAAGTGGAGGGATGGAGAACTTTGCGCACTTAATTATCTTGTTTAAAAAATAGAGCAAAAAGCTTTGTAACCACTTTGATCGCCGTGCCATTCCTTTCTTCAGCATAGTTCCTCTGACTGATCTTGTACAAAGTCACCTTTGTAACACCTGAGTCACAGGAAATCTGAAGGGTGGGAAAATCAACAGTGGCTAAAGCTACTACCTCTTCTAGCAGAGAAAAATAGGACCTATGGTAAGGTCCAAAAAAAAAAGTCTCTGATGAAAAGACAGCCAGAGCAGATTAACCAGAATTGTCATTGTTGAATCAGAGATGAATGGTATTTAAAACGCACATAAATGACCCTGGAATATATAGGAAATACCAAAAGTTAGTCTCAGATCTCCTAACCATAGGTGGTTGTGATTGGCAGGCAGCTGCCGCAGGGCTGCAAATGGGTCTTTCATCCATGCAGATCACAACCCCTACTGACATAAGTGTTTTTAACTGTCTGTCTTGGTTAACAGTGTTATTGTCTACCAGGTGCAACAGAGGTGACATGAAAAAAACCTGGTTTAGTCCTATGTCTATGATGCAGACTTAGAATTGCTATGGAAGACCCTGGGAAATAAATTGCAGCTTCTGGTAAAACAGTCTGCAGAAACTCTTTTACATGTATTTCTGGAACATTCATTTAGCTGTAGAACATATGAATGATCAAGCCGCCCAGCATTAGCTCCCAGCTTGTGCTTAGAGTGCTGACATCCTTCTTCACCAGTTCTGCAAGCAGCATAACTTCAGTAAATTTGATCTTTCATAGTACCAAGCCAACACAGTTAATTCAATTTTCAGAGGACAGGTGCAGACAGAATAAACCAATATTTGTCCAGATATATCTAGCACAGCTGAAACTACTATGCAAGTAAGGAATTAAATAAAAGATTCTTAAAAAAACACATTAGGTAATATTGCTGTAATACAAAGTACATACTGAAGGAAATAGAGGGAGATACTAAAGAACTGTTTCTCAGAATCCTCTTCCTGACTTAAGGGGAAAGAGAAGTATAGAAATCATAGTGGACAAGAAGTAGAATATAGTATTGGATTCATTAAGCACTGAAATACTTCTGAATGCAGAATATGAAGGTGTTTTCATTGCAGTACACGATCCTTCAAGAATCAATATAATTAGATTTACCAATTTCTTATTTTAAATATAATTAACTGAGCAGAAGTTTGATATTGCCAGAGTGAGAAATAAAAGCATCAGAAACAGTGTTCAGGTAGGTTTTTCATGACCAATTTTCATGAGGTGTGAAGGGAGGGAAATTTAAATGTGGATTTGGAAGATTGTGCTACTAAGTTAAACCTCAGGAGGCCTAACTGGCGTGCTTGGTGCACCTGCACTGCTCGGGCTCTCCATTCTGCCTCCTGCAGAACTCGAGAGGTTTATCTGTGTGGTACTTCGTTCCTCAGTGTGCCGTACACGCGGATCCTAGAGCAGTATGTTATAAGGGAGGTATAAAAGCAGTTCAGTGCTACTTAACCCACCCCTCCTCCAGGTTATTAATTTTCAAATTTGTCTAAGATGTCCAGGAGTCCTAAGACAGCATTATTTAATAAAGCACTGGATGTAGAAGAGTTGTTTAGTACCCTGCTTTACTAATGCTTTTCTTTGACTTTTCATAGGGAAGTCACTCTACCAAAGTGGAAGCTGTGGTCCGAACACTGAAGAGAATTCAGTTGAAAGATCCAGAGGCTAAATCCTTAGTATTCTCAACAGTATTAATCACCATTTTCTGTCTTGTCTTCATGTGTGTGAGTTTAAAGCGGTCATAATATTTTCAGGAATTAGTTTAGCTACCAAAATGTTGAATCACTCTGTACAGCCCCTTGATTGTTTTGAAAGGGGTAGCATAAGCAATTGCACTAGCCCAAGCACTCGCAGGGCTAATTCCATCTTGTTGAATTGTCAAGAAATTGCTTGGAATAAAAAGGTGTTTCTCTGCCTGACTGAAAAATTTGAAAAACATTCATGTTTTGTCTTGGTAGATGCTGCAAGGAATAATGGAAATAACTCATAATTTTATGTAAAAACGTGGTCAAAAAAAACCAAAAATCACTTTTAAGGGACCAGGTCTTTCACTGGTACCAGCTTATATAGTGCCATAGATTCTAATGTACCAGCTCAGAGTCCTACATGAGAGAAAACAACGGAGCAAAAAGTGCTTTTGAAAATAAAAAAACCCCAAACCCTAAGACTAATAACAACAACAGGCTGAATGCCATTCTCAAAAATAAATAGGAATTTGAACTTAGCAGAACCTGGATAAAGGCATAAAGTAAAATGTGGCTCTAGGTTTTGAGATGAAAAATGTGTAATTAACTGTCCAGTGTTGCTTTCAGTTACACACATACAGTTCCACTTCACAATCCTGGGGTAGCAAAGACGAAAACAGAGCTCAGTTTGGATTCCAAATGTTCAAAGTATTAAATTTGTATCTGAACATCCCAAACTGAGGTTCTCTTTCTGTCCAGTCACCTTCTCTCTGGGTATCAGAGATGGGTTAATTCTCTTCTTTCGTTACCTTGACATTCTTGCTTTAATCTTTCATCCCAATACTGCAGTACCACATTACATTGATCTTCCAACATTTTTTACCATTCTCGGAGCTGGTCACTGTGGCAGTTTGAGGAAAAAACTGCTTGAAAGCTTTTGTTTTAAACTGACCAATTGGACTACTCCCTTCCATGCTACGATTACACATCTCATTGGTTGAGAAATTTTCTCGTGAGCGTACTGTGCCTTTAAGAGCCGGGTACCACAGGCTCTTTTGGCGGCTTTTTGGGCTTTTGGGGCTTTCGGGTTTTTTTCGCTCTCCGGACACTTCCGGCTTTGCGCTGTGAGGGGCGCCGCGGACCTTCAGCTTCGCTCCGGGAAGAGGTTTCTTCAGACATTGCGGCTTGGCTCCGGGGACCTTACAGGCTGTCTCTCCTCAGCTCGGACCCTGCCCACTGCCTGGGAGATCCGCGCCCGGAGGCTGTCTCTGAGTGGAGCGGAGCTGTGTGCCGGGGAAGCCGCCCGCTGCGCCGCCTGGGAGATCCGCACCCGGAGGCTGTCTCTCTCTGCCGCCAGCGCTGCCGCTTCTTGCTGCTTTGCTTCCTTTAATTCGCACGACCAGAACTGGTAGGAACAGCATAGCTCGGGGTTTGCACGTTGAAGCCCAGTGTTCGTAACAGCCGCGGTTTCCCTTTGTTTACTCCACGAGGGTGCACACGTGGCCGGCGCCATTTCGGACTCTGCGCGGCACCGTCCCCCTCTCTCTCTTACTTGCGTTTAACCCTCGCTTTTCCATCCCGTATAAACCCTCAGATTTTGCATTGGTTTTTCCCTGCATATTATATATTTTGTTCTAGTTTTATTAACGTTTGTTTCAGTTTTCCAAACGTTCAGAGGTCTCACAAAATCTTTCTTTTCCTTTTCGTATCTCTGCTTTTTAACCCTTTTCTCTCCCGGAGGAGAGGGGTTCAGGGATAGGAAAGGGCATGTCTCCGTAATTGGCTTGCCTCAGCCGACCGGCAACAGTCACACATCAGGCATATCTGTGCAAGTTCTTCTATTTATCACATCTATTCTTACTGGTTTCATATGCATTTGTGACAGCTTCCACTCAGCTTTTTTTTATAAAACACCTTTGATTCTTAACAGTTCTATTTTGTTTGATTCCCCACTCTCCTCTCACGTTCTTCTGGCTTAATTGTCATCTTTTATTGCCATTTACAAATACTGCGGTTGTGTACATCAGTGAGGAAATTTTTTGCCAGTCTGACAGGCACAAGGACATAGGACTGATTTTAGTTCTCTTTCGCTCTTCTCCTGCAAAGCTACTCACACTATATCCCTCGTACAGATGCCTGTACTGAACCAGGTTAGGAGGGAACTACTTGTCATGTTTGCTTCTGGATTATTTTAACTAATTTTAAGTTATTCAATGAAAAGTCTTTTCGAGTAAGATCAGCAGACTGTTTCTGATGCTTCTGCTCCCAGAGGTCTTACCCCTAAATTCTACCCTTGGACGAAGAATTCTCTTTTCTTTGTCTTTTAAATCCTCTCTCAAAACCTCTTACTTTTCTTCCTTGGCATTTTGTTTCTGATGATTTCACACCCTTGTTTCTACCCTTGTTTTTATTTGCTGTGTTATGCTGTATAAAAGAAAACATGTTGCCAGAGAAAAAGAATGATAAATTTGAAGAGTATCTTTCTTTATAGCTAGTCTTCAAATTAACATAATAGATATGAACGAAACTTAAAAATTTCTTGAGACTTCAAGTGGCAACTTTTAGAAGGCATTGGCAATTCCAAAAGCAAGCCCCAAGACATCAGTTGGACACACCAAAATCACAGTCATCAAGGTAGCCATTGGTATAAATGCTCCATGTGATAAATCAGTACACTCCACACATGGAAGGACTAGAGATGGTTTCCTATTATCCTCCTCAGGATCAGAGGAAAAGAATTAGTCTAATTTACTATAATCTCTAGCCCAACTTGGAACACAATTCAAAGCTCCTGGATTGTGTCACGGTGCAAAGGGACCATCACGCTGTAGCACATTTCAGTCGAGATTTCCTCCAAAAAGGCTCCCTTTGCCAGGGCACGGAGAGGGACTGGCGTCCAGCCAGAGAGGCTGTCTCTGTGCCAGGGAGACATTCCTTTACAAACCAGAACTTCTCAACACTCCTAGAAAGGCAATTTTAATTACATTTTACACCATTCAATGACACAAAAGGATATTAAGAGACTAAGACTGGATCATCTATTTTTACAAATGACAGGGACTGGTTTCTCCTATCTTTTCCAAGTTTGAACTTGCTTTGATCTAAAAGTCATCCCATAAGTAGTGTTTCTTTTAAATTTCCTTTGGAAATACACTTTTATAGAACTTCACAAGTGGAACATACACAGACAAAAAAACCTGGATGGAGATTATTGAACAATTTTCTCCAGTAATGAAAAATGTGAATAGTGGAAGATAAAACTCAGTGCAAAAACTTAAGTGTTTTACTCTTTAATTTGTAAAAATTTGAGACATTGCATTAACATTCTTTAAAAACTTAAAAAGAAAGGACTAATTCTCTACTTTCAAGGCTTACAGCAGTAAGCAAGAAAAGGCTACGCTGCCAAACAGCTAATAAACAGGGACGCATCTGTTGTTCTATTTTGTATTCTCCCATCTTCTCTAATGTGATAGGTCTCCTTAACACAAAGGAGATGGTCATAAACAAGCATAACTAAGCTATTGTTTCTGAATCTTAATAAATGTATAAATGCAAAGTTGCATCATTGGTAGTAACAAGGCATGCTGTTCAGGCCCTGTTTGCTTCCATGGTTATCAGCACAGACTGTAACGCTGCTCCTTGCATGGCTGTATGGTATGGGATAAAGTCATAGTCATACAAGGAGGAGGCTCTGTAGATGGCCAGCTTGAAACTTTAAGAGGTAGCAGTGTGAGGAAAGAAAACAAATTTTGAAATCAGCAATTCAGCAAGACAGAAGACTGACAGAACAATCTTTGCCCAATGAAACACAAAGATGATATGGTGAATCAAGGAGCACATCATCTATCTTCCACTTGTGAACAAATGGAAAGGCCATTAAATAAAAAGACAGATGAAGAACAGAGAGCAAACTAGAGGGAATATCCCAATGGGTTAAATCCCACTTCAGTTTTTGTATATAAAAGCTTCTTATTTACTGGCTCTGAACAACTCCTCATTCCCTGTCTGGAAACTCCTCTCTCTCTCCATTCATTACAGAGGAGCTTTGATGAAATTCAGGCCACTCAATACAGTCCAGGGAGCCTAGGGAAACATTCTGCACAACAGAAATTTTTCAGATATTTTCCTACAGGAGACCAAATTACATAAGAAAGGTAATTTAAGATCATCGTCCACAACATCCATATGACACCACCAGTAATTGCTTTTAAAAACCTGCTAATATTGTGAAAGTAATTAATGTGTTTTAAATGCCTATACAAAAGGAAAACAGAATGTTACGCAGTCAGCTCTCGGCAGGTGACCACCAGTATGTCACATAGCATGGATTTTGAGATTATCTTTATAGTATTAAAGAGCTGTACTGACTACCTCATTCCATGAATAAAGGGACTTGTGAAGCTCATATTCCTAACAATTTCTCTCTTAAAACCCTCTTGATTCTCTGATGTCTAAGAAGTGAGTTCATGCCAGTCTTGTCTTCAAAGTAAACACAGGGTTTCTCCTTCTCTGTTCTGTAGCGATGCTTATTTTCCCCTAAATTAGAAAGTTAGCAGCTTTGAAATCCATAACACATGTGGTTGAAATTAAGTGAAAGACTGAAAACTTACCAAGGTGCACTGGCACATATATGCAGTTTCTTAAGTACTGTTTCGTAAGAAAGTGTGAGAATCCATATGTACAATGCAAAATGTCATAAAACTCAGGGGCTAAATAAACAAACGTTTTCAAGAGAGCAGAGCCAAAGTATGTATGTTGGTTCTGCTTTAGACACACAAATACACTAGGTGCATTTGTTACGAGTTGAATACAAAAACCATATAACTCCTTTTTCACGGGTTAAGCAAGGTGCTGGCACAGCTTGTGCATTTTACGTGCAGACTCAAAAACTTCAAATTAACAACTTCTTAGCATGATAAATGAATGAAGGAGTTCAGCTACATTTATGTACATTTACCGATTAAACAAATGGGAACAAAAATATACATATCCATAACCTGCAATTGAGAGAGCAGCACACAACTCCTATCGCCATAATAGTGTACTTTAAACCATTGTTGAAAACACTTTTGTTTTAATCTGTCAAGATAAACAAATAATAATTAAGCAAGCTATTCTATATTAATACAACACCTACCCCTGCCACTGTGCATCAAACTATGCTCATCTTAATGGGATTCATGAGCTAACTGTGTGTCAGCCTTGCACTCTCATATGGATTTTTTTCCTTACCAGCTGCCAAGGTTTGCCCCATGCCTGGCTCACTGGTAACACAACCAATTTGATTGCAGAGAGTAACAGTCAAGTTGTATGTCCTGGAAGGTTTTAACCCCATTGCTACATAGGATAGCTCATGAGCTTCAGCTATATGCAAAACCTCCAAAGCAAACAGATTGGAAAAAGACAGCTGGTTAATAATATTTTCATTCCTATTAATTGAGGACATGTTCACTAACAAGAAACTTGTCTCTGAATTTGCAGATTCCTTCATTTAGATGTGGAAAAGCCTGTAAAGACCGGCTGTGGGAGAGGATTATTCTGGAGAATCTGAACAAGATAGGATTGAGGTGATAATACTTCCCATCACACTGTTTTATGAGGTAATAAGCCAGTTCCTGAGTGGATAAATGAGGAAACAAAGTTATTGTCTCCTAAAACTGTGTGGGGGTGCGGTTATCACTACAAACAGTGCAGCTACAATCCAGATGACAAAGATGACACTATTAAGTGGTGGAATTTGACCAGCGTTGAAGAGTGGCATGATTAGCAGGCTTTAGGAGGGAGGGGAATTACTAATACCTACAGACATTTGAATCTGCTGGACTTTGACATTAAGCTGTCAGAGACGGTGGAACTGAATAAACTGGTTTGTTTCAGATAACTTCTTCATCATATGTTTGTTTAGATGAAAAATCTTGCAAGCCTGTGACCAGAAGCAACTTCCATTTATGTATTGCTACAATAGCCCCAGGAGCAATAGTATCCCCACTTCATAGACAAATAAACCGGGACCCATCTGTGATACCCCTGAAAGACAAAATCAGCTCTAAAACAAGAAACAGAATATCAGAGCAGCAGACCCACTGCCACAATCTGATTACCTGTCACATTTCTTTGCTCATTCCTAAGTTTTCAGCTTACTACTGCTGCCATGTTATTTTGTTTACCAAACCCATTCAACTCAAAAATGACAGCAGTATTTTAAAAATCACATCTTTAGACTGTATAAAGTTGGTTTTCTGCTATTTTAATTTTCTTGGCTTGAAAGATTTGTCCGTTATCCAAAGAAGCCAGACAGGCACCTTCTTAATGAAAATGTAGATTCCCACAAAACCACATGACTTTAAACCTATCAACAAAGACAGCAATAATACAGCATCAGAACATACAAAGATCAAGGTAATCTAAGTGTTGTTGCTCAATCTCATCCCTCTTAATTTTTAATCTCACCCACTACTGAAAACAAGTCAGCTCGGGAATACAACTAAAAACCTGAAAGTAGTGTGTAATGTCACAAAGTGCTGAAGATAAACTGATGGGTGAAAAACTCACATCAGAGGATATAAGCAAATCAGGGAAACAATTCATCACAATGTCAAGGAGGTTATCAAACTTCATCAATTTTACTATGACCAGTTAGGAAAAGTTTAATGTAACAAACAATAATACCTGGGAAAAGGGTGGCAAGAACCTTTGCTCAGTCATCAAGCTGATGCTGTATCCCATCACTTCTCCTCTTACTAAATTGTCTTCAGATTTTTCCCATGACACGTTGAGGGAATATGGTGAAAGAGGGAGTACTGACGGAGATGGCATGAACACTGGGGCTGAAATAAAATTAATATAATAACGTTTGTAAAATAAGTGAGCAATGTGCGTAATCAAGCTTTCTCATTGTATTTGTAAAACACCATTTCAGTCTTTTTTAATCTTATTTTCAAATCTAACTGGAATTAATTATTTTGAGAACACATAAAAAGTGCCTGACCCACCATTCTCCTGTTTTCTACTCTGGCCATTAAGGCAAAATAAAACTCTGCCTATATCTTCAAAGAAAGACCAACACTAAAGTCCTAACCCTCGTAGCAGGTAGGAAAGTACCTACGAATGAAAATATCTGGAAGAAAAACTTCATGCAACCTGGGAAAAAACTGATAAAAGCAAAAAGTGTTCAATACTTCAGCATCTTCAAAGCAATTTTGTCTGCTAGGCCAGTTTGAAATTAACATGTCTCTCCCTTCTTACAGAACAGTTCCCCTGCCTTCCATAGTAAATCTGTGAAAGGATTGTTTGCGCTGCGGTTAAATCCCCACCTGATTACTCTGTAATAATAGGATACCAAATCACAGCACGTTGGCTATGTACAGCCACACTAATGGACCTCTTCCCAAACACAATTTAACACTTTTATAACATAGAGTATTTAAGAACAGATAAGCACAAAGACTCATTTTGAAAGCGGAATTAGTTTAACCTGCTGTTTTGCAGGAGCAAATGACTGAGGGCATGATTTTCAAGCTTGCGGCAAACAAAAGCATCAGTGATGTAACAGAGATGTAAAACCTAGACACTATCAGCCTAAAACCCCTAGATTTCTAATGAAAACATTGAAATAAATGGCTGTTATTCCAAATAATATATCAAATGGCAAGCCCTATCAAAACCTGAACAAAAGGTTCATAGTAAGAGCCACTGTGAACTGGTTAAACTTTTGGAAAAAATAGCCCATTTTATGCCACTTGGCTTCCAAGAAAGCATATGAAAACTTTCAAGCATTATAGTCCTGAAAAGGTAAACCCCTCACATTCTCAAAAAAAATTGCTTTCTAAGCAACCAAGGCTTCAGTTCAGGAAACTCGTTTCTGAATAGACATACCTTCTTGGACAACATTCCTGATTCACACCAGCTGTTAATACCTTTGTGACAAAAACAATCTTTTTTTCATGTTTTCTCCCTTTAAAGAACATATAAATAACAACTGGGACAACAGCGTAGAATTCAAAAACTGCTCAGTAGATTCTGAAATCTTATAGTTTTGAAATTTTGAGTTAATTCGCAGGGATTATTGTCGTCAGCAATATGATTTTATGATGAAGAAAATGTTTTTGCTTAACATGCTAAGGTCTGAGAAAATCTGACCTATCACTAATTACTTAAAAAATGAGAAATTATCCCTATTTGAATCACCACTAGACACATTTTTATTGAAAAAAAAAAAAAGAATGCATTATAATTTAGTTTTTCCTTTCATTTGTATCAAATTCAAACCAATACTTACCAGCCTCACCTGTTTGTCCTGATATCCAGTCTGAAGATATGCTACCTGCCATGTTTACTGCTGGCACATAAAACTCATACACTGTGAATGGCTCCAGATCAGTGACTGTGGCACTGGTCTGTGGTGGAGCCAGGGCATTTTCATGAGGAGACTCCATAACTGGTTGAGGACTGAGCCATCCACTGCTTTGGAAAATACGTATTTCAGGAGGAAGAAAGTTCTCAGCTGGTTTTAATTTTTTTCTCATGTAAAGTTCATATCTTATAATTATGCCTAGAGAAAAAAGCAAGCCAGAAAAATTAGTGCATTTAAATGATTTCTGGAGTTCTACTAAAATACCAACACCAATATATTTAATGAGCTAAGAAGAATTAATCAATCAACATAATAGAAAATACAGTATTAGAAGTTTTCCTTTTTCATCCACGTGATCACTTTGGCATTTCTTGCTTTACACTGCTTATCTTCTCCCTCTATGCAATTTTGGGATTTGATTATAAATGGCTGGATTGAAGTATAAGTTCTTCCACCCTCACTGGAAGACAATCTACAAAAGTCCTGATCAAATGTTCCTGGAAATTAATATGTTACTAGAAATTAGTTCAGGCCTCTGATTTTCAAAGGGATATTTTAAATTTTATATCTATTTTTTTAAACACAATGGTGAGGGAATTTTTGAGAGACAGTTTAGTACTAACCTTTTAGAACATACTACGTGTGTGTGTGTCAGTTTTCCATCAATATAAACCTATTATGTACTCAGGAAGGTCTTACCATTTAAAAAAAAACCAAAACACTTCAGTATTGTGGTATGAAGCAATACATGATCTAGGTTGGATTGTGGAAGCAGCTTAACTGTAAGAATAGACTGTAAGAAAGCTGACTGGAGATTTCCCAAATGGAAAAGAGGAGAGACATAGCAAAGCCAGGAGATGGTTAATTACCATCTAACGTATCTATTTGGGGCTGTATTTGTGCACAGAACTGAAGAGGTTGCTTGGGAGAAACAGCTTCTCTCTTTGCCTTTGGAAAGACAAGGAAATCTGACCAGACGTCAAAAGAAATAGGAGAGTATTGCTCAAATCTGCCTGTGCTGGCAATTACATGCACGTAATGGCTCCAGAAGCGAATGTGCTACAGCTTGAGGGATGTGGGCTAACGGCAAATAGCATGACTTGCGTTGTAGGAACTGCCCCTCTAAATACACTGAGGTGTTCTTGTGAGGGCATTTTTCCTGTCTCATCTGGTAAGAGCAGGCAAACAAGATGCTGGAGGAGAAAACCGAGCTCCCCACACACAGATGCCCATTTTGAACAGATCAAAATGCTCATTTTCGCCTGCACAAATACTTGTGTAATAGCTGTGTGAGTGCAAGTTCACAAAACTCCACTGCACATCTATTAAAAGATAAAGCCTTTACCAGTAAAATCTGTGGCATCACAAAAGTATCCTACAACAGCTGCATTCTCAGTTTCAAAAACCTAAAATATTATTACGCAAGTTAGACCAGCAACCCTTGGCAACTGCCTAACCCCTAACAAAGTTATACTGGTAATGGAATTAGTTACTACACATGACGGATGGTTTTAAAAACAGACTTCTCTGTTAATTCTTAGTTGTTTTTTTTTCTCCCCATAACTGTTATCTGTTTATTTACTCTTTGTCAGGCAATATCACCACATCTGCCTGAACTAGGCGATCTGGCAAATTAGGAAAAAATTAATTTTACTGTGAATGTTCAATTATAAATGTGATTTTTGCTGTAGCAGATGCTACTAAGGGCTAAAACCTGGACCTAACACATTGAGTCAGAGATCTGGACACCGAAAGAATAAAACACCGGCTCTGAGGATACGTTTAGTGTCAGACAGGCAAATTTAGACAATGTCTTACTTCATTCTCAGTTTATGTCACACAGATAATGCAACATATTCTAACCAGATTTGAGAAAATGCCGCTTTTTTTTCTTTGCAAAATCTTTGCCTTATAAAAGTAAATACAATGTCCTACCGTTTGGTTTCTCAGGCGGTGACCATTCCACAGCCAGTTCTGTAGAGCTGATGGTTTCTGTCTTTGGTGGGTGTAGCCCTTCTGGAGGAGCTTGTGCAGTAATTACTGTTACTGGCTGGCTCTTCAAACAGCCTCCACTAGTACAAGCTTGCACAGAAAAAACATACTTTGTAAATGGAAGGAGATTCCAAATAATTGCTGAAGTTTTTAAGCCTTCCTACTGACTACAAGGCTGGAGATCAACCAAGTTAGTCCACGTCGAAATGTATTTCTCTCTGGGTCGAGAGTCATTGGAGAGGCTTGTCCAGTGAAATAAAACAGAGTGGTGACTAACAGGAAAGACGGGATTTAAATGTAGGCTTCCTGTAGGTAGCCCAGATTTTGTTCTGTATGTCAGTGAGGTGTTTCTTGTCAAACCATGTACATTGCTGGCTTGGATGTAATAGGAATAGAACGTATATGGAGATAACGTGGTGTCGGTGAAGGTCTGAACCCTTAAAGCAAACAGGTGAGAAGAAAATCTTATCAGTCTAACACATTAAATAAAATCTTAATTTGCACACTTAAAGTTTTTCCAGCCCTAATTCAAGACACAAGATATTTACGCCCGTTTGCATGCTCTTCTTGAGATCATTCTGAACATTTTAACTTCTCAACTTTTTAACAGGGAAAAAGCCCCCTCTCCATTTCCATTTATTGTCTTCTGCTGCACATTGGCATCACTAAATAATTTTTCCACTGAATTTCTCCTACTTCCTGCTTTAATCATGAACAAGATTAACACAATTATCTTCTTATTCCTCCTTTGATTGAAAACAATTATTTCAAACATAAATCAGCTTGGATAGTAGTGGATCTGATTTAGGAAAAAAAAAAAAAACAAACCATTCTGTAAATTTTCACACCTTTGTTTTTGATTCATTTCATTGCATAAGACCAAATATTCCATCTTCCTGTACTTCCACTTCCTCACTTCTACAACAACGCTCAGCAGTTAATTTGTAAAGCATTTGATCTTGGATGAAAAGTGAAACAGAGGTGCATATAATTATTTAAAAGGTCCATCCCAAGCCTGTATTTACCTTCCTCACCCCTTGCTTTCCATTCCTCTAGATAACTTTTGAGGAGCCATGACTGTGAATAGCTCCTGGGTGGATCCCAGAAGCATCTTAGTCATCACAGCACAGTATGAATTTACGTATCACCACACACTGTTTTGCCTTTAAAAATAGTGAACACTGAGTAATATATTAATGCCAGAGCACAGATACTCTTCTTCAAAGCAAATGGAGAGAATCCAGATATTTCTGTGTCCTCTCTGTACATCCACACTGGCAAGGCAGCCCTGAGTACACCTTAAAGAAGTGGACCACAAAATGGTGAGTCTTGCTGGATATTCAACCCTTGACATTGCAGTACCAAAGAGCAGTGTCAGCCAAGTAAATGCTGACAGCGCTTCCACTATCACTCAGTGATCACAAACTTATCGCTGGAGTCCAGCAATAAGCAGACCGGGTAATCTCATCTTCATGCCTTTCAAACCCTGGTACTTCAGGCAAGGTTGGAGAACGTCTCTGCCAGCGGCAGCAGTAGTTCTTGCAACATCCTTCTGCATCAGTAGGGAGCAGACAAGTGATGCAGAAGATTACTGTCTTGCTGGCAAGATTCAACTGTTTCTTCTTTAGCTTTTGGGTTCTCATGTTGTTCACAACTGCAAGTGCAAAAACTCCACTGTCCTGTAGAAACGTTGAGCCCTTTCTGAGCTGCATGGACACATCTGCCCTGGCTGAAGCACTTCTGGGCACAGTAGTGGGTACACCAAAGCCAACTACAGAAGTGTTAGACAAGACCCTTGGACACGCTGGCAAGAATCCTCAGACCAGGAGCATAACAACCAGTTGGTGTGAAGGACATGGGCAAGTCAGAGCTTGCCACATGTCCAGTTTCCGATTTTTGTCTCCAGAGGAAGAATGGCCCCAGAAGCAGTGCGAGACAGTGGGCTAGAAGCTTCAAAGAGCTGCAGCTTATGGGATGACAGGCTTCCCATCCTACAGGGCTTCAACTGAAAAGAGCCACAGAGAAGACAAAAAGCACACAAGAAAAAAAAAGGCAAGAAAAAACCCAACAAGACTGTTAGCAGCAGCAGCAGGAGAAGGTACCACAAAGCTTCTTGATCTGACAAAAGAGGAGTATTCCTAGAACTAGATTGTAGGACCTTGTCCCTTCAGAACCCAACCGTAGCCCTGCTTGTCAAGGGTCATGGCTCAGCTGGCCACTAGACAAATGCCAGACACTCTATTACGGCTCCACCTTCCTCTCCAAAGGGAAAAGAGAAAGGGATTCAGGGAGAGAGACTCGTGGATTGGAAAAGAAAACTAAAACTGCTTTAATGAAAATAATATTAATAATATGAAATATATGCAATACGAATACTGAGCCCAACACCCCTGATGGCAACCATGTCACCGTCACCACTGATGCTGTGGGCAGGCACTGGGGAAGGCCCAGGCTGGGCTCAGCAGCAGATGGGAACGGGATGCAGGAGTTGGATTCCAGAACTGGATTCAGAGATTCATGGATTGGGACTGAAGGCAGAATGGACAGAGTCCTCCCCAGCGGTTGGTCATTGAAGAGGAAGAAGAGAGAGTGAGAGCCTCAGCTTTATACTGAATATGATGTCTATCGGATGGAATACCTTTTTGGTCAGTGTAGGGTCACCTGTCCTGCCCACTCCTCCCCGCAGGTGCAGCCTTTGAATCACTGCCCCCTCAGCGTACAGAGGATTTAGCAGTAACCTTGGTCTTCAGAGCAGAAAGTCTAAGCCAGAGCCTTTCTGCATCCCAACCCCTGGCAGTGACTGTAAACATCAAGCGTTATCATCACTGCTAGAAGCAGACAGTGTCTGCAGAAATATGCTGTTAACTTCAGAAAGTGCCGTGACTTAGAAAAGACTGAGCTGAAAAGTGAAATCACTGAACAGAATAAGTTCTGGTCTAGCTCAAACCCCCCACCTAGAACCCAATCTAGAACCACCCAGCAGTCTAGAAAACACTGATCTAGAACCACTCAAAAATCTGGAAGCCGAGTTAGACTGCCCTAATCTAGAACCCACTCTAGACCAATCGGTGTATCTAGAACCCGCTCTGGAACCAAGAAACAGCCCTGGACTAACGCGCGAGCTAGCAGTAGACCAACTAAATCACAGAATCACAGAATCATTTTGGTTAGAAGAGACCTTTAAGATCATAGAGTCCAACTGCTCACCCTGCACTGCCAGAATCCCTAAACCATGTCCCTCAGCACCACATCTCTGACTTTTAAACACCTCCAGG
This sequence comes from Bucorvus abyssinicus, assembly GCA_009769605.1. Lineage (NCBI taxonomy): Eukaryota > Metazoa > Chordata > Aves > Bucerotiformes > Bucorvidae > Bucorvus > Bucorvus abyssinicus. The sequence continues at coordinate 75,590,083 of CM020025.1, forward strand.
GATGGGGACTCCACCACTGCCCTGGGCAGCCCGTTCCAAGGCTTCACAACCCTTTTTGGAAATCAATTTCTGCTAATATCCAACCTAAATCTCCCCTGGTGCAACCTAAAGCCATTGCCTCGTCCTATTGCTTATTACAGTATTTGAGGTGTGGCCTCACCAGTGCTGAGTACAGGGGGACAATCATTTCCCCACTCCTGCTAGCCACACTACTGCTGAGACAAGCCAGGATTCCATTGGCCTTCTTGGCCACCTGGACACACCGCTGGCTCCTATACAGCTGGCTCTTGACCCACACCCCCACATCCTTTTCTGCCGGGCAGCTTTCCAGCCCCAAGAAGCCTGTAGCGTTGCAGAGGGTTCTTGTGACCCAAGTGCAGGACCCAGCACTTGGCCTTGTTGAACCTCATACCATTGGCCTTGGCCCATGGATCCAGCCCGTCCACATCGCTCTCCAGAGCCTCCTGCCTTTCAAGCACATCAACACATCCACCTAACTTTGTCCCATCTGCAAACTTTCTGAGGATGCACTCAATCCCCACATCCAGACTGTTGATCAAGATACTCAAGAGAACAGTCTCCAATACTGATCCCTGGGGAGCACCAATTGTGCCTGGCTGCCACCTGGATGGAACTCCATTCACCACCCTTGTCTGGGCCCAGACATCCATCCAGTTTTTTTATCCAACAAGAGAAACTTTGAAGCAACAAGGTAAACCATGATCCCCCTCTGGAACCAGAAAGCAAGCTGAAACACCAATCTAGAACCAGTAGGTGAGCTAAATAAATGGTCTAGAACCCAATCTAGAACATGACATAGAACCTGATCTAGAATCAGTAGATGAGCTAGAACGTGATCTAGACAAAGCAAACATGCTAGAAATCTATCTAGCCCCAGCAGGTAAGCTACAACATTATCTAGAACCATCTTCGCCCTACCAAACCACCAAGCTGAGAATTCATACCTACTCTAGAAAAAACTGCACCAACACCACCAACCAACCTCCAAAACCCAGCCTTTGGACCAAACCTGGCCTCTAGGGCCCCAGGGTCTAATGTCAACAGCAAGCACATGACTCACCCTTTTTTCAAGTACAGGCACTGCAAGAGGCAGATCACCCACAATGTTGATACTGCATGCCAGAAATCATCCTATGCCAGCACCACTTCAACATTAGGAGAAAGTTCATTCACTATTGAACCCCTGATCACCAGAGGTTCATTTTTTAGTTCAATGGGAATAGTGGCTGGATAAAATGGGATAAAGACAAAAGGCAGAAAGTTCTACAGTCCTCTGGTGAACAACTCCACTAGCTATTTAGCTACATTTATAAATAATTAGAACCAATAGGATTTGGAGTTAGAATTGTAAGTAATTTGAGGTTTGGTTGGGTTTGGGTTTTTTTTTTTTCCCCCCACATTTTAGAGCAAGTATTTAATTTTATCCTCAAGACACGTATCGGAATCTCCCAAGCCTCTGGTTTCGCAGAGCAGTTAGGAAAACATGGTTTCAATTGGGCATTCTGCAATACTGTCAGCCAGATCACCAGGCAGATTTAGAAGATTCTTCTTAATTTTCCTTGGGGAGTTCAATGTTTCTATAAAACTCTCATTTAGTCATAATGTTCATCCAGTTGCACACCTGAGGCATTTCATAAGCATTACAAATTCTACTCTATACTGAGAAAAAAAGTAACTATGAAAAGTTCTAGCAGCATTAACAACATATTCTTGACACTCAAACACCAGCACATCATTTCACATCATTCATTAGAAGGATTGCCAGGAAATGTCAAAAACAGTCTTTTGAAATCAAATCTATGTTTTTACAAAAATAATGTTTTGTTAGACAGAGACATGCTAACGTCTCGTTATCCAGCTAAACAAATGCAGAATTTTTCGCTCTCTACAAAATAGGTACAGTCATGAAATAACGTCCTCAGCAACACACTCAGTTTCAAGTACACTATGAAGCACAATTTTATGACAACAAAGTACGAGGGCCACTCTGAAAGGAACTCCCTCCTATTTTACTAGGTCGGCCCACAACATCAGAGGCAGATGTTGGTGGTCTGGCAGTAGAGGTGGAACCTTCCCCACCAATATGCCGTTCAATCTTGTTGCCGTGCAAGAGATGGCAGCAGAGGGGCAGCCTGACAAAACGCCCTCTGACATGGGAGTGCGTGTGGAGCAAAGGTGTGGAACTGAATTCCTCCATGTGGAAAAAATGGCACCCACTGATGTTCATCGACGCTGCTGAACATTTACACAGACCAAACAGTGGGTGTCAGCACAGTGAGGCAGTAGGGAAAATGTTTCAGCAGTGGCGACAGTGGCGGTGGGTCACCTCCCCTGGGGCAGATTTTGACGAGTGCGGTATGCAGGCTCTTGTTTGTCGCTGGAGAAAATGCACAACCCATGGTGGTGACTGTGCGAAAATCAGTGTTTTGTAGCTGAGAATTTTCTCTATCGATTGTGCTTTTTGTATTTGTTGTAGTTTCCATGGAAATACTACGTCAATAGGAGGCATTACTTTTGGAGCAACCTGCGTATGACTACAAAGTATAATAGCTTTTCTTTTGAAATGAATTCATATTTTTACTGAAGTTAGGCTTTGAAACCAAATTATGGAATTGGAATATTTTCTAATAGCTCTCTGAATTTTTTTGTAATGTTTCTTTCTCTCCTCTCAATCTCTTAATCCCATGCTATATGGGGCTGCACACCTTTCCTCATAGTATATATTATGGAGTGTCCAAAATCACAGCATAAGCCATGGAGTAATTGACTGTAACACAGCAGCGTGCACCACAACATAAAAATGTTAGATGCATTCCAAAGGATCTGTGCTTCCACTGAATAACAGATTTTTTTTTCCCCTCCAAGGTACATGCCAATAATCAGAAAGACTCAACATCTGCCAAATATTAATGCTGCACCGCTATGAAAATGCAACAAACTGAAGAAGTTGCTTCAACAGAAATCAAACATTAGTGGCATTAAACCACATGTGTCTTAAATGAACCCACTTGTGTGCCATAAATACACAAACTCAGCATCAAAATCCATCTCCTTTGAGAAGAGGATCAATAGTAGCACAGAACAGCCTTTCCAACTAGGACTGTGTCGAATCCTTGAGGACTGTCTTCTGAGGATCCCTTTGCGAGCCTCAGCAGGAGAGAAGTGGTGCTGCTAAAGGCAAATCAGGAGCTACACTGATAGCTCCTGATAGAAGGTGCTAAAAGTTAGAGGCCACAAAAAGCTTTCCAAATCGGTTAACAGTTTAAAACGAGGAGGATGAAAAAAAAAAAAAGAGTTTAAGCACTTCATGGCTTTTTCATTCACCCTAGTTCTTTATCTGGGACTTTGCCTCTTTTAGATTTTTTGGAGCATTTGCAGGAAATACTTTTTGTGAGGCAATTTTAAAGCTTTACAGATTAAAAAGTAAAAAAATTATCAGCCATTTTGGATGACTCCATTTGCCAGATCGTAGACTGGGGTATTCATTTCTTTCATGCAAAATTAATAACTGTAACTCACTAAAGGAAAACAGAATAATGTATTCAAAATCACAGAGATCGATGAAAGAAATGAGATATAATTAAGAAAAAATTGACATATAGATACATACACACACACACAAATCTTTAATCTATTAATCTACAAAGCCTTACTATAAGGGTGGTGGTCTTTGGTGGTATAAATTTCAGCCTCATCCCTATAGAGGCGGTAAGTAAGCCTGTTAGAATTTGGAGAGTCAGGGGAACTCCACGAACGACTGATAACGGAGGAATTGAGAACTTCTCCAGCAGGAGGAGGTTGCTGGAACGGAGCTAAAACGTACACAAAAGCAAAGTTATTGACACATGATTGAAGTCTCTAGTTCAATTCTAATTTATTTTTTCAGAGGATTCATTCCATTTTACCATAGGCCAGGCATAACTTCCTCTAACAGAACAGAAATGGAAAGTTTTTAACTACAAATTTTACAAGGGTTACAATAAGCCTAATTAATCACATGTCCAAAAAAAGCAGGGAGGGGGGACAGCAAATTTTGACAGTTTCTCAGGCAATTCACTTCCATTTGTTTCCAATGAAATTTAAATCAATGAGAGCGAGGTGTCTAATGTTTTAAGAAATCAGCTTGAAATTCTTATTTACCAAAGTACTACTCTACTATCACCTCCATTAACTTTGGAAAACGTGCTACTTAACTGCATTAGTATCAAGAGAAAAACAAACCGGGAGTTCAAAACCCAGAAGTCTCACATTTTCAGAAAGAGCTAAGTCCCTCTTACATCTCTTTTGTAACTCAGCTGTGTGATCATGGTCCTTTCCACAATAATGGCTAGTACTCAGAAATTAAACTTTAGGTGCATAGCTGTACACATTAATGTAGATACACATGTGCACGTGAGCGTAGGGTTTTACAGCTGGACAGAGCAATCTTAAAGGTCTTTACCGACCTAAATGACTCTGTATTGATGTTATTATTCAAGTCAGAGCATGAGTCCATGTCCTGCTCTGAGAGCTCCAGCCAGGCTGTTTCACTGAGGAGAGCACCATTCTCTTCCCCTCCGAACACCATGTGTTAGCACAGAACAGGACTGGTCTGTTCTGGCAGCTAGTCATTGTGATAGCTGGACTCAAAGGCAGACTGTGCCATTTCCTCTTTACCAAGGGAGGGAAGAACAGGGGAGGGTGGCTGTAGAGGAAAGCAGTTTGTTCCAGGAATGGGAATAGCCAAGGGCAGTACAGAAATCAGCATACGGAGTGAGATGGAGAGCTGGAGATGAGGATGAGGAGCTGGATGCAGAATCACCCAACAATATTTTCTCCTTATAGGAAAATATCAACATTAGTAATGTGGGGCTTTTCATTAATTTTTCTCCTTCTATTTATAAACTCTCACCATCTTCATTACATGGATATTTGCTTAATACACACATTTGACCAGAAGTTAATTATCAATATCCATGCAGCCAAGTTAACAGCAGACAAGAAATGAAGAAAGAAACTGCAGACACAAAACAATATGAGGACCTCAAGCCACACAAGTGATACATGTAGAGACTTAACGCCAACATCAGTGGGTCACATGACATATGGGGTTTTATACCACTCTAAATCATGAGTTGAAGTTCTTTCATTAGAGTAGGATAATGAAAAGCTCTGCTCCTACTGCAGCCTCCCAGCCAAGAAATAGCAGAAACTAGTTCTAGAATTCATTGGATTGAACAGAACACATTATCATGATCTCCCATTATAAAGGGTAGGTTGTTTGCTGCCAATCTAGAGATTTTTAGTTCAGCAGAGTTAGGAAGTAAATGTATGCTAAAGTGTCTGCAGGAGTAAAGTTTGAGAATCAGAGGAAATAAGTGTTCCTAAATCCCTTTGGCATTTTGGAAAGTTGGCATTTACAAGACCTGAGTAATCACAGAAATTTACTGGCATAACCTTCGTTCTCCATTCTCGGTCTCATGCTACTGCATATTGCTCCCCTGTGTTTGCTGGTCTGCAGTGTGCAGGTGTGTCAGCAAAGTATTGTATTTCAGATATATTATGGAGCATCTAAGATACTGTCGGGCAGAAAAACTGAAAACAGGTCTTTTCCTTAAAGAATGTTAGTTGAACAGTGACAGCAACTTACATTTGCTTCCCTTGGCAAAGACTTGTAACCAGTAATGGTGTGTGTCAACAACAGATTGTTCTGCAATGAAAATAACCACAAATACCAAGCAAGGCAAAGCTCCACATCTGTGCAACAAGTGACATTATTTTGGTATGAATAACCAAAAGACTGCAATTGCTATATCATTTATGTCCAGAAGAGGACTCCGCTTGTCATTTAGAATGCTGCCTGATGTATTTTTTCCTAACTAAAATCTATGATATTCTTTATCTATATCATATTAGTATTAATCAATTTTATAGTTGAATTGCCATTGACCTTTATCCAATGTATATCCAAACATAAATAAGTAGGTTGGTTTATGTTTGTAAAGCACTTGGAAGATGAACAGCATCATAAAAGTGCCATTTATTATTATTATGCACTCAGTTGAAACATCCTACGTTTTTTAAAGAAGCAACAAGCCAATCAAATATCTCCACAATGAATAGGAACTCTGCCTTGTACAGAAGAGTACAGAGAAAAACAAAAGGGTATTTAAACACTTCCAAACTTTGAGAAAAAAATGTTCTATCCCATTTATCACACTGTGTATCCTGCAATGCATCTTAGTTGAAATTTAAAATTATTTACAAACACAAGCAGGAATCAAAGTGACAGCTGTCTGTCTTTGTAAATGAATTCATTGTGCATAGGCATCCCTGCTTGCAAATCTATCGCATGAACATATCACAAGAATGGACATCACGTAAATACCTATGCCGAATGCACAAAGAAATATGTTGTTGAAGGAGGATCGAGAAATGTGCTCTACAGATTCCCTGGAAATGTCTGTGTCATCGCATCACCTATCTGAACATTTCATTTTGCCTAATTATTCCACAAAGGCTGAAATTGTGCCTTCTCTTCAAATCCAGACTCGCTGCAAGGGCAGAAGTGCTGATGCTCCATTGCAATGTGTTTCGTTACAATTCATGGTCTGACCCTCAACATAGCATTAGCCCTGCATCACACGTCGATTTTTGATGCTCTGTTACACCACATCACATATTTTCCCAAACTGTCTGAAAAAAAAGCGCCAGGAGGAGAAAGGCAAAGCTATATTGCACCAAGGAGCAGATTTTGAATTAATCACCAGGAGCGGGTCTTCGATAGACCTTCTGTTCTTCAGACCTTCTGAAGGCAAGTCTCCTGCCTCCTTTCAATGGCAGGAGAGGGGACTGTGGGAAAATGATGGATAATGGGGAAATGAGGGAAACCCTATTTCCCAGATTTTAGCTTACACCTTCACACAAAAAGTAGCCATGAAGCGGCTAAGAAGCAGTTTGCTGATCCCAAGAATGGAATGCGGTTGCCATGGATAAGGCCCACCCTGACTGGGCAGAATGTACTGTATCTCTGAAATGGAGAACGGGGCATCACGGAGGTGGTGCAGCCCTTCTCTGTTATCAGGATAACGATGGGCTGCTATGAGAAACCGCATAGCTGCTATCAACAAAGATGGATCGCTACTGCCGTGCCAGCAAAAATGGTGAAATCGTGTCCTCTAGGTGAACTTTGCTCATTATAATGTCATTATAATACAAAAACACACCTCCATCCCAAAGGCTACCCGCCTCCAAGGTGCGACCACTCCCCACTGGGCATGCGCTCTATATTTTTACACCTGTACCTTTAAACGCGAAGCGAGAGATTTTTAATCCAATCAGAATAAAAGGAATGTATGACTAAAGTCACTCAAGCTCCACCTAAAAGTATAGAAACAATATAAAAAGTGGCGATTAAAAGGGGGATTTTGGGGAACAGAAGACCACCATCGAAACTTTGGGATCGGTCGACGGGCTGAACCTATCTTCTCCCCCCCCATAGGGACGCCTATTGGGTAAGAGCTCTGTGTTTTGTGTGCTTTAATATGAACATTAGGCTAGCTATTAATAATAATTAGTGTTTAGGTTCACTTGTGTGTTTAGGTTTGTATGTGTGCATGTGTTTAGTGTTTGCTCTAAATCCATTTCGCAGTCAATACCCTCTCACCGGTATCATTCGAACCTGTATTTAGTCACGAATCTGCACAATAAACTATTATTGTTGATTTTAATACTGAAGGGATTTGTCTTTGTGTAACTGCTAGTGAGGGTCCCTGAATAGGTTAGGCGAATATCCTCCAATCTTGTGGGCTACCAAGAGGGACTTCGGTTTCAGTGACGCTGCCAGCGTGCCTGGCAGGCTGGCCAAGTTGTAAAGAACCCGAGGAGGTTCCCCTTCTCCCTGACAGGAGCGTGGTGGGCAGGTTGGGTGACAGGAGTTTGTCTTTCTTGGGAAACTAGTGGGCTGGACAAATTGTAAAGGGTTTGGGAAACCCCCCTTCTGGGCCAGGAATTTTTCTTTGTCTATTCTCCTGCCCCCCCCCCCCCCCCCCTTTTCGTGACAGGGGACTAAGCTGTAGTGTTGTACAAACATGACTGCATTCACGGGACTAAAAGGTGAACCCTGCATTGATCACAACAAAGAACGTGGTGGGAACTGCAATGAAACTATGGGCCGTTACTTCTCCCCGGGTTAGACTGCAAGCATAAGCTGTGTGTACAACACAAAGTGTTCTGTACAGCTGTCTAGAACACTAAGATACTCCCAAGGAAAATCACCCAAACTTCAGGGATGAGAAATATGAGTGGTAGGGAAGAAGTCAAACTCAGTTTTCGTACTGCTGACCTAATTTAATACTCGCTAAATCAATAAAAAAAAATTTAAATTGAAAGACATGCTTTTAAGACCTAACATCCATTTACTTTTACTGCAGCCAAATACGTTGTGGACATCCAAATTAATAGCATCAGGAACACAGTTGTCACCTTTCAAGCCAGTTACAAATTGTTTACAAACACACTGTCCAGTAACAAGATGACAAGTCCCACCAATGGCTCCTGCAGGATGACAATTACAGTGCTGACATCTATCAACAAAAACGCGTCAAGGAAGTGATCAACACACATTAACTCTTCAGTTTAGCACAGTAGGGTTTTGTTTAAAAGATTCTTGGGTAACCTAATTAAAAAATCATAAACAGTTCAGTAGCCTGAGACACAGTAGAAAATCTATTAGCCTGAAGATAAAAAAGTAACTTACAAAAAGGAGCCCACTATAAAAATAAACATTAGCACCTCAATGCCAGAATAATATTCTAATTCAAATAAAAACAGCTTAGATTTTAAGAGCTTTTATCTATATTGATCCATACAAAACCTGGATAATAATGTTTGGTGATAACCAATTATGCCCGCAGTCCTGCAGCACTTCCTTACACAACCTTTCTTGCAGAGCTGTAGACTTCGGTGTTAGTTTCATCAGTTTCTGCACAAAATATATAACCCTCTAATTTAGAGGAAACCAGGCTTTTGTTGAAAAATAAATCAATTAATAACTTCTTCTCCACAAAGCCAACTTGAAAGTTATAATAAAAGAAATAACACGCTGTGAAAAAAGGAGAATGAATGTAGACAGAAGTTGGGAGGAAAAAAACCTCAGACTAAGTAAAAGGAAACAAATTAGCAGAAATACAAATATTATAACAGAAAGCATATTTTCTTTGCAGCCTGATGGACGAAATTGAAAATAACTGAGGAATATTTAATTAAATATACAAATTAAATTATTTTTTAATTAAAAGGAAAAAAAAGTTTAAATGCATTGGTATCACACAAACACCATGCTTCAATTTTTCTGACATCAGTAGAGTACTTGCAGGATTAATTTACGGTTTGACTTGTGAAACCTCTTACGATCAACTTGGTTTTCACTTTATATACTATTTCCCCACTGACATTCATTGATAGCAAGGGATACCAATGTCAGGTTATGCAAACATTCAAACAGAAAGTAATATTCAAATATTCAAATTTAGAACATCTCAGAAGTTCACAGAATCACAGAATGCTTTGGGTTGGAAGGGACCTTTAAAGGTTATTTAGTCCAACACCCCCGCAGTGAGCAGAGACATCTTCAATTAGATCAGGCAGCTCAAAGCCCTGTCCAACCTGGCCTTGAATGTTTCCAGGGATGGGGCATCTACCTCCTCTCTGGGCAACCTGCGCCAGTGTTTCACCACTCTCTTCATAAAAATTTCTTCCTTATAGCTAACTATTCTGAATCTCCCCTCTTCTAGTTTAAAACCATTACCCCTTGTCCTGTCACAACAGGTCCTGCTAAAAAGACTGTCCCCATCTTTCTTACAGCGCCCCTTTAAGTACTGAAAGGCTGCAGTAAGGTCTTCCAAGTTAGGCAAAGCAATTTTTTCCTGTACTGCAAATAGTTATGCAACTCATTGCAATGCAGACTGCTATTGTTAGTCATAACAAAGTCAATGACAAATGAAACTGTACTTTAGATTCTAATTTCAACTTTAGAGTCTGATTTCACAATGCTTTAATTGCCGTGGACTAAGAGAGTTTGAAAAAAAAAAAAACAAACAACAGGGACTGGGAGAAATACAGCACTGTACAACGCAGCTAAAACATACTGGGAAATTTACACCGCGCTCCCCTTGCCCTGAGCTGGAAAAGTCCAATAATCAGGCATAAGCAACATCAGCCTTAAGGGAATCTTAAATTACTCCAGATGCCAGGTCCCAAAAGGATGAAGCAGCAAAAAGACCTTGGAGGAGTTCAAGGGAGAAACAGTCATGCCATGTCCCCTTTGCTCTGCTAACCCCAAGACTAGACAAGTTGTTGATTTATATTTGGCTGATCTTTCCTTGGCCCGTTTCAGCAGATCCAAGGAAATTGGTGGTGGTGCCTCTACATAAGTTAGTTTGCCATTTTCCCAGCCATCGCCATCACCATCGCCTTGTTCCATCTCTTTTTATCTCTGCAGAAATAAAAGTGAGTTCAGATATGTTTTAGGTATTGGCTTTTTAGGGCAAGGGAGAGAGAAGGGTGGAAACTGTTTTCACCTTAAGACATTAAAATTCAGGTCAATAATCAGTGAAATAGACATTAAATGGGACCAATTTTTAACAAGCTTAAGAAAACTCTTCATATACATTTTCTGCATATCACAGAGCTCTCTGTATTAAAGTTCCTTTACTCCACAACAGCTCATGCTGTGGGATCTCCTGGGTAATCATTCAATACCCTTAAAAAGGCTGACAAAAGCTAAAGCTGCAAAATAAGCTGCAAATTTGTTTTATGGACTAATATCCTTTTGGGAACAAATAAAATACATTCTCTCTTGGAAACCACTATACTGTAGTTTGCTCTACTTCATAGTCAGGAGAATAGGGCAATTTTTTCACACTGTATTAAGTCTCTTCATCTGTAGACAGTGCATCCAAATCCCCCTTCAAATAGAGGTTTTGTTTAGACTATTTAAATGTCATGACTGAAAAAACAGTTTCATTAGAGAAAAAATGAAAAGATTTATTTGCTCAGTAACACAGTTCTTTATTATTTCATAATTTCATTACAGGATGATATTTAGTACATATTTGGTTGGGGGAGGGTGACGTTAACAAAAGTGTCTCCATAGATAAACCGTAAAAGACAAGCTTCTCTTACTGCTCCTGTGTCTGAGTGCACCTCTTATGAATAAGAGTCCCCTGAGTATTCCAGCTTCCAGCATCATTCACACACAAGACAGTCAGACTTACATACAGGTAGAGGCACAGTAATAGTTTTCAGTGCCTGGCAGGGTGGAGCTGCTGCTTTCTGCTTGTGGCAGCTCCTTCTAGGGAAAGCGTAGGCTCCCTACCTCCACTTATACTGAATTAGGCTCCAGATCCTGCAAACCACAGCACACGCGTCATCATACGCTGTTCCACAGGATTACACACTCTATTAGCATAACCACTAGCATCATTTTCTTAAACTGCAGAACTCTAGAACTGGCTCTGTTGTTATGCATAGCTCGTGCTTTTCAGCCAGGATTAAGGATTTGGTCAATTAAGGATCTAAAAAAAAAAATTAATTATTGGAAACTTTTAATCATGTAAGAAATTTCCAACATTTTTGTTAAATGCTACTTCTTCAAGATAGTCTGAGTCAAATATATTAGAGTTTTAATAAAACAGAATTATATAAAATCAAGGAAATCAGATTTTTAAAACATGGAAAGAGAAATGTCAGGCCAAGATGAATTTTTTCCCCTGGAGAATTCAGAAGACCTGCTGCAAGCCACAGCGGTGCTAGAACTTTTAGAAGCGAGGCCACTCGCCTGTTTCAACGGGCATGCCATTCAACAAGTTGCTGTCATCTCCCTGTACGCTTCCGAGTGCCAGTCAGTCAGGTCACAAGAGCACAGCTATGCGACCTTCTTTACCTGCTTCAGAAAGGAAGGGGAAAACATTCCAATGCACATCAATAATGGCCATCAAAAAAAAAAAAAAAAGAATCGAGAGAAGAGACAAAATCGGACTTCTTGCACGATCTGAGCACAGCTCCTCGAAATACACCAACACGGGGGATGAGAAAAACATTCCAGCAATACCTCCAGATTATTTGTTCTCTTCCCATCCCCTCCCATGCGGAAAGGAGAGTCTCTGACTTGAGTCTCAAAAGCACCGGGCAGACCCCGGCGCTCCCCGTTCCCACATGCTATCGTGACAACCTGGACAGCGCTGGTAGCATGGTGGGGTAAGAGGAAGCGGCCGCGGCATTGCCCGGGCTCATTCCGCCGCTGTCACCCGCTGTCGGTGGCCGCGGGCCCACCGAGGGGCCAGGCATGGGGGCGGGGCGGCCAACGGCCACCCTACCTAGCCCGTTCCCTCTGGCATGCACTCAACACTTTGGGCCCTGCGGAAGCCGGGGCGGCGCGCAGGGAGGAGGGGACAGCGGTGAGGCACACCCATCCAACACCCCGCGGCCACCTGCGGGGGCTGCAGGCAGCACCGTGCCCGCCTGCCGACCGGGACCTGTCCAGGACGGTGGGGAGTTGCCCCCGCCCCACCATGCCATGCCAGAAAGCTGGCATATTCTTCCAAACTGGAACTAAATCAACATCAAAACTCAAATATTCTGCCAAAGAAACTTACTTTCCTGGGTATAACTTCTTGCTATGACTTTAGAGACTATTTTTGAATAATTTTCTCATTTTTAAATTTTTAATTTATTCTAGTTTTTATTCTTATGCATTGAAATCCCATAGCTGTTTTTGTCCAGGTGAGAATTGCACAGTCAGACCATTACAAAAGGCAATAAATAAGAATCGGGAATCTTGAGGAATGTAGCTTGACAACCTCGCCTCATCAACATGTGCAGAGACGCAGAATCTGAGCCCAGTAATCACGTGACTCCTGCTCTTAGTGAACCGGACTGGATGGCCTGGCCTTAGAGCTCAGTATGTCCCTCATGCTCTCTGGGAGCTTAAAGCTCCTCCTATGGTCACTGAGAGCAGGGAAGCTCCTCCAGAGGTGGTGCATTGGAATCCACTTATTTCAGATGATGGTAGGAGAAGCCTGTAGCTCAGTGGTGCAACTACCCACCCCTCTTCCTTCTACTTCCAAAATTTCCAACAGTATAAATGAAGGATTTTTGAGAACAAAGGGTATTGGTTTGCTGAATACTTTTACATTGTTTTATGAATTTCTAAGTAACCCTTGAAAAGATTTTACTCATCAGTTCAAATAACTAGAGCTGGGGGGAAAAAAATAGCTGAATACTCTTAACAGCGAAGAGAATGCATTCAATATTGTTGGTCTGTAGGGTGTATAAGATTTCCCATGCTAATGGGTATGAAGGCGCATTTATAGGGTGTTCCTGTGCATTTCTTACAGAGCTCTGACATAGCAGGGCATGCCTTTTAGATGCCCTTGTACTATGAATAGAATGTATTGGCTTGGATTGCCTTTGGGATAGTTTCCTTTTCCCCTCGCAACTCAGGTAATGTTATTCTTAGTGAGATTGGGATATCACAGAACACATGGATATGTTTATATCCTTGTATGTGTAATCTGATTTGTTCTTCTTCCTTAACTTTTTTCTCTGCTTCCCAGTGTCTAGTACAGGAGGTAGCAGTGGAAGAGCTTTAAACTGCAAGCTCCACCCACAATGCTACCCAGCAAAGCAGAGTTACGCATAAAAACAGAGTGGAGAGAGGGGACATACCTTCTTCAATGGCCTTTCCATTCAAGCGGCAGTAGCAACTGGAGTGGAGGAGTTTAAAGCCTCCTCATGCAGGTTTTTTTTTTTTCACAGGATGGAGTTTTCAATTTATTCACCCAAACTGAGATAAAACAGAATGATTTCATGAGCAGTGGATCTAGCAAAGCTAAGTTTCCTGATTTGATCCTGTCTTCTCTCTGTATCTTCCTGCCCTGTAACACTCTTCTCTCTCTTGTCTTTGCCTCTTGCTTGTAACGCACTCTGTTTCTCACTATGACTTTCCTTGGTATCTTGGCTTCTCCCCATACCTCCAGCTGTCCCACAGAGCAACGCTCTGAGCTTCCTTCAACGTGCCATACCTGTTTGTTTGAGCAAGGGGCAGCAGGTGTGAGGGTAGACTGGCCATGGTATTGCGGACTTTCACGATGCTCAGGGCCTGACTTCCCTCTTCCGTCAGTTGGAGGACCTATTTGGTTCTTGCCATCCTCTCTTCAGTCACCAGCTGTCAGAAAACACGTGAGGATGCAAGTTCTGGAGACACTGAGCCCTGTGGCAAATGTGGTTGAAGATACTCATTTGCTTAAAAAAAAATAAAGGTTAGGACAGACTGCAAAGTAGACAGATAGTTAAACTGTATTAAAAGTATCACCTAGACATTGTGCCTGCTCCTAGAGAATATTTTTACTTTGTAGCCAAAATGCCTGCCCGTGGGAACCTCTTTCCATGAGATCAGTACAAGTGCTAATTGTCAAAACCGGCATTATCTGTTGTTGACCTTTTCCCCCATTGCTTGCGTTCTTCGCCATTTCTGCTGCTGCTTTCATCCCTCTGTCAGCACGACTCAGGTGCAGTGTTGCCGCAGCCAGCTGGAGAAGCAGTACTGTTCAGATGGGATCGCATTTGCCAACGTGCGCGAGGAGTGTGACGCACATCTCGGTGAAAATGCCACCTGTGAGGTTGAATACTTCAAGGTGAGACATCAGAGCTCCTCCTGTTCGTCTTTAAGAAATGGTATTGATTGTCTAGATTGGTATTAAGGATTGACCCTGAAGGTCACCATACTCAGTTTGATGCACATAAACATTTTCCTACTTACATCTTGTGTCTCTGTTAAGGCTGCCCACTTTGTGCTCCTGTGAGAGAAACAGTTCCTCGTTGAGCGAAGCAGACTGTCTCATTAACTTTTAGCAGAGGCAGAGGGTAGAATGCAGAAGGATGGAAAGTCTTGAATGGATAATTGGCTAAGAAACTACTTTTGCATGAAGAGAAGACATTAGTGCTCTAGGAAGAGATGGGTGAGAACCTCAGACACATTTCAGACTTTAGCTTTCATTAGAGCTTTTTGGCCTAAGGCCAAACTTGGTGGTTTTCAGTATTGGTGGTCCAAAGGCATAGAACTGAAGTTAATCCTCTCGGTATACTTAAAATTCCAGCTTCTGTACATGTCCTCAGTTAACATGACTTCAATTTACAATTTACATCTGTAAGCTTCTGATTATAACGTTTGATGTTAGAATAAAAACGCCCGTTGCTGGCATCTTTAGTTAATCTGTGCCCTGCCTTCTGCCTTTATTAGTGTCTGTGTCTCTCAGTTCTTGAGAGGGAGCGTATTCCTGTCACTCTGCAGAGTGTTTTCAGAAGAAAGTTCCACCAGTGAGGTCATGACCTTGACCATGAACAGCTCTGGTCCTGTTACAGATTTGGTGATGAAAATAGATGAGATTCATTTAAATTCTTCTCGCTGCTTAAAGACACTGAATGTTTTGGTTCATTCAGTTAAAAAACTGTAGAAGATGGCAGACAACGTCCGACCTGTAAGTTTCGTATCTCCAAACTGGTGGCTTGATCATGTTCCTGGCAATAGGATACTGCTGATGCCAGGGCTGTGAAGTAATCCATGTTCTTACTGTGAGTAGAAGATGAGGCTGGTGGTGTTGAGTTGTCACAAACTCACCTGCGTGTGCAGCATGATTTTCTCCCATGGTAGAGTGTGTCCCGCAGAATGGACCTATGTCACCTGTTGACTGTGTCCAGGGTATGCCCTCCCCTTGGCATGGAGATTCCTCTGTGCAACCTTTACCGTTAGGAATTCTCTCCACCCCAGTCTGAATGTGGCTTAAAAAAATACTTAACCCTCTGTGTCAGTACTTTGAAGGGCTGTGAACAGATGAGTAAGGACTGCAATGACGAGTACACTGCAGGTTCAAGCACCTTCCTACCAGAGGCAGGTTTATAACAGCAGCACTATTTTGAACACATGCTGTGAGACAACTCCAAATCAGAACACAGCTGTTCAAGGAAACCCTCTTTCCCATCAGTTGACTGATGCTTCCTTGCGTAGGCCTCTCAGCACAAGGAAGAAGAGTTAGTGATGTTGTTTTTTAAAATGGCCAGACGTTTTTAAAGGTGGCAGGTTTTCATGGTGACAGCTGTTCTATTAACCAAAACGCACTGGGCCATGATCTCTTGCCCTGAGAATAAATGACTCAGCACAGCTCATGTTGCATAACTGATGTCTTTCTCCTGCGAACCGCAGTGCACGAGGTCTGCTCGGAATGCTTGCTGGCCTGTGCTAATCCCAAAATATGCTTCAGTATTGTCTGAGAAGATGTTTGTTGCCATTAGAGCTTGCTAACATGTAAACGTTACAGATGATGGCATGACAACGTCTGAGCCCATAGCCTGTCCCTGTTTAATTTACTGGTATAACCGTAGTCATTTAATCCTTGTGAGCCATGTTCTACTGCCCAATAGGAGCATCTACAGTTAATAACTGTACTGGGATAGCTGTAGGAATATCTTTGTAGATAATATCTTTGATCCATGATGGACATAGATGATTTATGATCTCACATCAGTGAACAATTACATTTTGAATCTGATGATCTTGAGACATACAGTGTATCTGGCAATTGTGCCTTGCTGTGGAAAACAAACCCTTACATTCACACCAAGCCCATCTCACATAGGCTTGGATCTCATTTTGCTGCTGTTGGTCCATTTTTGTTTAGCTTAGGTAGCATGGGAGGTCTTTTGGATCATCTTTGTCTCATTCAAGGAAGCAGAAAGAGTGAATTAGTAATTCAATTAGTAGGATTAATCACAGCACTTTGCCGCAAATGAGGCAGCTAATCTTTATTTTGAATCCAAAACTTGTAATCGGAGAGAAGATAAGAAGACCATGTTTTGAAAACACTTGCCTCAGCTGTTACATTTAAATGTGGTAGGCATAGGTAATGATGGGCATAGTTTCACTGCTTTATTTTTTTTTGGAAGCATATCTTTTCTTGCCTTGAAAAAAGGATGGAAAATTACTCTTTAAAATCTTCATCAAAATACAGTAATCAATTTCCAGATTTTTTTGCTCATACAGGAGATGTATAAATGGTTTTACGAAAGCTTCTACCCCAACAGTCCTGCAGAAAGCAGTGAAGCTTGGAGAAATTCGACCTTCTTTAAGGTGCTTTAATGGTCATTTCCTCCAAATTTGTCATAGGTACTTTCTTTTTTCAAAGACTGAGGTACAGCCTTATCTACTCAGTTTTGTCAAGAACACTTTGGTTGTGTGTATTAGGTGAGCACAAAAATTTTATTGCTTTGGACTGCTGAACATATTTTTTATTTTTGTTCAGTTCTGAAAAATTCCACTGAGTTATTTGTGTTTTTTTTCAGTCTCTTTTTCATAGCATCTACTAGTTAGTCTGAATTTCAGCAAGTGAGAGACCTCTTGTGAACAGATACACAAAAGCAATGTCAGTTCATGGTTCACCCTTCCAGATCTGGTAACTTAAATGGTGACATAAATAATAAAGCATTATTACAAAATTTAACTAATTAAAAGATCTTATTGATGAAAGCAATTTCAGGTGCTTTCTAATCAGGCCAAAAATAAATCTTCGAAATTCTCACATGTAACTGTTTATTCCTTTCTGTGATAAGGCAAGGTATGAGCAGTCAAGGGATCGTAGGAATTCAAGCAGGCCACAGCTTTCTATCCAAACATGAAGATCAAGGTATGGCTTTGAAGCTGCGTGGGCTTTTGCTAATCACGGGGGAGAGGCAAAGGGAGTTTGACAGTACTATTGGAATCACTTAAGAAGATGGGGTATAGCACAAAACCTATTATAATTATGAAGTTGTTATATCAAAATGTGTCATGCACGGTTAGAATAAGTTCAGCTGGAACACAGGGTTCAACGCATACAATTATGTTAAACGAAGATACAGCTTCTTACAGGCGTTGCAAGACTTGGCAAGCTCTGTTCTTGAAGATTCACATTAGCTGGAGACAGGGGTCATTCAAATGGTGTCTTAACCTGGAAGAAAAAAAGAACATAGGTTATTAAACACTTTGAAAATGGCAAGATTAATGATCACTCTTTACAAACAAAATCCAGAGAAACTGTAGCTTCCACTTCGAGCGTTGTGCAACAAGACAAAGAAATAGATTGAGTCAGTTCATATGCCTAACATTAGGAGCCAGTGAGGATATCCAGAAGTATATAATGTCAAAATTTGGCATCAGCTGTATTCAGTAACTTAAATAAGATTTGGTTATCAAAAATACACAAGCTTAAGTCAAACAATGAATCTTCAGCTCAGTTTTCATTTCTATCTTCTAATTTAATATAATAAAATTATAGACAGATGTTTAAAACCTTGAGAAGGATACCTCAGGAAAGTGTTAGAGAAGTTAGACAGAATGAATATTCAGAAATGTTGCAATTCTTGGAAGAGACCATCATCAAGTATTTATTTCTGAAGTCATCCAGAAAAGCCAGAAAAGAATAAAATAGCCTAGACATATTAGTGTTGAAACCAGAGCATCCACCACTGGATGGAAGTAGGTGGAGAAGCAAGTAAAAAAAAAAAAAAAAAGGGGGTAGTGAGGAACCATCCTACCAAACAATAGTTCATAACGGAAAACACAGATCTTAGCGTTATGGTGGGCATGAAAACAATACCCCAGTACTGGCCAGGAGAGGAGAGTTCCTGCCATACAGCATTCTGCAGCAGGGAAAGGATTCGGTTGTGTACTTAAAGAGTACAAAATAGCATACTTACATACTTCAAAATGCTGTAAAGTAAGAAAAGATTGAAGAAACAAGGAAAAAGAATTTTATTACAGAATCATCTGGTTGGAAGAGACCTTTAAGATCATCGAGTCCAACCTCTCACCCTGCACTGCCAGGGTCCCTTAACCATGTCCCTCAGCGTCACATCCACACGGCTTTTAAACACTTCCAGGGATGGGGACTGCACCACCTCCCTGGGCAGCCTGTTCCAATGCTTAATGACCCTCTGTGTAAAGAAATTTTTCCTGATATCTAACCTAAATTTCCCCTGACACAACTTAAGGCCATTTCCTCTTGTCCTGTCATTCATAATATGGGAGAAGAGACCGACCCCCACCTCCCTACAACCTCCCTTCGGGTAGTTGCAGAGAGCGATAAGGTCTCCCCTCAGCCTCCTCTTCTCCAGACTAAACATTCCCAGTTCCCTCAGCCACTCCTCATAAGACAAGTTCTCTAAACCCTTCACTAGTTTCGCTGCCCTTCTCTGAACCTGCTCCAGCACCTCAACATCCTTCTTGAAGGCAGGGGCCCAAAATTGGACACAGTACTCAAGGCGTGGCCTCACCAGTGTGGAGTACAGGGCAACAATCACTTTCCTCCTCCTGCTGGTCACACTATTGCTGATACAAGCCAGGATGCCATTAGCTTTCTTGGCTGCTTGGGCACACTGCTGGCTCATGTTGAATTGGCTGTCAACCAGCACCCCCAGGTCCTTTTCCGCTGTGCAGCTCTCCAGCCACTCTTCCCCAAGTTTGTAACGTTGCAGGGGGTTGTTGTGGCCCAAGTGCAGGATCTGGCACTTGGTCTTGTTGAATTTAATACAACTGGCCTAAGCTCACTGATCCAGCCTGTCCAGATCTCTCTGTAAAGCCTCCTGACCCTCAGGCAGATCAACACTACCTCCCAACTTAGTGTCACCTGCAAACTTGCTGAGGGTGCACTCAATCCCCTCATCCACATCATTGATAAAGATGTTGAAGAGGACAGGTCCCAATACTGAGCCCTGAGGAACACCACTGGTGACCGGCCACCAGCTGGATTTAGCTCCATTCACCACCACTCTCTGGGCCTGGCCATTCAGCCAGTTTTTGATCCAGTGAAATGTACACCTGTCCAGGCCATAGGCAGCCAGTTTCTGCAGAAGAATGTTGTGTGAAACGGTGTCAAAGGCTTTGCTAAAATCCAGGTAAACAACATCTACAGCTCTTCCCTCACCTACTAAACAGGTTACTTTGTTGTAGAAGGAGATCAGGTTGGTCAAACAGGACCTTCCCTTCATAAATCCATGTTGACTGGGCCTGATCACCTGGTTGTCCTGTACATGCTGCATGATGACACTCAGGATGATCTGCTCCATGAGTTTTCTCGGCACTGAGGTCAGACTGACAGGCCTGTAGTTCCCTGGGTCCTTCTTCCGGCCTTTCTTGTAGATCGGCGTCACATTTGCCAATCTCCAGTCAGCTGGTACCTCTCCTGTTAGCCAAGATTGTTGGTAAATGATAGAAAGTGGCTTGGCGATCACCCCCGCCAGCTCCCTCAGAACTCTTGGGTGGATCTCATCCGGCCCCATAGACTTCTGCACATTTAAGGTATGTAGCAGTTCACTTACCGTTTCCTCTTGGATGGAACCCTGATAACGCTCTCCATCCCCACCGTCTGGTACTAGAGGCCATGCACCCAGTGAGTTGGTCTGACCATTAAAGACTGAGGCAAAGAAGGCATTGAGTACCTCAGCCTTCTCTTCATCTGTAGTCACTATTTCTCCCATTGCATTCAGTACTTTATCATGGGTTTTGAGGATGTGATTTATGTTTCCTGAATAGCTGAGCCTGGCAAAACTAGTGCCACGTGAGGATAACAGACTCCAGGGAGAATCACCCCTGAAGCTAAATCAAAATGCCTATGAGTCAGGCACAGAGGAAGGATTCCAAGGTTATGTGCTCCCAAATCATCTGCTCGGTTTATAGGCCTCATTAAACAAAGGAAAATTTACAGTGGACAGATTTAAAAAGAAGAGTAACAGTTTACTGCCCAGTTGTAGATATGCAACATCTATACAATTCTTTAAGCTAGAAAATGAAGTGTTTTCAACACTTTAAAAAACCCTAAGCTACTAGAGTTGACAAGTTTAATACCTGAATAAAAACCATTCACTTGAGTCACTTAATAAGTTGCATCCAGTATTGTAATGCATTAACCTTCCGGTCTGCAACATACGGGAACTGTTGCCTACTGGCATTTGGAGGAAATGCAAGGCAGTTTTGATGCTTCAAATCTACCCATTTAACTACCAGGTAGGACAGCACACTGCCTTTACTGAGCTTCTGAATTATTCTGACTCATAAAAACATGCTGACTGCCTTCACAATTACGAGATTTAACAAGACAGTATAACAACAAAAATCAAAGTTTGTTGCCCTTGCACTGTGCAGACTGACTTTATGGTAAGAGGCCATAGAAATGCACATTGCTGGTCTAATAATGCTTTGTGGTTTGGGTTTTCACTGTTGCTTAGCAGTTATGAAAATAATCCACTTGACAAGGTCAGAATTCATGATGAAGAAATGTGGCAAGTAGAGCAAAAGTTACATATACAGCCCTGTCTTTTGAAGAACGAGCTAAGGGCTTAGAAAGAACATTGCTGCAGTCATGATACTAAAGTTAGAAAGCCATTCTGCTGAACTTCCACTGCAGATCTAATCTATTATTCCTAAAAACAATAATTAAATATTACATGACATTATCCAGGTAATTCCAACACCAATATGAAAGACAGACTCTGCACTGGCACAGAGAAAATACGATATATCAGGGTACCATGATGCATGCTTGAAGTTTTCAGATCACGAAGAAAGCAAGCATTCAATGCCCAACATCACACAGGTAGGCTTTGCTGGGAGGCAAAACCTGCCTTGTAGCACAGTCCCGTGTAATAATGCCTCTCCAGCTCTACCAACTCTTGCCATCAGGTGTAGCCTGGACCCAGAGAGAAGTCATCCACAAATAAAGAACTTTAGGGAAGGGTGACCAACAGACCGAGTCTTACATGTAAAGGACGAGACTTGACAGACCTGTGTGATAAGTGGCTCACTGCCTTCAGGACTCACTTTTAGGTATGTTTTTGCACATAAAAAGTTTTGCCTACAAACACCACGTTATACTTTGTAATCCCGTGCTCGTGTTCATATAAAATTTCCATACTTAACAGTGTTCCAACTATGGACCAGACTGTACGCTTATAATACGTATAAGGTTCATGCTGAGTCCTGGGATGACTAGCTTGTAACCAGCTTAACTACAAGACTTAGAGACACTGGTGTGTTTCTGATGTATCTCAGACATCCACATGGTGCTGCCACTAATTGCACAGCAACCACCTTTGTTTCAAACATTTTCAGGTTCCAGAAAAAAAACATCTGTGCAATACGATGCTCCCTGATGATAAAGCATTACCCAGATATTGCAATCCCTCTCCTTTCCTTCAGAGAGACAAGTGGTTTCACTTCTACTCTACATCGTTTTATGGCATAACAACAGTCTCTTCTTTCCTTATGGTCTAGAACACCAAGCACATTGAGACAGAGGTATTACTGGGGCTCTTCTGCAGGGACAATTTCTGGAGTGGGGCAGCTAAGTTACAGCCAGAGGTTTAGATGAGTCTGTTCAGTAACTCATTGAAAAGAGAAAGAAGGGGTGGGATCATACTAACAGTGACAGTCTGGCACAAGGGGCCAAGAACACTTCCTACCCATACTATTGTAGACAAAGGTCCTTCAGTTAATTGTATCCACATCCCAGCTTAAGAGCCTTGAATCTTTCAAATAAAAACCAGTTCTAAGCCTAAGCACAAAGTGGAATTAAAACAGCCCATACCAACAAGCCACATATAAGACCATCAGGAGCAAGGAATTCAGGTAAAGTTACAATTTATTTCAAAGTACGTGTCTATCACTCATGACTGCAAATCCAGCTGGGATGTACTAGCTGGGCTGCTCAGAGGTTGAAGAAATAGCAGATAATATCCAAGATATTCCAACAGGTTTCTGGTTTTGGTTTCATAACAACGATCCCTCAGCTTC
Source organism: Bucorvus abyssinicus (assembly GCA_009769605.1). Lineage (NCBI taxonomy): Eukaryota > Metazoa > Chordata > Aves > Bucerotiformes > Bucorvidae > Bucorvus > Bucorvus abyssinicus. The sequence goes on from CM020025.1 coordinate 75,612,962, forward strand.
TAGGTCAAATTATCATTACATGCTATTGCACTCTTACCTTAGCTGCTGTCACCGTATATTTCAAGTTCATTTCATAAATGCTCTTGCATAATGCAGGGGGTTTAATCACCCCCTATATATCCTAATTTCTAGGGGCTTGGGGGTTTATACATATGGTCTAACAATGAGATTCGGATTTCCCAACTCCAGTGACATGCAGTTCACTTTCGGGCAGCAAATCCATGATCATAAGTAAAAAGCATATTAGGGACAACAGTGCAGAGTCACCCAAACAAGGAGAGAGGCAGCACAAATGAACTAGCAAACCTGGCCAAACACAGGCTGATGCCTGCTGAAGTGACAGAGCTGCTCCCAGCACCGACACAGTGAAAGACACTTGCCTCGATACAGTGCCAGACCAGACATAGCCCCAAGTTATTACAGCCCCCAGGATCCAGACCACACTCCAGAAGAGCCTGAATTTTGCTGGTTGAACTTACTAGACCCCCTAAAGGCGGATGACATGAGAGTCAATACAAAACAACTGGAGATCTGCATTTTGCCCCTCAGCCCCTGTGTTTTCACGTCTCGTAGTACAGAAACTCCCTAGCTGGCAGAAAGCTCTCGGCTCAAACCACAGGGGAAAGCTGCAAAGCTGCTCTCAGGCTAGCACTGGCCCCCCAGGGCTTGAAACAATGCATCAGCATGGCACTGCAATGAGTTAGCACACACGGGAGTCAGCACATGGCCATGGCACGGTTTACTTGAAGTGGAAAGTTGAATAACGCAGTCTTCACAGAGGGTTTTTTCGCTGTTTGTATTGCCACTGCACTACTGAAGCCCACAAGAAAACAGACATTTCTCAGCAAAGTTATCACTGCCCAGGCCTAAATAAGAACATCTGGAACTACATATTACATTATGAAATCTAGGCTTACACATGAAAAGTTTGTCAGGAACGAATTCAAGTTATTACACATGTAAATAATTTCCTTTTTTTGTTTTTTAATATATTTGCCTCCTCAGAGATCTAGGCTAGGTCCTAATAATCCTCTTGTGAAAATTTATTCAGCAGAGGCAGAGACATTCCTAACAAGGATCTTTACAGTAAAACTGCCACAGCAGATGCTGATGCCTAAACTAAGCTGCAATAAATATATTAAGTTTTGAGAGTGAAAAACCATTTAAATATCTAACAACTTCCTGAAAAACTGATAAAGCAGATTTCCTAAAAATAAAATTATTTCGCTGAAATGAAAATCAAGATTTGGTGAGGGATGAATAGGAAAAGCAGGCATTTATTTCATCTGACATGAGGGTGTTCATTGCTGAATACAGATAAAATTTACCACCTCAATGGCAACTTTTGTAATTACAGTCATGGTTTGGAGGGAAGCGTTGCTATAGCAATACCAACCATAGGGAAGAAAACCACATCTACTCAGAGCATTATTTCTACACAGCATTAATTTTCATGGTATAGCACTCTAGCAGAAAAGGGTGCAGTAAATCAATGGCCATGCCTACTTTAATCACATAGGCGTAGTTTGGAAAAGTGTTTCACAGAAACACCCTGAACAAGCGAAGGAAGTTTTCGTTTGTTTTAGTTACTGTTTTAGTTGAGTGCTGTTCCTTGAATCAGCTTACATCAACTAAAACCAAGAGTTTAAATCCAGGCTTTCCCAAATTGACTCCTCCTGGATTCAGAACATAAAATGTTTTGGGCTCTTCTCCCACCCCATTCTCTGTGTAATCACGAGCAACCTAAATGAGATCCAACACCCCTAAACTGGTCTGAATCCCAGGAATCTCAGGTCTACAGGGTTTCTTGGCTCAGTCGTTAAGTGGAAGAAAGAAAACCACTTTGGGACCCGAATCCACCCTCAAGTGAAACAGTCACATTTGCATGGCCCTACCCCTGATGCAGCTGGCATTGTTGTTAATCTGCGAGTCAGATAAACCACAAAGGCTGGCAAACAAACAACTGCAAAATCTTCTCCTGGCCAGCCCCGAGGGAGGGCTGGTGCCCAGGGCACACTCTGTGCCATTCCTACCCACAGGTTTCCAGCCATGGGACTCTAGCTGTGGGTTTGCAGAACCAGGACTTTGGGTGTGTGTTTCTTTCTTGTGCAAAGGTTGACCCCAATCTGTCTGTCTTCACTCCTATCTTGAATTACTGATAAAATCATACTCCCAATTATCTTGGCTTTTAGTGGACTTTTTTCCCCCCTTTCCATGAGTTGACTCTGTCAATTAAACATTACAGTGCTCACAATCACAGTCAGTTTTAAAAGAAGGAACCAACTCAATCGAAAACAAACAATCCTCAACACTGCTCTGTGAAAACAGATCTATTATGATCCTGACAGCTGATTTTCTCATGTCTCTTATTTTTGGCAAATTAGTTTGAACAGATATCTATACATTTCTACAGCTCCTAGCACACCTAGGAAGAGAAAAGAAATGGCTAAAATAGACATAATTCTTAATAAATAATCTTAATTCAACTGAAATACAAATTCCTTGGAAGCCTATGGTCATGTGAACATTGTGGTCTTCCTAAAGGCATATCAAAAGAGAGTGGAAAATTTGGAAATGGTTAAGCAATATAAAGCCACATAATATCATACAGACTTAAGGATGCCTTGCACAGGGGTACATTTCAAGCCGACAGTAGGAAGGAAATCTTTGTAGAAGAGGGGCTTCTATTGTCCACCATTCCATGTGGACATACAGATGTCACAACCTTACAAAATTCTTCCTTCATGCTGCACAGCCCTGCTGCTCTGGGCAGACTAGCTTCTTTGAAGTTAGAATCATAGAAATGCTGGTTGGAAGGGACCTCTGCAGATCACCAGTTCAATTCTATACTTCAAGAGGGACTGTCACCAATGCTAGCTAGATCAGGTCATCCACTGCTTGGTCCAGCTCAGTCTTGAAAGTCTCCAAGGAAAGATTCCACCATCTCTCTGAGCGAGATGTTAAAAGTCCTGTGTTACTCCCTGGTGAAAAGCTTTTTTCTTAGTGGCCAGTCTGAACTTCTCAAGCTCCAACTTGTGACAGTTGCTCCTTGATTTTACAATCTGCCACCAAGAAGAGTTCAGTTCCATAGTCATTGTAATTCCTCTTCAAGTAGTTACAGGGTTCTATGAGATTGACCCTTAGCCTCTCTTTTTGGTCAACTAAACCCGCCCTCAAGCCCTCCTCACAGCTTATGGGTCCCACAGCTCAAATTACCTTAGTAGTACTCCGTCCATTTTTTAAACATTGTTCTTTTCATTTGAGGAACCTCAAAACTGACTGCATGACAACAACCTTCCCTGATCTGCTAGACATACTTTTAATGTAGACCACTATGACATTTGCCTTATTTGCATTGAAAATTCATTACTAGCTCATTTTCAACTTGGCAGCAACCATAATACCCCAACGCTTTCCCACAGAATTTCTGTCAATCCAGCTGTTTCCCAGCCTGTACTGTTGTATGGAGTTAATCTGCACAGGCACATTAACAAAACTTCACAATTATTTTCACTGTACTTCATGAGGTTTCTGTTGGCCTGAAGCTCAGGTTTCTCAAGGTACAGCTGAACTTAATTTCTACCACTTGGTGTAACAAATCCTCTCTTCTGCCAATTTAATGTGATCTACGACTTTTCTCAGGGCATTCTGTCTCACCATCTAGGTAATTAACAGAGATGTAACACTACTGGTCCAATCCCTCACCAGCCACTTGTTATTTGTGTCTAGTGAGACACCAAACTATTGAAGACTATCTTGTGAATGCAGATACCCAAACCTTCAGAGCACTAGACCTCTAAATATGGATTAAGGGAGAAGAACAGAGAGCTGAGTGATACCCACAGCACAAAGAGAAAACTTTTGACCCTACTTCTTCTTAACATTATCTCCAACATAGCTGAAGGAATTAAGCAAAATAATAACTTACCTTCTAACACATGACCTTATACTTGCTTAACTGTTCTAAAATTACTAGGTTCCATTTGGATTCTGCTAGGATGTGGTTCTTGCAGGGGAAGGAGGGATACCCAGTAAGAGCCCCCTTCACTGACGTTAGAGATCTCACTGCAGTCTTGACAAATCTGCCAGGTTACCTTCCTGAGTGCTCAGTGCAAGACTGCTACAAGCCCCTACCTCTGAATTTACAAGGGACCTACGATCTGTTGCAGACCTGCCACTACTTGTTTCTGAGTCAAGAAACAAGAGGGCCCAAATGTTCTCTTATGGCACTGCTTTCAGGGGTCTGCAGACATACCCCACCATGCTGTTGTCAACTCTCAGTGCTGTTAGAAAAAAAGAAGGCAAGCCATTTCCACCATACACAGTTTTTAAATGCTACTCCCTCCCCCATGTGTTAATACAAGGCATTCGTACTTTGTTAAATCTCATGTTCATCGTGAACAGTGAAGTGGGAAATGCAAGTGCAGAGCACTACCTTGCTCCTCTTCATTCAGCATGTGGTGCACTGGCAGACCTCTCTATCTGATTTGACATCTACCACGTCTACCTTATTTCCACACACCTTGTACCACGTATTATCACTCGTGTCCTTTGCTATGCTCCCTTTGCTTTTAAGTACCAACGCCACACTATTACAAGGGAACTGCACGCATCTCCAATGAGCATATGAGCAAAAGAGCAGATGAAAGAGACTCACCAACAAAATCAACATGTTCTAGCAGAAAACATACTCAGAATGATAGAGACCACTTTGCCTGTGCCCAGCATATTTTGTTCTCATATCATCCAGTTCTGGTGGAGATATACTAGTATAATCTTTATGTTTATCCGAAGACATCAGAACATGTGTTCCCTTGCTAACATTACACCACATAATTATTTGCAATATATTAAAGAGATAATTTAATCAATGAAGAAATGTTCAATGCAAAAATGGCTTGTACAGTTGTAGGTTTGCAACTTATGAATAGGAGGTCAAAGTAAACAGAAAGCTGATATACTTTATCTTAATTTTTCAGTCAGATTTTCAGAGTTAGCTTTTTAAAGAAAATGAGGTAGATTTCCATAAAGTATGGAAAATATGGCATTTTAAAAATGCAATGAAATATGACCTTTCTGTTACAGAATTATAGCCATCCTTAATGTATTTTTCTGGCCTTAATCTTCCTGAACCTTCAAAACAAGTGTCAAATAGATGCAATACTCTATTGGTAAGATTTCTGCACAAGGCTGTACAGAATAAAAAAAAACTACCTATAGGGACACCTGGATGAAAATTCTATAGCTAAAGGAAGCTACTGCTCACAATTATGAGCACTTTAGTTTAAAAGTATCCCAGACAGGATATTTTGCATGGACAGGATATAAGGTTGTACACAGCTGATAAGAATTTCAAAGACAGACAAAAGAGAAACAAAGGAGTGCAAGGAGGTGGCATTTTATTTTATAAATGAGTCAGCAGTACAGGGTGATATTTACACAAAGCTACATGGAGCAAAGCACTAAGTGCCACCAGTACTAGGGTGAAAATAGACACCACACTGAAAAAAATACACGCTTAGATAAGGACTTGCACACGTCACAGGAAGAACCCTATTGTCTTGATTACTTCCAATTATCAGAGATAATAAATTTAGCTTACTCTCATTACCCACAAGGCAAGTTTCCTGCTATATATCTAGAAATGCTGCAAGACATACTTCTATAATTCCACATTCCATTTGTATGGCACTTAAGGGCTCACAGTCACAATCATATTAGTCACATTAGGTGTAGGTGTATGTGGAAAATAAGAGAACAATTCTCTTTGAAGGCACCCTGTCATTTAATGAAAGACAGCTTTACTTTTACAGTATTGTGGCTGTTTGTACATTTTGAACACACAAACAGAGACTACTTCCTATGAAGGGCTCCAGATCACCTTACTTCATCTCCCAGAACAAGAATTACATAGGTTGCCATGGAAATTAAACATTAGTGACAAGTAGAGTACCTGTTTTTTGATAAATGCAGCTTATGTTGCTTCAGAAGGCAAGAACTTCTCCATATTCAAGGATGCGATCTGTGATCAGTGATGGAAACTCTGGCACTGCATGTTATTTTTTCATTTTGCAACACGACTACTTAATTTTTAAGGTGGAATACTGGTAGTCTTAAAGGTTATAGGCTGGCATATCTAACTATGAGTTTAAAAACATATTTAACTTCAAAAGCAAAGCAGAGGCAGTCACAAAGCAACCTGTCCTCCTACGTATGTCACCATCCTGGTCCAGGGGAAATCTAGCCTTTCAGAAAGGATGACAGAAATGTGTTCAGTAGTAATGCAGCTTCAGCCTGTTTCACCAGCACAAGAAAAGTGGCTATTGAAATACAACCATTTACCATTTATTACTTGAAAACCAAAGCTGAGAGAAACCTGAAAAGTAAGACCACCACCTCTAGGTGGTGTGGTATGGGCAGTTAATGCACATGTATGCTGCAATTGACTTGCTGTCAGATCAGAGTTTAGTTTCACATATACAGCTGGCTCAACAGTATTACTCTGTTGGTAGAGTTCAGAGACTTCATATCTAAATATGGTACACCACATCAGATATTGGAGGCAATAGCTTCATCTGATCCCTGACTTGATTGCTGGAAATTCTTTGTAAGCAAGTCTGGTAGCAGTAAGCAATGCCTAATCAGGTCTTGAAAAACCCTGAGCTAGCCAAGCAACAGGCTTTCAGTTGGTAGAGAATTAGTGTTACCCTCTGCAGCTAAACAACTGCCTGCATCTCAGCTGTATATGGTCAAACACAAATATTTAGCAGAAAAAATGCTGGTCCAAAACACCTGATGTCCCACACATGGAGCATTCCCATACGTCGCCGGTCGGCTGAGGCAAGCCGAGCACGGGGACGAAGCCCTTCCCTATCCCCGAACCCCTCTCCTCCGGGAGAGAAAAGGGTTCAAAAGCAGAGATACGAAAAGGAAAAAAATAAAAGATTTTGTGAGACCTCTGAACGTTTGGAAAACTGAAACAAACTTTTATTAAAACTAGAACAATATATATATAACAGGGAAAAACCAATGCAAAATCTGAGAGTCTGTGCAGGATGGAAAGGTGAGGGTTTTTAAACACGAGAACAGAGACAAAAGGGGGACGGCGCCACGTGCAGTCTGGAAATGGCACCGGCCACGTGTGCGCTTTCGTGGAGCGAACAAAGGGAACCCGCGGCTATTATGAACGCCGGGCTGTAATGTGCAGAAAGCGCTGTCCCTACCGGAGCCTCGTTGTTTGTAGAAAGCAGAGAAAATATCAAAGCAGCAGACAAAGAGGGTAAAGCCTTACGGCAGCAGAAAAGCCTCCAGGCGAGCCGTCTGTCCCAGGCGGCGTGGCGGGGGCTGCCCCGGCGCACGGTCCACTCCGGCAGCCTGTAAGGTCCCCGGAGCGAAGCTGAAGTCCTGCAGTGACTCCCGCAGAGCGGAGCCGGGGGTGTCCGGAAAAGCTGAGAAGCCTGCGAACGAGCCGGCGAACAAGCCGAGGAAAACCCCGAAGCCGTCCGGGAAGCAGCCCCGCAAGTCCCGACTAGCCCCGGAAGTCCCGAGTAGCCCCGGAAGTCCCCGAGCCGCCTGAGCCTGCAGCTTCTTAAAGGGGCAGTACCCTCTCGAGAAACTTTCTATCCAATGAGATGGGCGAATCATAACATGGAAGGGAATAATTCAATTGATACGCCTTCAAGCAGGTTTTTTTCTTCAACCTGCCACATTCCACTCCTTTATTCCATACCATGTACGTTATGCGCATCTCATTTTACATTGTATTATACAGAAATTAACAGCATGAGACTCTGGTTCAGGTGTTTCGGCCAGGGTTAACTTCCCCTGTGGGTACACAGTGGACTTCACCATCCTCCTGCATTACCCACCAGGTGTGTCCAGGGCCTTGGGCTGAGACAACACCACGGATGGGTCTGTCTGGGGTTGCAGCAGGGGAAACCCAGACAGCTTTTCCCCAGCAGATTACTTTCACATACCACAGGAACTCTATCCCCCTCTATGGTATGTAAAAGGTCTGATTGGGCAGGGCCTGCTCGATTGATTGATCCCCTCGTGTTCACTTGCCAGGTGGCTTCTGCCAGATGTTATCCCAGTTTCTGAAAGTTCCACCACCCAATGCTTTCAGGGTGGTTTTCAGCAAGCCATTATAGCGTTCTATTTTACCGGAGGCTGGTGCATGGTATGGAATGTGATAAATCCATTCGATACCATGTTCTTTGGCCCAACTGGCCACCAGATTGTTTTTGAAATGAGTCCCATTATCAGACTCAATTCTTCCCGGAGTCCCGTGCCGCCACAAATCTGCCTTTCAAGGCCCAGAATAGTATTACGGGCAGTGGCAGAGGCACGGAATAGGTTTCAAGCCATCCGGTGCTTGCTTCACCATTGTCAAAACATAGCACTTACCCTGGCGAGTTCGAGGGAGAGTGATGTAATCAATCTGCCAGGCCTCTCCTACTTGTACTTCGACCACCGTCCACTGTACCATAAGGGTTTTACCTTTGGCCTGTTTAATTGCAGCACAATCTTACAGTCATGGATAACCTGGGTAATTGCATCCATGGTTAAGTCCACCCCTCGGTCACGAGCCCATCGATAGGTGCATCTCTTCCCTGGTGACCGAAGAGTCATGGGCCCACCGAGCAAGGAATAGTTCACCTTGTGTTCCCAGTCCAGATCTATCTGGAACACTCTGGCTGCTTTGTCAACTTGGTGGTTATTTCTATGCTCCTCAGTGGCTCTGCTTTTTGGGACATGGGCATCTACATGCCTTACCTTTACAGCTAACCTTTTCAGGCGGGCAGCAATATCTTGCCACAGAGTGGCAGCCCAAATAGGCTTACCTTTACGCTGCCAATTATCTTTCTGCCACCTCTCCAGCCATCCCCACAAGGCATTTGCCACCATCCAGGAGTCTGTATACAGGTACAGCCGTGGCCAGTTCTCCCTTTCAGCAATGTCCATGGCCAGCTGGATGGCTTTGACCTCTGCAAATTGACTCGATTCACCTTCTCCTTCCGCCTGCTTCTGCAACTCGGCGCATAGGACTCCATACGGCAGCTTTCCACTTCCGTTGGTTTCCTATGAGGGCGGCAGGATCCATCGGTGAAGAGAGCATATTTCTTCTCCTGGTCTGAGAGGTCTTTATATGGGGGTGCTTCATCAGTACGAGTGACTATCTCGTTCGGTGGCATCCCAAAATCTTCTCCTGCAGGCCAGTCTGTAATGGGCTTCCACAATTCCTGGGCGACCAGAGTTACCTATTCTAGCTCTCTGTACAATCAGGGCAGTCCACTTACTCCAGGTAGCATCTGTGACATGGTGGGTAGATGCTATCTTCCCTTTGAACATCCAGCCTAGGACTGGCAGTCGGGGGACTAGGAGGAGCTGTTGCTTCAGTGCAATTACTTCTGAGGCAGCTCGAACTCCCTCATAGGCAGCCAATATCTCCTGCTCAGTGGGAGTATAATTGGCCTCTGAGCCTTTATATCCCGACTCCAAAATCCTAGGGGAACGACACGGGTTTCTCCTGGTGCCTTCTGCAAAGGCTCCAGGTAGGACCACAGTCCCCAGCTGAAGTGTACAGAATGTTCTTAATCTCTGGTCCTGTTCGCACAGGTCCCAGGGCCATAGCATGTGCTATTTCCCTTTTGATTAAGTCAAAGGCATGCTGCTGATCAGAGCCCCATGTGAAATCATTTTTCTTCCGGGTAACAGTATAGAGAGGTTTAACAATCTGACTATACCCAGGAATATGCATTCTCCAGAAGCCTATGACTCCTAAGAAAGACTGTGTCTCTTTCTTGTTGGTAGGCGGAGACATAGCTGTGATCTTGTTGATCACATCTGTAGGGATGTGGCGGCGTTCGTCCTGCCACTTAACCCCAGGAACTGGATCTCTCGGGCAGGTCCCTTGACCTTACTTCTCTAATGGAGAAAACCAGCATCCACCAAAATGCGGATTATCTTCCTACCTTTCTCATAGACTTCTTCTGCGGTATACCCCATACAATGATGTCATCGATGTACTGAAGATGTTCAGGAGCACCACCTTTCTCCAGGGTAGCCTGGATCAGTCCATGGCAGATGGTCGGCTGTGCTTCCACCCCTGGGGGCAATCGATTCCAGGTATACTGGATACCCCTCCAGGTGAAGGCAAACTGTGGCCTACACTCTGGTGCTATGGGAATGGAAAAGAAAGCATTAGCAATGTCTATCGTGGCATATCACTTGGCTGCCTTGGACTCCAGTTCGTACTGAAGCTCCAAGATATCAGGAAGAGCAGCACTCATCGGTGGTGTCACTTCGTTCAGCCCACGATAGTCCACTGTCAGTCTCCACTCTCCGTTGGTCTTTTGCACAGGCCTATAGGACTGTTGAAAGGTGAGCGAGCTCTGCTGATGACATCTCGTCTCTCCAACCTCTCGAATCATTTTCTCTAAGGGGCGCAGAGAGTCTCGGTTGGTGCGGTATTGCCCGGCGGTGAACTGTGGAGGATGCAGTAGGCAACTTTTGATCTTCCACCTTCATTCTGCTAACAACAAAAGGGTCATCCGAAAGTTCGACCGATGTGGACAACCGGATAATGCCATCGGCTCCCACGGTTGCTATCCCAAAGGCCCATTTATAACCTTTCGGGTCCTTAAAATACCCTTTCCGGAGGAAGTCTATGCCTAAAATGCATGGAGCATCTGGGCCAGTCACAATTCGGTGAGTTTCCCAGTTATGCCCAGTGAGGCTGACCTCAGCTTCTACTAAGGTAAGCTCTTGTGATCCTCCTGTCACACCCGAGATCATGATAGTCTCAGTTCCTTGATGATCCGATGGTAGCAAGGTACACTGGGCGCCTGTGTCTACCAGGGCCTTGTACCTCTGTGGTTCTAATGTGCCAGGCCATCGAATCCACACAGTCCAGTATACTCTGTTATCCCTTTCCTCCACCTGGCTAGAGGCAGGGCCCCTCTAATGCCTAGGGTGTGGTCCACAGTCAGTGGAAGGGTCTATCCGGCTTGTGGTACCTTCTTCATAGGAGTTGCTCCTTGGGCTGCAGCACTGTTCAAACTGGAGCGACAATTCTTCGATTGCAGTCGTCATGTTGGTGTGGTCTGCTCTGCAGCTCATGTGCTGGTACCCCGTGGTTAGCGGCAGGTCGTTGTTCCCATCTCCTCGTGTCTTCACGACCTCTCGAGCAGCACTGGCGGTCACATCGTGGCCTGTCCTGTCTGTTGCGCCTTGCTCTGGGAGGACGATTTCTCCTAACAGCTGACACGTGGGTATACGCAGGAGAGGAAACGGTTCTTTGTTCTAACCTATTAATAGAGTCCAATATTTTCTCTGTCATTTTGTCTGTCACTTTCTCCACTGCTGCAATGAAGGCAGGTATGAGAAAGGCTGTCCTCATACTGGCGAATCCTGTTAGACACCTGTTCTATGGTGAGTGGCCGATTTTCACCCTCTCTTTCCCACAGCATTGTGGCCAATGTATGGGCATATGACTGGGGTGCACTCTGCACAAATTTGCGCAGCAAAGGCTCATTACTGTGCACTTGATCCGGTTGACATTAACATTCCAGTCACCATAGATGACCTCTTTCATAGCCAGCTCTCTCAGGTAGTTAGTACCTTTGCTCAGGACAGTCCATTTAGTAGGGCGGCATTCTATGTCATCTCTGAAAGGGTATCTGCTCTTCACAGCAGTCAGAAGCCGTTTCCAGAGACTGCACTGTTTTGCCTTTTTGCCAATTGCCCTATCAATAGCACCTTCCCGGGCCACATTTCCTAACTGTCTGGCTTCTTTGCTAGTTAAATCAATGTTATCAGCCCCATTGTCCCAGCAGCGAAGCAACCATACCATTAGTGACTCACCATCATGCCTGCTAAATTCCTTTCTAATGCTTCTCAGGTCCTTCCTGGACTGAGGCTGGGTGTTTACCTCTTGATCTGATGACTCATCCCGTGATGAGGATCCTTGGGAGGGCGGTGCTGGTGGAGTCGCTGAGGCAGTATTCCCTGAAGGCTTTCCTGGACGCTTTTGAGAGGTGCTTGGTCCTGCATCGTCATCAGAGCTATCTGTTGCATAATTAGTCTTTTTCTGGTGTTTAGCACCAGAGGGCTTATTTTTCTTTTTCACAGGGGCAACCTGTGCTTGTTTGGGTGGGGAGGTGGCATCAGCTGTTTTAGTGGGTGTAGTGCCCATGTGATACCTATTCTTGATAATTATCCACCCCTGGACCATGTTACAGATAACTGATAACAAAGTTATCAAATACAGGAAAATAATACCATTTGCCGAATATCCAGTTTCAATTGCCATCGATCCAGTACCAAATGGAGAAGTGTTATTCCCATCATCCATTTGCTAGAGGAATCATAAGCAGCCACTATCATGTACTGTGCAAAATATACTGGGAGCATTATAAACTGACTGAGTACAGACCAAACACCGAAATTACACACGCCAGGGTGAACACCTTCTTTGCTAAGTGCCCCAGACCAGCAAACCATAAACCAGTACCAATTAAAAACAGGTAATTTGACATCACAGTTGGTGTGCCAGGCACCAGATCATAAAGCATTTTTAAACCGTACTGCTTAAGAGCTTCAAACAGAATCTCGCTTAGCACCATCCTGGAAAAACCTCGTTTGTTTCAGTTTCCAAACTTCAATAAAAATATGAATATTAAATTATTCAGAAGTGCCCACCCAGGGACGCCAATTATGTCGCCGGTCGGCTGAGGCAAGCCGAGCACGGGGACGAGCCCTTCCCTATCCCCGAACCCCTCTCCTCCGGGAGAGAAAAGGGTTCAAAAGCAGAGATACGAAAAGGAAAAAATAAAAGATTTTGTGAGACCTCTGAACGTTTGGAAAACTGAAACAAAACTTTATTAAAACTAGAACAATATATATAACATGCAGGGAAAAACCAATGCAAAATCTGAGAATCTGTGCAGGATGGAAAGGTGAGGGTTTTTAAACACGAGAACAGAGACAAAAGGGGGACGGCGCCACGTGCAGTCTGGAAATGGCACCGGCCACGTGTGCGCTTTCGTGGAGCGAACAAAAGAACCCGCGGCTATTATGAACGCCGGGCTGAAATGTGGAAATCGCTGTCCCTACCGGAGCCTCGTTGTTTGTAGAAAGCAGAGAAAATATCAAAGCAGCAGACAAAGAGGGTAAAGCCTTACGGCAGCAGAAAAGCCTCCAGGCGAGCCGTCTGTCCCAGGCGGCGTGGCGGGGGCTGCCCCGGCGCACGGTCCACTCCGGCAGCCTGTAAGGTCCCGAGCGAAGCTGAAGTCCTGCAGTGACTCCCGCAGAGCGGAGCCGGGGGTGTCTGGAAAAGCTGAGAAGCCGCGAACGAGCCGCGAACAAGCCGAGGAAAACCCCCGAAGCCGTCCGGAAGCAGCCCCGCAAGTCCCGACTAGCCCCGGAAGTCCCGAGTACCCCGAGTCCCCGAGCCGCCTGAGCCCGCAGCTTCTTAAAGGGGCAGTACCCTCTCGAGAAACTTTCTATCCAATGAGATGGGCGAATCATAACATGGAAGGGAATAATTCAATTGATAAGCCTTCAAGCAGGTTTTTTTTCTTCAACCTGCCACACCATACCAGGAACTGAATGTCTCTTCTCTGCTTATCAAGTGACCTGGACCCTGTAGCAAATGGCAGCATGCAGGATTTGAGCCTGTAAAAGACTCATTTTAGCGTAAATACAAAACAGCTTCAGAACATGGTGGAGGTGGGTTAAATTCTTTTCTGAGCCACAGGGATTAATACATAGCTAGCAGTTTGCCTGACACTACACAGCAATGAAGGGTCAGTGATAGGCCAAAATGAAGCAACACATCTCAGGCATGAAATCAGTCTTTAAGGACACAGATTCCTTATCTCCTCTGTCAGCTTAGTGATGGCAGAACTAGCAAAGGGACAAAACAAAATGCCTGGGAGAGAACATAGTGCCTGGAAAATAGGGGAGATGAAAAACATTATCGGAGAAAGGCATCAAGATCCAACACTTCCCATCAATATATTGTTTAGGATGGTCTGAAACTTTGAATTCCAGTATAGCAGAAACCCCAGGCTGCTTTGAAGATCCACAGGAAAAGGCAGCAGTCACTGAACATAAACATAAAAAAAGAAAAATTAAAACTACAGCTAGACAGTGTTATGGCAAAAGTTACTGGTTAACTGCAGAATGCCAAAGGTTTTCCATTGAGTTGAGAGGTTTGACTACTGCATCTAGGTGCAAGATTTGATGGTTGTTTTGATACATGCAACAGAGCATGGCATAAATACCCTGGTCCCTCTGGGATCCTTGTCCTCTCCTCTCTGCAACAGTGTCATCAGGCTTATTTCAGAGGCAAAGAAAGGCACAAAACAATCACTGACATTTTGTTCTGTAGTAGGAGTATACTAGCTTAGTCAGAGCATTTATTAAAGATAGATAGCAGCAATGAAGACTTGAAGGAGGTCACCAGTAGAAGACAATGTCATTCAATGTCTGTAGCATCTTGATCTGAGATTTCATTTCTTCTTGCATATGGCAAACTGAAGGGCTCCATTGGGAAGTACAAGCAGAACCACATCAAAGCAATAATGTACGTTACTAGAGAAAGGATCCTAAGGCACGTAAAGAACTAGGCTGAGAAGTTTCAGCTGCAGTCACAGGAATAAAGTGGAATTTACTGCATGCAACATTAGACTACATGGCTGTTGGAGCTCTGGGTTTGCATAAACAGATCTTTTGTTAGAAACACAAGCAAATTGTTTCTTTGCAGTCTGCAGGATCATGAAGTGAGGGTTAACTAAGAGCATGATTCTGTCACATTCCATTTTAGAAATGTGAATACATGAGAGTTTGGGTGTCGTCTTAATCGCCTGCGGACCAAGTCTCAGTCTCTTCAAAAATTTAGTCCAACAAAAGAGTTGGGTGCTTTACAGCAATGACATTCAGTTCAATGGCCAAAGGAAATCTAGAAGCAGTTCTGGACTGTGACATCCCCCTTGACTTAAAGCCAGAAGCAATGAATAAGCCAATGTCAGTGCATGCAACAGAAGTTTTGCTAAGGGCTACTTCTGTAACAAAATTTCACCCTCAAAATTGTCCTTAAAATTAGGTAGAATTAGGCAGAACCATCCCATCCAACATAAGGAAAAACTTCTTACTTTGAGGGTGATGGAGCACTAGAACAGGCTGCCCAGAGAGGTTGTTGAGTCTCCTTCTCTGAAGGCTTTCAAAACACTCCTGGACACATCCCTGTGCAACCTGCTCTAGGTCAACCTAAAGCAGGTCAACCCTGCTTTAGCAGGGAGTTGGACTAGATGATCCCCAGAGGTCCCTTCCAACCCCTGCCATTCTGCGATTTCAGACCAGCTGATAACAAAAATAAGTCCCGACAGCACTGTGAGCATGTACAATATTAGAAAGTGTTTATTTGGGCCAACAAGTCCTTTTCTCTTTCTTTTTATTCCCCTTCCCTCACAAGAGCTCTTCTGCAGTCCCCTATTTGAGCTATGGGCATATAATGGGGGAATTTCAGAGGAAGCATATTCTTATTTTTACTTAAAGAAAGATTAATATTACTGTCCAATAAGACCGCGTGTTTGTGAATAAGCAATGACAGGTGGTAAAAGCAGATGGTTTTGAAAAGATTTGCAGCACTCCCTGGCTCTGCCAACCTAGCAGCTCTGCAGGATACTGGCAGAAAAAGCTGTTCCCCTCCTCTTCTCTCCTTGCCTCACTCGAAACTAGCAGCAGCCACCTCGATGGCTGACACAAAGCCAGGACATGACCAGTAAAGCTCACTCACATTCTTCATTCCACCTCCAAACCGTTTCTGCCTTACAGCTGGATGCAAGCCATTGACATAGGCTAAGCAGCTGAGTGGTTATCTGACAGGAGCCACAAAATCACCTCTGTGTTTGCTGGTCCCAGCCAGGAACAGAGCAGGCAGAGCTCCTGGTTTCAGTCTGTGTTATCCACCACAGAACATCACAATTTTGCTTCTGGGCCTGTTACTTCTGACCACACCAGAAGAGGGTATCTCAGGGTAAGCATCAATGAATTCTCCAGTGGTGAATCTAGGCAGAAACACCTGTCTTTCAGTACAGGTCTCCACTGAAAGCACTAGCTCTTGTTTCTGAGGGCCTTGGTGATGAAGGAGGCATCTCAGATGTTTCAACCCTGCATAACCAAATAAACTTTCACAAATGCTGAATTTCATTAGTCATAGAGTGATACTGCAATGGTGAGCAAAGATCAAAGGAACACAATTATTCACATTGCATCTCAAAATAGAATGGACAAAATTATTTTGTATGTCAACAAAAGCAGTAACTGAAAAGTATGTTACCAAATGAGTGTCATGTTTGGCCAAAACAGTGCTGACTGCTGCAGCTACAACCTTCTCCAAGTTACTGTTACCTGTCCTTAGGGAGCAAAGACCCTCTACTAATGAGAAAAGAGTGCTAGCTTCACACTGCCATTTTCTGCACACTGCATCGGCTGCAGCACACCACTAGTTAAAGTCAGCTGTAACTCTTTTGAGATATCACAGTACACCTGTAAAGATGAGTAAGGCAATTTCATATACCACCAACAAATCATTAAATGGTACCACCTCTGGCTACTATCAAACCCATCTGTACAGCCCATTGCTAACTCCATGGAACCCCCGTCTCAAAGAACCTTTTACAAGACTGCTGTGCTCTGTTAACACCCACACATTTTGTGAATAAATTAAAACCTCCCTTTTAGGATTTACTAGGTATATTGTAGGAATTGCACTCCTAAAAGGGGTGGTACCTTTTCTACATAACATCTCTGATTTCAGAATCTCCTCAGAAACAGTTTAATTGTCTCAATGCAAACAAAACACCTTGTTTTCCATTTCTTTAAACAGTGTAAGTGTGTAGCTTGCAAGAATCTTTTCCTTATTGTTCACAAAATTGCAATTAATTTACATTTCCATAATTTCACTCATGGTATCAAGGTAGTTCCTGAAGGAATATTCTAGAGGGTGTTGTGACACTACTGTGTATTTATATTCACCATCCCCTGAATAATTAAAAGGCCCTTCTGAACTATCTACAGCAAATAAATCCTCACTCTGCACATGAAATCAGGGAACCTTTCTTTCCTTCAATCAGCAGGGTTTATGGTTGTTTTCAGGAAGGTTAAAAAAAGTTGTCAATCCAGCTGGCCCCAATTTTATACAGTATTGCAGAAACAGTAGAGAAAACAGAAGTTGCTATAAAGGTAGACACAAGTCAGTCAAACCTGGAATCAAAACCCCATGGCAGATTTGCCTCTCACCATTGGGCACAATAAAACATGGATCTCGGCTTGGATAAGGCAAGGCTGAAAGACAGCTTTAGAAATTAAATTGTAAGCATCCAGGTTTGTGACCAGTCCTGCCACTTCTGCATGCATTAACCAGTCATGAAGTTTTATATTTGTTTTCTGCTAACCCCAGAGGACAACTTACTGCTTCTCAAAGTGGATATAGGTGATGGACTGGCATAACAGGTTAAAAATGAAATGAAATATGAGGAAAACCTACCATATGCATCCCTTATGGGCACAGCTGCTCCACGATTACTTTCAGGAAAGATAAAACATTGGAGTTAAACACAATATGTATTTTCATAGCACAAGGTATCCTTTTCTGTGCACACGAGTGGAAGAACAAAGCCCTATGCAATTTCCAGTCACTGGAAACTGCCTAAGCATAGGTACACACAGAGAGAAACACATACATGTGACTCTTACAAATACAGCTAACAAACTTAGAACTGAACACAATTATAGTCGAATTACGGTATTTTTGCCCAACTTTCAATATGCCTCATGCTTTAACAAAATTTAATGTAGCCAGAGATGCAAGGAAGGAGAGATTTCCAGTTTCCAATAATTACCAAAAGAACACTAATTATATGCCTACATACAAGATCCTACTACTATTTCACTGTGTATAGACCTAATTAGCTGTAATTTTAACACTGTATATCACCCAAAACCAACTACATTTTCTAAAGTAAGCCTGAGAGCACTATTTAGATGAGAATTAAAAAAAAAGCAAAACCAGACTGTCACCAGTTGGCTGAGGCAAGCCAATCACAGAGACATGTCCTCTCCTATCCCTAAAACCCTTCTCCCCTGCACCAGGAGAGAAAAGGGTTAAAAAGCAGAGATAGGAAAAGGAAGAAAGAATTTGTGAGACCTCTGAACATTTGGAAAACTGAAACAAAGTTTAATAACACCAGAACAAATATATTATGCAGGGAAAAACCAATGCAATATTGGAGGGTTTGTACGGGATGGAGCAGCGAGGGTTAAACGCGGATGAGGGAAAGGAAATGGTACCGCGGCAGAGTCCAAGATGGCACCGGCCACGTGGACGCTGTCATGGAGTGGAACAAAGGAGCCGCGGCTGTTACGAACGCCAGGATCCTGCATGCAAACCGCGAGCTACGCTGTTCCTACCAGTCTAGTCGTGCACTTAAAGGAAGAAAAACAGCAAAAGCGGCTTTAGCAGCAGGGAACGCAGGCCTGAGGCGCGGGTCTCCAGCGGCGAGGAGTGTCCCAGGCGGCACGGGGGTTTCCCGCGGTGACCGCTCCGCTCTGGCAGCATGGGGTGCCATAGCCACAGGCAGGTAGGCGGGCAGGGTCCGAGCCGAGGGGACAGAGCCTGTAAGGTCCCTGGAGCCAAACTGCAAGTCTGGAAAGCCTTTTTTCCCCGGAGAGAGCTGCAAGCCCGCAGCACCCCCCTGGAGTGCAAAGCAGGAAGTGTATGGGACACTGTCAGAGCGCAAAGAGCCCGCGGCAAACGCGATACACGCCTCTTAAAGGATAGACGCTCACGAGAAACTTTTAGAACCAATGAGAGGTGCTGAACATGACATGGAAGGGAATAGTCCAATTGGTCAGTTTAAAACAAACCTCCCAAACAGGAGAAACTGTTTTTTTTTTTTCCTCAAACTGAGACACAGACAAAATGTCTACCTCAGATGGTGTTAATATGAGTTATAGGTTTACCATTCAAACATTGTATTAATAAGAGATGAAGCATCTGCTGTAGTATACTCTTTGCTGTAATAACAAATGAAAATGAACTTTGCCAGACATGGTTGCACATAGAGGGCTGAGATGCTACAAGTGCATGGCGACCCCATGATGGCACTACTCAGCAGTTCACAGGGACTGATTAACAGAAGTCCAGGAGACCTCACAAGAAGCAAACTAGGGAAGTGCTCCCCCATGACTGCACCCTATGGCTCTGATCATACCAACGAAGAACTCATGACACAAACCTGGGCTTTATCAGCACAGGCAATGTGCAAACACAGAGAAAAAGAGAGACTGTAGATGAAGTAGCCTGCAATTTAAATACAGGATAGGCAGACTTAGAAGAAACAGGAACTGTTGCAAGTGGCAGAATTTACCCCAAAATCTGAATTCAGAGCTCTACATTCTGAGCAGAGGAAGGTAATGTTTTTAGCATGCCAGAGTGAGGCCCCACTTCCTTTGAGAATAAAAGCATTTAAGACAACTTCTTGTCCAAGTTTCCTCCTCCACTCAGTTCATCAGGCCCTTGAAGAGTATGTCTACACAGGACTGGAGACACAGGTACCTCTCCTCACCCTCCAAATTGGCCAGATAAGCCAAACCCAATCTGGAAGCCATGCAGAAGTGTCAACACAGCACCGAGCAAGCTCAAGCTGCAGGTCCATCATCATTTTAATCTTGTCTGAATGAGACTCCTACCGAGTGTGATGAAGATCGGCCGCTCTTCCAAGTGCACTTCTCTGCTGACTCCTTGGTGCATTTTAGTCATGCTTTGAGTCATACCCAGGAACTCATCCAACTGAAAACCAGGCCATCCAACAACAGAAGTGGATTTGTATTTGGCCACAAGTGATAATACCAGCACAAGTGAGAAATCAGGAATGCATAGCCAGGGGAGGCAGGCAGGCTGACCCTTTGGCAGAAGCCCACATTTATGGCAAATTAAAATGACCACTGAACCATATCCTTTGCCCTGCAGAGAGGCAAGTTTTGGTTAGCTCCAGCACAGCTTTACATTAATACAGTGAACAGCTCCCAGACAAGGACTGCCTTTGTATAATAAATAGTTTATTGCACCAGGGAAGTGAACACGCTTCAGATGATGCTTATTTCTAGGTACATCTGGAGATGCCAAACTCTTTTCATGACCTACCACTAAAAACTAGGACAGCATTGCAACTTTCAAACTCCCATTTCTTAACTCTCCTTTGCGGACCCAGGACCCTTTGGGAATAAGAATGCTATAATTTTTAATAGTAATAATGCTAACATCATCTCCTGCATCAATTATTCCCAACATTTTCCTACAAACACAGAAAAAACAAACATATAATAAAATAAGCAATAGTCCCCAGAGAAGTTGAGCACTCAGAAGTAGAGCTTCCCCAGCCCTGCTGAATTACTCTCTGCTGCCCTTCAGCTTCTATTAATTACTCAGACCTGTGGTATCACAAAAAAATTCTCTCCCTCCCTTTCCCGTTTCTAAACAAGTATTTTCTTTTCTCCTTCCCTACGCCCTCATTTATATGATGTCCCCTGTACAGATCAAAATTTCTTGTCATTGGGAAATAACTGGCAAATTGATCAGAATTCAGTTCTTCCTACACGGAATGTAAGGAAAAAAAATTAAGCTTTTTTTTCACAGTGACAGTCTAATGCTGCAGATTGCCCCCTTGGAGCAAGGATCTACACTCTGCCACAGAATATGAAATCATCAGTATCCAAGAGATTTCGAAGACACTGGCCACTCATTCGTCTTCCTCTACCATACCAGACAGACCAAATAGCAGACTCTGCACCTTTGGTCATGCTACCCGTGTTACCTGCTACAATCCCTCTGCCCTGTCATTACTCATGTTCTCCCTGCCAGCATCCACACACCTCCCCAAGCTCCTCCACCCACCTCCCTGAGACCCGAGTCTGTCAGATCTGAACTAACTTTGGGGAAAGCATGGGAAGTTTATCAAAGCTGCCCCCATAACAGAGACACAAACTTGGTACCTCTGTTAAGAGGTCATTCCCTACTACTTTTCTGTTAGTCTATCTCTAGATTCTTCTTTTTTTGCCTGGCTGACACTGCCATGCTATAAGTTTTATTTACTCAGGCTTTTTTAGACAGTCTTCAAGATGTTTTAAAACTATATTTCCCCACCACTAATTTAAACAAGCATTAATAGGGATTAGAATTGAAACCCAAATCAGGAGGAATTTGCAGCTTTGTTACAGTATCAGATGCATCCTCAAATATTCTCTAATATAGTAAAAGGCTGGCCTAAATCTGCTATTGCTTCATGTTTAATTCAGATACCTCTGAGGGAATGCCTCTCCTCCCCCAAATTGTCTATTCTCATCACCTATGTATGGAAGTTTATGGCAATTTTAACTTAGACAAACATCCCAAAACACAGAGGAAGTGGTTTAGAAACTTGTTTCTACAAAACTAGAGTTTATCAGAGGGAGAAACACAATCGCTCTGGAAATTAAAGCACTGCATTATGACAGGGATTTTACAACTTCTCTAAAGCAACTATAAGTGTAATTTTTAAGCTGAAGAGTACATTACACAGCAGTGAACACAACTCACACTTCCCTGTTCAAAACCAGTACAGGTACGCAGGAAATTATGCTGCTTTTGATACAGTGGATGGAAATGCAAACAAACTCCAGTAGCAGACTTCTGAACTGCCATCAGCTTCTTATCAAGTGGAGATGAAGGTTCCCAGAACACCACCGCACTCAGAAAGTTACACTCCCAAGTAACATGGCAAAGCAATGTGAGCTTTGGCATTAAAAGGTTCTGAAAGACCTTGCATTTTACTACACCTTTGGGACACCTAATAGTTAAATTTTACACTTATTTTAATACAAACTCATGGGAACCAGGATTAGAGCAGATATGTATTTTGGAGTACATTTTTCTAGCCTAATAATGACCTCCACAGGTAGCAAAGTCTCAGTCTAAATAAAGCTAAACTAGTCTTTTGACTGAACGTATAGTGAGGTATTTCTGGGTGAAGCAACTCCCATTTACTTTTACTGCTTCCCACTGTCATAAGTCATTGGTCTCTCTAGTTAGCCTTTAAAAGGCTCCAAGCCAAAGACGTATAAGTGAATTGTTCCAGTACCAACATTACTGTAAAGGACTGTATAAGACAAGACAAGGTCACATGTCTCTAGTTTCTAGAAAACCAAGGATAACCCCCGGGATCCTGTAACAAAATGTGGGTTAAATACTTGTGGTGCCATGTGTGGGTGGGTAGCAGGGCTATCCAGAGATTTCCCAATCACCAGACAGAAAACAGCACCGAGGCTCAGAACAAGGAGCCTTCCCATACGATTAAAATTCTATTGCTAATACTACAGTTTAAAAGAAAAAGAAGTATGGGCCTACAACAAAAAGGCAACTCTCTCTAAAATTACATTAGATTTTTTTTTTAATAGCATCGGAGTGATTATCCCGACCCAAACCAAATCCTGCTGTGAAACAGAGCCGGAGCCGCTCACGACATCCTCTCCTCATTCACAGGGCTGTACTGCGGCTAGAACTCTCCCAAGCAGAAGCCTAAGCGCCGGCTGGGGCCGCTGCTTCCCTCGGGGCACCGCCCAGCGCCGGGGGCTCCGGTCCGGCCCCCCTCGCCGCACCCCGCCGGCCATGCAAGGCTGCCGCTGCCCCGCGGCCCCTGGTCGGGACCCTCGGGCCACGGTACCTGCCCGGCACGACCCGGCCCGAACCCGGCGGAGCCTTCCACCCCGCAGCAGCCGCAGCCGGCCCGGCACCCCCCGCCACCGACCGGCTCCCCCTACCCCCTTCCTCGTCTCCCGGGCATCATCCCTCTACAGCGTCGCCTGCTCCTCTCCACCACCCTTTTTTTTTTTCCGCTTCGCCCCAATGTCCCCCAGCGGGTTGTTACCTTAAATTACCGCTTTTCCGACCAATTCCTGTCCCCAAACGGCTGCCCCCACCTTCCCTACCACACAAGCAACTCCCAGCAAGAAAAAGGAGGAGGCAAAAAGGAAAAAAGAAAAATACAAACCTCTCCTCCCCCTCTGGGTCTGATACATATCCAGCCGGGGGAGCGGAGGAGCAGTGCCTTTGCTCTGGCTTCCCCTCTGCTGCCTCTCGCACCGAGCGGCTGCGGCCGCGCGTACCCGGGCAGCAGGCTGCCCGCCCGGGATGCGGACCAGCTCAGCCGCCCGCACCGGTCCTCTCCTCCGCCTTGCCCGGCCCTGCTTCCGTGCGGCCGAGCTCAGGCTAAATAGTAAGCGGCGTGGCTCTTGCAGCAGGAGCCGCTAGGCACGCCAGTCACGCTGGGGTGGGGGAGAGGGGCCATCCCCGGCAGGACTTGTCCACGAGTCCCCGCCTCAGGCTGCCCCTTCTTTCCCGGTTCCCGCCGCTGCCGGCATCGCCCAGCAAATCCACGTTTCGCTGCCCCCTCCCTGCGCACCTTGCCTTCGCCGCTCCCCCCGTTAGCTGTGCCGCAGGGTACCCGGTCACGCCGCAGCAGCACGCTCGGAGGAATTCCGAAGAGCAGGCGAGAAACAGCTCCCTCCCGGAGGGCTCCTCCCTTACCGGCGTGGCGAGGCTCCTGCTGGCGCGGCCGCCTCCGGGCTGCCCGGGGCGCAGGGGGCGAGCGCCTCCCCGAGCCCTTCCCTGGCCTCGTCTTCCTCCCGCCTCGGAGAACGGCAGCACTGGGCGTGAGCGGGCAGCCGGCGGGAAGGCTGGGCTGCGGCCCCTGGCCGCGTCCAGGAGGTGAAAGGAGAAGGCCAGGGAGGGGGGAGACCGAAAGCTTTCTAAATTCCTGACGAAGGGGCAGGGCAAGCAGTCCCTCGGGTGTCCTCCAAGGTTGTTACACCTCCATCTCTTCTCAGCTTAAAGCTGAGCTCACCTCTGTATTTAAAAAGCAGAAAGAATATTGTGCACAAAAAGTTATAAAATCGGCATATTAGTTAATTACACAATTTGTCTTACAAGCATTAGGAAAAAAACCAAGACGTGGCATACTTACTCAGCCACAAATATCAATTTTCTCACTTCAGCTGTAGAACATACATCTTTTCAGCCCCAACATGAGACTCAGCAAGATGTGGTGCTTTTATATCCTCTTATTAACACTTGCAGTATGTACAAGCAGTAATTAGTTTTACATAGTTGTGTTTATTTAACGTTGTCTTCACTTTATTAGTGCTGAAAAAAAGCCAGGTGCAAAGAGGTTGGGTAAGATTCCCACTGGCTAAATCAGTATCAGTGTTGGCAGCGGGTCTCCACACAGGAGGAATTAGCTACGACACCACAGCTGCAGTTATCTAGCCTCTAGCTCCTTGCTTGAGAAGCTTAAAGGCTGCAGGTGCCTGCTATTTCCACGAGAGCTCCCTGCACATGTCAGTTTGCACACCTAGGCACTAGTCGTTAAAGCCAAATCCTAGATGGAATCTCCAAAGCTTTCACAATTTTACCTCATTCTGGCTTGTGTCCTTACACTACACGTCCCACTGCTTTTAATGCTCCAGCTGGGCATAAGGCTCTAAGACCATGTGGACTGTAAAAGTCCAAATTGCTCAGAACACAAGATCTATGTCAAGCACTCTCCACACTACATCCACAGAGTTGGAGCAGGGTTATATGCGTGAAGTCAGATAGAGCCATTCAGGTAATTCATCCCACACAAAGGAATGGGATGTAGCGTACATTGTCTTCATAATTTGTATAGATAGAAGAAGGCTGCTGCATTCACAAATAAGTAGATGCTGTCTTAATGGATTGGATCAGTCAACAGGAGAGTGGAAGCTTGGGCTTCAATTTCATTTTTTCCTTTACAAGGAAAATCAACCTACAACTTCTTTTATGGTTGGACTCTTAAGGGTCTTTTCCAACCTTAGTGATTCTGTGATTCTAGCAAAGGAGTTTTGGATTTGTTCATTGGGAATGTAGCAGAAGGGAGCTTGAAAGGAAAGAAACCACAGGGAGTGGTTCTTACACCCAAGGAATTCCAGCTATTTGCAGAGAATGACAGGTGGTTGCTGGAGTAATTCTGAGTAAACAGTTTTGGTTACCGACATCTCAGGCATAAACACTGCCTGACTGGCTGGCCAGGCCTCTGTCTAAAACTGAAAAGCTGTACCTGAACTGCCAGCTGAAAGTGACTACTTGGCACCAAAACAGAGAACAAGTAGACAAAGATGTGAATTAGTAGAATAGGTAGTCAGGGGGGCTTTGTTCAAATACCATGATCTTGCAGTCTGAAAAATAACCAGAAGGAAAGTTTCTGGGAAGCACAAAATGAGAAAGAACTACTGAATCATAGAATCACAGAATACCAGGTTGGAAGGGACTTCAAGAATCATCTCATCCAAACTTTCTTGGCAAAAGCATGGTCTAGACAAGATGGCCCAGCACCCTGTCCAGCTGAATCGTAAAAGTATCCATTCTTAGGAAATCCACCACTTCCCTGGGAAGATTATTCCAATGGCTGATTGTTCACATAGTGAAAAATTTTCTTCTTGTACCCAATCAGAAACTCCCCAGGAGTAACTTGTACCCATTACCCCTTCCACATGACTCCTTGTAAAAAGGGAGTTGCTATCTTCTTTGTAGCCACCCTTTAACGCTGGAACATGATGATAAGGTCTCCGCTAAGCTTTTTTCTCAAGGCTGAACAAACTCAGTTCTCTCAGCCTTTCCTCATATGGCAGGTTTCTCGTCCTCTGATCATCTTTGTGGCCCTTCTCTGGACCCTCTCCATCCTGTCCACATATTTTTTGCATAGCAGGACCAAAACTGAGCAAAGTATTCCAGATGCGGCCTGATAAGTGCTGAGTGGGATAACGACTTCTTTACCTCTGCTGGCGATGCCCTTGTTGATACAACCCAGCGTCCTGTTGAATTTGCTTGCCTCTGCAGTACTGTTCACTCCTATTGAGCTTGTTGTCCCAGGACCTCTAGGTCCATTTCCACAGAGCTGCTCTCCAGCCAGGTAGATCTCAGTCTGTGAGCTGCTCTCCAGCCAGGTAGATCCCAGTCTATGCTGCACTCCTGGATTATGTTTTCCCAGGTGCAAGACCTTACACTTGTCCTTGTTGAACTTCATAAGGTTCTTGTTAGCCCACTCTTCCAGCCTATCCAGGTCTTCCTGAAGGGTGGCTATCCCTTCCGAAGTTTCCACTTCCCCACTCAGTTTGGTATCTGCAGTTTGCTAGCATTATCTTTCAGGACGTTGAATAGAGAGGTTGATAAGCATCAGTTCTTGCAGAAACTCTTTCAAGAGACATTGCATGGGAGACAAAGTACATCTAAATCTACAAACCTATAGGAATTCGCTTGTGAAGTTTAAAAAAATCAGGCAGGCTTGAAGAAAAGTTCCCAACTAAGAGCCAATTAGGACATTAAATAGCTAGCATGTCAGAGACAGTTCATGACAGCTTCCCAGAAATCTCCAGAAAAAGTTGAGGGAATAATGAAAGAATCATTAAAACAGTGCCAGAGTGAAGTGCTTAATCTGCTCATTTACACAAGAAAATGAATTGTATACCATTTCTTAAGAATTTAATTTCTAGTCATGTAACTGGCCTAGTTGCAGTTTTTCTTGATATGTCTTAGTTTTACCGAAAAAAAAAAAAAAACCACAATAGCTGCTTGGTTTAAAAGCTACTCTGTGACTCTGGTGTCTTTTAGTAGATGAAGCACCAAATAAATTAATTGCTGTTAAACATCACTGCCAGTAACTGGGGGTGCCCGCTTGGTTGAACATCCAAAATCAGTTTAGTACTCATATTGAATCTTCAAAGGTTGGATGAGGAAGGAGCATCTGGAAAAACTCACATGGAAGAAGGAAGTTTACAGTATGTGGAAAAAGGGACTGGCCACTTGGGAGGAATGTAGGAAAGTTGCCAGAATATGTAGGGATGCATCGAGGCAGGCTAAGGCCCTCTTGGAATTAAATTCTGGCAAAGGATGTCAAAGACAACAAGAAGGGCTTCTTCAGGTACGTCAGTAGGAAAAGGAAGACTAGGGTAAATGGGGCCCACTGCTGAATGAGGTGGGTGCCATGGTGATGGAGGATACAGAGAAGGTGGAGGTACTGAATGCCTTCTTTGCTTCAGTCTTTACAGCTAAGTCTGGCCCTCAGGAATCCCAGTCCCTGGCAGTGAGAGACAAAGTCTGGAGGAAGGAAGATTCTCCCAGGCCAGTGGTATCCTGGGGTGCATTAGGAAGAGTGTGACCAGCAGGTGGAGGAAGAGTCTCCTCTGCCCTAGTGAGGCCACATGTGGAGTACTGTGTCCAGTTCTGGACTCCCCAGTTCAAAAGAGACAGGGAACTACTGGAGAGTATCCAGTGGAGGACTATGGAGATGATTAGGGGACTGGAGCATCTCGGCTACGAGGGAAGGCTGAGAAACCTGGGTCTGTTTAGCCTGGAGAAGAGAATG
The DNA here is from genome assembly GCA_009769605.1 of Bucorvus abyssinicus. Lineage (NCBI taxonomy): Eukaryota > Metazoa > Chordata > Aves > Bucerotiformes > Bucorvidae > Bucorvus > Bucorvus abyssinicus. The sequence continues at coordinate 75,640,444 of CM020025.1, forward strand.
CTGAGGGGATCTTTTCAGTGCTTATAAATATCTAAGGGGCAGATGTCAAGAGGATGAAGCCAGGCTCTTTTCAAGTGGGGCCCAGTAACAGGATAAAGGGCAATGAACACAAACGGGAACATTGGAAGTTCCTTCTGAACATAAGGAAAAACTTCTTTACTTTGAGGGTAACAGAGCGCTGGAACAGGCTGCCCAGAGATGTTGTGGAGACTCCTTCTCTGGAGACTTTCAAAACCTACCTGGATGCATTCCTGCGCAACCTGCTCTAGGTGAACTTGTTTTAGCAGGGGAGTTGGACTAGATGATCCCCAGAGGTCCCTTCCAACTCCTACAGTTCTGTGATTCTGTGATTCAGTGAATAGAACACTTGTGAGCAGCTTTTGAAAATATTATTGCTTATTTTGAGGTTTGCTGTTATCCTGAATGTGGAATTACTATTAGCCACAAAAATCTTTCTAACGACTTTGGAAATAATAAGCACAGATATGGAGTTTTGTTTGTTTGTTTTAAATATGAGCAAAGCAGCTTAATCTGAAGAATCAATACAAGAGCCCAGAAGATGTATAAACTGCAAAAAAAAAAAAAAAAAAAAAAATCCAGATACGTAGGCTATCAACACATCAGAAATCTAAGGGAATCTAAGGGTAAATCTTCAGCAGCCATTTTAATATTACTGTTTATTTTTAAAATAGAAATGGCTACAGTCATCTGACTGCTGAAATTTATTTTGTCCCTGCTTTTTAGTTGCAGTCAACCTTCTTCAACAAGTTCTTTTAAGCTTCCTTTTTTACACCTCATTTCAACAGAGAAAAGTTCTTTTGTTTTATTGAAAGCTTGTGAAAATCTAGTTGATTTATTCTGGAAATTGTGTATACTCTCAGATATGTGTACTTCACAAATTGAATTAGGTGTTACGGACATGGAACTCAAAACCAGTAGAAACTGGGGTCTTCATCCTTATTTTTTCAAGGAGATCTGATGCTCTTTACACCAACCAAGGAAGTAGTAACATTTACATTCCTGCTCGTTAATATCTATGTGAATCCTATTTGTTATGTATGAGTGCTTCCCCTATCTGAGATCAGAGCTAAACAGAGAAGGCCTCAACTTTTACAAGAGCATCATCAAGGAGAGAAACGTAAACTAATTCTCTTCCTCCCAAGTTCAGCTACATTAGGGTATGAAGGCAAGCCCTTAGTTCAGACAAAGACTTCTCCAACTCCTGCCTTTAGCTGCAGTGGTGATCAGCATCCCTGGTTTACCACAGACATGAGAATAACCACTTTGGTTTTTGATCAACAGACTGATGTTTTAGTTTCCCCACTTGACATCACGCTTACAAGTATGATAATGCTGTCTTTTGTTAGATCCTGTTGCCACCTAAGCATACGCTACTCACGTCAGGAAAGAGCTTAAAGTGTTGCACCCTCTGCCAAGTTTAACAACTGCTTCATAGAGAGGTTCTCTGCCTGCTACTAAGTAGATGGGAAAATCTGGGGTTTACATCAAATCCAGTGGGCCAAAGCAAAACATCTCTTCATTCTCCTGGGGTATCCTGTTAGCAAAGGCTCTCTTAACCAGGATCAAGATCTAGTCAAAGAATATCTCTAGAAGCATGTGAGAAAATTCAGATAGGCAAGGATTAGATCACCTTGTAAAACTCTCTGTTCATTAAATACGCACGGCTCGTGTTCCAGCTCCTCGCTGTGTTCGTGGCACAACCCTCTGGGCAAGAAAGAGGCCATACAACTCTCAAATTTCACAGCCTGTGTGAAACACCCTTCACTCTTTCTCAAAGGAAAAGAAAAAAGACATTGTGATAACATTTCTGATTTTATGCTTACTTGTGAATGTAAGCTTTAACAGAGTAATGAATATGTTGGTGTTCACGAGGAATGATTCATAAGATTTTTAAGAAATTATTTTTCTAAAAGCATTTGATGCTAAATTTTGTGGCTCCTGTTTTAGTGAAAAGGACTCATTTAACAGTAACAAACTTATGCAATGATTACTGTTTTGAAAATACCCTTTAAAGAGAATTCTGTGTCAGTATTTACCTTGTGTTCCATCAAGGTAAGTTTTAATGCCAACTTCCTCTCTCATGTCAAAATGATTTTCTTCAAAGTCACTTGAGTAAAACCGAACATGGAGAATAATTCAGAGGTAGAGGCAGGTGCAGCCACTGCTCCTGAAGTGGATCCCCATGTGGCAGGGGGTCTATTCCCTTTTTTCAGCCAGAACCTTACTCAATGCTAATCGATATAGCTCTGCCGATTCCCTTTTACTGGCATAACAGAGAGGAAGGAAGAAGGCAGCTGGCAAGACATTTGCAGTATAAACCCACAATTTACAGAGACTGGTGCTGCTGTCATACAGTTACTGAAGCAAGACCATCTCCTGCAGGAGCATCCAGGAGAGGCTAAGCACAATGCCCACATGCAGTCCTCATGTACACACCATTCAGCATGGGCTCATTAGGTTCATGACTGAGCGTTTCCAGCTGGCTGCAGAGAATCTTTTTTACCAAATGCTTAAAGGACCATGCCCGAAATATTTATTTCAAACTCAATTTTCTAGTCATGATTGATATAAATCATAAGTTTATTGCTCTTAGAAAACTACAGCATGCACTGTCAGATGCTGATCAGCTTGAGAAGCAATAATAATCTGTTTGAAGTCTTGTGAGAGTGTTTAGAAAACAAGCATTGCATGCTTTTTTTTATTAAGATGGACAAGGATGAACAGCATGAGAACAGTCTGGGGTCAAAACATCTGCAATTTGCTCTGAAGAGGACTGCTAGTGCTTTGTCACACTGGGAAACTCATGCTACAAGTTTGCAAAACATGCTCGAGCATCACATTTTTTTGTTGTTTTGCTTTCATTTTATTGAAAGATATGCTTTCTTTGCCTCTTTCCCAGATGTCACTGTTTCTCTGAATTCTTGCCAATGAGAGCTATTTAATCTTTGCGAGGTACTCCAAGCAAAGCAATCCTTTATCTTTAAGCATCCAGAGGTGAAAAGAAATAGAACAGAAAGCACACAAAATTAATTAACCTGTTTTTTCCCTCAGAAATTTCTACCTGCACCTTTAAAAAGTTGCAGCTTGACCTGTGATATTTATGTGCTTCAAGGTAGAAGTTGCCCTGTTACCACTGCAATATGGGAAAGGAACTTCTGAGAAGAGCTGACTTTAGGTAATATATAATTTTACACTTATCTTTCTCTTGCATTTTGATAATATACTGCTTATTCAGATGAAGATTCTGAACCACTGCTGGCATGATCACCTGCTCCAAGAGCACATGTATAAAACAGACTGCAGAGAAGCACAGAGATACTTCAGCTGTCATGAAAAACCTAACTGTGGGTGGAGGCCTATGGGAATAAAAAAAAAAAAGAATGAAATCCAGTAAGTATTAAGTTTATTCTAAGTCCTGTGGTGATGCCAGAAAATCATGTCTTTATTAAAATAATTTTAATCAGCCACTCCTACTTATGGCTGCCCAGCTTCATTGATCTGAGGGACTGGATTGAAATTATTTTACCTAATGTTATTTAGCCACCAAATGTGAAATGAACACCTGTTATCTCTATGGCTTCCAGTACACAGTTTGATATTTTGATGTAGAAGTCATCTTGCCCTCTAATCTTTTCTCCAATATGGTTGTTACTCTGGGTTTGGAAAAGATATACCTTCTACAACTTTTATAAGACCCACATTACAACATGGCCAGTGTGCACACAAACTATCATCCCATCAGTTTCTAGAATGCTGTCAATACCTTTCTTAGTAGGTCAGAGTCATGATCCACGTTGCTGGGTGATGGCACAAATGAAAAAAGCAAATAAAACTTGACTTAGGACTTGTTCACCTAAATTTCTGCTTTACTACTGTCCTTGCAAGAGGCTGAAGCACACTCACAAAGTTGCCTGCTTCAAACGTGGTCTACTTTCAAGGATGTGGGACTTCAGCCAACTTCTCCTCACACAAACACTCTATGGGTTTGGCTATGCTCAGTTCTGCTAATTTGACAGCAGTCACACTGATGCACAACCCTGTTTCCTACCCATGCTGAACCAGGATATGTCAACTAATCTTCAAAGTTCACACACCCATCATCATCAGACCCCACTTTACAGTTGGACTTGATGATCTTAAAGGTCTTTTGCAAACTAAATGATTCTATAATATACACCAAGTGAGTGAAGCAAACTGAAAGTAATGGAGATGTGTTTTTTGAATAAGCTTTTAGACAAGTCCTAAAATTCTGATAAGGATTAACATACATTTGAAAAATATTGAGTGTGCCAAACTGCAAATAGGAGATTAATTGCCACATATTGCAAACAAGTTTTAAAAATCATTTTGCTACTGATATATATTGGCTTCTGGGTTTTTTGTTTTGGGGTTTTTTTCTGTGTAGGGGAGGGGGAATTAATTAATTTAAGTAATGTTGCTTTTATCTTCTTAATGCAAGAAATCTGCATTTTCCCTGATAATTTATTAGCGTTCACTCAAGCACAGGTGAGGATTAGGGAGACTTGGAGAAGAAACTTAAAAATTAAGCCTACAATTAGTGTTTAAAAGTAAGATGATGGTATTAACAGATCTTGTCACCTATCAGCCTGTTTGAATTTAATTCAAGCATGGTGTTTGTGACGAAGGAAAATCATAGCTATGCAATGGAAAGCTGCCAAGAGACTTTGCACAGGTTGATTTCTTAAATAACAGTAATCTAACCCACTTACAACTTCCTCATGTGGTCATAGTACCTGAGGAGATGGAGAAGACGACAAATTGTTGAGTGCAAATAAAAAAAAAGACGTTGATTTTTAGAAAGAATCCTACTGTGCAAAAACTGCAGTGCACAGAAGTTTAAGGTTAGAAGGTTTCAAGGAAGTCAGAAATTTGAGAAGGTCTGATTAACATACCATGATGCATTCTTGCTGGCCACACTATTTCTGATACAAGCCAGGATGCCATTGGCCTTCTTGGCCACCTGGCACGCTGCTGGCTCATTCAACCAGCTGTTGACCAACATCCCCAGGTCCTTTTCTGCCAGGCACCTTTCACTCTTCCCCAAGCCTGGAGCATTCATGGGACTGTTATGTCCCCAGTGCAGGACCCAGCAATTAGGTTGTCCCCATGTACTTGTGTTAGGTTTGGGGCCCTCACTACAGGAAAGATATTGAGATGCTGAAGTGCATCCAAAGAAGAGCAATGAAGCTGGTGAAGGGTCTAGAGAACAAGCCTTACAAGGAGCAGCTGAGGCAACTGGGGTTCTTTGGTCTGGAGATAAGGAAACTCAAGGGAGACCTTATCACTCTCTACAACTACCTGAAAGGAGGTTGTAGTGAGGTGGATATCTCTTTTCTCAGGTAACAAGTGATCAAATGAGAGAAAATGGTCTCAAGTTATGGCAGGGATGGTTTAGGTTGGATATTAGGAAAAAATTATTCACCGAAAGGGTTGTGAAGCACTGGAACAGACTGCCCAGGGACATGGTTGAGTCATCATCCCTGGAGGTATTTAAGAGATGTGTATATTTTTAGTGATATGGTTTAGTGGTGGACTTGGCAGTAATGGTTGTACTTGATGATCTGGAAGGTCTTTTCCAACCTAAATGATTCTATGATTCTGTGATTTGAAATTAGCTGGTGTTTTTCACTAATTTGTTGTCAGTGCTGAATACCGAATAACCAGCAGTGAAACATCACAGCGCTTCAAAGAATGAATGAAATACCTCATGTTTTCAGGTCAAATTATGCCTATACAAATAACACTCCGTGCATATCTGAAGTGTCTTACATCACAAAATGTGAAGCCACTTCACATGAATTGACTGATGTCAGCCAGAAATAGGCTTCTTGTCACATGAGCCTTAATCATGCTTTTTTAACCATAACCTTTACAATATTTATAATGTAAGCTTTCGACTTTTTAGTAGGAGTCCAAAGGTGGACTTGTTTATTTGCTGATTGGCTGATCTGTAAATCTCCAGGTGACAGACACGTGTTAGCCATTTTCTGCTATAGCGTATTTTTTTTATTTCCCCAAAATATTTTGATCTTTATCCAAAAGAGTATGATCTGGAAATCAGATTAATACTACACAGAAATATGAGCTGACAATACCCCAATATTTCCTGTGTTTCAGAAATGAGACTGAGCTTCAAAAACTTCGAAAAGACGTCAAGCCAAAAATCAGTTCTGGGGTATGAATTTCAAGGCTTTTTAATTTTATTGGATTTTTCCGTCCCGGAATACAATTTATTACAGGAATAAAATTACTATGAGAAACACCTAGTGGTATTTTGCAGAAAGTCAGAGGTGTAGACTAGATTTTTTTCTAGGCACTCAATTCTTTAAATAGATGTGAGATCATGCTATTCATTATTCCTGCTGATGTCTAGGATGGGATATAGAGTACCAGATACTCCTTGAGAATACTAGAGAAAGTGTCGGATACCTTGGCAACTAATCTAAAGAAAGCACCCCCAGTTTTTCATACAATTACTATGGAATGTTGTATCATTCTGTCCCCACCTTTGGGGATGTAGCATTGTTCCCTAACAAAAGGGCTTAGTATGCACCGGCAAGAAAGAGCGAGCTCAGCTATGAGAAAGCCACACAGAGCAAAAGCAAGACAATCTAACCTCTAGTGAGCTACCCTGTGTGCTTCATAGTTCCAGATATGGAAGTGCAACAGTAATGAAGCTGAAGGCAGCTGAGCAGCAGTGCCATATTTAGACAAGGAGGTCTTTGGCTGTGGTAGACCCATCACCCACTTCAGTGCAGTGGCATCTAGATAAACTAGATGTGTGAACAGTGCAAAGAATCAGAAAAAGGAAGCCAACAGCAAGGTGCAACAGCACAAACAAGTAGATCAGAGTCCAGTAAACATACTGGCATCATATCTGTGAGGCCTACCAGGCCGTGCAAGGTGCTTGTAAAGCAGTTGTAAAACAAGAAAAAAAAAAACGAGAAAAAAAAAAAAAAAAAAAACAAGGACAACAAGAGTAAATACTAGCACAAAAGACAGTTAAAGTGAATTGGAAAAAGAGAATATCAGAGTCTTTCTTGAAGCTTGCCAAGAAAGATGAGTCTGGTGGAACTACTAGAGAGTGAGTCAGTAGGAACATCGTTCAAGGACTAACTGCTCTTGCACGTTTGAAGAACTTATGCAAGGTTACAAATTAGTAATAATTAGCAAGTTAGCTAATTAGCAAAGATGCAAATTAGTAATAAAAAACCCCAGGTCCATATCAGAAATATAGAGTTCTACAATTTCATATACAAAAGAGAAAGTATTTAACACATTCCTTAATCTGATTTCCTGGTTCTAATTTCTATGTCTCATTTGGCACGTCTCATCTTACATGTGCAGATGTTAATCTTTGTACAGTTGATAACACGGCTTTTCCTTCAAATATTTGCTGTTCTTTACTGCCAATTCTTCCTGATGTAGTCCTTGCCATAAACTGTCTTGGCACAAGTAAGGATTTTCAGCATTTCAAGCAAAAGGTTCAAAGTGTGACAAACTCTTAGTACACCACTACAAGCAGAGATAAAACCCAATTATCCCGTAAATATTATTAATTGCTGGGCTCCAAAATGCCTATAAAGTTACAGAACAAATGACTGTTGCATGATCTACAGTACAGGAGATCACCTATTCCTGAGAATTGCCCCCTTCAGAGAAGTACGGCTGTAGGACCTTGGCTAGCTTTGCTAAAAGGATTTATTTTTTGTTGAGCTGTAGAAGACCCATGCAAGATAAGAGAAAATAAAGACTGAAGTGAAATTGAGACAGGGATAGTGACTCAAGAGAAAAAATAGCAATATGAAAAGAGACTTCAAGATAAAACATCACCAGAGTCAGAAGGGAACTCAGCAAGAGTAAGGATGAACCTCTGTAAATAGCACAGGCCAGCAATTTCCCATCAGATTGTCAGCCCCCAACCAGCAGACTCAAGAACTGCCTGCACAGGAGTGGTAGGCATAGTAGCGCTTAGCCTAGTATCACAATAGTTTTAGCTATCTACTATGAGTATTAGCCAATAAGTGATTGGTGTGTACTTATAAGTATAATCCTGCTTGCGGGGACTCTGGACATACAAAAAGGTGCTCAAATAAAAGCAACCAGTTGGCAAAGGTTAGAGTAGAGTTGTGTTACAGAGAAAACAAGTTTTTTATTCTTTCCTGTGGTCAAAAATGATGATAAACTTGATGAATAAAAGATTTAAAAGAAGTTTTTGTTTCGGTTTATTAGCTTCCAGTTTTGTGGCTTTAATTCTCAAGTAGTCTCCTCAAGATTCTTATTGCTTCTTTGGCTCTGGAGAATTCTATTCCCAGCATTTGCCCCATCTCACACTATAGTAAGGAGTAAAGAATATGTTCAAGTAGATCACTATCCTTTGTTATTAACAAAAAAGTCACCTAAATCAGTGAAAAAGGGTGTGTGAGTGTCTGTGTGTGTGTGTGTTTTAAGGGACACCCTGAAGCCTCACTGGTCATCATTTACTTTTCTTTAAAGGGACAATGGCAATTGCTAGCTTAAATAACATTCTGTGCATACCAACAGTCAAATCCCTGGGCTCCCTGAAGAACTTAACTAGATAAAACCCTTTAGTAACAAGTGATTGAACCTAAGCAGTTAAATTTTCAGGCAGCTTAATTTGCTCTGATGAGCTTCCTTCATTCATGGTTTTCACTGCAGTAAAATATCCAGTCCTTGTGCAGATCCCAGTGAACACAGCTGAACCAAGATACCTGCAGTTTAACAAAAATGAGCCTTAAATACTAACTATGCGGGGTTGTGGAAATAATTTGCCAGAAATGCAACTGAGATGAAGGGTTTTTCAGTTTGCAATTTTTCAGAATCCTGTAGGCCTCTAAGCTGTTTGTCTATTATCTTTCAAAGTGCTCTGTTTTCCAACTAGTGAAAATCAAAATAAGATGACCAGAACAAGAGGAAGAAACCATATCCAATCAACTGTGCAACTGAGTCAAAGACCAGAAAGCTCAAGTACCTGTGGTAATTTGGACAGTCGGACTAAGATGTTGAAGAGATGAATGGACGGTTTTGTTTTGTCCTTTTAACTAACACTCAACAGCACCAGAGTGACAGAAAGAATATATGCGTAAACACATTTCAATCCTACACATTGCATCATGGACACATCCTTCTAATTCAGTGGGATATAGCTACAGTTATCAATATTTATTTCTCACATGCTACCCCAGATCTTTTATTTCTTAGTCTGGTAGCAATGTTTTGTATCATATCAACAAATTATTTTGCCTTTGGAAAATATGGTTGATACCATACAATAATAGCTCCATTCCAAATCAGTTACTATATTCTCTTCTCTACTACTGTATTTAGTTACTACAGCATGGTTAGGTATTCATCATGGCTTGGCTTCGCGGACGAAGATTTGGGAAGGGCTTTAAACGTGAGTACACCCTTCAAGCCTGCGCAGTGGATTTTTTTAGGTGAGGTGCAGCGTGTGCGAGACTGGCCCCACCCTTTACACCTGAGGTTCATCTGCCAGGGCCTAGCGAGCTTGGACGGTGACAGCGAAGTCCTCAGGTCGTAGGTTTGGTTAGAGTATCCTTCTCTTAGATGGATGGCCTTACAGGGCTAAACGAGCTCCATCTGCCCGGGTTTGGAGTTACGAGTTGTCCTTCTCCTAGGATGGTTGCCCGAAGGCTAGTGAGCCCATCCTGCCCGTGGACACACTTTGTCTGACCCTTCAGTTGAGACCTGTCTGGCTTGGGAGACCCTACCGGAGGCATATGCCACCACCAGCATAGCTCTCATCTTCACAAGGGCACGCAAGCTCTTTCCCCACGGCAAGGGGGTGCCCGTGAAAGAGGGTTAGGTATTATGAATTAATGAAAGATCTAGCTTCTGGTATTAAAAATTCATTTGTATTTGAACCAGTTGAATAATGAAAAGTGCCTGCAGAAAGGGGTGGTGTTGCTCAACAAATATCCATATACTTTGTTTGTTTACACTTCATGGCAATTTTTCTAGTTCTGCACAAAGTCTGGTTAAGCTCTTATGTTCCAAAGTCAAACACATCTTTTTCAGGGGCGGGACAGGGAAGGAAGAGGGGAGAGATCCTGGAGGTAGTCAATACTCCATTAGGAGTAAAGAATAACTATTTATTGAAGCATGAGGGTCAATGGCTTTAAAACTCATTTTGAGACATAAAGCAAGCAAGACAAGTTGATGTTATTTATTTCCATCTCAGGTCACCATGTGCACACAGAGCACTGAGCCCAAAATATCTCAGAAAGTCACATGTCAGCAGACTTTCAGCAATTCCATTGTCTTCTAAATCCTACCATCTCTTCTGCTTCCAGTGATGCTTATCAGATTAGAGATGAACTTTGTTACTCAAGCCCTCATTTTGACTACATTATGTTAAAATGTTCTGCTGTAACAGAAGTTAATAATATGGCACATCAAGTCAAGATGCATCAAACCTTGATTAAGTCAGTTGTTAGTGGGCAGCATAACAAGGCACTAATTAGCCATTCTTATATGACAAGGGGAGAGAGATGCATCGGCCTCCTCTATAAATAAATACTTTCTAAACAAGTGCCTTTTAGGCTATCAGGATGCCTGACTCTGGCAGAACATATACAGGACTGGAAACACATTTACTGATAATTGTGCTTGTCAGGCTCTGCCATTTAAACTGCACAGGCACGGCCGCAGGAGGTTTCTGAGCATGTAATTCTCGATTGAGTTTTAGCATTTAGAAATGTAAAAAAATCAAAGCAAAATAAACCTAAAAAGGACTTCAAACTGCGTTGCCTGTACATGTGAAAAAGAGAAAGCTTGAGAGGATGTAAACTTGCTTGTCTATCAGACAAAAAGACAGAGAGGAAATTAACGTTCAGAATTATGGATGTCAAGAATCGAAAGCAAAGAAACCAACAAAGTGATACACTTGTATTGATTTCACTGTTAACAAGGTTAAAAAACAAAATGAGTAAAAAATATATTTAAAATTAACTTTTAATGAGTTTTGTTGTTGCTTGCAGCTCTTTTATAAGTCCTTATATAATGAATTCCGGACATCAGAGGCCATTTCAGCAACCCAGGCTTTTTGCAAGATTACTTTTCCTACTTTTGAATCAAGTGCAGGAAAAAGATCAGATTTCATAGCAAACACGAATGTATACACAAATTTTGGGAGGAGAGGCAGTACTTGAGCTGAATTATTCCCTTATGTCCAAGAGGATGCTTGGAGGAAATAAAATCACCAAAACCCCCAGGAAATGCTGTTCGTTTAGGAAGTAGGAAAGACAAAGGCTTAAGATGCACAAGTGTGCTTTGGTAAAACAGGTGTAGTATTGATTTTTACTCCAAAAGCCAGAGACCTCACTGATGTGTCAAGGCACTGGACAAAGCAAGAGAAGAGTTTTTGCCCTGCCAAGCTCTTGGTCCCCTGGAAGACAGACCCTCTGCAGAAGTAAAATGCTGAAGTGGATTGCACACATGGGGAATGGTGATATTTGCAGAGGTTATAGCATTAAAGCTATATGACATTTTATTTGGTGTAGGTGGCAAGGTTTTGGTGGTGGTGGGGTGGGGATGGGTGGTGTAGTGCTGCAGAGGTGGGAAGAGATCGGAGACTGCCCTGTGCTGAACACAGTCTGTCCCACCTGGCTCCAATGGACTGTGGCCATAGATGGACACAACTTGAAGGAGTCTTCATCACACCTGTGCCTATGTCTCAGCTCCTCTGCTGTCATTTACCTACCCCCACCCTTCCCCACAGGATGGGGGGGGGCATCCTTCCCCTTAGCAGGCTCTAGCCCAACCCAAATGGCTCATGCTTTAGACTGCCTATCCTTCAGTGGGGGTACTACTAAGAGTTTTGCTTTCTCTTGCATCAACTTGATTTCCAGTTTCAGTTGCACTTTGCTCTATGTGGCAGTATCGTCTGTACTCCACCCTTGCCTGTCCCACCTCCGTAAACATGCATCTCTTTGGGACCGCTTCCACAAAGCATATTTAAAGCTGCTCTTCACAGTGGTCTCCTATATGAGAACATGCTGACACGGTAGGTATGTGAGCTGAACGTATGTCTCCTCTCGGTGTGTTTTAGACCCAAGCTGAGCGCTTCTGTAAATCTCCCTGTGCCTAATCACACAGCTCCTGTTGGGCAGCCCCACTTTGCTGCTCTTGAGAGGGGAGGCAAACTTACCTTCTTTTGATGGAAAACCCTTACAGAAGAAGGCTGACAGCGGAAAAACCTTTGTCTTTTGTTGTTTTGAATAGAGAGGTAGAAAGTGGTCCAGCATCACAACACAGCAAATCTGTCCTGGCATAAGGCAGGGGTGTTTAGCACTGATGCAAACGTTTCTTTTTGAGAATGAAGTTGTCGCCGGTCGGCTGAGGCAAGCCGATCACGGGGACGAGCCCTTCCCTATCCCCGAACCCCTCTCCTCCGGGAGAGAAAAGGATTCAAAGCAGAGATACGAAAAGGAAAAATAAAAGATTTGTGAGACCTCTGAACGTTTGGAAAACTGAAACAAAACTTTATTAAAACTAGAACAATATATATAACATGCAGGGAAAAACCAATGCAAAATCTGAGAGTCTGTGCAGGATGGAAAGGTGAGGGTTTAAACACGAGAAAAAGAGACAAAGGGGGACGGTGCCACGTGGAGTCCGAAAATGGCACCGGCCACGTGTGCGCGTTTCGTGAACAAAGGAAAACCGCGGCTTTTATGAACGCCGGGCTGTAATATGCAGAAGACGCTGTCCCTACCGGATCCTCGTTGTTTGTAGGAGCAGAGAAGCAAGAAACCGCGGCGCTGGCAGGCAGAGAGGGTAAAACCTTACGGCAGGCAAGGAACAGCCTCCAGGCGAGCAGTCTGTCCCAGGCGGCGTGGCTGGGGCTGCCCCGGTGCACGGTATCCGGAGCCAAGCCGTGGTGTTTTGGAGAAAAGCCTTTTTCCCGGAGCAAAGCTGAGGTCCTGCAGTGACTCCCGCAGAGCAGAGAGTGTCCGGAGCGCCGAGGAGCCGCGAACGAGCTGCGAATGCCCCCCGAAGCCGTCCGGAGAAGCAGCCCCGCAAGTCCCGACAGCCGAATGCCCCCGAAGCCGTCCGGAAGGCAGCCAGGAAGTCCCGAGTAGCCCCCGGCCGCCCGAGCCCGAAGCTTCTTAAAGGGGCAGTACCCTCGAGAAACTTTCTCATCCAATGAGATGGGCGAATCATAACATGGAAGGGAATAATTCAATTAATCAGTTTACACCAAAAACCTTCGGGCAGGTTTTTTTTCCTTCAACCTGCCACAGAAGTTTAACATTTTCAACAAATCTTACTGCTTCATTTAAAGTATAAACATCCATTATTTAAGGTAATATGGTGCCTCTGTTAGATAATTTTTATAGCATCATAACATATAGAAAGTTGCAGGAGGATTTCAAATAACATTCTCTAATACCTTCCAAAATTTTCAAAACTTTTAAAGATCTTGAGTCTAAACTTACGCTTCTAAAGTAATTTTAGCTTTTTTCCCAGTTTAGCACTGAACACCCAACAGCTGCCAATGGCAGTGAGTAGATTTCAGTTGTGAGAGCAAAATAGTTGATGTTTTGAAAGGCTGCATCCAAAGGAGTTCTGTTTTGCCTAATGGCCAAGAGGAAGATTTCAAATATCAGTATGTAAGCTGGAATTTAACAGGAATCAAGATAGTACAGATTTAATTTGGGGAGGGAGAGGCTGAAAAGATCCATAGAAGCTGTTAGACTACACCTGGGATGGCTGGTAGACTTTTGCATTATCTGACATGGGCAGAGCCTCCCATCTCCATCCACCCCCTTGTTCAGATCACAGCTAGGTCTAGCTTTGCAAAATGGCTTAGAAATCATCCCTTTAAAAATCCACAATGTAAAATGCCAAGAGCTCTGCCTCCTGAAGGTATTTGGTCTGATGCAAAAAGGAGCATCATTTATCATCCAGCTTTTAAAGAAGTATGAGAAAACAATTATCTGCCCCTTAGAAGGAAAATGCATCGCATGACTCAGCCTTCCTGTTTAGTTGCTGAGAGCAGTTTGGGTCTGAAGTATTGTCACACCAGTGACAGGATATCATTTAAACCTGTCTTGTAACAGAGGGGTGAAGTGCAGGAAATATGAGTCTTCAGGACATATGCAGATGTCCTGCATTTGTTGGACCTCCAAAGTACTAAAAAGCTTGCATTAAAAAGTTTGAATGCTCCTCATTGTTAGGAAGAAAGGAAGGGAAGGGAAGTCCTAACGGAGACAGCAAGACAGCTTTCCACTCTAAAGGGGAAATTTACTTGGCAACAGTAGTCTCTCTTTTCCTGGATTCCTCACAATCCTCATCCCTACCGGTCATCTGGCTCAGGCTTTGAAACATCAAGTGATTATTATTCACTGTATTCCTAGTGTGACATTTTCTTCAGCAGAATTGATATGGTTTCAGTGACATTTTTATTGTTTTTTTATGATTATTAAGAAGATTTTCTTAAAGAGGACTGGGGGAAAAAAGAACAAAAATTGAGCTTCTGAGGTGAACAGAAAGGAATAAAAAAAAGAGAAGAAAAATAAATAAACCAAGAAAAATATCTCTAGATTTTATAAAAAATTCTAACTTCATCTGCTGAGAACTAGTGTACTAAAAGATTATCCCAACTTCTTACATCTGAAATGTTAATACAGAAGAGTAGAGAATTAGTATCATGTTGACACTGTAAGAAACATGAGCAACCGAGAGAAAGGTTGTTAAAATGTTTTAAATTAAATTTGTCTTTCTTCATTCATACTATTTTCAAGACTGAATTCATATGCATGAAATGATACCACTGCTAAAAACTTATTCCTTCAGTAAAAATGGAGGGTTTGGAGTACATCTGTGAAATGCTGCAGCCCAGAGGAGGAGAGGAAGGCATCTAACATAATGCTCCTGGGACCTTCTGAGGGAAGAAAAAGAGCACTTCTGCTATGACTTTAAACAGCAGTGAAAAATACATACTTTCTCTATTCATCACTACACAGTTCAAACCCATATGAAAAAGAAGTCTAATATCTGCATATAAAGCAGCATTTCTCATCATACTACAGAAAAGACAAAATACATGCGTGCACACAAGAGTGGTTTCTAAGATACATCAGGGTATGATGCAGCATTAAATATATTTAGTAAGGATTCTGCTGGTGTTAGTTTGCTGGGGGAAATGTAATTCTCAAGCTTTCTGCTGTTTCCAAAGCAGCATTTCTTACATTTCTCTGGTCATGTGCTGTCAGTGTTGGGGCTGCAAAGTAATACTTTCTTTGCCCTGTGATGAGAACATGCCCTTGGGGTTAGCATGCTCACATGACAAATGCTTCTAAATACCGTGTCTGCTATTAGCCAAAGCTTGATCATTGTTGATCACAGAAGAAGAATCTTTATACGGTGAGTGGGGAGGCAAAGCATCTGGTTGTTATTTTTGACTGTTGTACATTTACTATGATCTTTTCCCTTTGATTTATTTAAACTTCAGTTTCTCCCTCTGGAAAATTAATATATTAAATATATTAGCCTTGGAAATGTGATGGGAGATTAATCTATCTGCTTTTACAGAAATCCTCAAATGGAACATGAAAGAATAGGAATCTTTGAAAATTTGTTTATTTCCCACATTTTTTCTTTTTTTGCTGCCTACCATTTTCAAATATTTGTTCCAGATTTAAGAAACAATTTTTTAAGCTGCAGATAATTTGAAGTGGAGGAAAATTATAAAAATACTTGCAATGTGTGAATATAGTCCTCAAATTTTATTTTCTTAGCTGTATTTACTAAAGCTGTAGCACTTTGGGAACGATGTAAAAATATTCATGAAGACTTGCAGACATTTTTCTGAGATATACTCTTCCTGACAAACAAAAAACTGTGAACCTTTACAAGTATGATAGCTAAAACTGTATGGCTAGGTACAAATTCATGTGCATTTAAAGGTCTATTGGATCAAAGTCTAAATTATCTTCGAAAACATAGGTTGCTCTAAATAAGCAAGATTACCTTTTTTGTAAGAATATAATCTGTGCATACACCTAAGCAAATGGACTTCCAGCATTTTTCAAGAAGTGTGAAAGATATTGTTTACATCATTCTTTCTGAAATGCAAAGACATTTCCATAGTAGAGACATCATACCTATATGGACATGCACGTCCCAGCAGGACTATAAGGAAGCCTAGGTAAAAATGATTTTGATTTCAGTGGAAATATTAATGAAAGGTAAACTGTGGACATGATTTTAGAATCGAGACTTTAAAATCATGCCTAGTGGTAGCTCTGGCATTTTGAAAAAGGAGACAACTCAACACAGGACTCAAAAACTTGCCCCAAATTTTCTGCGTCACATTCTCAGAGTCAAATTTAATGTTTTGGGCTGGGGAACCTTCCGCCCTTGGAGGCCCATTCTTGCAGATTATATAAGGAAGGCACTTTTCTTTCTAGATTAATGCTTTACAGATTTTTTTTTTTTTTTTTTTTTAATTCTGCTTGTTGCTGTGAGTTAGATTGACTGGAAGCAGAGCTTTTGTGATACAATCTTTGTATATTCCAAGTGGAGATGGGGAGAGGGGAAGGAAGCAGCGTGAACAAAACGTGAAAATAAAATACATTGCTTTGTCTGTCCTGCTTGAAATGCCAGATTAAAGTCTACTTGACTTAGTTCTTTTTCTCCCTTTAATCTAACAAATAGTTTCATGGCACTGTGTTGAACACAGTTTATTTTTACCACTAAAGCCTTGCATCACAGTAGGGTTTATTAGTACTATGACATGCATTTTAAAAGCTCAATACCATGAATGTAAATCTTTTTAAAGAGGAAAGATTCATGTGCATCATTCCTGAATCTATTTAACTCTAAAACACCTTCTTTAAATTGGACTATGTTTCCTATTCATTTCTTGAGCTGTCGTGTTTAAATAAAAGCTTCCTCATGGTCCATTTAGTTTTACTACCTGTATTCTAACCACTAGACCAAGAAATACAAAGACCTGGAAGTCATGATGACTGCTTTCTGTACCCAGCTCTGCCATCCTCCTAGTGATCCCTGGTGTTTCAATTTCCTCAGTAGAAAGGGAAAGTGTGATAAAACTTTCACATATTTAAAGCAATTTATGCCAAGTTTGTGGTTGTTATTAAATTCCAGAAGGTTGGCTTGTGGTTTATACCTTATCATACCAAATACCAGTGCAGATCTCAGGACACTTTACAAGCAGTAAGTTTATTGCAGCTCTTCTGTGAGAAAAAAAAAACCGGAAGGAATCACATAATAGAGCTGTACAACAAAGAACCCTGCAGAAAATCATTAGTACAGCTGATTGAAATTTGGATTTTTGTTTTCTGATTAAGTTTTTAAATTTGTCTTTGTTCAAACTGGGAATGAAAGCCAGTTTGTGGAACCAGTTTTCTTTTGGTTTGTTTTGCAGAGCTGAGAAAATGTCATTGAAGAAAATTGCTTTAGGGAATTTGTGATTTTTAAAAGTGCACTTTGAAGTATGAAGGGTCAATCAGAACATTACATTTTTTTTTAAAAAGTGTTATTATTTGATGAATTTTCATTAGTAACAATAACAACATTGGACCAATAATACTGCTGATGACCTAATTGATGTGGAATAAAACAACATTATGAGTGGTTGTCTCTTAATGATGACAGAGATATTCTCCTTTATATCAAACATAGTATATTAGACCAGTTTTTAGTAGTATTACTATAGCATATATGTGCAAGTGTTTAGAGGGGGATGAAAAGTATTATTTCACTTGGTACTAAGTAGCTACTGAATTTAATTATCTTGTGGAGAAAAGGAATATTCCAATATTATTAAAAGATATTGAAATGATGCAATACATCATTAAGATTACAAATCATCATGCTTGGCTTCGCGGACGAAGATTTGGGAAGGGCTTTGCCCACGCTTATTGCAAGCGCGTTGATGGCTGAAAAGGCCAATGCGGGATAGGCAAGACCGTTGCAAAGAGCACACCGGAGGGTCTCCTTTGGTGGTATAGTCGAGGCACGGTTCTTTCTGCGCTGTCTTTCTCCTCGAGCTTGATTCTACGCGTGCTCTCAAAGGAGACAGCAGCGTTATGTATGGTGTGTCTCCAAATCTCCCAATTGGAGGCCAGGGTGGACCACTGATGGTGGTCAATATGGCCTAGGCTGAGGTGTTGTTTCAGGGAGTCCTTATATCTCCTCTTTGGAGCTCTTCTCTG
Organism: Bucorvus abyssinicus; assembly: GCA_009769605.1. NCBI lineage: Eukaryota > Metazoa > Chordata > Aves > Bucerotiformes > Bucorvidae > Bucorvus > Bucorvus abyssinicus. Next base: position 75,658,713 of record CM020025.1, read on the forward strand.
CGGCAGCCGGTGGCAAGTTCACCATAGAACACGATCTTAGGGAGGCGGTGATCCGCCATCCTGGAGACGTGCCCTGCCCAACGCAGCTGCGTTTGCAGCAACATGGCCTCAATACTGGTGACGTCTGCCTGTTCAAGGACAGCAACGTTAGTCATGTAGTCAGTCCAGTGGATGTTTAGGATTGTGCGGAGGCAGCGCTGATGGAAGCGTTCGAGGAGTCGCAGATGGTGGCGGTAGAGACCCATGATTCAGACCCGTACAGAAGAGTAGACAGTACCACGGCTCTGTAGACACTGATCTTTGTACTTTTCTTCAGGTGTTTATTGCACCAGACTCTTTATGGAGTTTTCCGAAAGCTCTGTTTGCCTTTGCTATTCTGTTGTCGATCTCTTTGTCGATCGTGGCATCTGAGGAGATGATGCTACCCAGATAGCTGAACTGCTGGACTGGCTGAAGCTCTGACTCGCCAATGGTGATGTGGGGATGATGGTAATCATCTTGTGGTGCTGGTTGGTAGAGAACTACTGTCTTCTTTAAGCTGACTTCCAGCCCAAAAAGCTCAGCCGCCTCTGCAAAGCAGGATGTTAAGCGCTGCAGAGCTGCTTCTGTGTGGGCAACAAGGGCGGCATCGTCAGCAAAAAGCAGCTCGCGGACAAGGTGATTCAGGGTCTTGGTGTGGGCCTTCAGTCGCCTTAGGTTGAAAAGGCTCCCATCGGTACGATATCGGATATAAATGCCGTCTTGTTCGTCGAGGTCTGCCGTGGCCCTTTGGAGCATCATGCTGAAGAAAACTGTGAATAAAGTTGGTGCGAGAACGCAACCTTGTTCACACCATTGGCTATTGGGAAGGGCTCAGAGAGTGCATCGCCATATCTGACTTGGCCGCGCTGCCCCTCATGTAACAGGATTATCATTTTGAGGAACTTGGGGGACATCCTAATCGTTCCAAGATCTGCCACAGACCTTTTCTGCTCACAGTGTCAAAGGCTTTGGTGAGATCAACGAAAGTTACATAGAGACCCTTGTTCTGTTCCCTACACTTCTCTTGCAGTTGTCTGAGAACGAATACCATGTCTGTGGTACTTCTGTTGGCTCTGAAACCACACTGACTTTCAGGTAGAAGTTCTTCTGCGATAGCGGGTACTAATCTGTTCAATAATATTCTTGCGAGAATTTTTCCAGCAATGGAGAGCAGAGTTATGCCTCGGTAGTTTGAGCAGTCTGACTTTACTCCTTTTTCTTGTACAGGGTGATGATGATTGCATCACGGAGATCTGGTGGTAGTTCGCTTTGTTCCCAACAGCGCACAACTAGCTCGTGAAATTTAGCATGGAGCGTTTGGCCTCCATGTTTCCAGATTTCAGGCGGGATTCCGTCGACCCCAGCTGCCTTGCCGGTTTTCATCTGCTGTATGGCCTTAAGGGTCTTCCCATAGTAGGGGCTATATCCAATTCATTTTTCACCGTTTGTTTTGGGATGAGCTGGATTCCTGAGTCTTGGACTACACGGTTGGCACTGAAGAGAGTTTGAAAGTGTTCAGACCATCGATTCAGGATGGAGGTTTATCTGTGAGAAGCGTTTGGCCATCTGCGCTGAGTAGGGGGCTTTGAACTTGGTGTGTGGGTCCGTACGCTGCTTTCAGAGCCTCATAGAATCCTCTGTGGTCACCCAAATCTGCGCATAGTTGAGTTTTTTGCTAGGTTGAGCCACCACTTGTTCTGGATGTCTCGAAGTTTCTGTTGGAGTTTACTGCATGCAAGACGAAAGGCTGCTTTTCTTACATGGCAAGATGGTTGAGCGAGGTGTGCTTGGTGAGCAGATCTCTTCTTTGCCAGCAATTCCTGGATCTCTGGATTGTTTTCATCAAACCAGTCTTTGTTCTTCTTTGTGGAGAACCCTAAAAATTCTTCGGAGGACTGCAGGATGCTATTTTTAATATGTTGCCAAAGCGCTTCAGGAGAAGAGTCTATGGGACAGTCTTCAAGCCTAGTTTGAAGGTTTGCCTGGAAGCTGTCTCTCAGTGCAGCTGTTTGAAGATTGTTAACTTTGAGCCCCTCCTCAGAATGCCGCCCCTCTTAGGTTTGGGCTTAAAATGGAGGTTAAGTTTGCAGCGCACAAGGCGGTGGTCTGTTTGACATTCTGCACTAGGCATCACTCGGGTGTGACAGACATCGCGAACATTTCTCTGGCGCACTAAGATATAGTCAATGAGGTGCCAGTGTTTAGATCGAGGATGCATCCAGGTTGTCTTCAGGCTGTCTTTCTGCTGGAAGATAGTGTTGGTGATGGTAAGCTGCTGCTCAGCACAAAACTCTAGCAAGAGGCGACCGTTGTCATTGCAGTTTCCAACTCCATGCTTGCCTAGTACTCTTTTCCAGGCTTCAGAGTTCTTACCTACTCGGGCGTTGAAGTCACCAAGGATTATGATCTTATCATCTGCAGGAACCTTTTGAGTAAGGCGGCGCAGATCGGTGTAGAATTTGTCTTTTTCTGTAGGGTCAGCTTGGAGAGTTGGGGCATATATGCTGAAGAGAACAACATGTTGCTTGTTGTGTAGCGGGAGGCGTAAGGAGATAATGCGATCGGAATGACCTGTTGGCAAATTTTCAAGTTTAGAGGCGATGGAGTTTTTAATCATGAAGCCAACTCCGGAATGATGACTTTCGGTTTTGGGTTTGCCTGACCAATACAGTGTGTAGCCAGCACCATGTTCTTTAAGGCTGCCTTCCTCATGAAGGCGAACTTCACTGAGAGCAGCAATGTCGATGTTGAGTCGTGACAGTTCGTGAGCAATTATAGCAGAACGGCGTTCAGGACGCCCACTGTCTGCTGTATCGAGCATGGTTCTGATGTTCCAACATGCGAGTGTCAATCTGGACACACCTTTGGAGGCAGGTGTATGCCTTTGTCTCTTTGTCTTTGGTTGACCGCAGAAGAAGATGTCCGTTGGCCGCGGCTAGCCAACCGGATTGGAAGGGAGATGAGCTTTGGTTAGGCCACCTTTTCTAGGCCCCTCTCCATGCGGAGCAAGCAGTGCTCTCCTTGAAAAAGGCTGCTTGGTCATTCAGGATGCTGCCGAACGAGACTGTCATCTCCCGGGTCAGTCTCAAGCGACCAATGTCCTGAACCGCCTGCATGCAGGGTTGGGTCTGCGGCTTCCAGTGACATCTTTCCACCTGCCGTTTCGTCCCTTGCCTGTCGCTACAGGGCTTTGCAAACGTGAGTACACCCTTCAAGCCTGCGCGGTGGATTTTTAGGTGAGGCGCAGCGTGCGCGAGACTGGCCCCACCCTTTACACCTGAGGTTCATCTGCCAGGGCCTAGCGAGCTTGGACGGTGACAGCGAAGTCCTCAGGTCGTAGGTTTGGTTAGAGTATCCTTCTCTTAGATGGATGGCCTTACAGGGCTAAACGAGCTCCATCTGCCCGGGTTTGGAGTTAGAGTTGTCCTTCTCCTAGGATGGTTGCCCGAAGGCTAGTGAGCCCATCCTGCCCATGGACACACTTTGTCTGACCCTTCAGTTGAGACCTGTCAGGCTTGGGAGACCCTACGGAGGCATATGCCACCACCAGCATAGCTCAACTTCGCAAGGGCACGCAAGCTCTTTCCCCACGGCAAGGGGTGCCCATGAAAGAGAAGATTACAAATATAAATAAATAAAAGCAAAAATAAACCCCCACTCATAAACAGCAAAGTTATTTCTGGACAAAATATTATCTCTGCTAGACAATCCTTTTGAAATATACACTTTTCCTCTTTATTTGGTTTGCTCAATCTCTTGAACCATTTGTTCTTCCCTTCCATTCCTTGCTCAGAAAGTTTCCTCAGCTGGGTTATATGGCATTCTCATCCAGATTCCCACATGTAATTGTCAAATATATCTTCTATAGTAGGAAAGTAATAACCAAGATGTCATCCCAGCCTCAGTCTGCATCGACTTAATCTCTTCTCTGAATCTCCATTCAGCCTCTCTTATACTTTTGACTATCACTGACTTTGTATGGGGAAGTATCTGTCACACTACAGAGCACTAAGAAATAGCAAGGTCACCTTTAACTGTACATAGTCAGGAAGAGTTCTTATATGCTTAAATGTGTTGTAAAACATGACTAGTCAAAAGAACATCTTATCCAAATGATTATGGTGTCCTGTGTCTGATCTGAGCAACGCCAAACAAAAGAGAAAACAAACAAATGAGAAAAACAAAGTGGAGAACCCTCCTCTCCCCCTCATATTATTCATTAGATAAATAAAAATTTAGGTGTAAATAATCTGCAAGCAAGTTGCTCCTGTTCAGGAAATGAGATGGGTGGTGGTGAAGTGGTGCTGCGTTAAATTTCTGTGAAGTGCAGGTCATGGTTAGAGTGAACAACTAGGATATAATTATATATTTAGTCTTTCTTCCCGCCCACCACCCACCCCAACGGATAGATTAAGACAGAGAAAGTCTTCCCATAGCCCTTCTGCAGTTAATGAAACGAGGAAGGTTCCCCAGAGGCTGACACAGCACATCAGTCCTGAATGGCATTGCTACAGCAACTTCTCTTTTTCCTCAACCATAAGGCAATAATCTCATCCTGTGATCCACGGATACTTCTGAAGGTGCTGCAGAGTGTACCTAAGAGCAGCAAAGCTTTTCACAGTATATTTGAATTCAATTTACAGAATTTTGCAGCTGCAGTGAAAAATTGTTAAAGACTACAACTAAGAGAAATTGAAAATCACTGCTCTAGATATAGTCTAATAAGATTGTCCTTGTGTGTCTGAAGTTAGCTTATGAGAAAGCCTTATGTACTGTTTTCCATTTTCAAAGCTGTGCAAACATGTAAGATTTAATCAACTGAATTAACTGTTAGGTGAGAACTTAGATCATTCTGCAGCATTGTGCTGCACAGTCTGATGCACTTTACAAAGCAGTTCTAGGATGCCCTCAGTTACCATATATCCTGGTTTTAGCTTATTACCCTGTCATGCTTTGATAGACTCTATCTCCTTTTATTTTTCCTCTTAAAAGGATTCATTGCTGCCATCTACTTGACACAGTCACTTACAGCAGCCCCAAATTTTACCAAAACAGAATAGTAGCATCTAATCTCCACTTAAATAAAGTACAAAGAAATGGTACAGAAGATTTTTTCTCTGTTCTTTTTTTTTTCTTGAACCCCTTCTAATTACAGTCAAATTCGCTCAGCAGAACACTGAGGTGACTATACTGCTGCTGTATAGTTCACCAAAAGTGGGTTTTGATAGTACTGAAGCAAGGCACACCTCCTTTGAAAGCTACGATAATGTACAGTTGCTTCATGCATTTTGATTTGAGGAGATCAATTTTCCATTTTGCTTGTTACTTTTTTAAAACAAGGTACACTAAGCTGCACCACAACCTGTTTCCTTAGATTTTGTCACAGTCAGAAGGCTCAGTGCTTTAACCTCCCAAACAACTTTTTGGTGAAGATATGCCTCTGATCCACAGTATGCGTCCCTTTGCACACACAAGAATGCAACCCATTAGTATTGTAAATGCAGGAGAGTATCTGTGCAGGTATGAAGAGTTATTTCTTCCTAAAGCTAATGAGAATACATCAGAAGGGTTAATTCACCTCATTCATCAGCATAGAGGAGTGGAGCCACAGGGTATGCAAGGGATTCACCAATGAACTACTTTCTCCATGGTGTGGCCCCAAAGGTGCACCCAGGAAATGCTAATGAGGGGTGAGAAGGGTGATAATAACTCTCTTATTCTGTCTAGTTAACTCAGTCCCAGCCCAGACAGATCACTAGCTTTCTATCTCCCTCATCCATCATCAGTACAGCTGGCTCTGCCAGTTCTTTGTAGAAAGGTCCAATTAAACTATTCGTAACAAAATACATTATTTGAGGAAACAAAGGCAACTTTCTCCTTGGGTCTATGCGTGCAACACACAGGGCATGTCAGAACAACCCTGCCTGATGGCTGTGGCTTGTTCTGTGGACATGAGAGAATAAATGAAATGTAGTGTTTCGGAGTATGGCTGCTTCGGAAACCAAACCAAACCAAACCAAACCAAACCAAACCAAACCAAACCAAACCAAACCAAACCAAACCAAACCAAACCAAACCAAGCCAAACCAAACCAAACCAACCAAACCAAACCAAACCAAACCAAACCAAATCAAACCAAACCAAACCAACAACCCCAAGCAAAATAAAGGAGGTGTTCACGTTAGATAACTTCTTACCCAACTCATGTTTAATGACAGTAATAAGGCAACTCTTATTTTATCTGGGGTTAGAAGCTTGCGCTGTCACAATTAATTTGATGTGCTTCATGGGCAGCAGTGGTAAGAGAAGAGGTTGTGCAGCCTCTTGCGTATCATGTGACACAGGGTGCCTCCCACCAAATAATCCCAATGGAACAGAAGAGGCTAACATACCTTTTTCACATCACACTTGGTATCTATCCTTTCCATAAAAGCAGGTGCCTTTCAACAGGAAGACAGGACTCAAACACATAAGTAAGGGAATTATTTAGGGATCTTTTGGGATTCATACAAGTACAGAATCTCATCAGTCCTCTAAAAAGATTTTCAGATTGATTTTTTTCAACAGTAACTCTTAGCCTGATGAAATCTATCAGTAAATAACACTAATGGCAAATAACCATTTTGAGGATGTAAAATGTGCCACCCTTCCAACTTCTTCCTTTTTTTTTTTTTTGTTTAATTTATTTGAATGATTTTGGGGACTTTTCTATTTTGAGGTCAGTAGTTGCAGTTTATCTGGTCTGTTCCTTTATTAAAAGGGACATACTATGAGAAGAGGATGCTTGTCATCGTCAAAACCTGTTGTATCACACTGGCCGGTGATATCCTGCAATAGAGTCTGGAGAGTATTCCGAAAACCAAGCTTTCGACATCTTGGTAGCCTGTTGAACACTGCCTAGTAGACCTTCCCTGATTTGAGCTTGATACCTGCAGCATACAAGAAGCCAGGTCAAAACTCCCACAAATCATCATCATCACCATCATGGCTTGGCTTCGGACGAAGATTTGGGAAGGGCTTTAAACGTGAGTACACCCTTCAAGCCTGCGCGGTGGATTTTTTAGGTGAGGTGCAGCGTGCACGAGACTTGCCCCACCCTTTACACCTGTGGTTCATCTGCCAGGGCCTAGCGAGCTTGGACGGTGACAGCGAAGTCCTCAGGTCGTAGGTTTGGTTAGAGTATCCTTCTCTTAGATGGATGGCCTTACAGGGCTAAACGAGCTCCATCTGCCCGGGTTTGGAGTTAGAGTTGTCCTTCTCCTAGGATGGTTGCCCGAAGGCTAGTGAGCCCATCCTGCCCATGGACACACTTTGTCTGACCCTTCAGTTGAGACCTGTCAGGCTTGGGAGACCCTACCGGAGGCATATGCCACCACCAGCATAGCTCTCATCTTCACAAGGGCATGCAAGCTCTTTCCCCACGGCAAGGGGGTGCCCGTGAAAGAGACTCCCACAAATAATAAAGACAGAAAATCCCCACAAAGCACCCAGAAAAGCTCTTGGAGAAACAGAAAAAATAAACACAGTTAACAAACATGAATTGCCCAATGACAGACCAGAGAGGAGTGTTGGACAGCATACAAACTCCATATAACTTGTGAAGGAAAGGCTGACGTACAAGAAATGGTGCTCTGTGAGGGATCTGCTGTCTCCTCCTCTCTTCTCCTGCATCAGGTTGCATCACAGGTGGCGGCCTAAAGCACAAGAGCTGCCATCAGGTATCTTTAGACCTCCATCCCTCGCTGTAGGATCTTCTCTTTGCCACAGGGTTCTCCAGAGCCACAGGGGCTCCGTAGCTCTCTCCAGGGCTGCCTTTGGAGCCCAGGGCTCAGGAGGGCTGTGACATGTGCCAGGTATAGGATTTTTTGATGCTCAGAAGATGGGCCAGATAAGTAACTCCAATGCTAAGCACATAGCCAGGTCCCAGCCAGATCTCAGAGGTGTCTCACAGGTCCCCCACAGTGCCTTTGCCCTGAGGAGAACGCAGCATCTTGATGTCTCTGTATAACTATAAGGTGTTGAGTTGGTGGCCCAAGACCACTGAAAAGCCAAGAGTATTTTCATACGGACACTATCTCCAAGCTGTGGAGGGGCTGCAAAAACACAAGAGGATCCTGATCCACAGCAGTTTTGGGGCAGAGGAAATAGAGGTCTGAACTTTGGGTTCCTTGCAGCTGCTTTATACTGAGCTCCTGCTATGTGTGCATATATGTGGTGTGAACCTCCATGACTCATCTTAACTTGTTACCCATGGCAACTTGTGAAGTTCCATATGCTATCTCTTGTGTGACCACCCATCATGATATGGAAATGTATGTATGGAATTATGCTACATGCATTCCAATACCTACATCCTTCCACGTCATATGAAGTTGAAGAAGCTGCAGCAGTATGCTGCTGTCCAAATACGTTGTCTTCCAGTGAGGTACCTCTAGAAGGAAGGCCACCGTGGCACTTCTAGTTCAGGATGCCACTCATCAGGAACAGCCTGGAGTCAGACAAAAGCCCTGGAAAAAGGCTTGCACACAGGGTGGGGGCAGGAGAAAGGCAAAGATTCCTGCTGAGTGAGGGCATGCCTGACCTTCAAGGTAGGTGGCCTAACAGAGGTGAGTAAGTCTTGAATAAAGCCAGCTTGCACTCCGGAACAATATACACTTCCTCTGCACAGCCTCAGTGCAATGGTTGAAATACAACTATACCTGAAGCAGTCAGCTATATTTTCACCTGCAAGGCTGGAGGATGCCAGGTCTGCTCACTTGGCATGAACATTAAGGCTTCTAGTACATGATGACTTCCATATCTGTGTAGATACATATGGAACCTTGTTCTTAGAGGGAGAATGCTAAGATTGCCTTTGGACCCAGAAAAAAACCCCAAAGATATGCTTTTTTTTGTGGAAATTAGTAGCATCATTTACTGAAGTAGCTTCTCCTGTAAAGTTTATAGACATACAGAGGACAAAATAAAATGTTATGCTACTGAATAGTATGGAAAGAAACATATTTGATAATAAAAGGGAGTTTTTAACTCATTAGTCTCATAATTAAAAGGCTCTAGTCTTTATCTGCATACTTTTGGAAATATTAGAGAAATAGTGTAAGTACAGCAGAGATGAACAATTGACTTAGGTTTGTGTACAGCAAAAAATGTACATTAAACACAGACATTATTTCTACTGTTTGTTATAAAAAGGCCAACCCTCAGTATTAATTGAAAAAAATCAGACAAGTAATGAAACTTCAGGCAGATATATCTCTGCTTTTAAATAACATCCCCACACACCCCACCATATAACAAGTGATGAACAATATGAATAACAGGCACCATAGCTTTCAGTAACCTCTTGTAAAACACTCTGGAAGTGAAAACAACACAATTACATCATTGAAAATTTGCACGTCCTTCATGGATGCTGATAGACAAGACCTGACACAGATGCCAAAGCTAAAAAGTGCCAGCTGCTCTCAACATAGTTTCAGCAGGAGTTTCATTGGAAAGGTACCCAGAAACAGCATTTCCCTTGCAAAGGATAAATAGTCCCTTATTTGATTGAAATCAAATGCCAGGACAGAAACAAAGGACTTGTGCTGAAGTTTGGATGAACCCCCTGTCAAACAAGGAAGGGAAAAAAGAACAAGAAGATGGGAGTAAACAAAATGCTTCTAAATTTATATACCATGATGCAAAGCCATTTTCCTGCTTCAGTTATCCTTGTCTCTGTAAAATTACCTCAGTGTTTCCCAGCCACTGGCAATCAGAATCAATTTATTCAAATACTAATCTTATAAATGGAAATGGAGAATTAAATTCCTTAAGAATGTAAATATCTAGCTGTCAAGGGTTAGGACTGGGCTGGCCACTAGGTGAATGACAGATGCTCTCTATTAACCCCTCTCCTTCCCAAAGCGGGAGAGAAGGAAAATAAGGGAGAGAGGCTTATGGATTGGAAAAGAAAACTTAGACTGCTTTAATGAAATAATAATAATAAAATGAAATACATACAAATATATATATATTTAAAATACCAATACCAAACCCAATTCCCCTGATGGCAATTACATCACTGTCACCACTGATGCTGTGGGCAGACACTGGGGAAGTCCCAGACGGGACTCAGGCAGACGGGAACTGGATTCAGGAGCTGAATTCTGGAACTGGATTCAGGAATGCACAGATTGGGACAGAAGGCAGGACAGAGAGCGTCCTGCTCGGAAGCTGGCCATTGGAGAAAAGAGCTTGACCCTTGTGATCCCTCAGCTTTATACTGAATATGACATCTACGGGATGGAACACCTTGTTGGTCAGTTTAGGGTCACCTGTCCTGTCCGCCCCTCCCTGCAGAGTGCAGCCTCTACCTTACTGCACCCCCAAGGTGACACACAGGATTTAGCAGTGACCTTGGTCTGCACAGGAGCGAGTATCAGCAAGAGCCTTTCTGCACAGCAGTCCCTGATAGTAGCTGTAAACATCAAGCACTGTCACTACTAGAAGCAAACGCTGTCTGCAAAAATATGCCGTTAACTTCAGACAGTGCCGTTACTTAGAAGAGACTGAGCTGAAAAATAAAATCACTGAACAGAGTTAGTTCTGTTCTAACTCAAACCAGGAAACTAGCATGCTGCATCCTGAAACATATGAAATATTAAGCTACACACTGTCATTTCCAGAAATAAATAATCATGGAAATTCTAATTGGAGCATGACATTCTTCCTTTTAGAATTGCTTAAAATGTAATCAGTGGGTGAGAAACTATTTCATAAACGTATTTGTAAGTGGAAGACACATTGTAAGTGGCCCTGACACCTTGAGGAGGTACAAAATAATAAATAAGTCAGATTTTGCATAAATAATTACATCGGTCATTAATTAATAGCCCAGCAATGACAACTGGGAAAAAAATGAGAAAAAGACTAAGACATGAAAGAAAACAAGAAGAGAGAGAACAAGAAAATAGCGACTTTCAGTCTCTTCACATCATAAATAGGCATTATACTGGATAAGCCAACACAACAGCAGTGCTGTCAACTACAAAAAAAAAAAAAAAAAAAAAAGAAGAAAAAGAAAAAGAAGAATAGGTCTTTGTATCTCTATTTATTTTGCATGTTTATGTGCCTCTTCCTCAGAGGTCTTTTTGTTCTGGAGTTGTCTTTCATTTCCAGAGGCATCAGGGTAGAGGCGAGCATTCAGCTCAGTGAAGATATGCTTGTAAGACAACACGAGCAGAGACTCAACTCTGAGTTCTAGTGCTCACCAGGAGCACCTGGTTTGCCAAATAAACCTGTGTTCTTAGTCCGGATTGTATTGGGTTTGCATGACAAGGTTTTGATAGTGGGGGTCTACAGGGGTGGCTTCTGTGAGAAGCTGCTGGAAGCTTCCCCTATGTCCAATTGAGCCAATTGCAGCCAGCTCCGAGATGGATCTGCTGCTGGCCAAAGCTGAGCCAATCAGCGATGGTGGTAGCACCTCTGTGATAACGTATTTAGAGAAGGGGTTAAAAAACCTGCACATTTTTCAGCCAGAGAAATGAATGAGAATATGTGAGAGAAAGGGCTCTGTAGACACCAAGGTCAGTGAAGAAGAAGGGGGAGGAGGTGCTTGAGGTGATAGAGCAAAGATCCCCTGCAGCCCATGGTGAAGACCATGGTGAGGCAGGCTGTACCAATGCAGACCATAGAGGTTAATGGTGGAGCTGGTACCTGCAGCCCATGGAGGACCCCACACCAGAGCAGGAGGATGCCTGAAGGAGACTGTGACACCATGGGAAGCCCATGCTGGTGCAGGCTCCTGGAAGGACTGTTCCTGAAGGACTGCATGCCACGGAAGGGACCTGTGCTGGAGCAGTTCCTGAAGAACAGCAGCCCACGGAAAGGACTCATGTTGAAGAAGCTCATGAAGACCTGTCTCCCATGGGAGGGACCTCACGCTGGAGCAGGAATGTGAGGAGTCCTCCTGCTGAGAAGGAAGGAGCGGCAGAGACAGCATGTGATGAACGACTGCAACCCCTATTCCCTGTCTCCCTGTGCCGCTGGGAGGAGGAGGTAGAAATCGAGGGTAAAGTTAAGCCCAGGAAGAAGGGAGAGCTGGGGGGGAGGTGTTTTTAAGATTTTGGTTTATTCTCATTATCCCTGCTTTGGTTTGATTGTAAAATTAAATTAATTTTTCTCCAAGCTGAGTCTGGTTTGCACGTGATGGTAAATGGTGAATGATCTCTTCCTGCCCTTTTCTTGACCAGGAGCCTTTAATTATATTTTTCTCTCCCCTATCCAGCTGAGGAGGGGAGCAATAGAGCAGCTTTGTTGGGCATCTGGCATCCAGCCAGGGTCAACCCACCACATAGGTATAAGATTACTGTCAGAAATGCACACCAGAGAGCGAATGTCTCCACAGCCTTTACAAAAGTGATCATAACCATCCAGAAGTGAGAGCCCAGGGACTGACTACCTTCTCTCAGTTGGATGAAGTGAAGGTGGTCAGACTTCCCCAGAATCACCTAAGCTTGACACAGGGAGCATCACAGGAAAAAAAGCAGGGAATTGCTTTCTACCAACATGAATTAAAGCCTGCTCAGCTATACTGGTATGCCCATAGCTGCTAACTCCTCCAAATACTTAAGCAAAAGGAATTAACTTCAGAACAAAAACTGCTATGTCCCACTCTACAAAGATGTGCTGCGCAACATCACTCCAAGGGTCAGCATCTGTAACATCTCCAGTTCCAGCCCCAACCCATACAGAAGAGGCTAGAAAGGGGCAAGAGCAGAGAATAAGTGATGCAGTATGGAAAGCTTCATGTGATGTGGCTCATGTTATTGTTATCATCTAATTACACATGATGAAGCTCCTAGTAAGTTCGGGCTTTTTAAAATCAATTCCAGTTTTCATGGTACTTAAAAAAAACCATATTATCCTGCCTTCTACTAATGAAACTGCTCAGCTCAGAATTAGGATCTAGCATGTGCTTGTAGCTGACATCTCATCAGGATTTGTCTATGGGTTTTTCTAGCATGATAGGTAGCTAAGCGAATATTCTTTGAGAGAACCAAGTCCCAGAATTTTGCAATTTAAACTTTGAATTACGATACCGAATAGCTTGGAGCTTACTACAAGGGAGATAAACTCTTAACACTTCTGCGGGACATTGCTAAACCACATCTTCTTTAGCATGCAAAAGACTTAAAGCAAAGAAACGCTCAACTTTGGAGCTCAGACCTCAAGTAAGTTTGGAATACCACAGATGGATATGGACTTCATTTTGGAAAAAGCTGTGCTAAATCTGTGGCTTGCTTCCAGGTATTATACAGAATGATTGCAAATAGCATCGATTTTCACTTCCTGTCCAGATCTGATATGCCAGGTCAGCACTAGGAGAAGTGCTTTGTTAACACCTTCATACAGATCATGAAGTAAAGGGATGTTACTTACATTTAGGTCTACTTTACCGCCTGCATTCAAGTCTCCAGCTGACGCAAATCCCTTATGTGCTGTCTCATGGCTTAGCAGTTCCCCAGCTCTACCTGTGGGTCAATGCAGCTTTACTTTGTTATTTGGGACACATGACATTGCTGCTTTGCCCTGACAGGCCAGTTATTGACTGGTGTGGAGCCAAAGGGTCCAAGGCCAGGCCATGCTGGCTCTTCTGATCTTGGAAGCTAAGGATGCTCAGGCAAAGCTAATACCTGGCAGGCATCGTCTGGGAATCTCAGTTAACATAGGTACTAAGTAAGGAGATGAGGTACAGCACAGTCAGCCTCAACTTCGTGCCCAGTAAGATCATGGAGCAGATCCTCCTGGAGATATGTTGAAATATACGGAAGACAGGAAAGTGATTAGAGACAGCAACCATGGCTTACCAAGGGCAAATTATTCCTGACTAATCTAGAGGCCTTCTACAGTGGAGTGATTGCATCAGTGACAAGGGAAGAGCTATGGATATCATCTACTTGGACTTCTGTAAGACCTTTGATAGGATGCCCCACAACACTCTTACCTCAAAATTGGAGAGATATGGGTTTGATGATGGACTGTTAAGTGGATAAAGAATTGGCTGGATGGCCATGTCCAAGGACTTACAGTCAATGGCTCAATGTCCTAGAGGAAACCAGTAATGAGTGGTGCCCTTCAAGGGTCTGTACTGGAACCAATATTATTTAATATCTTCATCAATGACATAGATGGTGGGATTGAATCTACCCTCAGCAAGTTTGAAGCTGATTCACTAGAGGAAAAGGATCCATCCAGAGGGCCCTGGATGGGCTTGAAAAGTGGACCCATGTAAAACTCATGAAGTTCAAGAAGGCGAAGTGCAAGGCCCTGCACCTTGATTAGGGTAATCCCCAGTATCAGTGCAGACTGAGGAATGAATTGATTGAAAGCAGCCCTACAGAGAAGGACTTGGGTTACTGCTGGGTGTAAAATTAGACATGAGCCAGCAATGAGCACTTGCAGCCTAAAGAGCCAACAGTATCCTGGGCTGCCTCAAAAGAAGCGTGGCCAGCAGGTTGAGGGATGTGATCTGCCCCTCTGCTCCACGCTGGTTAGAGCCCATCTGGAGCACTGTGTCCAGCTCTGGGATCCCCAGCACGAGAAAGACATGGACTTGTTAGACCAAGTCCAGAAGGGCCACAAAAATGATCAGAGGGCTGGAGCACCTCTCTGATGAAGAAAGGCTGAGAGAGTTGTGGTTGTTCAGCCTGGTGAGGAGAAGGCTCTGGGGAGACCTTATTGCAGCCTTTCAGTACACCAAAGGGGCTTGCAAGAAAAACTGAGAGAGACTCTTTACCAAGGCCTGTAGTGACAGAACAGGGGCAATAGTTTTAAATTGGAAGAGGGTAGGTTTAGATTGGCTATAAGGAAGAAATTTTTTATGATGAGGTTGTGAAATGCCAGAACAGGTTGCCCAGAGAATTTGTGGATGTCACATGACTGACAGCGCTCAAAGTCAGGTTGGGTGAAGTGTAGGGCATGAGAAGACTTTGGCGGTAACCCAGGAAAATTCGCCTCCCCCATCAGAGTATGTAGAGTCCCAAGTGCATCTTACTTTTCGGTAGCCCAGGATAGCTTGCTACCATGTCTGCACATTACTTTGTGCTGGCACCAACGTGATGGCCAGCTGTAGATCTCAAATTCAGACAACAGCACCTACATTACTTCAGCGAGTTTGCTAATGAGTGACTCAAGACACTGCATACATATGATATGTTAATCAGTGCAGGCTTTATTACCCACATCTGCGGTGCTTTCCCTTGAGCTTCACCCTCAGGAAGGGCTCTGCTGAGCTGGGTCACCATTTTTGGTGTCCTGGAGTTGCTAATGTGGTAATGCTACACTTGCAATAAAACCAAAGCTTTCACTCACTGTCATCCTCTTCCTAGGGATCTGCACCTGCTTTTTGCTTGTAACATGGGGCTTTGAGCAATCTGATCTAGTGGAAGATGTCCCTGGCCATGGCAGGGCAGGTTAGACTAGATGATCTTCAAAGGTCCTTTCCAACCCAAACCATTCTGTGATTCTACAAAGGATTCTATGACAATTGTTGGAACTACTGTCAGAATTTGGGAACTAAAGAAATGTGGGCACAACAGTTTGGTGAAAGATGAAAGGCTGAAGAAATTTTTCTGAATGGTTAAATTGAGAAAAGTGCATCACTGATTGATAGCATCTTTAACTTTTAAGATGCTGACAGCTATGTTCAGGTTACCCAGGAATACAGAAAATAAAAACTGCTCTGCTTTTTGTTCCCAGGATGTACAAACAGTGGGACACTTCATATTTTTCCTTGCACAGAACAATTAATTTTGTATAAACCAGAATTATGCTTAGTGGAAAGCTAGCGGTAACTTCTTTATGACAGGCTCTCTGTCAAAATTTATTTTTACTGCGATCTTCTAGAAAAATCAGTACCATTCACAAACCCATATTCTTTTCTTTACTGAACATCTTTCTCATTTTGGCAGCGGTCACACAGGGAGGGCTCCCTTTGCCTACAGGCTGTCATGATTTGCTAATTCGTCTCAGTTGCTCCATGCCTTCGGGACTGCTCTATACTCCCTTTTGTAAATCCTTTTCCAATGCCTGTCTTCAGACAATTCCACCTCTTTTCTGCCAACCTGCAACTTTTTAATATCCCTGAAAAAAAATTTCAAAAAATCCATGTTCCTTCATGAACACAGACCTAATGAAATGTGGTTTTCTATACCTTTAGGGGTTCAGAGTTTCAGATTAGGGTTCTCTGGTGCTAATAGAGTACAAAATTTCAAGCTTATTTTAGAGGTGTGTTCCCCTCATGTTGATTCTTTAAGGTTTCATAAGAGCTCACAGCTATTCTTTCAGTGGGTTCCTGAGAGACTGTCCTCACTCTTCCCAGCCATTTATTTCCACAGATTTTAGGCTCTTACTCCTCTGTCAGATTTGATTGGCATGGACAGTGTGATCACTTGTTTTCATGGTCACTTGTTTTCTGCTTTTTTTTTGTTTTTAAATCTCCGCTTTTCGGTGTACTTTTTCAGACGCACAAGTTTTTGTGGGCATAGTAGTAGTTAACAATGTGCTTTAGTGCAGAGTGGTTTTCAATTCAGTGTATGGTAGCATTCTGTTTGGGGCGGGAGGGCAGAAGGGTAAGCCAGGAATCTAAAAAACATTGATTTCAACAAGAAATGTATTTTTCCTTTTGAAAGTTGAAAAAAATGGAAATGGTGTTTATTTATTGCAAATGGTAATTTATTTTTCAGTTTTATTGCTTTAGTCTAGCAGAACAAATGTGAGATCTTTCGGGATGAAAGTCTTGGTGGGAAGACTATGTGGGCAGCTGGCTGTAAACCCCCTTCTGTGACAGCAGTAATCTTAGAATCATAGAATCACACAATGGTTTGGGTTGGAAGAAACCTTAAAGTCATCTAACCCAACTCCCAATCTTCCTCAAAGACTATTGGCATCAATTTCTCGGTTTTCCACCCCAAGATGCCTGCTCAAGGAATATCTTTGCAAATTGAAATTCCTTCTGAATTGCAAACCTCCAAACTGCAGTTTTTTCCTGAAAGAGGATTTGGCTGCTCCTCAGTAGGAGAGCCACCACATACTAGATCACTCACAGTTCTTACTGCACCCAGGAACCTTATGCAATTTCCTCTTTTCTTCAGTTGCTGCTCCTGCTGCTGCTGTTACAATAGATAGAGGAGATTACTCACCAAAAATACGTTTAGGCCTGGGAAGTTTGCCAAACTTTTGTAATGATTTAACTATCTCAGCCTTATGTATCATAAAATAAAGTCAGACAAACATTTCATGGTCCATTGTGTGTTGGTGCAAGCAATCTATTGATTCTGCATGAAAGAAAGAGCTAAAGTCATCTCACGTTCATGTCAGTACAGAGCAGTTTAAGGGGAAAATACGAAACTACAGTTACAATGACTATATGAGCTCTATCATTGAAAAATCTCATCACTCAGATGTTTTAGTGAGAGTCACTAGAACTTGATTGTCACTTCAGTTGATTTACCTGATGCCCTATATGGTAGGCCATGCACTATAGGAGGTACCTCAATTGATTCAGTCTATGCGCGGACTCACTGTAGCTGAGGATCTAGCCTATAGCTTTTGAACCACTCTTATAACTTCTGGCATGATGTATGCTGTGGTTAGAAGAAGGGCAGGAAGGAAACACTGAAAACTCTTACAGTGAATTTTACTATTTTCAGCCACAACGAGGGAATGACTTGAAAATACACTAATTTGTGTCTTCATTTGCCTCTGAAATATTCTTTAGCTTGTTTCAGTCTTATTTAATCCTTTTCCAGATTGCATTTATTATTGTTTGCGTATGAAATGCTTGGAGTCTTTTGACTCTAAAGAGGGAAGAACTAAATAAATGTTGTCATCTGATAATTGTTTCTTTTCTCTTGAAAGACATTTTACATATGAAGTAGTCATTTGTCCACTGGATGGAAGATCAGTTGGGAACATGTTAAACCTAAAGAAGGACATACAACAGAATACGAATACAGCGCGCTCTCACACAGAAACTGAAACAATAGCAGAAATAGCTAGCAGGCTCAGGGAGTCACAACAGTGTGCAGTGTGGAGAAATTTGGATGACTGAGGACAATGTGTGGATGACTCCTGCTCTTTCATTTACCACCTCAGACTGTAGCCAACAGTCATTCAACTAGTCCCTCCTGTGGCTCCCCACAGTACCACTCATTCCTCTGGTCACTTCCCCATTATTTCTTCTGAAGTCATTGAAGGCATTTCATTCCTTGAAAGGCATTCAAGGCATTTCTGCCTTGAAAATGATGAGGTGCATCATGGCATGTTTTGGTGAGGTGGTCCCTACTCCATGTGTGTATGGTTTGCCTGATGAAAGGGGCATGCCAGATGTCCATTATTTTACCTAGAATAATTTTGGCCAGCTTCCATGGTGTGTGGAAATTCTTGATAAATGTCACAACTTCCCAAATTCCTATTAGACATAATAACGTCAAGGGGATTAAGACATTTCCAGGACACTTGCTTGTCCCCATCTTTGACTTACATATCAATAAAGATAGATGAGTGAAAATAGTGACCAGAGACACCACTATAGCCTATTTTCACCTTTGCTTACCAGTGCCCTCTGTTGTGTCATCCCTGCTCTATTAATGAATGAGAAACCTGTGAGTAAGAGAAAAAAATCTGGCTACAGAGAAGTATAGAAGAACATCTGCCCAAGTAATTTTTATGTGTGGAACCTTCCTTAAAAAAAAAAAAATTGAAGAAAACACCTGCTTGGTTATAAATAAAAAATAATTAAAAAATTAAAAAAAGAGAAGAAATTCCTTTTATTTTTCTTTCCCTTCCTATACAATTGCACGAAAAAGTTAAAAATGGTTAATGAAATGCAAATAATAAACATCAGAGCTCAGATATGGTTCTATAGAACTTAGTCACTCTGTTATTTCATTTTCAAGTCAATGTGACTTAGGTGTTATGCTTGTGGACCTGTACTCCAGCTCTGTTTTCCTGCCACACCACTGCCTAACTTTCACTCTAGCGGACTCCTCAGCACCAGACCAGTGGTGAGACTGGAAATGCATCACAGAGAGTGTCCTGACCTGAAAGCCCAGACTCTGGATTCTCTCTAATTAGTCACCACATGGCCTCTCCTGTAAATACCTCTAGCCCTGCCTCCAGCCACAACCTACTGTGCCTTGAAACTGAACCAAAGGTCCAGCTAGTCCACTGTTGTGTTTTGACAGTGCCCTGCAGTAAATGCTTTGGAAAAAAGTCTTAGACCAGAGCAAGGATGGAGATAATCCTTATCCTGCCAAACTTTTGCAGCCTACAGCAGGAGGTATTTTAAGGGCTTCCGGTAGAACGTTAAAGCTGGAGCATGCCAATCAAATTACTCTGTAGGGGTCTGTTCTCATGAACTTATCTAGTTTTTTTTAACCAAACTATATACTTTAGCCTTCACAACGTCCTGTGTCAGTGCATTCCACAATTTATGCTCTTTGTAAAGGAGCATTTCCTTCTGTTTGCTTTGGCCCTTGTGCCTCATAATTTCCTTGGGTGTTCCCTACTTCTTGTACTATGAGAAATAGCAAATAATAATTTCTGAATTACGTTCCTTCTTGCCACCATTTGACAGGTATTTGTCCTGTGGCACCTCCACCTTTTTTCCCATTATTTCTTTTCCAGGCTGGAAAAAAAAATATTCTGTGTGGTTTCTATACTATGTCCTGTGTTTTAGGTCTTTCTATCATGACAACTGGAACACCATCATGTGATGGCCAGATATCACAGGCCTTCCTTCTCATGGTACAAGTGAGTTTTTCCTGCGAAACTCAACCACAGAGAGTGTCCGTGTAAAGGAGTACAGAATGGCAAAAGGAGAAGAGATACACAATAGTCCAAATGGGGCCAGTGGCCATTGACATCAGACCCAGGTTTTGGGCTGTTCTTCCTGCCACAAGCCAACCCTCCAACAGCTTACCTCTGTGCAGCCAGGAACTTAGCCCACCTCTCCACTACATTGTACATTCCCCTCCTCTGCCACAACCCCCATATTCTGCTCTTCTGGATGGTGATATGAGCGTGGAGAGAGTTGAGGACAGAAGTGCAAGCTCTACTGCAAGACAGTAGCGATACAAGTCGCACATATTGTGAGGATATTGCTGACAAGGTATCCAACTGCTACTTGAAGGAAGAACTTTTTGTTCTCTGACTGCTGATACCCATGTATTTTATTCTATTCTCTTCCCTCAGTCCCTCTAACTTAGTATTTCCCTGTGTACAGAAATTGCTCTCTAATAGCTTTTTCAACAGTGGCTTGGGAGTGCTGGTCCAGTCACATTTCTGTTCAGGAGTCAAAGCTACTCAGTTAGATCTTAGTACTATCTGATGGGTAATTGAGTATCCAGTAGCTGCTGTTAAAGTTGTCTCAGAAGGAAAGACAGTGTCATGTCCTGCTTGCCTGCCTCTGCATACCACCCCCTAACTGGGGACGCTACCTGTGCACCACAAACTGTTCCTTAAAAAAAAAAAAGAATATAATCACAAGTGCAGACTTTCCCACAGGAATTTCAAATATATTACATTTATAAGGCCTCCATGGGGTCTGGGCAAAATATACTTTTGGTCTGGACCTAGACAAGTGCAGTGGAGCAGCGCTGCCCTACAGCCTAGCTGGATTTTTCAGACGAGCCATCTTTCAGTGCTGTATAAATAAAGAACAGTGGATTCTAGTTTAAGTGGTCTACACAATTCTTTGAGTGATGTCCACCCGGTATTATTATAGGTACTTTCTCCTATGGACACAGATGCTAATGTTTATGTTAGCTGGTTTAAATTTTCTGCTACCATTTATCAGGAAGTGAGCACTAAGCTGGATTTGGGAGCAGTTCCAAATTCAGCCAAGGCAGTTTGTTTTCCAAAGAAAACACTGTTGACAATAGAATTGGAGTTCAGAGACCGGATCTTCTAAATGCACAGAGCAATTCAAAAGTTGCTCTCTAAAATAAGGGGCAAGTACACTAACTGGCCTCTACATACCATCCTAATACAGTCTCTGTGTATTTGTGTACATTAGACTGTACTTCTCCTGGTGCTTTTGAAAAAGGCTTGAGCTGAGGGATTTCAGCAGTTCACAAGGTTTAATGTTGCATGTACAGTCTGATTTTTTGCAGGTTTATATTGGCCAATATTATTGAATTTTATGAAGAACTGTATTTTGTTTACATTCTGGCTGGGATTTTGAGATCCCTTTGCCAGACACACAAATACCTTACTACTTCTAAAAGTACAGGTTGTACAAAAAGAAGCAATATGCAGCCTGTCAAAACCACGTTAAAGGGAACAGGCTGCTACTGAAACTCTAAAAGATCCAAGGAGCTTGAAATTCTGTGGCACGAGGGTCTTTGCAGTATCTGCTCAGCCTTGGTAATTTAGCACAGACTGTGGAGAAAGACCATTCAGCTTTCTGAAGTCTCTAGGAGCACACAATGTCAAAGAAAGAGAAGGAAGTACAAAGTTATAGCTGGGATGAGACAGCTCCTTGTTGCAGCAGCAGTGCTTGCTGTACATGCACGCTCCATATGCAACTGACAATGAACGGCAGAGCCCATCCTACCCTCAAGTCTCTCAAGGGGCAAAATCACAGCAAAACACCAATAGGAAAAGAGCCTTGAAATCTTTTTCTGATTTCTTAAAATAGCTCTCCCCTGTGTGCCTGCTCCCCTGCCCTCCTCACCGGTTTTGGCAGGGAGCTAGCTGTAGCAAGTAATTAAAGAGGGACTTTCATGCTGGGACAAACACGCAGAAATGAAGTACATACATTTCTGAGTAAATATTATTAAAGATACTTGCATGAGCAACAGAGCTTCTTCTGTTGGAAGCCAAATGACTTTTTCTGGTTTTATTCTGCAGTTAACAATGTCATGTTTGATCACAGTTATACCAATGGAGTAATTATTCACTGATAAAATTATAAGGCAAGGCTTCATTTTACAATTATCCATGAAAGATGGGAAGGAGGTGATATTGTATAAATCAGAAAGAGCATTTGCCAAATGTCAGTCACTACAATCTATTGCATGGAAGGGAAAACTGACACTTATTTTAAGATAGCTTGGATATTTTCATTTTTAATTTAATATAATTTTCATTTTGAAATCATAAAAACCTGACACAAAATAACACCACTTAGAAGACTTTAAAATGCAGTATATATGGCAAAAATCCTTTCCAGAAAGAATTCTGCCTGGACAAGGGAATCAGGACCAGTCCTAGTTGGAATGATGCCAAATCCCTTCAGAATCATTACTCTCCTGGAAGTATTTCCTTTATTTTCATAATGTTACAGCACATCCCAATCTTCCACTTGAGTTTACTGGGGTTTCTTTTGTGATGGAAATTGCTCTTACACAACGGCATCATCAGCCCAAATTTTGTAAATATCAATCTGCATAATGAAGATGTTTATAAAAATATTTATACTTCCTCCTCTCTGTTAGAGAGGAAAATTATATTTATACTTAGGCATTGGCAACAAACAAGATGTGTAATTGCATTATTAGCATGTGTGAATTCAGAATAGGAAGGCCTGTGAAACTTTTCTTGGGAAAAAATGTCCTGGGCTTGCACAGTAGGTGACTGTTAACTTGCCAGCTGTTGCCAGTCTCAAAATACCAAGCCTTACCATATTAGTTCATTATAGGTCAGATTCATTCCTCAGCAGTGGATTCTTAAGCATTGGTTAAGTTACACTGAAACCTCTGACAGTGAAACATCAGTGATCCCTAGGCCATTTTCATGTGATTTCCTCATGCAGGAACTTCTCTTCCAGATATGTTTGCATAACAGAAAAAGAAGACATAAAGTAAGAAAAGTTAAAATATAATTAAAAGAGAACAGCGTGAAAGAGATTTTTATTTATGTATCTGTATATGTGTTTGTCCACACAACAGCAAAATCTTACCTTCACTGATTTTCACAACTGGCTTTCCAAAGATGCAAATTGAGTAACCCAGAGAGATTTAAATATCTTCCAAAGCATTTCTTATGGCTGAGTTAAATTTTATATCCTTTAATATACCACTAAGATTAGACAAACAGTTCTACTTAACTGTCATAATTTAGTTCTGCACACCAAAATTATTATTTTCAGCATCTAAGATAGAAGCAGGTCCTTTACATCAAAATTTTGGACACAGACTCTTGCGCAATAATTACACTGAGGTTCACTCCTTTGGATGCTGCTACCTTGAATAAGCAAACTGAAGTTTGTTTAAGCCCTAGCTTAACCAAGGGTTTCAGAATGTGGTCTGGAACCTGCATAAAAGTGGGTGCTGGTTAACCAGTGTGTACATTTGCAGTATGTGGCAGTATGTGTTACTTCTATTCAAAAGGCTTTTTGTTTGTTCATCACAGTTTAACAGTTTGTAACTTTGGACATATACATTCCCAAATTCCTGGCTTTTTGAGAGATGCTTTTGAAGTCTTCCTCTTAGTGAAATATCAATAATTAATAAATGTTTCAGTTAAAACACATTGTTGTTAATAGGATACAGGCATTACCATAGTTTGTGCATAACAACACAGGCATGAAGTCACCACCCTTAGAGAGTACATTCATGACTAGCTTATGTGGTTTTAAATGTGTGATGCTCCCAAAAGGATCAGTTCTGCCCTCTCCCCTCAAAATACTGAGAAAATTATTGCAGCATTATTTTTCTGCATGCTCAGCTGACAAATATGATCTGCCCAGGTGGCCAGAGCTGTAAGTCTCCAGTGCAAACCCCAGAGGCAGACCATAACACCAAGATCTGTGACAAAAACAGCCACTGTAAATTCAGCAGAGAATGAAATGCCCAAGAGCCCCCCACTCTGCCACTTGGTGGGTCATTATCACAGCTGTAAATCTGGTGAGCACTGGTGAACTGTGTAGGTGGGTGGCAATCTCTGAACTCCAAAGATGTTTTGCTTTGGCTGTGCCTGCAGTCCTTTGCCATGTACGATCATATAAGCCTCCCTTGCACCTGCACTGACACCCAATGGGAGGGAGCTGCCAGACGGCAGGACCACTGCTGGTGGCTCTTGCCTTGTGTGCTCTCTTGCAACTTCTCAGCCTGATACGTAAATTCACCACATCAGCAGTGTAGGATGGCTTCAGGCCATCTGTCTCTCTTAGAGGCTTCAGGTAAGTCCTGTAAGTCATGCATCAGCTTCAGGCCAGACTTCTGTGCGGGGATAACGTCACATCCAGCATTCAGCTTTCCTTTGCTTGCTGGTTCACCTTCACACTGCATGCACAGAGAATATGCCTTACCTTCAAACCTCCCAAATAAACAGAAGTGGCTTTCTGCTTGCAGCCAGCATGTCAACTCACACAGGTGCAAATGGCTTCAATGTTCAAGGTTAAGCTCAATTTACTGAGATGTCATGGCGTGGTCAGGTTAAATTTTATGATCTGCCCAACACAAGCAACCTGTGATTGGCTTGCCTGCTAACATTTAGTAGCTGTGTGTGCATGCACACTCATATCCACCACTCCCAGATACAGGTTTCTTTTATGACTGTGTTGCTCTCTACTTGGACTTCAACAATTTCTGGTAACTGTTTTAATTTGGAGAAAATACTACTTCTAAAATACTACCACAGGAGGGCTCCCACGGTTAAGCTTTCCAGATACGAATGCCTGTGCGTGTAGGCAGTACGTACGACAAGTTTTAGTTCCCCGGTTCTTCTCTTTCGCATTAGTGACAGCTTGCTCACGGAAGTCAGAGGGTGAACAGTTGTACTTTGAGACACTCAAAGTGGCTACTATGAGCAATTAACGTGCTAGGTCATGCTGAAGCTTGCCCTCCATGTCTTTGCCATCATATCATCATTCTCCTGACATACAGCATTTCTCAACATTTCCAGGCTTGAAATTCTGAGGAGGTAAGTTGGATGATGTTCTTAAGAAAGTGCACAATGGAGGCCTGTAAAATGAGTTTGCCCAATTCACTTTCACTGGCCCAAGCCTGCCCCAGGCAAATCAAATGTTAGTGCTTTACCTGCTCTGTCTCCTCATCACATAGGACTAGCCATGCTGATCCCTCCAGCGCAGTGAATGAAGTAGGAAGGAGTTCCAGAAATACCTCAGACCACTTGTCTGTTCAGTTTGTCCATAGGATAAGAAAGTTCAGCCATGCCGAAGGCTCTGGCCCAGGATCCCCAGGGTAAGGGTTAGCTCCACAGGGTGATTTCATAAAACAGTTACTCATTCCAAGTCATAAAGACTAAATACCTTCTTTGGAAAAGACTCATTTGTTTAAAGACTAGAAGACAAAAAGCAGAAAAAAAGAGATGTGAAAATGTGAAGTTTTGCCTGCTTTTTTCCTTTTTTTGTTTATGAAATCTTCTAGCACATCTTAAAACTTCTAACACAAGAGCTTTTTCATCTTTCTCACTAAGTCAGTTTTTCTCTAGACTCAGCAAAACAAGCTTTGTTTATTAATGTGAGCTTGTCTCAAGATCTGGTTTTGCCAAGTCTTGAGCATTAGAAATCCCCTAAAAATCCTTCCTTCTCATCCATCCTCCTAGCCGTCCTCTCCCACAACATACACAAGGCACTTCCTTCAGGTTTGCTCTGAGATCAGAGTTTCCTCAGGGTTCAGCCTCAAGGCTTGAGAAACACTGCAAACACATTAGTCACCTCCGTCACCACAGTTCCCAAATACACCAGCAAGCCAGACTTCCAGCTGATGCAATTCATCAGCATTACCCTGTCAAATTTCACTGGAGACCTGATCCGCAGTGTCCACTGCAGCAAATGACGACAAGGGCCACTCGCCTGTTTTGTGGGTGACTTGAGAGGCACTGTGACAGAAAAAAGTGTAGGAAACTAATCCCTTATTGTTCGGGTCATTTGAATATTAAATTTTTGCTCAGAGTCAGATACAGATAAAAAGAAGGGGATGTCTATGCCTGTTATTGAGACTGTAGAATGTGAACAAAATAGTATTACTCTATAGGAATATCTCTTGTGTTCCCATTACCTAGTGATAATATAAGCATGTGCTCAAAAAGTCGACACAAGGAGTATATACCAATAATATTTACTTTATCATGATCATGTGTGAGAGCTTTGCATTAGATGATTCGCCCAAGAGGAATTAATTTTTTTTTCGTCATGCCTTCTCTGGTTTTCCAGGTTTTGAATGACACTTGCAACAGGACAGTTTGTTCAGCAGATCTGTGATGTCACGAAGTGGGACAGCTCCTATGCCTCACAGCACAGGCCAAAGGGTAGGGACTATACGTGTTGCTTATGCAGTGATGGTACTCACATTCCTCTAAGTAACAACATATTCACATTTATAGCATGTGCCAAAAGGTAACTTCAATGCTGTTACCTAACCGTACATGGGAAGAGTGAAATCAGGAGAGATACATCAGGGTAAATCTAATAGGAGTGAACAGGGAATCATTTCCTTAAAAATTCTAATCAGCTTCCTAGTCGAAGCACAGCTGTGTTTTCTGCTCCTGTTTTCTTCACTGGATGTGCAAGTTGATATATTTCTAAATAGTTTTCCAGAGAAGTTTTGTTTTATTTTCCACTTTCACAGAATGGTTGAATGGATTTTCCTCAGACTTTCTCCCAGAAGCCACTGGCTGAGCTCAGTGATGGAAAATTTCAGCCTAGAAAGTAGAACCTTTCAGAAACTCAGGAGTGAGGGAAAACACTGGACTTGGAGCAAAAACTGTTTTGCAGCCTTAACTACAATACTACGTCATCATCCATGTGGATGCCATAATACAGACATAGCATTGATATACACATAATTTTTGAAGCTGAGGCAATCAGTGTTAGTTAATTTATTGACCAGTAACACAAGAAAAACAGAAGAGGCACACAGCTGGGATGTGCTACTGGCCTGATTTGACTCACCAGACTTTCTCAGGAAATGCTTGAGCATGTTTCGTTCAGTAGGTGCAGCCGGCATGCCTGGACATAGCACGCCTCCTCTGTTTGATGTGGTTTCACAGAGCTTGCACATCCTTTGTATCACATAGGCCTGTGGGTGCTCAGGGCAAAATGAAATTGGCTGATGATTAAATGGCAAGCATATCCAGTGGCACCCTTCAAAACTCCTCTGATACTATAAACATGCAAATCAGTGTGCCCTGGTTACAAACTCATTTCTCACATTTCTTAGCCCCCTGTAACCACATGACGGTGCAGAGGATGAGAAAGAGCAGGTCCAAGGCAAGAAACTTCATAAACACTTGTAGAATTTATTTCTCTGCAGGGACACCACCAAACATTTTCTGTATGAGAATTGGGAGACATCTGCTTTGGTAGGAGCAGGCAGCAAAATCATTGGGGAGACCTCCTAGTTGTGTGACACAGCCTTTCTGTTTCACTTTTCACTATCTCTGAAACACCTCTGCTGATATGTGAGACAGGGCTTGCTAACAAAGGCTTAGCATTCGATTGCAGCTCACTCTGAGCTCCTGCGCTGGTTTGTCTGAAAGACAAATTGTGCAAGAATAAGTGCCCACGGAGCAGTAATTACTGTGTCCTCCCATGCCACGTGACAGTTATTTCTCCCTTAGAGCATCAGCAGCAGCTCGGGAGAAGCCAATTTGCTGCTGATGCAGTTTGCAGCAGGAAACACAGCTAACCTAAACAGAAGCAACCTAAAGGTGGGCTCTGGCCTCCTCAGCAACCAGAGCTCCCATGCTAGCGTACAGCTGGGACCAGAAGTTGTGAAGATACCATCTAGCCTTTCAGGTTGGTGAAGTGTGTTTGGATTCTGAGCTTTGATCTGCAGTGGAAAACATTTTTTCCGTTTTACATTTAAAAGAACATGATATCTAACCATTACTTTGAGAACAGGAGAGGAATTGATTCTTGCATAAAGGTTAGCATAAATACTTACAGAAGAGAAAAGATGCTCCCTACTGCAGCTGCCTGTGGTTGCTCTTTCTTTCTCATTTCCATTAGAGGGTGCTCTTGTTTCAAAAATTTCCCACGCAGGGCTTCTGCCATCAAACACTTCCCTTTAAAGCAGATCTTCAAGTTAGGTGGTCCAGTCCAGTTACTAAATGCTAAGCAAGGTAGGAGACAGCGTGATTAAAAAATAGCATTACTTATTTCCCTAGTGTACAAGTCAGGAGCATTACAGACATTAAAGATCAAGAGGCAGCAGCTGTGTAGAAACTGTTGTCTTTGGAGTCTCATTACATAGACCCTGCACAGAGCCTCACCAACAGGGTAAAACCGCTTTTCACGGTTCTGCTCTTTCTCGAAAGAGAAGAGGCAAAACGACTGTTTACATTTGTACTTTAAGTCTATGTTGCATACCAAAAGACTTCCACTTTGCACAGAAGATTGGAAAGAAGCTGAATCTCATATTTACATGACTTTACAACCAGGTGCATGTTCAACACACAAATAAAGCACAAACAAGCACAGGATAGGTTTTTCTCCTGTCACATTGGCAATGGTGACTCATTGCAAGCTATTCTCTGCTGGAAGAGGAGATGCTTGCTCTCCAAGGCTGTCCCTCCCAATAGCCCATATATGATAGCTGCCTTCCCAGAGAACCTTCCATCTAGCAGGCAGAAGGACATTAGTGGGGGGAGATGCTAGCAGTTGCACAAAGGGCACATGATCACTTTCCATCCCTCTCTTCATTTCCATCCCTCTCTTCACTTCCTCTCTCTTCACTTCCATTCTTCCCTTCACAGTTTCTGTAGATCATTAAAATTACCCTTAACTGTCCTCAACAGCTGGCCTTGCTCTTCACCTCAGTACCTGGTGTTGTGAAGCCAGTAGCCCAGCTCTATCCTGACAGTCTGTATGGATGCATATTTTAAGTGCTCAAACTTGAATGATTTTTAAAGAAGACAGCAACAATAACAACAAGTTCCTAGAAGTACAGTGTTGGCTAAGCACTGTCAATATTTGAGAATCTTACAGCTAAACATGCCTGCATCTGCCTCCGAGAAGTTGACCCTTCAGGCGTTGTGCTGAGCTCCCCCCCTTCTCCAAGATCCAGCTGCAGACTAAAGAGAAACAAAACTCTCCCACCACTTCAGTTGCAGTCTGCTGCATTTACAACTGACACTCCTGGCTATGATTTCTACCAGCATTTAGCAGCAGCTGTGCCCCCAGCTGGGAGCTTTCACTTTCTATTTTAAAATCAGTGAAATCAGGAGCATATGGAGCCTATAATTTACCATGTATTTTAATAATAAAATCTATTCAGCAGCATATCAGACTGTAATTCTACCTTGAGATGCTTTGCTCCCTAGGAGATCCTTTATTGAGGGTTAGTATACCTGATTCTACTGGGTGCATGACACTCTCTGCAATTTGCTGTCGTCAAAGTATTCAGTGTATCACACAAAAGCCTGTGCCATACAGTGTTTGTTCCCCGGGACCGGGCTCAGGAGCAAATAGGTGACAATAGCTTCTCACTTCAGTGGAAAATTAGAAATTGTACATGACAGACAGTTACCTCCAAGATACCTTCTCATGCCTGTGTTATGGCAACAGTTAGTGAATACAATATATTTGGATTCATAGCACATTTGTGCATGTAAGTGGTTTGTGCATTTAAGTACATGTGTATTTTAAGTAAAGCTGTATTTTCAGGAGGCAACAATTTCCAGCTAGAAGACAGAACTAAATAGGAGAATGAGGAAGAGAAGAATTTAAGTAGTATCTGGCTAGGGGTGAGAGAAAACTGAGGTGGGAGGCAAAGGATAGGTGATATAAATTTTGCTTGTCAGAAACAAGCCTTTGCGAATTACAGAGCCAATTCATATTGGTTTGGTTTCCCCCTTGCCCCTTAAAACCAAGGCCACTTTTCTTCATTTCAGTAGAGGTCTAAGCTAAATGCCCTACAGCCTAATCTGGATGTCCAACTGACCTCAGCCTACTCCTGACTTAGGCTGCTGTGATTTTGCATTGGAAGGTTTCGGGATTATTTGTTGTTGTTGATGATGATGTTGTTGAAGTCAGGAGAGTTATACTGATGTACAGCTGGTAAGAAATGCTAGAATGGCAAATCATGCAGGTCTTGAAAGTAAGGTCTTGAAAGAAACACAGCAGCTTCAAAAATGGGCTTTTCAAGCACCTTTATATAAGCAGGTAAGTGACTAACCTTACAGCAACCCTTCTGGTGTTCCCATGGGTGTAAAGATTTTATTTTTTGCCAAAGGACCTTTTATGACAATGGCCTTCCACATCTGAGCTTAAAATGCCACCAGAGCTTTCTACATTCTGTCCCATGGAAGCTCAGAAGGCCTAAGCAGGCTCATGACGCTCTGCTTATGAATTATGTCCAATTTTCAGAGCGTACCCATTTCTCATGCGTTTACCTTATTATATGATATGGTGGCATCAGGTAACACTTCAAGGTTTCCTTCAGGGAGCCTCCATCTTCCTTTGAAGTGCCAACACAGAGGAAACACATGTCCATGGCATGCCTCTGAACTGCAAAGGCTCTTGCACAGGCTCCTCTGACAGTCTCTCTCTGTTTGCTGTCAGCCTAATGGGCTTTCCTCTCCCTGAAGGCATTATGTGAATTAAAACCTGCTCAGGTCTCCATCACTTGTGTACCTGATGATTGTCCGATTATCACTAAAAAAATGAAGCCCAGCTACAATTGGTGGTGAACCACTTTAATAACCAATGAAGCTGCATGATATTGTTTATATCACACTACTACGCTATATTATAATTGCTGTCGTTGCTGCCTGGGCTGAAGAGTGGAAAAGAGGTAGAAGTATATGTGTAGAAGTTGTTGCTTTTCATATCCCATTTATAATTTCACGTATGATGTTGCAGATGACAAGAATAAACGTTCAGAATGATCATTTTAGGGCCTTAAAATCTAAGGATCTCAGAAATGGTCAATTGGCTTAGTGGCTTAAGGATGAATGAGAGGCAATGAGTTCTGTTCTTGGGACTAGAAATCCTGGCAGGACAGCTGGAGGCGTCTTGCTGAGCTGCTGCCTAGCTCATAGATTAAAGAGAAGGCAGTATCTAAGATAGAAAAGCCAGCACCTTTCAACAGCTCTAAATTAATGTGAAAGAAAAGAAAACAATAAAATAGAAAAGCCTGGATCCCATTGGCAAACACCATGAATGGAACAAAACCAATGAGAGCTATGTGGACAGAGATACTGACCTGGACACCCCTAGAACTTGGAGCCAAAATTGTTTTTCTAGTGTGTTCTTCCTTGCTGTGAAGCATCTATGAATGCAATCGCTGACTGGTTTAAGCCAAAGTTTAACTGATGTGAAATAAACAAATCCTCATAGCATCATATCTGGATTCTACTCTATTTGTGTCTTACTTGCTTCTTCTCTCAAACTGTTTCTGACTTCATCGTCTTGTTTTTTTGTTAGTGATTTTACTTTTCAGACTCAGCCATTATCTGAAAATTCACCACTAAAACTTCCATTGGGTGGAAGGACTTATTTCGAAGGGCAGTGCTCCTCATCCACAACCATCATGTCAGCTGAACTTAGAAACAAGGCTCTGGAGAACCAAGCAAATGCTTCACCTTTTAGATCATTAGGCTGTTCTCTCGCACTATCTGATGTAGTACAATTGATTCACTTAAAACACCAAAAGGAAATGGAAAAGTAGCTTGACTAATAATGTCCCATACTTGAAACTGCTTTGGCAGTGGGATAGACAAGATTATTTAATAGGGCTTTTCCATCTCTGGTTCCCCATTGATTTCAGGAAATGGCAAGTCAGTAGGTTAGCAGAGATTTCTGTTTGTCTGTTTTGCTTAACTCTGTGTCTCTTGGTTACTCTGAGAATAAAAGAAAACCCAAAAATATGATGCAAATAGGGAGACACAGAGGTCAAAGCCAAATGAGGTTAAATAAAAATTTCTTGTAACATAGTTCAGAAGGTGATGAGTTCTGAGCTGCTCTTCAGGTTGTCTGGGCAATCTGGCTCAAAAATTATTTCATCTTCCTGAAACAGATGCATGGTTCAGAAACCAAGTTCACACCCACATCAAACGCCATCCATATCAAGACAGCAAATTGACTGGCTTTCAGATCACAAAAGCAGCATCCCGCCCGTAGCTGGACATGCATGAGGATTGCCTGATTTTTATTAGTTAGGACAGGAAAGTGAAGGATTAGCAGTAAGACTTAGTCAAAGTCCTGGACTAGTTTGTGTACAGACACACACACAACCTTGCCAATGCATGAGAAGCTGTCTTGCGGAGTTTGAAGCCTGAAGCTTTCCTACACAGAGGTTACCACCTGGTTTAATTTCTCAGACAAACACAAACCTACTAGGAGCTAAGAAGAAAGTAACTTAGTTATTTTCACTTTTTGACCTGAGGTAGAAGTTCAGGTCATGTTCCTGGCATTGAATCAGTCTCAAAGCAGCCACCTTCTGTATCGCATTTATAGTGAAGTTGCAAGAACAAAAAAAGTCAAAAGAGCCCACTCATCTCATAAAACATGACTTTGAGGTGATTAAACCCTCTGGTAAAACAGGAAGATTAATCAAGGTTGAATATTGAGACAGAAGCTTCCAAATGTCAGAACTGCTGGTGCAAAAGAAAGAGACCAACACAATGCACCCTTTCTTATCTCCTCCTATGCCAGGAGAGGCTACTGCTCTGATGAAGCGGTGGGAGGGCAAAGGTATTGAAGAGACTCTGAGCAAAACTGGGAATGTGGATGTCGGCAGCAGGCAAAGCGGCACACGGCGGAAGGTGCCAAGCCGCTTCTGTCAAGCTGGCACGTGCATGTGGCACAAAGCCTTCTGTGATACTAGGCAGGTCCAGGAGCACCTCAGCAGCCCTACCTCTCCTGCTCGTTCCATGGCGTGGTGAAAATAAACCCATTGTACAACTGAGGCTGAAATGCTGAGCCATTATTTTTCTTTCATGATGTCCGTTTTCAGGCTGGCTATGTTCTGTGCCAGGGATAATGTGGGTAACATTCACTGTGAAACTCTGGCAGCGGGGTTTTCTAGAGGCTTCTCTGCTCATTGGCAAAGAGAAATACCTCCTTCACACCACCACACATGCCCTACTAGAGGAACAAAGAACAGAGCAGTGCTTCTCTCAGATACAACTTGCCAGGCCAGTCCTTTAAAGGGCCTGCAAGGCGCTGGAAGCACCAAAGCATGGCCTTGAACATCATGTAATCTTAGCTTACAAGAGCATGCATGCATGGTGAGCAGTTCTCCCACCAAAACCATGTGCCTGCAGCCTCTTCTGAGCTCCCATCCTAGGAGGACTTGCTTCTGGGCTGCATGTCCATCAAGAGCCCCAACCAACGCAGCGTGACCTTGCCAGGGAGCACTTACAATTTCACTGACTGGTTGTAAACTGTGAAACTGGAAAGCAATATCCCTCTTTCTCCACATTGCCACTTCCACCCTTGGCTCTGACCATGGTGTCATCTGCTCAGAAGACGGTCTGGGGAGCTCTGCAAAATAGAGCTCTGCCTCTCATAGCAGAAGCTGAGGATGGCAGGAGATACATTGCATTAAGTTTGTCCAGAAGGATTAAAGAGTAAGGAATATTAGGATATTTTGTTTCTCACCTCCCTTTGTGCAAGTAAATGAGGTCTAAATGGCTCCTGAGAGGAGATGGAAGACTCAAGTTAAGCACTTTCCAGACAGTAAGCAAGCAAGACCCCTTACCCACTCCCCTCCCCAAGTCTTCCTGTTAATGTAAATTTTCAGGAATTATCCTTTTAAGAGATAAAGGGGAGAGAAGGAACAGAGAATGTGATTGTGCCTAGCAGCCAGTTTGAGAGGTGGGGAGAGCTGGGTTTGACATAATGCCAATTTGCTGGCTCAAATTTCACCTGTAAAAGTCCTGTAGACATTAAAAAGCATTCATTATCCACCCAGACACAAAAAACTCACTATGCTCTATTTTTCCAATCCTGCTAACTATGCATGAACCGTTCCCGCTGAAGGACAGTCTTACCTGCTTCCTTTAGACTACTTGCCGATCACAGCAGCTCATGGAGTTCTGTTTTTAATGACATGGAAGGTTCTTTCACTGGACTTCTCCCAGATGAGTATGGACCTACATGAGTGGCTTCCTGGTTCCTCTTTAAAGGGCTCAGCTACAAGCACGAGCCCAAAGCCTGCTCATCTCTCCCACCTCTTGGGACATTCATGTGCAACAGCGAAGCAACTTGTGGCTTGTAGCCATATGAGTTCAACTAGAATCTGGTAGCCCTTGAGTGAGGTATTTTCCATCATTTCTCTGTATGACAAACCTTGTGTTGACTATCAAAGGATAATAAATTTCTTCCATAATGAATTTAGTCATTTTTGTACAAATTTGCTTTCTGCATGGTACAGAAAGGTCTGCCTTGAATTTAATGATGAATGTCACACCCCTATTAAAAAGTTTGTCTACAATTAGATTTATTTCAGTTCTAGATATATACTTTTATTTGCACCTTGGCTTGAAGAGGAAATGTGTTGTAGCTACCCAGCAATAACCTCTAAGCAGCACAGTTAGCATTTTTTCCCTAAGCAGTGGCAACTGCTGTATCTTGTGGTCAGACACTAAGATAAACTTTGGCGGTGAATTTGCAGCGTGCATCGCACAGGTGCTAAGCTGGATATGCTCCCTGCCAGTTACTTACAGGCTGAAGCAAGGATCCTTGTGATCTGAAGACACCAAGTCCATCAGGTTACCCAAAGGACTGGGTACAGAAGACCTTATCTCAGTTAACACTTAGCTTTGTTTCAGTCAGATGACTAGTAAGAAATTTTCACCCAAGTTACAATACCGTAAAATGCCACCGGTTGTTCTGTGGCTGCTAAGCAAAACCCTTGCAGCCAGAGCCACACTAATAGGAGAGGAGTAAGTATGCGGTATATGGCAAGGAGTCTGCCCTGGGGCTGCAGTTCCCAAAATGGTGATGTGGTTTTTTTCTGTGAGCAGCAAATTGCTTACTCCTGCTCATGTATATATCTGGCAGCTGCTGCCTGTTCTGATAGCAGAGCCAATGCTTTTGGGAACTCTTGCTCTAAGACCCCTACTTTTCCCTCAAGACCCAAAGATAATTTGGGACCCCATTTGTTTCTGAGGAAGTCTACTTCAGCTTGCACTCCTCTGTGCAGCCCTGGTTTCACAACGGCAGGCACTGGCAGTGAACGATGTATAACAAAACCCCCACCTAAACATTACCCAGCTTCCTGCAAAGTGGAAGCACAACAGAAACAGAGAGGTAGCGCAGGCTTTTTTTGCCATGGCTAAAGGCATTCTACACTGAAGGGGTTTCTTGCTATGCAGATTCCTTGGAAGAGACTGGGATGATAATCAGAGGGACGCAGTCCTGATAGTGAATTACCTCTTACTTGGAAATCCAGGTCCCAGACTGGGTAGTTGGCAGGCCAGTTGGTTAGCTCTGGTATAATAGGGTCCCAGAGCCAGAGAGAAGTTGTGATTTCATGCTAAGTGGAGTGCCAGCCCTGCAATGAGGGGCTGTGAAACAGAAGCCAGCTGAGTGAATCTTCAACCAAAGACTGTGAGACTCGGCAGGTCTGGTATTGGCATTGCAAAACTGTTGCAAAACTAGCCTGAGGTGACAGTATAAAGAATCTTGTAGTCCTTGTACTTGCAAAGACTAAAGATAAACCACCAGCCCCTGCCTTTCTTCAGCTCTAATGTCACTTGAAAACTACAGCAAAGCTGTGTTTTAAGGCAAAGACAAAGACCTAATGAAGCGAATGGAGAGAGCTGATTGTTTCCCTGCAGCTTTTACACCTGTGCTGCTCCCGGGGCAGTGAGGATTGTACCAGGGCAGGTGTTCTTACAGCAGCAATCATACCACCAGCATCCCTGGTTTGATGTGCCTCTCCTACTAGGTGGTTGAATTCTTGTTAACGAAATAACATGGCAAATCTTTGCAAGTACATGCGTCACGTGTGAGGATTAAAACAAATGCTCTTCAATCCCGTGTTTATTTCTCTGAAGGCCATGGAGGTGAATGGCAAGAAAAAACTTGAATGGTGAGAAGTATTTGGAGATGGATTCCCCTGCAGACACTTTCAAAGGTTCTTTCCATCCATAGCTGCCGCCTTCTCACACACTTGGCCTTTATCTGTTTTTCCTCTTGATCCTTAGAAGTATTTTTCCCATGCTGAATGCTTACAATGCTACACTTTAAGAGTAAAAGAAGATAATTCCTATTTTTAGTTCCAGCATATAAAATCTTATCTAGGGACAAGTCGTTTTGTCTTAAGTGATCGAACAGAAAAAGGATATGGCATCAAATAAAACTTCAGGAAGGATATTCATGTGGTTAAGGCATTAGCCTGTTAATTCTGGAGATCTCTGTGTTCCTTTTCTGGCTCTCCTACAGTCTCCTTAGGCTCCTCACGGGTTAATTTCTGTTCCTCACTTCTCTTCCTGTGATATGGGGATAATGCTAACCTATCTAACAGC
The DNA here is from genome assembly GCA_009769605.1 of Bucorvus abyssinicus. NCBI lineage: Eukaryota > Metazoa > Chordata > Aves > Bucerotiformes > Bucorvidae > Bucorvus > Bucorvus abyssinicus. Next base: position 75,695,166 of record CM020025.1, read on the forward strand.
TTGGTGCAATGAGGATAAATTAATTACCATGTGACAGATTTTCAAGCACATTAGTGCTTACTGCCATAACAAAGCCTTTTATGTAAACAAATACCCCTGGGAAAACAAGAGGGGGGATTTAAAGGTTGCTTTTGAGGTAAATTCCTATACCAGCACTCCCACCATGGACACACACCCACACCAAAGGAAAAAATACAGCAAATGTACGGTGTCATGCTTTAAAGATATGGAAAGTCAGCCAAATCTGTAAAATGCTAAGGAGACTTAATGCAATACTTATACATCCTGCGGCTAATTCTCAGGAATGTTGAGTACCCTCTGCTCCCCACTGACTCCGGAGTAGTGGATACTCAGCAAATTCAGATGTAAATAATCATTTAGTGAACAAAAGGCATTTGAATGAAGCCTTATTCCTGAGCTTGCATATTTCATGTATGCAAACACCCTTACCTTAAGAAGTTCCATCAAGCTCAACTGCTGTAGCATGAGCATGCTAGATGCAAAACTTGGAGTTCTGTAGCTTAAAATACCCCAAAATGTGGGGATTATCTCTTTTCTCCCTGTCTGACTGTTCCCCCACCCCATGAAAATATCCTTATGTGGCTCCCAAGAACATAACGAGGAAGGAAAAAGGGTGAGGATTTTGCCATTACTTTCTCCAGGTCCTTCTCTAGGACAGCCTTTGGCCTCCCCTTCCCTCTCATATACATCCCTGAGTCCCAAGAGCTTCAGCAGCACGTGGCCGCACACCAAAAAACACTGGCAGATGGGAATCCTTCTCCCTTGCACCAGTTTTCTTCATAAGGTGCTGTGTTAAGAGCATTTTTTCCCATATGGCCAAAAACTGTATGACAGCGTTGAGTGGGAGAGGTATTTGGACCTTTCTCAGAAAAGCGGCTGATTTGTTTCTACCTGAAAATGGATCTTAGTTTGTCTTTGCGCTGAGACAGCTTTTAAAATGCAGTTCACAATAACACCTCCCTTTTGGGGATGCGATTGAACCAATGCTTCCCTGCCTGAAATCACTTAGCCCTTGAGGAGGTTAACATTGAGACCTGTGCTGCATGTACAACCATAGTTAAATGCTGCCTTTGAGGATGTGTGGAAGTTGGTTTTTATAGGTGCAGAAGAGGAACCAAGGTGCGATGGCGTGAACTGCCAACTGGGGAAGTGGTGTGCGACTGGACTTGGCCACACAGAGGCTGGCGGGCCAGAAGGCCAGCATGACACCACAGCGGGGTGCAATGTGTCACCACTCCCCTCGCTGGCAGAGCGTCCGGCCAAGCCCGGGCGGATCAAAACCTGAAAAACAAATCAAAGTAAATTCCAGCCTGAAAGGCACACAAGGCTCGTGCCCAGTACGCGAGCCCCCATCCTTCATCCCCGCGTCATGGAACATTTGCTCGTAGCAGTGCGTGCTGAGCGCGCAGCTCACTGGAAGGGAAATACCGGAGGGGCAGTCAACACTGCGGTCCCTGTTTGCCAACGGGGCATACTCCTTCAGGCTTGGCCGCGTCACTGCTCCTCGCTGGTGACCAGCTTTACTTCAGACCCACCTCAGAGCTCTCTGTTTTTTTTGGCGGGGCCTGCGACCCTGGGCAACCCAGCCCAGTGTTTGAGCCTTGCCCGGCACATTGCAGAACAGAGAACACATGTTTTTTTGTTTCAAAGATATTGCTTAAAATAACTCCATCTCTAGAAAGTTGAAGTTCGACACCACTTGCCCCACCCCCTTCCCCTCGCTCTCCCCTCTTTGCACAGCTGTGGCTCCCATGAGGACCCAAAGACAGATGTGCCATGAGAATCTGGTTATCATTCCTCCTTCCCACCCTCCACCAAAAAAGAAATATATATATATATAAAAACAATATATATTTATTTCACTGGGCTGCTGGACAACAGCAAGCGTCTGTGAGAAGAAAGGGGAAAGGAGCATTGGCTGAAAAACATCCACTGCTCCCTCTCCTCACTCCCTGTCATCCTGTGCTCTCTTCAAACACATTTTTAAACATACCAGTTTTTGGTCTGGTTTCCTGGATGGCACATCTTCATGTCTAGCTGGGCTTCATCCATTACCTCATGAGACAGAGTAGGACCAAGGTGACAAGATTGATGAAACGCTCTGAGTGAAGGGAATGGGTGAGGAAACCCTCCCAGGACAGCAGTGGAAATGGGGTGAGGGGGCAATTTTGTTTTAAAGTCATTGAGCAAATCTGTGTCAGGATGGAAAAAGTAATTTATATTCTAGAGAGATAATTTGGCATCCCTCTTGTTTGTCCTACCAAAACGACGAACTGACTCATTTAATTTTATTTATTTATTTTTTATTTTAAATTCAGTACCTGAATTTGCCCATGCTTTTTTTTTTTTTCACTGGTTTGGAGAAGGGTGAGTCAAAACACCTGCCTTACCTAGAGTTCAGAAGTAACCCAGTTACTTTCACTTCTGGAGGGTCCTATATTTTATTCCAAATTGGCAAAGGATCTGTTCAGTTATTCTTAGCCTCCCCAACACCTTTTTTTGCTTTTGTTACGTTAATGCATGGATGTGAATAGGGAAGGGACTCTGAGTTCTGGATCTTGTTCCACGGAGCTGCTAATTCACATTAAGAAAGGTCAAGTCTAATAGAGCACTGCCTTATACTGAGGCCGAGAGGAAAAGGAATCCATGTGAAAACTCATTTTCCAGGTGTATTAACCCCTTCAAGTGCCATTAGACTGCTTATGTGTCACAGCAGCAACTCTTTTATGGAGGAACATAGATAACTCAGTTTTCAATTCCAATTCTCTATAGCTCAGATCAAAGCTCCACTACAGTTCCTAATGCTGCTTAATCTCACCTTGTATCAGGCTGTTGCCTGCCAGGAGTAAAAGACACTCCTCTCTACTAGGGTGTTACAGTTTGTACACGTCTATTTATATATCAGGGCACTCTGTGCAGAGTGAAGAAAGGCGAAAAGACAACTATACAGGATCAATTTAATCAAACTTTTGGGGTTTTGTAGGCAAATGCGAAGGTATCCTTGCAGGTGAAGGGCAAGGTTTTTGCTCTTGGGGAAAGCTGGAAGGGTGAGGCCGCTGACTAGTGTAGAGGCGAGTTTATCTTTGCTGCTTGTATTCCAATGTGATGGCAGTAAAGGGTATGAGTAGACTAGAGGTACTGGCTTTTAGGAGTGTCTGCCTGAAACTCTACATACATCGTTATCAGATATGAAGAGGAAAGAGAGAGGAAGGCTAGGTTGCTGCCTAGAAGTGCTCAGTGAGATGAAACCAAACTTTACCATTTGTTAGCTGATGGACAAAACACATCTGTTTATCTTGAGCAGGTTAAGTGGTATAGGGGAGTGGGAAAAAAAAAAAGATTGCTTTTCTTAAAATAGAGAAAGACGGATCATCGTAATTTGGCCACATCACAAAAAACTGAAAGTCATTTGAACATTTAAGGAAACAAAACTCTGGGCTTAGCCTCAAGGGAAAGAATAAACAATTTACTTTTCACTCTCAGTTCAGATCAAGTTAAGAAACCCTTTCCTATGAGAGGGGCAGAACATGAGGAACAAAACAAAGAAAAATAACCACTACCAGAGTCTAGATGGTATCTATGCAGAGCTTGGTATTGATCTGACTTCTGCAAGGGAAAGCTCCAGGTAGTCTAGTGATGTAGATGCACAGCCAACATTGGCTTGCGGTGCCCAAATAGTTGTTAAACATGTAAAAATGACAGCAAAAGGAAATGAAAACAGAAGAGATATCCCATCTGTGTATATTTTACTCTTTCAGGATGCCTACTTCTACAGAGAGTCTTTTTCATTACCTCAGAAGAGTTCATTTTCAAATCTTCTTTTTTGAAGAGGAGCTACTTTAGTGGTGGATCTCTCTTTTAAACATACAAAGTTTAATTTATGTCCCCAGTGAGACTACATGTGTGACATAGGCCAAACTTTTAATATGTATTTCTATGCACATGGAAATTTTACAGCTTCTCAAACATTTAATGAAAGCTGCATGTGATCTCTTCTAAAGCTTCTCTGGGCAGTGGTGATCTCAAATAAAGCATAGAGCTAGCACTAGCATTGACACAGTAGGTCGGAAAAGCTATTCCTTTCTTCACAAGCAAGGGCAGGAGAGAAACCACACCGATCCCATGATACGACGGGAGGCAGGGGTGATATTGTGGAGGTGTCGTTGGAGAGCACAGGGATGAATCCCCAGCTGGTGGCACACGACTCTCTTAGCCTGTGCTGCTGTTTTCCAGGCAGCCCGATGCCCTGCGGGGCTGGCAAGCACCCTCCCTCCAGGAGGGAAACTCCCTCAGTGTTGGCTGGGAGAAGAAATTCAAGTCTTTGCTCTGTGTCCTTTGAGAAAACAAGAATCTCTCAGTTTAGCATTTATGAGAAGATTTCACATTTCATTCCAGCTGGAGGGAAAAAAGAGAGAGAAAAAAGCACACCCGTTTCTTAGCCAGGCTGGAGGTTGTCTGCACACACAGGCTGGGACTGTAGGTTTGTTCCCACAACAGTCCTGAGTGTACCCCACTGTCCCACCCTGCTGAGAAAGTCTCAGTCCCAGGGGAAAGCAACACATCCTAGGGTGTAAAGGCCTCGGAAGGCAGGCAAAGCACAATGTCTGGCTAAGGCAGGCTTAGTGCTGCTCTGTTTGGCACAGGCGAATGATAAGGTTACCCCTCTGGCTTGCCAAGAGGGGGCAGTTGCCTGCAGAGCACCTTCAGTGTGTAGCTCAGCTGTGATAAATATGCCTATTCAGAAAGTCCTGTTCCGGTCTTTCGTCATTGGTTATTAGTTACACGAGGCCAAGGCATTTTTGTTGAATCAGAAATCCTAGAAAGAGTCCCAAAGCACAAAGTTTTCAAGATCCAACTATTTCTGGGGTAGAGGCTGAGTTCAGGCCGTTACAGACTGAGGATGCCAAGTCTGGATTCATATGCATCTTTCTAGGAAGAATGCTCAGGTCTGGGATTGCAGTACGTTCCCCGAAGGACATAAGGGTGAGATACACAGTTCAAATTTCACCACACCTTATTCATAAATGTGACGCTTCAGATGAGACCTCACTGCTTAAATCAACCAGGGACTCCCCAGGTGCAGGGACAGGAGAACAGCCAGTGGTCCAGCTGCCTTCACAGCCCTCTCTAGCTTTGAGGGGCAGGATATGCTTTGGAGATGAATGGAAACCAAGAAGGGAACAAGATGGGAACCAAAGTGAGCACCAGCTGTGTGGGACTGGGAGAAAGCAGGAGGGTCCAACAGATGACGTTCTAAAGTCCCAGTTTTCCCTTATTGTCTTTAATGTGCTGCTGTGAGTAAACTACCTGGAAAATGGCATTTCATGTCACCCCTCTCCCTTCTTTCCTTGTCCCCACCTACCATCCCTACCTCCCTCCTAGCTAAGAAGAGAGCATCTGTCACAGCAGCCTGAATTGCATGGGTTGGTGTGTAAGTGTCTTCATGCAACACCAGCTACGGGCTCCAGCAGGATTGTGTTTTAGCTCCTGTACGCTATTTTCTGTACCTTCTGTTGTTATCCTACATTGGCTGGGGCTTGTGGCAGGGGTGGAGAGGAGAGCAGGACAATTAGAAACAGAGCAATAATGACCATGATAAGAAGAGGATCCAATGCTGAATGCATTTCCCATTTCTCATTACTATGCTACTGTAGCTATGGTTTGGCTCTCTTCCTGGCCTTGGCAAACACGATCCACTTCATCTCCTGCTTCTCCTGTTGGCTGGGCTCCCATCCTCTTGGCTCCTGCAGCTGAACTCCTGGCTGGCTGCAGTAATCCCACATAATATTTCACACAAATTTATATAAAGCCCGTTACAAAGCTCAGCAAGGAGACACTGTTTCTTTTTCTTGATACAATTAATCATTTGTAGCTCTGCTCCAAGGACCAGACTGTCTCCCATGTAACTGCTCCTTTCTGTCAAGACGGCTGAGAAAGTGCAGTACCGAAGGAGGGCAGGAAGAAACCTGGCGTTCCTCCCTCTCCCTGACAACTCCAGGTGAAATCATGCTGACTCTTCCAAAACCCCCCTACCTCCCAAATACCCGTCACCCCCAGCGACATGCTCTGGGTGGCACCAAAGCAAGGGCTCACAGGCAGCCCCCCATCCCACCCCACCCCAACCTCCCTGCAGCCTTGGCTTGGCCACCTGGGTTGCCCTCCTGTCTGCACGATGACTTGGTGACCATGCTCCAGCTGCTCTCATTCCTCAGGCTGCTGCTGGGAATATTGTATGGCATTGCTCTGTCTCTTTCAGTTCCCATTGCTTTGTCCCATCTAGCTAATCTTTCAGTACAACTCCATTTTCTCTTGTATTCTCCCTGCCTCTTTTGAAGTATTTCTAGTGTTGTGGTTGTTTTTTTTTTTTTGAAACACAGAAAGCTAACCCACAGTATAATGTTTCTGTGGCTAAACAGGAGACCTTGTCAATCCAGGACCTTACAATAGTAATGAAATTCAGAGAAACAGAAAAAGGGAATATCTTTTCTGCTTGTAACTGTGGGTACCCACCTCTTCACGCAGTATTTCCTTGCTTGAGTCCATCTGGCACATCACCCGATTTCTCCTCTTCCTCCTAGTCTCAAGTATAACATCAAGAGGATAATTGAGAAATAGATGCTTAGCCAAAACTTATATCCTTTTTAGCATCAGGCACAGAAAGGGGTTGTAGACTGCAATCTGTTTCAGTATCTTTTTTATGATGTTCCTACAAAATTCATGCAGTCTGGTTCAATAAGCGACAGCAAAGGAAAAGGTAGTTTAATTATGGTTTAATAATTTTTAAAACAAACGCTAAAAGAACTGGCTTTATTTTTTTTAGCTAAGTACCCAGAAAGGTCATTTTTCCTTCCCAGAACAAACTCAGGCCATGCGTGGTAAAAGAAGGAGACCAAGTAAGAAACTGGCCTTTTTCTCTTCAGTTTCATTATGAAAGAATACTGTATTTTCTGAAGTACAACCACTGATTTCTCTCAAGTGAATTACTCTTGCCCAATAGCTGCAGTTCCTCTGTTCAAAGCATATTTCCCAGTTCCCAAGGAATTTGAGGAACAAATTTTAAACCTATTATACTCCAGAATTCTTCTCTAGTTCTCACAGGCTTACCTGCCAGATATGTATTTCTTGCAGCAGATAGTTATCTTTCACGGGCTCTCCGAGGTTAGAACTATAACCAAAACATTAGGAAGTCAGGTTGCAGTCATACCTCTAAGGTAACAGCATTTCTGAAGATCAAACTTGCATGACAGCTTTCCCACATCTTTTTTGTGATATGGTCATTTCCTTCTAAACTGGTTCAGTATCTGAATGTCTGAACAGGCAGCAATGGTTGGTAGCATTTATTTACAATTCATTGCCACATGGTGGGTATAAGGTAGACAGAACAGGCCGTGGAAGAAAGCCCTGGTATGTATCTGATATTTAGTATAATTTCATTCTCTGGTCAGGAAATCTCTGAACTGTTGATTGCCAGAGAATGGGACAGTGTGAGAAGGGAAAGGTACTCTGGGAAGGAGTATGCACATGTCTCTTAAACCTTTCTGTAAGTAGATGCTCCTGTCCACTGCCAGAGACAAGATACTGAGAGATCCTTTTGGCCAGTCTCATTTTGTTATTGTCAAAGCTATTGGGGTGGTGAGAGTGGTATGGTGTGTTTAATCTTTTGGGGTTTTTGTTGTTGTTGGTTTTGCTAATTTTTGGTATTTTTTTTTTTTCAGCAGCAAGGTATTTTTTTGTCAGTTACATTGTTTTAGTTGTTAAGCGAATATTTCATTCACTCCATTTTCAAATTTTGCAAATCATATTAAAAAAGTGATAACTGCTTTTCAGCTTCTATCATGTCTTTGTAGTGCACTTTTTACCACCTTCAGGGATGACCTACACTGGAGACTTTTATTTGAGCAATTAAAGTAGAGAAGTGAGTTTTCAGGTCAGTTTGAGAAAAAGGAGAAGGAATCAAAACTAAGATAGAGTTATATACAGTGCTACATGTTTTCTCCAACAATTTTTTGGAGGATAGCAATTTCTTACTGCTTTTTTAGTAAAAAATACTGCAATCTTTTACTTTAAACTTAGATCTGACCAGAGTTAGGATTAAACTGGTTATGACAGGACACTGAATCAGCTAGAAATTTGATGGAGAATTGCTTGAATATTTTTCTTAAAGCAAGAATCCCCCCAGAACACCTGAAGGCATTTAAAAACTCTGGAGCCGGGATTTATAAGAACCTAAACTAAAGTAGAGATCTTTTTGCAATGTAAAGAAATAAGATCTTCAGGATAACTTGAACAAAAATGAAGGCATTTGACAAGAATTCGCCCTGCTGGTTGTGCAAGGTGACTGTTTCCCTCAGGTTTGCTCATAGTACAACAACACCTTCACGTGCAAAGTCTGCTTCCTGGGATGCAGCAGCTCTGCACAGACTTCTCTGGGTCCCTAGGAATCGTTCCTTTCTTTCCATCACCTGGAAGGCCTGGCTCTGTGTCTGTGCCCTGCTCTTTTCAACAGTCCACAATTTTCTCTCCCACACAGAGTTGATACTTGCAGTCCCCCTATACCAGGATGTCTCAGCTCAGATTCTCTCAAGGAAGGAACAATCTTCCCACTTTCTCTCTTGTCCAGCTGTCAGGTCAAGGAAAAGAGGCAGTTCTTTCTATTGTCCAACCACTCCATCTTAAAGAGGTATACCAAGGAATACTATCTTTTACCTGTAAATAAAACAGATAAAACAGAAACCTCCTGTCACAGGGTAGAAAAAACATTTTTTTTTCCTTTTAAAATCGTATGCTCTATATAGAACCCAGTTTGGTGTTCCTTTCCCCTTCCTTCAGCTTCTGACCAGTGTATCCTACACTAAGTATTCAGATCTTTGCAAGGTAACTGCCTGGTAACTTCTATATATTGGGAAGTTCTTCAAGTGAGAAAACTGCACCAGTGTCTGTGTCCTCCTTGCACCGTCAGCTGAAAAATTGCAATAACGTGCTATGGCATGCTGCTTTCCTTTACCTAGCCTCTGAAGCCTGCCTCATACCTCCTCAAGTGTGAATCACAAGAAGTCTGATCTTTGCGAAAGATTTTTGAAGATATTGTTAGGGTATTTGATATTTTTTCTCCTTGTGTGGTAGACAGAAAGATAGCATTGCCCAAGAAGATGTTGATCTCTCAGCTGGGAAGGAGCAGCGTAATTGTCTTTGATCACCATGGTCGGGGCTTCTTGTGCCTGGAGAGTGAATATTGCCAGATGTGCTTGACCTCGATGAAGTATAGAGAAACTGAGGAGGGGCTCCTGAATGTAAACCAACCAGTACAGTGTGAGAGGAAGTAGTTAACCCAGCCTCTATTTTTGAGCCAACTGTGTGTGATTTCAGTGCTACCTAGAGATTTAGCTTAAGCACTGTCTTCCATACATCAAAGAGGTGAATCCTTGCTGGGTGATATAGAAATCCATTGCCTTCAATTTGATATACACATCCACTTCAGACATGCCAGGAAGCCCATCTGTTTACTTAATTTTTTATGAAAACAGTTTTGAGGAAGCGCTTCTATTTGACAGGGAAGTTATTTTTTAATATATTTGTTCATATTTATAAAAATAAGTGCAAATGATGTGAAAAAAATCACTCTCCTGGCAACTGAAGTTATAAAAATAGTCTTTCAAAGAGCAGTGTGTAGCAACAGTAGTGACAGGAACACCACTAAGAACCCACAGCAAAACATAACCCACCACTATTTGTTTCTAGGGAGTTACCTTTACAAACTCTCCTCTTTTGTTCTCTTCCTTCCCTGAGGCCATCTTTTTCTCAAGACACAAGCCAAACTTTGCCAGGCTTCCAGGATGCTTATAAAGAGCATACTGGTTAAGACTGAAAGCAGGAACACACGGCATCGCTGCAAGCAGAGGAAAGCATATCAGAAAGTTGTATGTCACAGGCTGTATCTGATGTCAAGTCATTTGATGGTGAGAGGCTGTGGTAGTTCAGAAGATGGAGGGAAGGTTCAGGGGACAGTGGCTGCAGAACAAGCTTCTGGCAGGACTTCTCAATACAAAGCACTTTCCAGGGCAGCGCCTCACCAACTGCAGAGCTGTGCTACCACTTTTTCAATATTCTGGGTGCCACAGGCTCTGTTTGTGACTTGGAACTGTTCACTTAATGTCGTTATGTTTTAACATCCTGCCTGTCTCTGGACACTGACAGAAAAGTCCTCTGATGATCTTTTGAGATGCGACTTCTCATCATGGATGACCCATCCTAACACAGGGCATTGCTGATCTGTGGCAGAGGTAAAAGAATGGGCTACAAGTTCTCATCATCTTCATTAGTAATCTATTATACTGCAGGAGAAGGAAAGATTATGCTAATATTTTGGACTCTGAAATAAGTAGTCTGAGCCATGGACTATGTCCTACTCCCTCTGCTTGGCAGCAAACTCTTCCAGATGGCCATGATAAGCTAAAGCCATCAGTGCACGTGAGTCTGTGCCTTGAATATCCAAGTAGCGGCAGCTGGCTACTGCACTGAATATGATATGACAATAATAAAACTTTTAATGAAACAACACACTTTTCTTTATAACGGAACAGTTTTGAGTAGCTTTAGGGGAAAAGTAAAAAAAGTTATTGCCATCTTTCCAGCAAGAAAAAAAAGGGAGTTCATTTGTTGAGATGTAACAGAATTTTGGCCAGAAAAGAGGCTGTAGTTATTTGCACAATTTTACTTGTACAGACACCCAGGTACAGATGCTTTCATGGAAACTCTGGCTGCATAACAGTATTAATTTTGGCTGAGTCCTGAGACTATTTTCAGAAGCTTTCAGAACTTTACAGGAAGTAACTTTCATTTTCATTTATGTACAGAGTTATTGTTATTTTTATGTATTAAACAAATAAACACAGATACTTTTACTTTGCTTCTACTAGATTTCACACTAAGGAAGGAGGTGTGGTGGAGGGGAGAAAAATCTTGGCTTAGCTAGTTCAAAAACAAGGCTCATGGCAACCCAAATGTTGAATGCTCTTTCTAGAAAACCTGGTCTTAAGGGCAGTGGTCTCCTCTGAGACCGGCTGGGCTACTGCTTGTGTTGTGGCAAAATAAACAAACAGAGTAGAGTAAAGATGAGAGGGGCCCCTGAGATTTGGGTCTTTCGCTGTCTCTTTCATGAGTAATGAATGGGGTGACCGCACAGGCTTGGAAAGCCCTGCAATTCTTGAACCCACTGCTGGCTTTCAAGCAGGCAGACTGCAGGATTATATGGGATTCACTGGCAGTATTAGAGTCAGTTAGAGGGGCTTCAAGGTAAACCAGGAGTTTTTATTACTTATACACGGGGGAAAAAATTAACAGCTGCTTTTTACTCTCACCAGTGGTATGTAAGCAGAAACCTGAATTATACAAGTGAGTCCTAAGAAACTCCTGGAGAGGGCATCTGCCCAGCTTGGGTGTCCAGATCTGCAGTCCTAAGACCTCTTTATGCATATGAATTCAATTCTCAGGAGCACTAGGGAAACTCCTGTTCAGTGGACCTCCCTGAGGTGACCGTGTATCTCAAGGCACTTTCCCATTCACCTGGGTGGTCTCTGCCCCCTGAAAGGAAGACTCTTTCTCCTGAGAAATGACACACTGTACATGGAGCAGAGGTTGGCCAGTTTAATAATACAAGGTCTCCGAACAAAAGCACGCTATGTTACACTTATCACGGCTCTTTGTTCTGTTTTCTTCTTGAGTTCTCTCAGCCTATTTTCAGAGCTCTGTAATTAAGGATTTAAGGACTTAGTGGAGCAAGCAAAATGGGGACTTTTTACCAAGCTGCGCATGGAGTAATGGGAAGAGTTATTTATCAGTCAAAGGACATTTAAGTCCTGTCCTCTATGCCTACCACAGATCCTTTTGACAGCATTTTTTTGCTACGGCACTGGTTCCCCCTTTGCTGCTGGAATATTACTTGAGCATGGCCTATGTTTCCTATTTAAGTTCCTTCTTTTCTGCTTCATTGCCTACCCTGAGAGGGTATCAGCAAGACTTTAGTTAATCAAGACCTCCACGCACTCTATGAAGGTATGTGTACCCTGTTCTTAGCATGTGGAGGATTATACAGAGTTTTAGGTAGTTGTGAAGATGGAAAATTTTATAGAAGTGCCTCGTGCTGTAGAATTCAAATAGGTACCCTAAGGGTAGCAGAAAGAAGATTTCTGTCTCCAGTGCTGTCGTGGTCTAGTACCTTTCATGAACAGCAAATATATTTTTCAAACCACTATAAAGAATAACAAGTCAAAGCTGATAAACATTTAAAAATATATGATGAAAGCAAGCCAGCATTAGAAACATACCATGAAAGAAATCCAATTCCTTTTGAGTGAGGCAACAGTATCATAAGGAGGGAAAAGTATAAGAAAAATGGAGAAAATTAAATCAAGTAATTAATGACTAAAAGAAAGCCCAACCCTCGTGCTGAAAAAAAAGGAGGCTGTATGCTGAAAACCGCACAAGTTAAAAGAGGAATTAAAACAAAACCAAACAATAACTTTTCAGTCTCCTCTGCTAGTACAGAGCTTGTCTTGACCATAGCCTTCCTTGCCTGATAGGAATGCAGAACGATGGAGGGCTTTGAAGATTAATGGTTGCCGAAGTCAGAAGGGACTTGTTGGACTTTCCACAGAAAATAAGGTATGGATCCTCAGCCAGTAAGAGGCCACAAAATGCCACTCAATATGAAGCCTGAATTATGAAGACTGAGGCCTTAGATTTGTTCTGCTTTCGACTAACTATAGGTTTCCCAAAGGAAACTAGATGGCTAGATATAGGAAATTTACAATAACCAGGACTGCTATTTATGAAGTGAATCATAATGACTAATCCTGAATCCATTAGGCTGGCCTTAGTCTTTTTATCCCAATTGCAAATGGAAAGGATGTTTTTTGTTTTATTTTGGGTTTTGTGGTCATAAATATTTGGCTTTCAGAAGAAAATCAAAGTTGCAGATGGTCATAAAATTTTGAGATCAGATTTATGTTGTTGAAGACCACATCATATTGCAAGGCAGTTTTTTGAAGAGCTTCTATTTTGCCCCGAATAGATTAATCTCACTAACTGCTGAGCTCAGATGAATTCAGCTAAATCTCTTGATAGCTTAGAGATAGCTAATTATTCATGTCTGCTCTGAAAGTACTAAGGAATAGTGGATCTTTGCATTACTGTTTCATGTTCCCATCTGTACCAACTGTAGAACTGTAGAAAGATGACATTACCAACTGTAGAAAGGTGATGAGATTACATACACGCTTTCAGCTCCCAAGGGCTAGGAAGAGAAAGGGAGTTTGCTCATTATAAATCTGAGCAAAGAGAAAAATAACCAGCTGTCTCAGCTTAATCAAAACCTATTCCCCTGAGGAAGGCCAGCAGAAATCTAAAATGCTGAGATCTCAGCATTTTAGACATTTCAGCATTTAGACAATCTAAACATTTAGACCTCACGGTAGAACTCTGAGCCACAGGTTCTCACATTTTTGCTCCTTTTTAGTCCTGATAGAGGTATGGGCTTTAGGGTGCTGGCAATACTGAACTGGAGGTGGAGATGGCCATGGTTAAGCTGTGCAGTGATTTGCAGAGCAGCAGGTTGCATGCTGGGTGATAAAGAGAAACAGTTAATTGCTGGGTGCTCTGCAGGATGAGGAGCAGGCAAAACTGTGGCAAGCTTCTTCCCTTGAATGAGGAACTGACATTCAATATTATTAAGAGGCTGAAATGCTCTTAGTTCTGTCATTAATCAAAGGTGCAGTACACAGCAGAGTCACTTTTCCTGCAATGCTTCTATGACTTTCTGCTCTCTGAAGCAGCTGGATTCAGAAAAATAATGTTTTATGTTATCTGGCATACATCCATTGTCCACTTCCAAAAGACCATCTGAAGTATGGAAGATTTTCTCAGAAAAGTGGGACGTAAGTTTTATCCTGAATCAAAAGTAAAAGGATGGTGTCCGTAATGCACAACATCAGTGCAGACTGGAAAGGAAACCAACTTTTATTTGGTTGCTTGCTGACTGCCCTAACATCTTGACTTTTTCCACACATTCCCAACATTCTACATAGAGCCCTGAGTAACCTGACACAGTGTCACAAATTAAAATAAGAAATACTGCTTTAATTAAAACACTAGAATGAAGTTGTTCAATAATTAGCAATTGCATCTGTCAGGAAGGTGGTAAGGTCTACCACGTATGTTCAGAAAGGGACCACAGGCTAACATATACACTATGTCCCCTGATGGCATGAAGTAAATTGATTAAACAGTGCCACAGGTCATGCTGAGATTTATAGCCAAAGTCGCTAATGTGTTTTTTGAATGAGAGAGTAATACCCCTATGGTTTTCACTTAAAAATTTTTGGCAAGTTCCCTATTAACACCACTCATGCCAGCATGGTGGGCAGTACTGGAAGGATACTTTATTCTAAGGTACAAAAATCTGTGATTAGGTAAGGATTTATGGCTTTCCTTAAACTCTGAAGTGACTTTTTTAATAGGAGTATTTTTGGCTAGGCTAATTGAAGTGAAAGTTGACTGATTTATGATTTAATTTACAAAACCTTTTGCCACACCTTTAATGATGAAACCTCCTTCCCCCCCCCACTGAGGCATATTTTCCATTACTGCCATGCCAATATGGCATTAGAAAAGCAGTTGCCATTTCAAACATTACTGAAAGGCTTCATTTCTTCTTGGAAGCTGTTTAAATCATATATTTAAGCTTCACTTTTCTCACCATCCTCTCCCCACAAACTGCAAGAAAAATGTATTCCTAGAACATTTTAAAAGATTATGTTAAGCCTTACCTTCTATCTTGCATAGAGAAAGTTAGTGGTTAAATTTTTGCGCAACCTCTTTCAAGTGGCTGTAAATGCATAATGAAATTCTCTCTTCTTCAAGGCCAGTTTAGCACGGTAGTGACTGTGCTATTGTCATTTAGTGATCCCACAGTGGTATTTCTGAAGTGAGAGGAGGGCACAGGCATGACATCAAACTGAAATATACCAGTTCCTTTGGCCAACAAATGAAGCTCTTGAAAGTCCATCTTGATGTGGCAAGTGCTCTACTGGAGAGTGACAGTGGGCTCATCCCTAACTGTCCCTTTTCCTGGAAGCTGAAGTGGAGGAGAATGACATGGAACAGAGGATGCAAAGATTAAAATGTCTGACTTCCCTACTTCAATTTGTCAAGCCCAAGCTTTTTGAAAATCTACCCAAACCTTTTGGAAATCTACACAGTTTAAACTATGCTACAGGCATTTCAGACACCATGGAATACAATTCTACTCTTTTACAAACTTTTCATAGCTCATACTTGTCATCAGGATTCCTGTTACAACCTTTAACACTCATGGTTCAACCAGGCAGCCACAGGGATCCGCATTTTTCAGAGACTCTGACCTCAATTTGTTAGTTATAGTTTGTGAAAGGATGTTTTGTGCTGCCAGTAAGATAGCATTTGAAGCAGATTTCAATGTTGGTTAATATATAATATCAGCATTAAAGTTAACTGAGTAATTGAAGAATGGAGCAACTATGGTCAAGTCAGACTCTTTAAGGTGTGTGCAAGATGACTGATAATATATTGAAAAGTACTTTAGTCTATATCTGTTAACAAAAGATACTGACTGTAGAAAGACCCTCAGATGATAATCTGATTTTTGACAGTATTTACTTTTGATGGAATTACTTTTGCTATTTTTCAGTAGTTTCTGGCTATTTCATTACAAAGCAGTATTGAAGACATGAGAAAGGGAAGCGGAAACAAAAGGGTTTAAAAACAAAACTATAAAACATATTGTTTGACTCCTCTATGAAAAGGTCCAAAGCTGTAAAAAATGGGCCTGGGGGAGTGCTGAAAGCAGAGATTTATGGCAGAATGCCTTGCAGAGCTTGTCAGAAGTCACAAAAATCAGCAAATAATGCTAACATCATAATCCAAGACAATGATTGGTATCTGGAGAAAGACAAGAGGACTCTCAGAGATTTGACTCAAAGATTCACATTAATCAGACAAATTGTTCATAGCTGGAATTGACCATGAGCCTGCAAATTAAATTAATTTCTTTCTATTTGTCCGGACAGAAAGCCATTCTATCTTTGCAATAAAGCTACAAGGTAATAGAATTTAAATAGGTGAAATTATAGGCTAACCCACACAGAAGAATATAAACTAAAAGTAAATAACTTCATGGGAAAAACACCATTTCTAATAGTTTGGGGGAAAGAAGTGAATGACAAGGCTTTTTTTTGTGTGTGTGTGTCTCTGTGTGTGTGTGTGTGTGTGTGTGTGTGTGTGTGTGTGTGTGTGTGTGTGTGTTGTGTGTGTGAATTTACTGAGTCAGGACAGGGAAGATCTCTTTGAAGACTGTAGACAAGAAAGGACTCAGATGTCCCACATTATGCTCTTTGTGATTGTAAAGGAAGTCTAAGAAAGGTACTGTTGCAGGTAAGGTAAATTTCTACGAATCAGAGAACTAGTCTAAGAATGCAGCCCTCTGTATGGAGCTATGTCTTTGGAGAAATCTTCTGTGCCAAATATTTTTCTTCTGTGCATTTCTATGCTAGCTACTCTTCTTTGGAAAACAGAGCATCTACGCGCATGCACATTAAGTTCCACTTTTGTCAGCACTCCTGAGGCACTGTGGCAGTGAAACACAAAAGCAGAACTGCCTGTGAGTATTTCCAGAGTTGAACAGCACAAATAGAATTAGTAGATTTACTAATTGCTTCTGTTGGACAAAGATGATATTGATATTTTAGGCAGGTGTACACGACAATGCAAACTGCTGCAGGAACTTTACTAAGCTGCTGCCTGGCTACTTACTAGACTGGATATAAATATCTGGGAAATCATATAATGTTAACTTTGATTGTTGATTACTGTTTTTGTGACATTTTGGCCTAGAAAGGAGTATGTGAGGACACTGCACCTTCACAAAGCATTGGTGTGAAATTTTTGGAAGCAGCTATGGGAGGCTCCCAGCACTCAAGAGCTCAGACACTGAGTGAGACTTTCAGTTTGTGTTTACTTTGCATGTATCCATGTATCCAACTTATGGCGGGTTTTTAGCTGCAGTTGTTACGTGCTCAGTTAGAAAGGTAAAACTCAACTCAAAAACAACTGAACTGACCACCGTAAAGACCTATCTGGCTCATCAGTGTTAGTGAGATTTTAAAATCAGATTGTCTGGAAAGAGTAGTCTCAATCACTACACGATTATGTGAGAAAACAAAGTCAACAAATCTTCAACGCCTATATCCGTTAATTAACATCCTCAGTAAGTGCATCAAGGACAAAGAATAAGAATGTCTTACTGTCTGCATTCAGGTAATTATCTTTAACTCTCTTAGTATGATAATAACATGATAATAATATGATTGCCAACTGAAACTTGGCAATATTTACAAAATTAGGCTTTAGAAACCAAGGTACCTTGAAGATTTTTGCTTCAGCCATTTTTAAACTTCTTCACAGAGGAAGTACGGTCTCTTTTCTATGCTTTTTTTGGTAAGAATTCAAGAATGAGGGGATGGAAACACATTTCTTTATGGCAAGAGTATAAGTTTTGAACATTTAAGTGTCAGAGAAGAAACATTTGAGCATCTGAAAAATAATAGTAGAATGGACTTAACTAGAGCAGATGTTCCCTTCACCTCTTGTATTTAACGAAACAAGATTTACTTTATTGTATTTACCTGCTGCTTGTATTTCAAGATTAATCTGTGTCATTGCAGATGTAGGATGTAAGAGAAAAAGGGACGTACAGAACAGCATCATAAAGAGTGCAAATCAAAAAAGGATCACTTAGCTCAGGATACTTTGGGGACAAAAAAAAAAATGTAGTGGATAGAAAGCTTTAAGCTTGCCCTTTGAGAAGTCGGTGACAGAATTCCCACTAACTTTGATGCTGTTGTGACTTCACTCTATGCACAAGTCTCAGACTTTCAACAAAACCCCAGTAGGGTTTGGTAATTTTGAAAGAACGTTGCAGACACTGCAAGCCACTTTCTTACCTATACAGCAGTCATAGTTTTCTAGTTCCAGATGAACAATGATACATCTTTTTTATTTTTCTTTTTCTTTTATTCTCTTTCTTTCTTTTCCTTCCTCTCTCCCTTCCTTCCTCCCTTCCTCCCTCCCTCCCTCCCTTCCTTCCTTCCTTCCTTCCTTCCTTCCTTCTTTCCTTTCTTCCTCCCTCCCTCCCTCCCTCCTTCCTTCGTTCTTTCGTTCTTTTGTTCTTTCGTTCTTTCATTCATTTTTTTTTTAACAAAACCCCACTTGCTATAAGGCCTGAATAAAAGTTATATTTTCATCAACTGTTTTCAACAGGTCTTACTAAGGATATCGGAAAGATTGCATAGAAGGAGAACTGGCAACAGGGAGAGCTGATGATCAGTCAGTATTTTCACAGGTCTTCATCTCCAGTGAGTGGAACAAATCACACATTTTCCAGCCAAGCGATTCAGTTTAGGCTTGTAGGGAAAACTTTATGTCAAGAAAATGAAAGTGTTCGTCACAAAGTCATAATAACATTTTTAAAATCAATTTTTAAAAACAATATAACTTCAAGAAATGAAAGGTTTGGGAACATTTGCTGAAAATATCTTAAAATCTCCAGAGAAAAAAAAAGTTTCTCTTTTATCTCCACTGTTCACAAGAGAATAATCCTCTCTAGTAAGAGGTTTTATAGACATTCATGCAGCTGCAGTGACATACGTCACCAACATGTACATTTGGACAGGCACAGACAGATGTGGCCTTGGGCAAGGCACACACTCTTATCAGAGTGCCATGAGAATGCAGAGAGCATTGGTAGTACTGTAGAGCAAGTATTACTCTTCCTACAGTCTCTGTGTTTTGCACGTATGGTGTTTGATGACACCTGATGATAAACTTTTATCAGTACCATGTTTACCTTAAAAACTTCCTCCAGGATACCTACAAGCCTGTGGTTACAGTGTATAGAGATTTCTTCCTCATCTAGACTTTCAGTGGTCCTTGAAGCACACTGACTCTGATTTTTTTCTTTCTTCTTTTTAATTTGGCTCCTGCTTGCATTGTTGAAAAGAGTGTGCCCAGATGCTGTGAAACAGATCTGCAGCGAAGGGAAGATCAATCAGGTAGTCACACAACAGTAAAGGCATCGCCATGTATTTGCAAGAAAGTGAAATCTATATGAAGGCTTCTTTGCAGGCAGCTCTTCTGTAAAGGCTTTCATAGTTTTCCAGGGAGGATTATTTCAACAAGAGCATTTATTCCAGTTGATTCCATGCTTTATCTGTGTTTGATATGAGAATTTGCTTGAAATCTAGAACCTGCTTTAAACATTTTAACTCAATAGTATTTATTAAAAGGTCTTCCTGTCGAGAAAGCTCAGATATGTGTTCCCTGTTGAATTCTTAACACTATTAGCAGTTCTGAGGACTGTAGCCAGCAAGGCAGGTCCAAACAAGGCAATTTAGCAATCTAGCAATTTTAACATGCTGTAATTCATTCAAGGCCCATTTGACAAAGTGAATGAATGGTCTGAGGCTAACCTGGTTCTGTACTTAAGCAATGGCAGCTAACTTCCTGTCTCTAAGCAAATGAGACTCAGAAAAAAGGAAGGGAAAAGGGTTTCGGGAATGGACAAGTGATCAAGCAGGTAATGGTTCAATCCAGAGACTACCAGTTCAAACTGGAAAGATGGCCATGGTAAGAAATGCTTTCTTTTCCACAAAAAATCCCCGGAACCAATTCCCTGTGCAATACTTATTCTTACTTAGCAAAGTGTCAGATCATGTACATCACCATTAACTTTCACTAGTGACCTTCATTGTCATATGAATTATTCTTGTAGCTGAAGAAGTGAGAGACTTTAATTAAAAAGATGAACACATTGGCATAACTGTATGGAGATTAACTAAAAATAAATATAGACTAGAAGCACTCTGTGATGGTCCCAGTATGACAGAGAACACTCTTGATACAAGATCTCTCCATCCCAACCCATTATTAGAAGCTACTTGTTTTTGACTTAAGCCTCAGTGAGCTTTCTCATTTAATTTCTGCATCATCCCCCCCGCACTCTGAAGGAAGAAGTTATGATTCCTACTTTCTAGCTGGGAGAAAGGAGAATGCCCCAAAATATATCTAGTCCAAATACTGGATAGGATCTTTCAGAAGTGCCCAGGTTTGAAAGTTAGATAAATGTTTCTGGGCAGTCTGTGCATATTTCTATAACTGGATATCATAAAAAAAAACTTGGCTTGAAAAGAACTGACAACCATTGTACAGAAAATCTTTAGCTTGACAAGGCAAAGGAAACAGGGAATCCCCCAATTTCACAACCAGTTGTCTTCTTTCCTGACATTTTGTCTGGCAAAAAAGCAGAACATTTTAAAACTTGTGTGTGTGTCTGTCTGTCTTTGTCAGTAACCTAGATTTATAAATCTTGATCAGAAAGTACTGAATCAAATACATCCCTGCTATACTTTATGGATCCGACGAGGCTGCACAAGGAATTAATCAGACCCAATAAGCTTAAAAAAAAAAGGTATTTTAGTATAGTTTTAAAGTTGTGGGGTTTTTTTTCCTTCAGATTTTAATACAGAATGGAGATGTGTCAGCTTCTTGCATTTGTGCAATTTAAAGACTAAAAAATTTCTAGGATTAGCAGGACACTCCCAGCTAGGTCAGAGCATGTTATTATGTGTCCAAGTCTGAAGGGGCAAGGAGCAGTAATTGCTGAGCTTTGACTGCATCCTGTCTACACTCTGGGCAGTTGAGGGTGTGTATATGTGTATTTGTTTTATGCATATCTGTCATAACTTGCTTTAGGGATTCAACCAACCACTTGTCTGCAGACTGGCTTAGTAATAACTAAGGCAGAGGAAGGAGGGGGATCAGGGGGGAAAGGGTAAGACTCTACAAAAGCTTGAATAATATGAACACTAAAAAGAAATTACGTAGAAGGTTTCCACTGTGAAGTAATAGGATTAAATTCAGCTGGGGAAAATTGATGTGAAATACGGAAAGTATTCCTGTCACTAAAATGACATTTACAAACTGTTCTGGACAAAAGTATTAGTGGATGTACAGTATGAAGCCAGTTTAAATAGATTGCCTGATTTTCTTATACAGTTTTTATTATAATTATGGAGACCTATGTTGAAATGGAGAGATTCAAGGCCTCTTTCTTTCTCACAGTCAAACTACTGTCCTGTGGTTGCGCAATTCCTACATCATCCAGCTTTGCTTCATCATCCAGCCCTTACACAGGGCATATTTGCCTGTCAATCCATCTATGGAAAAACACTGGCTAGCATCCATCTCTTACTTTGCACAATAAAGTCTCTGTGGTCTTAGAGGTTTTCAAACATGCATGAGACATGGAGTAAGCGCCCTCCATTATTGCTCTTCAGCTTGCCCCAGACTTGCCCGAGGGTTTTGTAATCTGTCTATCCGTGCCACAGCCCCTTTTCAGCTAGGCAGCTGTGCTCTTATGGCTGCTGCTGTCCCTTTTTTGGCCCTTCTGGAAAAGCACAGCACAGGGCTTGGAGAATAAGCAGAAAGCATGTGTCCTATTTCATGAATATATACTGACTAACATCTTGGTGGCGGGGGTGAGGAGATGGGGCCTACCCTTGTGTTCATTACCGTATGCAACATCAAAATAAACCAGGAGTTTCTAGTGAAGTTTAAAAACTGGGTGAACCAAAGAGCAGGCACAGCAGCTCAGCCAACTGGCCTGATGTCTTTTCTCAACCAGCAGTCAGACTGGATGCCTAAGGAAGAGTATAATGGCACAAACACAGTGATACTTGCTCAGAATATTCTCTGATCTCTCCAGCAATTTGTGGCACAGAGGTTTCCTGGGCCAGAGGCAGTGGGGAATGAAGAAGTTCACAGCTTCTTTTGGAGAGACTGCCAGCAGAAGTGGCAGTGATGCACCACAACCTTTCAGGCACTCTAATGGAAGCCAGCACTGAGTGAAGTAAGGAAAACAGATGCCTTTCCCTGCAGACAAATCTGGGGAATTGGATGAGAGGAAAAGATGTGAGAAATAGTTGAGCCTATTTACATCCTTATTTCTACCACAAGATTAAAAATTTAAGCATATTCACACATCCAGTAATAGACTTCTTCTGTAACTATTCTGGATTTTATGCTCTCTCTCCTGCGCCTTCAAACATAAGAGCAAGTGTACAAAAATATTTTAAGCGTATAAAGATTGCACTTCATTCTTCCTGCCTAAACAGTGCTTTATATGCATCATGTTTTTCTCCTTCTATTTCACACTGTCACAAAACAGTAAGAAATTTTTATTGTCTTATGCAAATAATACAATGTCCTTGTGTGAAGAGTAGTGAAGGCAAGCAAAGGGTCATTCAGTGGAATTACAAAGTGGAACTTCGCATGGGTTCATCTCCTTTGACTATAAACACTTGCTCCAGATGTTATAAAAGCAGTCATGGAAAAATTCAAATCTAGGTGATACCCATGCTGCCTGAATGATCCAGGACAAGACTGCAGCTCCAATTCACCAGTTATATGAGAACGGTGTTTCGTCTCCCAAGCTGCATTTGTAACACGTCTATACTGAAACAGGAAGAGTCAATATCTGGAGTAAGACTCTTGTAAATTAATGAAAATAGCCAGAGGTACCTCAGAAATACTGCTAGTATCCTTCTAACACAGTTCTGTGGGACTAATCTATTTGTTATACTAGTAGACTGTGCCTCGAGCTCAGAAGTTCAGTGAGCCATGGCTAGAAGAAACAGAAGAGAAACTAACAAATGTTTTAGCTACCTCTTAATAGCTTCAATAAAATGTTAAGTCCCTTTGTTTATTCTGCAGCCTTGGCCAGGCAGGTTGTTTCTATTTTTCAAGTATCTGCAAACCCTGAAATTAAAACTGTACTGAGAGTTTTTGCATGTGAGTAAGCATTTGGCAACATGAGAAGTGGCAGGTGAGTATTGTTGAGAAGGAGAGCTAGCTATTCTCCTACAGACATGCTTGATAGGGAAAAAATTTCACATGCACCCCACACTGCCCTAAAAAAAATAACCCCAACATTGGCTTCAGGAACTTGAAGCTGAGAATACTTGAGGTGAAGCTAAGTCTGAGATAGGTAATGCTCTGTCTAGATCTGGATGTGAGTAGTTTCCAGGGCCTGGCTGATGTGGCTGTCAAGCGTGGGGCAAAAGTTTTAACAAGGTGAGCAGCAGCAAAGCTAATAATTCAGACTAGAATACAGAGTCAAGTTTAATATAGAATTTAACTCTACCCACAACTTTGCTCAAAACATTTTAATTTATCAGTTACTGAAAAGAGAAAAAAGAACAGTCAAAATTACTATCACTTGTTTCTGTCTGCATTGGCTTCTTTGGGAGGGCGCATTCAACCTCCAGTCATACTGAGTCATTTCCTATGAACTTTACACCAAGCATAAATAGATCCAGATGGTAAGTTTAATGAGAGCAAGGGTAATGTCTTCTTATTCCTACTGAGCCAAGAAGACTTTGGCTCCTACTGCCCAATAAGTAAAATAATACCGAACGGGATCTTAGGTTTCCCAACAAGCAGTGGTAGAAACCTGGATATACACAAACCTTTGGTGCTTTTCTGTGTGGCATGGCTCACCACGATACAACACCTTAGACTGACGTTGATTGAATGGCCAAACTCTCTTTGAGCCATTGGTTGGCTTATTGGACCCCAGCTCTCACTCAAGCTGAGCTCAGTACCAGTCAATCATCACTGTAAGTATCTTTTCACTGTCTTTAAACTCATGGACATACATGTTATGATACAACAATGGCTATCTTAGTCCCACTAAGCATTACCTCCTAAAACTTGTTTTCTTTAAATCTTTCTCAGAAAGAAGAATTAAGAAATTAGGAAATATCAGAATGAATCAGTGAAGTTTCCTTATCTGTTGTCCAGGCCAGAAATTAAGACCTAAAGCTACCTTTACTATCTATTCAGCCCTCTTGTTTTAGGAGCTGGACATATCACTGCTATGCAATTTGTCTTCTTTCCATAAAATTAGCCAGATATTGACAATAAAGAGGCAGCATTATTACAGTCTTCCATACAACAGACAAAGAATTGTCAGCTATTGTTTCTAATCTTCAATATATGATGATAAACCTGATGAAGTGCAGATAATTTACTGTTGTCTCCTCCACAAGCAGATGAATAAGTAAGCAATTTTGCTATTAAAGAGTAGAGCAAAATTCCCTAAACCTCCTGCATTATATACATCCTGGATTATTCAGAGCTCTTTAAATCAAAACTCAGATATTCAAAGTGGGTACTTCATCACAAGCATTAAATGCTCCTGTCTGCACTGCATCATTTCTTGCATTGTGTTGATTAGACTCTCAAAGACCTGCCCAAGCTTGCTTTGAACTTAATTAGCAGAAAACTTGAGAGGAATTCTCTTTAGGGTCAATCATTTTTTTGGCTCTTTCAAAGCCACAGTCAGGAATTAGAAGGGGATATATTGTGAGCATTGTGCTTAGAATAGGAAATAACCATGTCATATCAACTGGCAACTTATTTCTGAGGCACAGCCATGTTGTGGGAAAGGGGTGGCAAAAGATAAGCAAGCCAATAGTCTAACATGGATTACCTTCTACCATTCCAGCTGTGGTGTCACATAACATTGATGGGTCTCTCTGCCTTCAGTACTGAACCAATTTGCACAGACTTCTGTAGAGCTAGCCATTGATTTTCCTTTTTTATTTCTTTGGTAGGGAAAGAAGGGAGGAGAAGGTGTGGGGAGGAAATAGCCAAAAAACATAGTTAATGGAAAATAGAACGCTTCTTTAGAAAAATGCCTAATGTTTTACAAGTTCTATCTCTACACTGATAGCTCTTTTTACAGTTCAAGGGATGTGAAACCTTGACAGAGCACAACAAAGTCTTTAAGACTGGTTCCACAGTTTGGCAAGTAATGAAGGCCAAGTACCATGTGTCCAACTGGTAAATTCTGTGCGTGTTAAAATACCCAATATGCAACTGGCACAGGTGAAGCAGGTTTGACAGTATCCGCAGGAAGGAGGCCACTTATTTTTTCATGCGTAATTTATCACCACAGGTATTTCTGCCTACCTATGTGTCCTCTGCTTAAACTCATGGTAGCACGTACATTTGTAGCTGGACGTGCTGTTGCTGTAGCAATCGTGCTCCACCCTTCAGCTCACTGGCAGATCCTGAAACAGGATGTCAGTATGAGGTGCCTCTCTGCAGAGCTACTGTCTATCAGAAAGAGACAGTCTTGAGACAACCTGTGGGGCACTTTTTAGAGGAACATGGGTAATTACTTAGGATATTTAAGTATAACATTAAATATTTACCTCTCCTGAGAAAACATTTAAAGTGGCAGTACTTTATACGATTCCTGCAAATGCAAACTCACAAGCTTGGCTGGGACATTTTTCTCTCATTCTTCATAAAAAGTAAAGTTCCACCTCTTATTTCACATATATGTACATTTTAAAAGTTTATTGCTTTTCACTAGCCACCTTACCAAATTGCCTTTTTTTTTTTTTTTCCTTGTATGGCAAAAAGAACAGTTCTAAAGCTCTCTTTTCATCCCAAACTTGAACCTGTTTGTCAAATCTCTGTGAGCTTTGGGGAGTTTTGCTTCTGATCTGCATGACAAGCTTTTCATTCTCTTTGCTTTAGATGCAAGTACATGCACCCTATAATTATCTCTGTGCAACTGGTGTTGCCTTGCTTCACTGCTTTTACTTGCCTTATCATGAAGGGGCATTGGAAGAAGTCATAAAGATTACTCTAAAGGAAATGTGATGCATCTGAAACACAACTTGTAGCTCCAAGTACGTGTGTATGTGCATACACCCCTTTGCTCCAGACATAACTCACTGTTCTTAACAAGTCTAACCAATACTCACTGCACTTTCTTCCCACATACTCCAAGTGCTTCCAGTTTGACATGTTATCTGTTACAGCTTCAGGTGTGAACAACAACAACAAAAACCCCCTTCCTTGTAATAGGGACTTTAATGTCTGTTGTGACAAGATTGCTGACAAGGAGGAATGTCATAACACATCTATTATGTGCCTTCCTCCACCTTGGAAGATTTTCCTCCATCTATTTTGACTTGGCTTGTGTGGGAAGATTTAGGGAGTGTTGAGACATGGAAAGTTAAATCTCCAGTTATCCAGAGGTCATGACAGTCAGCCAAATTGTATGCTTCCCTTTCCACCTCTACACCCACTACACTGTCCTGCTGCTGACCCTGAGATGGAAAGACCACCCTCTTTCTAAATTAAATCAAATCCTCAGAACTTGCTCATCCTTGGGCTTCACCCAAATGCTCGTGCTGCCAAACATGCCTAATTCAGCAGTAGTTTCATAACTTGGTGGGCTTCTACTCTCTTGCGACCTAAGCTGAGGTCATTACATTCATTTCCATTTACGAAGTATTCTTGCATTTAAATCCATCTTGTCCCAGAAGCAAATGTGTGTCTGGGTTTTTCCCACTGCATATGCACTGCCCTCCTCACACAGATGAGGTTTTTCTGGCAGCCTGCTGTCATGGTGTTATGCTTTGACTAATTATTTTTTAAAAACTTCTCCAGTCCAAAGTTCACTTTTTCCCTTTCTTGCATGCTCTTCCTCCCCTCCTCCATCACCATCCTCAACCCCTCCAATTTAGCTCTGTGTTATTCTTGGCCTGTCTAGGTGCTGGTTGGGAGCTAAGTTAATTTAGATGCTTGTCTGCTTGCCTGTCAAGTTCTATCAAGAGGAAAAAGAATGGCAAGTTAATATATTCAAAATTATGTCAGGCATGAAGCAGACTCTTATCCCATGCTGTTTATTGGGCAGCAGGTGAAAAAAAGACCATTAAAAGAGAATATGTCCTTTCACACACACACAGAGTCACACACACGCACGCCCTTTGAAAGGTAGGTGAATGGCTGCCCATTACTGTCAGGTGGCCAGCACAGAATTAACTGGTGGTCTCAGGCCAGACCTTATGAGGCAGGTATCCACATTACAGAAACCGCAAGCACCATTTGCAGGCTTCTTGGAAGCTGCAGCAGGAGGACTGATGTGCACTCTCACCAGTTCAGGAGAGTCATTTGGTGAGAATTGGGGGATGGAAGCGGGGAGGATAAGAGGGCAAGCTTGTGCTGCTGGTCAGGCACCGTTTGTATCATAAGTAAAAGACGTGGCCTCCATAGACAGCAGCCTGGCATCTGCTAGGAAAATGGGACCCTTGGAGTTGGCTATGTCCGTAGAAGAGTGTGTTGTGGATTCACAAAATTTGGAATGAGCACTATTGTACTAAAAAGAAAAGCCTCAAACAATGTTTTACAAACTGGGCCTCTGGAATCCTGCAGATTTTGTTCAGCTTCCTTATGGAAGTTAATATTTGTCAATATATTTTACATAGTTCAGAACAGTGTATATTTGGACTAATTGCAGAAAAGATGCTCTAGGATGATAGTGTTTAGGAATAATATGAGTTTGAAAATGTCTGGAAATCTACCCAGATTCTGAAGCAAACAACATAGGATTACCTGAACAGGAGGAGGGGAAATCCTCTCTTGCTTTCCTTTTCGGTTTGCTTTACTGAGTTACACATATGTATTTTCTCTTTCTTTTCACTGTGAGAAGCCTAATGTCATGCCTCCCAGGCTTCAGGGCATGGTATTACTCAGGTTTACAAAATAACTTACTTCCCTTGGCAGATGTGTTATTAGTTTCTCTTCATTCACACCCTCTTTCTCTTCTTTTGCTCCTGGAAGAGAATGGAAAGCGGTGTCTTTCCTTACAGCTTTGGACAAAGTGCCCAACATGATCTCAGGTGAAGTTATCAGTTCTACCCAAGGAAAAAGCTATGGCTTCAGACAACCAAAAAAGTCCTATCTTTTTTTTTGTTGCTGCATTCTTTTCCCTTCCAATGTGTCCCTATTTATCTGCAGTTCTCCTAGGCAATTAATTTATAACATCATAGCCTTGCAAATAAGCGAGAACGTCTTAGTGATATCATGGCCAATGCACCGAGCTTTTAAGGACTAAAGGGCTGAACTGCATCAACAATCTGAATTTTCAGTGGACTTAATTAAATGCAAGATCAGCATTTAACTGAGAAGTTACTGAAAAATTAAAGCCTTAGTATGTGAGATGAAGGCTTCAAAGGTTTGGCATCAGGAGTGGGTGGCAAAACATACATAGTTAATTCACAGATCACAGCATACCTTTCAGCAGCATTGAATGATAAGTTTGATTATGTATTTTATCTGTGTTTCTCTGTGTATTTATAACTACATAAATTAGACATGTATAATTATGTATAATTACATACTTTTGTTTACAGATGTGACTGGGAGTTTCCCATAACTGCTGCTACACTCTTGAAGTCACATGCTAGATGATAAATATATAAAAGCTCCAATACCATTTGGAAGTTTATACAGAATAACTTTGATTTAGACACTAGAGGGATCCACTGAAAACATTACTATTGTATTTAGTGTGCAGTGTACAATTGCATGCAAACCATGAAAAAATATGCACATTTGGATATTAAGCTCCTACTTATTATTAATATCCTCATTAACATTTAAAACCTGTCCAAGTGAGAGGTAGCTAGTAATGGCCCCAAGGGGTAAATTGCAATCTAAAGTATTCTTTTTTTTTTTCCCAAGTGTTGTCTTTCTGTTTACTTTATTTTAACTTCTTTTCATTTGACTTCCTTATCCTTATTGATTTTTCTTTCCAGTTCTTCAACAATGTCCTATCTGGTCATGCTGATCTTTGCTTTTACCTACACCATGACTTAAAAATGAAGAAATGGAGTTCATAAAATCCTCCTGATTCTGAGTATTGTTGTTCACTGTGAGTATATATTTCAAGCGTTTCCATTAATAATACCTGCCTTGCAAAACAGTCATTGGATAAGATGACAAAATTTACTCCAAAGGCAAAAGTGATGGAACAGCTACAGTGAAGGCTGTCTTAGCTGATGAATACAAACTAGCCTGGCTTTCTAAGGAAATGAGACTTCTTTGCTCATGATACCTGTTTGACCACCTGCATCTTTCTAATAACCTTTGAACCCATGGGCTGAATCCATCAAGTAAACCTGACACTGAGCTACAACTACTTGTGAAAATTAATATCTTGGGGGCAGGAGGAAGGAAGACTCCCTGACAGAGCCCTGAAGGAAGGGCTTGACCTTTACTTGCTGCCTTTGCTGCATGTAACAATTGACAAGTAGCAGTCAGTCAAGCGATCAGGAAAGCTAGTCTGAAACTCTGACAATACTGCCCATCTCCTGCTGAGCTAGCAAGGCTCCCAGCGGTTAGTAGGGGGTGAAAACATCTGCAGATATATCATGGGGGTGGGTGGTTTGGTCAAGGTGGAACAAATCAATGTCACATTTGGGAAAATTCTTCAGGGTGGTGGAGAAGGCTGGGGTAATGTAGCGTGAGGATACAAGGCATGCAGAATCCATGTTCATAAGAAACTAGGCTTCATGAGTCCTAGTGCTCATAGACCGACTCCTGTTTTCAAGCTCCTGGGCCCCAGTTCATTGCAGCACTGTGGTGGGTGATTGGCTTTATGCAGCTTAATGACTGTAATGGAAACAGTGGGACTGCTTCACTGCTTATAGGCTTTCGCAGTGTTGTTGGATTATGGCCATAAATGACCACAACAAAAAGCTGCAATGTGTCCTACAGATAAATGACATCAGTTCAACATGTGTAAACAAGCATAGTGTCTCTTGCATTGAATTCCACTCTTATTCAACATATCATTTACAGCAACAGACCTCATCCCTGTGGAGCAATTTCTTTCCCACTTGGCCTGCTTCTGATTAGTGTAAGAGAATGACGTATAAAAATGACACTGTAATAAAGATGTTGGATAGTTCATCAAGCAGCTGCAGATTAGGAGAAAAGAGAGCTGACTACTGAAGTTTGGCTTAGCAAAACCAAACAAACAACAAAAAAGAAAAATCCTCCAAATAAAACCCAAAGACACAAACAACAAGTTTCTAACTGTGCATGTAAAAGCGACTTGAAATTCTCCTACTGGTATTCTTTCTTACTGGTTTGTCATGCACAGCTTGTAGAATAGTAATTTCCCAGTGGAAGCAAAGTATTAAAATGCATGTTAGGGAACTAAATGTCTTTTAGATCTGGCCTTTAGATCACGCACTTACCCTGAAATGCCTTCATCTTCTCTGAAATTCATACTTCACAGGGAATAGGAAAAAAAGATGAAGCAGTTTTGAAATAACCAAGCAACATTCTCTTTAGATAAAGCTTTTAGACTAGGGTGTTAGTAAGCCTGTGGCTTCCTTAAGCTCATACATGGGTTTTACAGACCAGGCTGAGTCACCCCAGCGTGGGATGACTGGATGACTTTATATCCTTAATCAGATCTTGAGTGAATAGTTATTTTCCTTCTGTTTGCACCTGAGGAAAAGCTTACAAGTGTTTGCACCACCTTCTAAGCAAACAAAGTGAATTGGACAACAGCAGCCTGGAATACTTTACAGTACTTCTGGTTCAGCAGGGATCTTGCCCACTCTTGCTGTGTTTTAATCAGAGGCAGCTTTTCATTTTCGAAGGTAGTTCAGCATGCCATTTTGAAAATGGTCAAATGCAATAGAAGAGAGGAGGAGACAGAAGGGGGAGGCGGGGGGGGGGGCACATAAATTTTTACTTAATGAGTCAAATAGCTCAGCTGTCCAAAAATTTCCCTGAAGACATTCACTTCTTATGTCTGTGTGAGCTCCTACGGAAAGGAATGGAATGTGCCATAGTTTTCCATAAAATGCTCCAAACAGAAGATTCATCCACTGCTTTATGCTATGTCTCTCCTCTGGCTACAGTAGGCTGTACTACTTTACAGGACCATGGCCTATTTATTGAGTTTCTTGAGTCTTATATATGCTCATAAATGGATTTGATATTACATTGTTCTGTGCAGGACTAGGGGTAATGGTAGCTCAATCCAGTTCTGTAGCTCTTTTTAAGCCTTTTTGCTGCACTGAAGTAACACAGGATCAACCTCATCCTTCCATCTCTGGGTATACTGAAGAAGCAAGTGTGTCTGATCATGCAAAACAAAGAAATACACATTCAAAGGAAGGACACATGAAAGGAATAGGAAGTGTCAAATCATTTAAAATAAATCTACTTCAAGAAAGTGGTTTAGTGCTTGATAAAGAAGCTGGTTTGATGGCCTAGTGACGGGCATCTGATTGACATAGCAAGGTATCAGGCATTAATTTTTGAACTGTGTCATGAGTGACGTTACTGGCCAATTTATCTACTATGTAAGCAGTGAGTCTTCCTCCAATAGTAAGACTGTAGCTAAGTTGTCATCTATTCACTCTTGCACTTTCTCTTCAGATTTCTTATGACAGTGCAATCTGTTGTACTAATGATATTCATGTTAAGGAGGAACCTTCTCTTCAAGGCAAATTTGCCAACATTTATTTCAGACAGTTTACTGGACAGCCATCATAGATTGCTGCCTTTGAGTCATTAGTTAATCTGAACTTGATTAAAACATGGTAATTTAAGTCTCTTCAGTTCAACTAGTTGACTCCTAGTCCCACATCTGTAATAAATTCTGACATTCTAGTGGGGTTTGGTCTAACTGACGAATTTTCTGTAATTTCTTTTTATGCAGTCTAAGTAGTTGAGGCATTGCTTAAAGATTGTTAGTGGTTTCTCTGTTATGATTGTTAAATCAAAACCAGTGCCAGCCAATGTGTCATGTATCTCAGCACATGCAACCAGTCCTTAAAGCAAATTCATCTTCACACTCTAGCACACATGAACAGTGTTACAACAGCCTTTGAACAGTATGTCAGTTGGGAACAACTATTTCTGGAGCAAAACTTCAATGACAGACTGTGGAATCATTCCAGCTTGATAATGGACTCAAAATAGAGCCGATATGAAAGCCGTGATTCGAAGTCACCGAAGATACAAGTCAGAATGACTCAGCAGAAGAGACAAGAATGAGGAAGTAAAATGAAGAATAACATGTACACGGGGAAAAGCTAACTAGCCAATTGCTTTGTTAGAATAGGCGTGCGAATCTCACAAGCAAACCAATTAAATGTAACCTTGAAGCACGTGGACAACCTTGTAGACTATAAAACCCATGATAGAAGCTAAAATAAAGGTCTGCTTTATCACTTTCATAAAGTGTGCAGTCCGTCTTGTCCTCCGACAAATGGTGACCCCGACGTGATCGGGAAAATCGCACGACGCTCTGCGAGGACCCTCAGGGAAGACTGCGACCAACATGAAGCGGCGCAGGGAAAGACTGTGACTGACACGAAGCGGCGCAGGGGATCAGCGACTGACAAGAAGCAGCGCTGGGGATATCTGCAGAACACGAAATAAGGTGAGCACCTGAGGCACGGTATGGGGCAGACTTCGTCGACTCCAGAAGAAGCGGCGATAGCAAGACTCCTGCTGCATATCCTCTCTAAGAGAGGGATCAAATACGAGGAACATGCCGTGTGGCGCCTGTTGCAATGGCTCCGGACGCAAGGTTTGCCAGCAGAAACAGCAAAGGCCTTCGATCCCACCGTGTGGGACGAAGCGGGCAAACTGTTGTGGGATGCAGTCTCGCGCGGGGACAAAAGCGGGGACAAAAGCACGGAGGGACTGGCGACCACATGGAAACTAATGACTGAAGCAGTTAAGAGCGTGAGAGCAGAGAGGAAAACTGCAGCGGAGGTGGAGGCCGCGCTGGGGGCCCACGCACCTGCTGTCCCATCCGCTCCACTGTTTGAACCGGGTGGGGTGTGCGTGACAGGGCAAATGATTGTTGATTTGGGCATCTAAAGAATGCCCTTCTATGACATCTAGTACAGTGTACAACCCCGAGACTTGGGATGCAATAGGAATTAAGCTGCGGGATGCTGCTACTCATTATGAGAGCATTGCGGCTGGTCTTTTGGGGCCGTGGCGCACGCTGTTTGAAACCTTGAAAACTCATGTAGGAAACAAAGCAGCAGAAAAAGCCGCACCTCCCACCCCGTGACCCCCCCGACTCAAAGCAAAGCAGCAGAAATAGGAGAAGCGGCGTGGGTGCCCACGGATCCCTCACCCCCCCGCCCCAGGGCGCCCCTGACTCGACACTTCCAGCCCTGTGAGCCTTCGGCTCCGCCTGAATACCCTGATTTATCTTCGGTATCCTGCCGGTCAAAAAAAAAAAAAACCAAAATCCCACAACAAACTCGTTCGCCTGTGGCTGGGATGGTGGGAGGTGGGAATCATGATGATGATGATGAGGAGGATCCTTTAGATCCTGGACCGGTGGACCCAGAAAAGGAGCCAGGTCTGTATCCACCGGACCCTTGCAAAGCATGGCTCGCCATTCGCAAACAGGCAGTAAAAGAGGGTGATTTGGGCTTCTTTAAGGACCTCACTGTATGCCCGGTAACCTATGAAGCAAATCGGCGACCGAGGTGGGAGCCCATCAGCTTTGGTATTGTAAAAGAACTCCGACGAGCAGTCAAAGACTATGGGGTCAAATCCCCACATGCGATGAACTTACTTAAACTAGTGTTTGAAACGTACTCATTGTGTCCTCATGATTGTAAGATAATAGCTCAGTTATTGTTGACAAGTACTCAATATATGGTCTGGAATGGGATATGGAGAGGTGCAGTGGTGCAAAAATCGCTTGAGTAGTTGAAGCAGGAGAGCCGACACTCGTGCACCCACCCTCGCCCCCCTTCCGGCTTGTGCAGCTGGGTTTTTCCCCCCCACACTCTTGGCATTGAAGATCAGAGCCTCCCCCACTGCAGCTGCCCCCGCTCCTTGGCCGGTGGGCAGTGTGCCTCTGTGTGCTTGGTACGCCGTTTTTCCAGTGCAGCGCACCGAGCGGCCTTGATCTCTTAAAGTGAAAAACAAAGTGATGTTTTCTTCCTGCTTGCAGGATGGCAGTAACTGTGGGATGGTGTTTTGGTTCAGTGGTTCTGACTTGCTGCGCCCCCACCGCAGCCCACAGGATTTATTGATGACCTCGGTCTGCACAGCAGACAGCATCAGCGAGTTGTGTCTGAAATGCAGGAAAGAATATCACTGGAATAAGCAATGCCGTTCCAAATTTGACAAAGAAGATCGCTTCATACAGGGAAACGGGATGAGGGGTGCGAGGCGCGATGCCCCACAATCCAACAGGGTCTGTTATATTCAAGCACCTCAGACCACCAATGTGCAGCAGCTTCCAAACACTATGTCACTGATCTCGCAGCCAGCACCGCTGGCAGCACCGGGTTGGACTTGGCCACAACCACCGCTACAACCTTGTGGCTGCAAGAGAAGATCATGCCAATGCTATGTAAGTTGTTGGGGTTTTTTTATGTTAAGAATTTGATGGAATGTGCTGTATGAACTTGAGTGATCATTCAACATCAATTCATCTACAAATCCAGTTGTTACAGGACTTAACAAAACAACTAACTGTCAGTATGGGATGGAATGTGTTTGCTGGATGGGCTTGGGACTGGCCACAGTCGCGCAATTTATTATTAATTGCATCCTATCTCTGTGGTATTTTCCTGTGTATTGCTTGTTGTTTACCCTGTTTGTGATAAAGATGAAGTCAAACAACCACCGAACAGCGACCCCAGTAGTGAAATTGGGCATGTGTGAAGTTACAGATTATGTCATTGACAGGTGGAGTTTGGAACGGTCCACACATACGTACTGGCCACACGTTATGTGAGGGGCAGCTTTAACCTCTGCTATAAAGGTAGTGCTGTTTGAGCACAGGGGCAAGGTAGCTATACGGAAAAAGGGGACCATGCTGCCCTCCACGGGGATGCCCGCAAAAGTTCTGGTACCTACCAATGCCTCATCCCAAAAACAATCTATGCTGGGGACACTGCGGATTTGGACATCACTTGCTGTCCTAGGGTCGGTATGTATATGAACTGTGGTAACTTTCTTGGTGTATTGTTATTTACCTTAATTGTATTGCCGTCTGAGCTACCGCTCAGATGGGAGAGACAGCAAGACACGTTATTAAACACCTACACATGGCTTTCGCAGCTCATGGGATACCACGCACCATCAAAACCGACAATGGTCCTTGTTATATCGCCACCAGTCTCCAACGCTTCTTTGCATTATGGGGAATTCAACACATCGCCGATATCCCCCACTGTCCCACAGGTCAGGCTGTCATAGAACGCACTCATCAAATGCTGAAACGTCAATTGCAAAACCAAAAAGGGGGAATAGAGGACCCCCAGACACGGTTATTTAAGGCCTGTTATGTATTGAATTTTTTGCGGTTTCCCCAAGGTCAAGAAAACCCACCTATTATACTGCACTTGGAAGGCATGAAAACAGGGGTGACCATTGGAGAACAACAAGACATATTAATTCAAGTGCGCGATCAGGAGACAAGGGAGTGGAAGGCTCCATACAGATTACTTACTTGGGGATGAGGATATGCTTGTGTCGTTACAGATTGTGGAGTCCACTAGGTAGCGGCAAAATGGGTAAAACCTTGGCTGCGCACGCCGTCATCGCGACCGCCATAATCAGAATCATAAAAGTTCTAACGACAGTGGCAAGCCCGTGGTCGATATCACCTTGTCAGAATATCTGGGTAACGTTTGCCAACTTAACAGGACAGCAGTCGCTCTGTTCGACATTGGCGACGCCGGGTGATCCCTTTCGAACATGTCTAGTGGGAATCCCTACCTATGACTGGTCAATGTTTCGCAGATATGTGAATAATGATACATGGATCACCTATAGTGACACAGAATTGGTGGCCACACTTAACCGCATGGGCGAATTAAAAGGAAAAACAACCTATACAAAAAATGACGATGCATTGCGAGCTGCTGCAATAATAAAAGCTTTGAATGTTACAGGGTTACAACCACAGGAGACTGATTTGCTAGGCTTTGCTAATAGTAATAGAAGTTGTGTTTCATTTGGAGATTATGCTGCTAGTGCTGTATTGACACTTTTAAAATGGTTTGGACGAAAAGATATTAAGATTAGGGACTGGGTCACTATGATCATGATAATATTGATTGGAGGATCATGTATTATAAACAAAACTATGACAATAGTAAAGAAAAACATGTCAGGTATATGGATAGCACAAAAACAAAAAGGGGGAATTGTGGAATCATTCCAGCTTGATAATGGACTCAAAATAGAGCTGATATGAAAGCCGTGATTCGAAGTCACCGAAGATACAAGTCAGAATGACTCAGCAGAAGAGACAAGAATGAGGAAGTAAAATGAAGAATAACATGTACACGGGGAAAAGCTAACTAGCCAATTGCTTTGTTAGAATAGGCGTGCGAATCTCACAAGCAAACCAATTAAATGTAACCTTGAAGCACGTGGACAACCTTGTAGACTATAAAACCCATGATAGAAGCTAAAATAAAGGTCTGCTTTATCACTTTCATAAAGTGTGCAGTCCGTCTTGTCCTCCGACAACAGACTAACATGTATGCCCCACTGAAATAAAAACATGTTTATAAAGACACAGATTTTTCAGTTTCAGGATTCCCAAGGGCTGTTATAGAATGGCTGATGGTGAAAATAGTTATTAATTATTTCATCAAGAATAAATCAGAAAACTTTTAATTGATTCCATACAACATTCATGAGTAAAATTTTGAAGCCAAAACATCACTAGCATTCATGGAAATTCAGCTCATGACACTGGCTGATGAAATTTTACTGTCAGTACTGGTTTTTTTCAGACTCAGAAGTGGTCAAAAGTGAAAAGACCAGCCTACACAAACTTCTAATTTAAAACTGTTTTTTTCACTACCCAGGCACTAAACACTCTTTTGCTGTTTCTCTTTTCCCCGCATTGGATGGTTGTAAAAAGTCTCTGGGGTGGGGAGGAGTTTTCTTCCCTATTTTGTTTTGGGAAAGCTTAAAGTAAAGGAAAATTTTATCAAGTTGGCAGGCAGAAGTGTGAAAGTTAAAGGTCAAGAGCATGTTGACTTTACTGGACAACAGGTTTTGCCCCATGACCTAAATTGTACTCCTTCAAAGACTATCTATCTCGGTGATCACACGTAGAGTTTTCAATACAACTCAGGTCTACCTTTTGAGAAGACAAAATTATATTTTCTGAGAGATGTTCTCACAACTGACTGGAGCAGAACAAAGAGGAGAATGAAGAACATTGAAACAAACCCAGTATGTCTTCTCTTTCAGGAAAGTTTGGATTATATCCTTCCACCACTGCCTTGTTCCTTAGACCTGCCTATTTTTGAAAGTGGAGGGAAGAAGAAAGTTTGAAGATTTTTCTGGAGTAGCTAAAGCGGAATTTGATCCTAACCTCACAGGGAAGTTTATTTCCATAAACAATCCCACTCAGTTCTGCAGAAACAGAATGGCTGAAAGCCTTGAATAAACTGTGAAGTTGTTGAAACAAATGCTTCATTGATTCTTTAAGCTCTACCTCTAAATCATTGACACTACTTGCCCACTTATGAGAACAGAATGAAACAGACCCCAAAGGCTCTGTCAATACTACATGAACCTCAATGACATGTTCTGTCTCACTTTCCTTCAGGGAATATTGAATATGTCACTGGATAAGCCATGAGTACACCATGATTTAGGAAAGTAAACAGGAGTGCTCCACATTTTCTCTGTACTATAACATTAATATTTTACTCTGCACCTCCTGTATAGATTTACTGCTGTTAAAAACAAGGGGAACTTATTAAAAAAAAGCTACCTCCTCTCTGTAAGGAAAGTCAAAGGTAAGGTTAAGGCCACCAGCCTGAAGTTTTCAAAGAGAAGGAACCTGACATGGGGGTACTCAGCCTGTACCAATACCTGTCACATACTTAACAGCTTTGAGATCACCAGCAGCTGCTTAAGAACCAACCTGTTTGATAGTACAGAAGGTGCTTTAATATTTTAAGCATAGTTCTGTGCTTCACATTTTTTAAAACCTTGGCTGATGACTATTGGCAAAAACGCTATGCTTTCAGAAAGAAAGATGGAAAGGGTCATAATTTGGTCATCAACATCTGATGCATCCCAGACGAGAACATAAAAACGTATCATGCTAGGAGTGATGTGTTGTTGTTGGCTGTCCTTGTCGCCAGCTGTGATTGAAATGGATTCAGCATTTTAGGAGAAAGAATAAAAAAGTAAATTGTTAAGTCCCCTAGCTGCTTTGTACTTGGTTTTAAAAATTATGAACTACTGTGATTTTCAGTCTGAGATGAGACTATTTTGTCTGTTTCAGTACTTTGAATATTTCCCAGTGAGATTTCTTTCAGTGGGAAAAAGACCATGGCAAATGTCTTTCTTACTTTACATATTCAAATTTAAATGCAGATTTAAATAAGACACCTCTCTGCCATTCTGAACTCCATAGTACATTCCATCTAGAAATAATTAGTGGGCAGCCGAGCAGCCAAGAATCTAAAACAACAAAACATAATCCATCCTTCCCATATCTGCTAAAGCCTGATCTTCCCCAAAGTTCTTCACCTTGCCTGTCTCTACAGTGCTGTTTAAGCAATATGTATAGCAGAAAGCCTTGTTTTCATCAGTATCCAGTTTCCATCTTTGATGTCTATTTAAATTTAATGTACTATTAATACATTATTGATGAAAGATGCCAAGTCAGTAGTGATGGACAGGCTGGCCAGTTCTCTAGCAAGACTAAGTCTAGTTTTTGCATTTCAAGATGATTGTCTGAAATGATAGCCCGAGTATATTGCCCTTTTCTCATCCTTCTCCACATTAATCTTTTTATCCTTTCTGTCCCTTCAGCAAATGCACCCTGAAAAGGGGCAGACAACCTTGTCACGGCTGAGCCTAACCCTCAGATTACAACCTTGCTGAATGCATCCCAAAATATGGCTTGTACCTGTAACCACCTCTTCTTTGAAGAAAAGGTTTGATCATTCCTCTGATTTTTCCCACCAAAGACATCCATGACAGTGGCTTGAAGGAAACTGCATCTGTTCAGATGGAATGGGTTTGAGGTCACCAATTAATATCACATAAATCAGACAGGCAAATCTTCAGATTGTCAATAACTTCTGAACAAACTAAGTGAGACCTGAAGTAAGGATTAAAGATGAAAATCTCTACAGAAATGTGGAAGTATTGCTCCCCTGATTAGCCCGTAGTAATAGTATGCTACAGGATGGATGGGGATTGTGTGGACTGGTAAAGTCACAGGGGTGAGAGCTCAGATGAAACAAAAACCTGATTTATGTCAATTATTTGGAGCTAATGCAGAGTGGAAATGTGGATCATAAATCCTCATGAACTAGAAGAGTGTAAGAAGAGGCAAGAGCCTGTTTTGGGGTGATTACAAGTCTAAAAGATGTTAGCTCTATTTTTTCAGAAGACTATGAGTTCACTTAGTCCTTGAAATGTTCAATCATTTGTTGGCTCTGCAGATTCATTTATCTTTGGCTGGGGAACGGGAAGGAGTATGCAAAATGGTTAAAAAACCCCTATTCTGGATTGCATTGCCTTTCACATGTTGCCTTTCCTTCTGAGGGATCCTGTAGTGCTCTATGATATACACGTTCAGGGGAAATCACTTGATCCAGGCTTTGTGATAGACTGGAGCAACAAACTGTTTCTGTATAGGTCAAATTTACTATCAGACATGATGATATGAATGCAAACAAATCTATGCAATTCTTAAATGTTTCCTTCTATTTAAATTTCTGCAGCAGAGAAGTGAACTCACTGGGATTATATGCACTACAGAAAACTATCTCAGAAAATTCAGAACAAATCAAGTTCAGTTAAAACTTCAAGTGAGCTCTGGGTAGACAAATTACAGTTACAATGTTAACTTCCTGGTCTCTTTGATATTATAAATTGTGGTTAGCACTTGAAATACTACATTTTAATCAAAAGAATGATCCCCCAGGAAGCTTTATTCTCTTAATATTGTCCCTGGGCATTAATGTTAGTGGTAAGTACCACCCACTTAAAACTGTCTCTACAGTATGCTGTGGTTTGCCTAGAAGGTCAAATGATGGCATACACTTGGTTGGTTTGCTAGATCTGAAAACAGCCCACAATCAAGTGGGATGCATAATAAACTACTTTGAAATCTTTGACTTGAATCACAGAAGAAAAACAACTTCAGTTTTGAGTAATTTAGATGGAGTAAAGACAGAAATGTCTTTCATTGCCCACCTCATCTGCCTACCCACAATCCTCTCCTTCTAGTGGTGGGGAAGTGAGAAGATTTCTTTTTTTCTATGCCAGTAGTGCATGTTGTCTTTCTTGCATGATCCTAGATATGCCGGTAAGAGAGCAGCTTTGAGGGACAAAAGC
This sequence comes from Bucorvus abyssinicus, assembly GCA_009769605.1. Lineage (NCBI taxonomy): Eukaryota > Metazoa > Chordata > Aves > Bucerotiformes > Bucorvidae > Bucorvus > Bucorvus abyssinicus. Next base: position 75,735,540 of record CM020025.1, read on the forward strand.
TCAGACTGGCCGTGAGAATGTATGTTCTCAATATGCAAAGACATTCACACAGCTATAAATTTTGGGGTTTCTTTTTAATCCAGGGACATGCATTGGGTTATTTGGAGGGGGTGGGGTGGGGGGTGGTGAGTAGGGAGACTTCACGAGGGGACAGGCAACACTGCTGGCTTGTATTTGAATATTGCTCGTAATGCTACTTTCAATGTCAGCATGCGTGACTGGCAACACCCTTTGGAGCCCTTGCTTTGAAACTTGTGTGCAAGATGCAGGAAAGTCACAGATGAGGCAATCATCTACATCACAGAGTGAGAGGTACTACAGAGGTAATTGGGCAAGTACAGGCCTATCTGCATGAGAGAGGGAGACCCTAAAAACTTGTTTGAGTTGCTGAATGAGTGTTTACAGCACTTAAATCACTTAAGTCACTTGTGGAGGAATTCTGATTTAGGATCTTGCTGACTACCCCAATTTGTCTGGAGAAGTGTTTTAGGTCACTTAAAGAATCACTATCAAAGATATTAGAAAAAAGTGATTTTTAATATGAATGGGTAAAAGCGCAATAACAAATTTCGATGGCAAGGTTCACTCTATTCCTACTGGGGAGAAATATACAAAGGAAAATAGACTTCTGGTTGGGCTGGAATGATTTTACATAGAGATTGTGAATCAAAGGGGTAAGAGAGAGGCCCTTCCGTTGAGTTGTAAGGTTCAGGATGGCCCCCCTCGCTCTCTAAACTCCTTCTCAGAGAGGAGTCTATGTGCAGCTAGATCCAGTCCTAATCCCCATCTTGTCTAAGAGAATTTGATTACAGGGATTTCAGTGGTAGTGATTTAACATGGTATTACAGGTCCTATACAACTAAGGTATCAGCAGTTTAAAATTCATTAACACTGTTACAGTAAATTATAACATCAGGCTGTATGATTTCATAGCTATGCTTAATCAGTCAATAATCAATACTTGGTTATAATCAAAGCAGTGATTTAGATAAGGATTCAACAAACTCCTCTAAGCAAATCACACACACAGACATACATGCAGGTATAGACTTTAATCTCTGATTAAGATGCTTCCTTTTCTGCAGATTATAGTAAATTTTTGGTACACAATGATTTTTAGGGTTTTACAAAATTTAATTATAGTGAATTATTCATGTTTCCCTTCGTCATCTTTTATAAGCAGACGGTCTTTCCCTTCGTTGGCCTTTGCAGGTGTATAGTCTTCCCTTTGTCAGCTTTACCAGTGGATGGTCTGAGTCAGGCCTGAAAAGTGTCCCACCTCAGGGGGAGATGCTGAGTCACAGCACACTGCAATACCAGAGACCTCCAAGGATCACTTACTTAGGGTCGGTATATTGATAGTCATAAGATGATTGACTTTGGTCAATACTTTTTCATTGTGGCCATTATTCTTGTTAGGCAATCTTCGCACTCTTCAAAGTGGGCTATGATCTAGGTAGGAGGAGTTTTGGTACACTTCCCAGGCAGTTAGGTGTTTCAGGTGCAGTTAGGAAGTGCATAATTGTTCCAACTCGCTGTACTTGTACCCATGACAGGAAAGTATTGATTGCTTCAACTCACTGCTCTAGTATGCAATATCAGAAAGTGTCAGATTTTCCCAGCTCACTGCACTTCTAATTAAAACAAGAACACGATGTTGACTGGGGCTGACATCGCAATGCATCCTGGAGGTGGTCTGCACCACCACACTCTCCATCACTGAAACTTGTCCAGTCTGAATTCTGCCAACAAAGGAGCTCTGCTCTGCTCCCATCCTCTGCTGTGCTAATTCCCCCTGCTAACCTCTGCTGCCACCCACTATGTTTTCTGTTTCACCACTGGAAGTAAGACATGCTCAAAACAAAATAAAACAGCAGGAATCAACAGCAACACCAGAAATCTCACCGCCTACTGGCCTCTGCAGGAATTCACTTTGCTTCCTGGAAAAAAACAGGCAAAGATGGTGCAACAGCCCAAAGAATGTCCTGGGAAAGGAGATCCACAGCAAAAGACAGCAGGACGCATGCTGAAAAATGTGTCTGTTCATTGTTACAGTGATGCTTCTGAGCAGAAGGCAGTGGTGCAACCCAAACATATCCACAAAGCAAGAGAGCATTCTCTAGCAAAGACACAGCACGATGAGAATAAATAAATGAAACTTCACCTCTTATCAAGATGGCTATTAACTTCTGCAAGATCAGGATAACCCTTCTTTAAAACTACAACCGAAAAGTTATAGTTGGTGTCATCTAAAATTACTGTAATTGTCAGTGTTTTCAGTTGCTTGCCTTTTGAAGAATACAAAGACCTTAAAAAATCAGCTGCAAGTAATTTCTACATATTAAAACCAAACAGAAATTCTGAAATTAATCCCAAGGCAGCAGCAGGTTGTGAACTAAGATCTAGTTCAAAGCTGGATCTCTGTCTGCTAATACAGCCAGTTGAGCCAAAATAAATCTTTATTTTCACCGGATGCCACATGTGGCTTAAGTATTCCCACACATCTGCATTAGAATGATTTTCATAGAGAAGATAAGTCCTTCCCTGGACGATATAAATGTAACTTCTGTGAGCTGATCTTAAGATGATCCTTGATTTTCCACTCTTTTACACAATCCTCTGGCCTTTCAGGGATTAGCACATTCAAGAAAGGCTGAGTCTCCCTGACACACTTGACTGTTCTGCCAAAATGAGTGCTAATTATGATCTACACAGGTTACATTGTGCCAGCTAACATCCACAAGTACAGTTGAGCAAGCAACATGACAAAACTAAGACTAATCATTATGGTGTGTTAGTCACATTTTTGGAAGTGATTCATGTGTTAACACTTCTAAATTGTTCTTACTTTTGTTATAAAAAGAAGATTCTGACTTCAAAAGCACCTTTTAAGAATGCACGCTGAATATATGGTTGAAAGAGATCGTGAAGGAGATAGTTACCCAAGTAGTGTAGAGCCCTGGTGAATAAACAGGTTAATTAAAGTGAAGGAGAAATCATAGCCAAACCTTGTAGCTCTCCTGAGACCCCATGTTCACAGATTTAAAGGCCCTCAGTATTCTTTTTTCTCGTGATTATCTTAAATTGAATTGAGAGCAATTCTTTTCAGGCTACCACAGTTTAATAAACTAGAGAAAGCCTGAAGAGATCCTTAATTGGCTTATAGCCTTGACAAATTAGTTCTCAAAATATGTTTTCTTTAAATCACCAGTTTTGTAAGAAAGAAATGTTGCTTGCAGGACAGCGGAATGAGGCAAGAACCTGGGAAAAAGCGTATTACTTTTTACATTAGGAGAGAGAGAGCTCAATTAGCATTTGGATGTACTCAATAGGAGTATCCAAGACTTCATGTTCATTTTGATCTGCCCTACTAGTCCAGGACCTTCCTTTCCAAGGTGGCAACCAGCTGTTGTTGGTGTTTGCAGCTTCATCCCAGATTTAAGTATGTTAGCACTTATCTGCCACAGGAGTATGAAAAAGAAGGCGAGAAACCGTGAGGAAAGTTGAAGGGGAGATGAAAAAGACGCGACAGCTATGAGGGGAGATGTTAGTATCACAGAGACTGCACAGAAGATAGACACAGGGTTTGAAGGACGTGAGCCTTGTCACTAACTTGAATTCTGTGTATGGAGATGGGAAGATTGATTTTAGAGACAATTGAAATTAAAAAAAGAAAATCAGCAATTTTGACTGACAGCTTTAGCAGTGATTGAAAATACCCAGCCCTTCTGTGAGATGTGGTGACTGGAAAAAGTAAATATTAATGGAAAAGTTAGAAAGAAGGACTTTAGGGAAAAGAAGTGGTTGTCATCTGTCCAAAATGTCTGTCGAGTACTCTGAAAATGCGAGTTTCAGAGTCCCTAAGCAAGACTTCCAAGCCTCTGGAATGGACCAAGCCACATGAATGTTAGGGAAGTGTACAAAACCACTGCTTTCCTTTGGCCTGTTCACCTAGAGTTGTTAGAGTTTCCTGCCTAGAGAAAAAGAATCTGCTACAGGGAATTCAGGAAAAATAGCTGCCTGGAACCACTATTGCTTTTTTTCTAAAATGGTAATGATGCCCAATTCACCAAAAATTAACCAAAGACTTGGATTTCACTGATAACATCACCAGCCAACACAAAAATACTGTGCTTATTAGGAATGCTTCATAAATAAAAATAGCACACTTCCCCACAACAATTAAATTCTCACTTATAAATAGTTGTCCTTCTATCAATCACTCTTCCTGCCTCTGTTTTGTACTTTGCCATGCCTATAGATGAGGCCATGTCTTCAGAAATGTGGCTCAAGAGAAAACTGGAAATAAAACAGTGTAAGGAAGAGGGAAGATGGACTACAAGGAAATAAAGTACCAAACTCTATAATTTTACTTCTATAACAACTTCTTTTTGCATCTCCTCTACCATTCTCCCCCTTCTGCCTTCCTAAGGGTACATGTCTTCTCTGCCTTGTGCTTCAGGCAGGCCAGAAACTACTCTGGAAATATCCTCCCCGCCCCTCTCCCACAACAAGTTAAACATAACGCTAAAGGGAACAATTAAATTTTAAATTTCAATTCTGTGATATTCTGTCGGCTTCAGCCAAAGTGCCTGAAAGTTAAAGTTTGTTCAGAGGATAAGAGGTAACATGTGATAGCTTTTGATTTCTTGCTGGGGAGTGCATAACTAGAGCTGAAACTGGAAGCTGCAAAAATGTGGCAGGAAAAATGCACCTCTGCGAAAATCTTGTGATTGCTGAAAGGGAAGTGAAGGGTTTGCCAGGAGGTCCCAACTGCCTATCGATACACCATCAGATTTTTCACTCTTGCCATTCCACCACACCCTATTTTAAATCCTAGCTCAGATTATTTTCATTTTTTTTAAAATAACTCATGAGTTCGTTGGGCCTACAGCTTGCGGAGATTGTGTTGCCACTAAAAACACATAGCTAAACACAAGTGGGTAGAATTCAAAGGAATAAAGCAGATCTATTTATTTCTAATTTATTAAAAAGCTCTGAATACAGATTAATGTTCCTTAGTCAAGACTTCTTTTATTGTTTCACCTGCTATATAGTGGGAATTGAAAAGGCTGACCGGGCATCTAACCCGGCTGTAGCTGCTTGAAGCTTCTGAGGATTCTCTGAGGAAATATAAACTAAGAAACCACCCACAGTTATACCTCCCAGCTGCCCTCTGAAGGTCAAGACTCCTTGTGAGAGAGCTTCAGGCTCTCCCAAGTCACAAGTAAAGAGCTTTCCATGTACCCGATGACATTTACCCCTTCTGCCAACATTTACCCTGTTTGGTCAGAGAAGGAGGCACAAATTTGTCCTGCCATTCATGCAATAAGCCAGAATTCTTACCCTGCACTCCCCGTAAATGCCCTTTGAAGTACTCACTACAGTTTTACACACAGGTTTATTTTTAGGTACTCTGATGAATCTTCTTGCCATTCTCTGTGTCATGAACCTGTCCCCAGAACCGACCATCTAGAGGCCAGAAGCAGCAAGTGCATTTTTCACTCATCCTAGCAGGCACATGCAGGACATAGTGTAATATTTTCTGAATCCCAAGCATTGGGTTCTTTGTTAATTATTCTGTGTTAGTTCTTTGTTAATTATTCAGTGCTACATTGTTGCATTTTCCCTCCAGGCTCTCTTTCTTAATTTTAGGTCTGTCCCACATAGTTAGATGATGATGGCTCCTCTATGGCTGTTTTTCTTATTCTAAGACAGTAGTGAATCTTATTTTTGTCTTTTCTGAGCCTTCTCTCAATTATCAAAGCCTGTGCTGCAGTATCGCTAAAGCCAAAGTACCCAAAATGAGATATACTGTGTTTGGGGGGTAGGGGGGGGATGTGTGTGTGTCCTGTTTTTAGTATAATATTAAAAGGTGCTGCATGCAGCAATTGTTCTGCTTCTGTGAACTCAGGCTGTGCCGAAAAAGTCAGATTAATATTTCACTCCACGGTGATTTCTGTATTTCTCCCACCAAAAACAGCCTGCAGAAACATTGCCCTTTAGGCACAATGCTTTTGTCTCCTGGTTTCAAGTGCCAACTGTCACCTAGTAGCTGACCTTGAGCTTGGCTGAACATTCCTGGCTTTGCCTGGAGAAGAATCATTCATGTCATGATCAGGCTTCCAACAGCGAAGAGCATTTCTTAATTAGCGTACGGAAATGTCAGCTATTAAAATTGTTAGACCTCATACCACTAAGCAAAAAGAATGGCTGGTAGAATTATATGTTGTATACCTCATGCTAGCAAAGCCAGGAATTTTGTTAGAAGTAAGCAGTCACCTTCTCCTTTTGCACTGGGGCTACAGACTTTTAAAATGAGCACTTGAGTTATACAGAAAAATATTTAAAACTATGGCACAACAGCTAATGAAGTGTCACTTTTAGGCTCAACGTGTTCTGCAACAACAGATTAATCTATGGAGAGTCCTGCCCAACTGGGAAATTATTATTATTAATTTAATACAACAGAAAAAAACCTCCTGTGAACTTCTGAACTTTTAAACTTTTTTTCAACAAAATATCTAAGTTAACAGGGGAAAAATAAAGTTTCTAAATAAAGTCTTCCCCTAGGATGGCATTTTTGTCTTGCCAAATGAAACTAACCAAGACTTTTGTTTCTCTAGCAATTTAGCTTCCCAAGAAAAATACACCTGCAACTATCAGGAGCATGCAGGCCTTCTCTTTCATGAACAACATTAGATGGCATTTCTGCATTGTGCAGGCTTAAGTCAAAGAAAGGGACAAGCCTGACCTTTACTGGCTGAATCACGCTTGAATTCAGAGGCAACCTGAGAACTGTTCTAGCCTTACACGGATTAATAACGTTCTGCAGGCAGCCTCTTTGATCTCATCAAAGCTGATCCTGGAGTAAGACATAACCTGCTGTGAGGGAAGGTGGAACCTGGTGCTTCATAAATAGGTCAGTGGTCAGGGAGGTGAGGCTGAGGCATGGGCTCCTATCCTGCCCCACATTATTGTCTTCCTCCACCGAAGTAGCTTTGCCCTTTTGAGCTCCCACCCAGAGCTGGGTGTGCTGGATCAGAGGTAGGTGTGAGACCTGCAATGTGGGGTACAACAGGCAGATGTTACAGTTTTGACAGCTTCGCTGATTTTGTTTTGTCTTTCCACATTTGATGCATTTACAGCTTCAGTTGACAAAGGCATGTGATTAAATTATAATCTCTGCTTTCACTGAAAAGAAACCCACTAAAAAAAAACTTTCCAACCTTTGTGATTATAGGGAAAAGCTTGAAAGGAGATTTTAAAACTTAAATATCAGAAGGTCATTGGGAGGGAAAGTAAAAAAATAAAGTTTTGTTTATTCATTTATTTAAGAAATGACATCATCTTAAAACTAATTTCCTTATTTTGAGCATGCTGACGCACATTTTATGAAAGTTCCAGGTTAGCAATTGCTGACATAAGCAAACAAAAGTCATCAATGTAATTAAATAGCTCTAGTTTTTCTGAAGGCCTCTAAGCAGCTTTCTCAATTCATGCTTTTCTTTAACGACGTGATCTCTTCGAAAGAGTTACACAAAATTATCAGCACATGCACAGAGGGCTCACAGGGCTTATTTTTCTATTTGTCATTCTTCAAGGGCGGTTCTATGGAATGGAGCTCCCGAAACCAGACGACTGTTGAAAGGCAGTTATGATGTATCCTAAGCCTCTATCCCCATTAGGAGGCAGGATTTCACAATAGGCCTCAAGAGGAATCTTCAGTGTTTATTATTGTAAAGACTAACTAGGCAAAACCTGCTTGGTTTAGGCATCAAATTCCCCTGCTTGCTTTGAACCTTCCATTTCTCACTCATAATGCCAGGGAAAGGTCATAGGAACTGTTTGAGTGTTTTCTCCCAACCTCACCTCAAGGGCAAGTGAGTTAAAAAAGACAAAGCATCAGTAGGGCATAATGAAAATGTCAGTTATTCCTTTCTGGAGTGAGTTACCATGACCTCTCCATGGTCAATTCAAAATTTAGACCTAAAATTCAGTTTGTGCAGTCCTATCCAAGAATAAGCAGCTTCTTACTGGAAGTTATTGGTTCATCATTCAAGCCAAACTTAACACTTAGCCTTCTCTCCAACACTGCAGGTACACCTAGAAATCAGGAGCCTGGAGAGACTCCTAGGTAGGCTGTGGGTTTTTTGTGTGCTGCCTCACTCACAGCTGGGGGCTGCACCCCACCTTGCATCACTTGTGTCGCAGCCATTGCATAAACAGAGAATACATCTTGGTGTGGCAGCTATCTGAATCTGTGATTTTTCCTGGGCAGGGGTACAAGCTTCACTATGGCAAGAGTGATTCAGATTTAAGATTTTTCCTGTTCTGCTCTTAAAGCCATCATTCCCTATTCAGCAAAATTTGGAACGCATAGTGAAGGGGAGGTATGAAATCTCTCACAGCAACAGGTCATCTCTGAAGGCCTTGCTGTCTAGCTGATGCCCAAATTCACCCACGAGACCCAAGCAGCAATCCTACAGAAGAAAGACACGAGCAGCAGTTCTACAGAACGGGGGCCTGTTTTGGCCAAGTTCAGGAGTGAACAACAGCCTTGTAGTTGTGTCAGTGAAGTTGCCTGGTACAATGCATGCGCCTCTGAGGGAGCACAAACACTTGTGCATCTGTTCATCTCCCCCTCCCCGTTCAGGAACATGTTTGCCCCTCATCTTGGCAGCTGCTCTTTTCAAGTTTCAACCATCTGATTCATACAGCAAAAAAGTCTCCCCACAGAAAACATACTGGCTGAACCACTTTGTTTTTCCTGGAGCAGTGCAAACAGTTATTGCAAGGGGAATTTTAGGAAGATTGTGCCTGGCAAGGAAAGCTGACTAAATAAATACGTGTTGTTAATTATCCTTTGCCTAGTTCAAGTGAGCATTTCAAAGTGCTTTGCAAATCATTAATTAAGCTGCAATTTAGTACCATGAGGTAGTTAAACATTATTAATGCTGTTTTCTGCAGGTGGGAGAATATGACACAGAGGGTGAAATGACCTGGATGAAGTCTGTCAGCAGCAGACCTGAGCCCCAAACCTATAAATTTCAGCTCCATGCTTCATTAGACCTTTATATTGCAAAAAGACACGGTTACCTCGTGAAGTATGATGAAAGCATGTGAAAATTTGAACAGCAGATTCAGAAACCATGTAGCTTGTCACCCACATGACAGAAGCGTGGCTGACAGGTGGAGTGATTCCCTGGACAATGCCGCTAACACAGCCTTGTGTTGTGTGCCCCTCAGACCCTGGAGCACATCTTGACTAATTGCAGCCTGTGTAGTTAATCACAGCCCTGACTCCACCCTGCCCAGATACACTGTTTCTAATGCCTTTGGTGCCAGATTTCACAAACGGGTCAGGCATTTAATCCAGTTCTGTGCTTCTGACAAATGTTTGGGTCTAGTATTTCTCTGAAATGGCTCTACATGTTTCAGTTGCCTCACACAGCCTTTCCCCTCCTTCTTCCAGTTAATCCCTCCTTCCAAATAAATGGCTGTGGTGAAGTGTCTCATAGCGACAGAGTGCCAGAAGACGAGGCACTGAAGGCTGATGCTGAGAGATGTTTCCAGGATCACCTGTGTTGGCCAGCAAGTCCCAGCTGATGAAAGTGAAGTCCAAAGCTGAAGACTGACTTTTCAGAAAGAGGCGCCAAGCATCACTTCCCAAAAGCAGAACTTGGGTAGAGGGACTGTTTCACCAGCTTCTCGTAAGACCCGTGTTTCTTTATCTGTTTTTGAGACCTGCCTTAGGTACCACATCTCCTATCAGATGCCCCACTAATTCCTATATTCTCCCAACATCTTAGCCAGTATTCTTCCTTTGTTATTCACCTTAAGCCTATTCGCAAAGGAAACTCTAAATTGATGAAAGAATAAAAGAACAAGAAAAGATAAGAAAGAAGCATTCAGCTTTGAGTGCTCATCTGTGAGATGGACATTTATAGCAAAGAAAAGGTAAAGTGCAAAAGCTGGGGAGATACTTCCATATTCAGCTGTCCTTCTTTTCCCCTGTTGTTGGGCATTATACCATTTTGTTTACATATTAACTTTCACCCCTTCTAAGAGATATGTAATCCTTGTTGCACCTTGGAGCCCTTCATGATCTACTGGGCATGAGCTTTCTAAAAATACAGCTCATTTTTGAGATGAGCACATGCAGCAGTGGTGCAGACAGTCCCCAAACTGCCAGCCTCTCTGGCCAGCTCTGAGGCAGCCCCAGCTGGTGACAGCACTTCCTGAGCAGCCTGGAGCTGCACGCAGTATATACACCCAGGGGATGACATTTTCCATGTGCTTTATAGTCTATGCTACCTCGGCTATAACCCTACCCATCACTGCAGGGCAAGATTGTGCACGGCAGCTGCCAGTCACCTAAATAACGCCCAAGTGATGGTAAACACCTTTTGAAACCTGCCCCCTACCATATGCATGTGGGTGAAGATATGAATTTGCTTACATGTATTTCTACACATATGTATACCTTTATTTACACGTTGCTCATTCACATACGTATGTAGATAGGCGATATGGCAGATGTACAGATGCATCAAGACGCTAGATGGGGCTACAGGAGGAAGAAGATAGATGGGATTATAGTCAATCCATCAGGATCAAGCAAGTTGCGTGTTCAGAATCCTGGCCTGTGTGAGATCTTTGCTGAAAAAGATCAACCATAATAGCAGCATGCAGCACCTGTAATCTCACCACGGGAAGGGAAGCAAGCATACTTTTCAAGCCAAAATGCATGATGTTTTACCAGGAAAAAAAACATTGTGTCCCTTCAATTGTAAATTCTGGGTGACTGTGCTTATACATTCAGAACATGAGGCAGAGGGTAACAAACCACATGCTTGTGGATTATCCCACTTTTTCCACATTTGCATTCTAAAAACCACTTTTGGTGCCCGTGGTTTAACCTCTGTTTCCCTAACTCCTGTTTATGAGTTGAGTGGTCACATGCCATCATGTTGAGTGGGAAAGTGTGTACAGGGGATAAGGAGGTAGAAGTGGTTCCATGTGGTGAAAGAACCGACTATGCCAAAGTATTAAAAAAATAAAGAAAGAGGGAAAAGCAAGGAGATTGGGAATCTAAAATGCTTGTGACCTCATAAGAAGGAAACAGTTGTCTGCATGTGGAAAGGAAACTTGTAGTTTGAAATACTGATAATATAGGTTTTGGTGTTTGAAGCAGGGGTGAAGATTAGACAGATTTAGCTTCCTCTGCTCTACACATGATTCAGGCTGAAGGCTGAAAGACTTCAGTTGGAGGAAAGGAGACCGCTGAGAGACTGAAACTGCTGGCTTCAGTTCTTCCAATTTTAAACTGTTGATCAGCATGAAAAAAAAATACATCAAAAACATTTTAGCGCTGTTCACAGTATTATGAAGTTGCATTGTTAAGTATGTTTGTGGTTTCTTGAGACAATTCATCTAGCGAAGTCAGAGTCCTTATGCTTCAGGGAAAGGCGAAAAAAACACAACAGATGCCTTTTATTCAGAGGGAGTAGCAAGGGTCACATTTATTTTAATAGTAGACAATAAGAGATAAACCACAAAATTATGGGGAAAAAAAACCCCAAGAATGAGAAATCATCTGTTGCATCCCAGATTTGAATGAAAAGCAGACAACAATGACAAAAATCCATGATTGCTGGATGGGTATGTAGTGATGTCTGTGATGTCAAAAACAACTTACAGAACCACTTTTACCACCATAATCAGCTATCAATCCTGGTAGTTTTCTTTAGAAAGATTAACCAAAGAAATACAAATGAGAATTCAATCCCAAAGCATACTTCTATGGTGTAAGCATTCATTGGTGTTGTGTGCTGTCAAAATTTGATACATGAAAGGATGTTTCAGTTATGAAGCAACGGCGATATGGAAATTTTTTATCATATACCATGAAGCAATTTGAAAAGTCAAGATTTTTAGAAGCAGGTACCCTTCTGAAAATCAAGTGTCTCTGACAGATTGCTAGATGAGCACATAAATGCAATACATTTCTGAATATTTAGGTCAAAAACCTTTGGTTTTGGAGTTAATTATATAATCTTAAGCCAGTCCCAAAACAGGGTTCAGAGACCAGCTTAACTGGCATTCATACAGTTCATTACTGGTGGTCCTGAGGATTGCAGACTTGAGTTGGGACTGGTTTCAGAAGTGGAAAAAAGGGGGGAAAAAAAGTTGCATGTGGTTCAAAAGCACTTAGCTCTGCCTTAAAGGGGAAGCAGGCTTAGCGATAATCTTTGCCAACAGAGCAGATGATGCATAGACATAGGAGTGGAATTCCAGTTTCTCTTTGCCATCAGCTTCAGTGTGGCCAAGATTTAAACCCAGTTGTTTTAGGGACGTATCCAGTACTCATTTTATCAACTCAAAGACTTCCATTGACTTAAATGGGAGGTGGATCATACTCTCACAAGTCAATTTACTTGTAATCACAGCTCAGGAAAAAATGCTCCAGTTCATTATTGCAGAAGTGGATGTAGAGCAGATTGGACTGGAGCAGGGAGAAAGCAAAATGACGGTCACAGGACAAGACTACTCCAGGTAGCACCAGGGTGCAAAACCAAGCCAGCTCGATTCCTGTAAAAGAGAATTGGATTTTTTGTACTAGAAAGTCTGAAAGTTTCCCTGAGCCAGGTTTAAACCTGCAAATTGTACAAAACCGCTTTCTATCCGACTAGACATCCTATTACAAAACTGTTCTATATTCTGTAGAGCTGGCGGTGGGTGGCTTTCAGTTGACTTCCTCCCCACACACACACTCACTGCCATTTGCTGCCAAGTCAGAAAGATGAAAAATCATATATACTTGCATTCACCAAGTGATCTCCAAAGCAACTTAATACCGATTCAAGTCTTCCTTGTCTTATAAATCAGATTCTTTCTATAGATTGTTTACCTACCACTTCTAGTGTGTCTCCAATAAATTAAAATCTGCTGAAGTGGTAAAATATATGAAAGATATAGTGAATGGTCTGCAGGCTGTACAGTGGGGCCATTATTCTAAGAGGAAGTAGGAAAGGCAATCATAAAATTTTGAAAAATTATGCAATAACTTTGTAGTTATTGCCCATCTGTATTCATTACAATGATCTACTTCACAGGCATATACACAAACTGGCAAGTAAAAGATGTGCTGTTTGCCTCCAGACATGGCACTAGGCTTCAGCAAATGAAATTCAATTAAAGCCTTTAGAAAAATGGTTGTAAGTGTTCATCAACAGATGGAACGTAATCACCTCTCTCTCCCACCCCCATTTTACATTCCCCCACTCTTGCTCTTACCCTCACTCAGGACACCTTTGGAAGACAGAAGACAAAATTGAATTGCTTCATTTGCAGGGCAACCTCAATGTACTACATGACTTCATTCTCACAAGGCAACAAGTCCCATAAATCATATCTACTGAGTGCACCCATTAGAGCTGCAGTATGACAACTTTACACTTAATACTCTCCAAACAAGGACCACACAAAACTAAGACTGTAAAATTGCCTTTGACTCACAGCAGCTTTTATAACATGCACTCAGCTCAAAAAGACTTAACTTACACAGGTTTTAATCATGTTTGGGCATAGGAGACTTGTCACTGATTCAAGACAATGTGTGTTAAAAAAAAAGAAGAAAAAGCAGAATATATTTGGCAGAGCTCTTTCCCTTGCAGTTCCTGCAGAGAAATATGTCAGTATAACGGAAAAACAATTGTTTCACTTTGTAAAGAAAGGGGATGCTGAGAAGCGTTTCTTCCTAAAATTTAAAAAATAGTGATATTTTGTGTGTCACCATGAAGATAGAAAGGGGTAGGAAACATGGTGTTACTGGGTTAGATCCCCAGCTTGTGTACATCTGCACAAAGCCACGGAAGCAGCTAGAGCTACACACACTCTCTTGGGAGTCCCAGTGCTGCAAGGGTACGTCCTGTCTCCAAGAGTATTTGCAGCATCAGCGAGCCACTGTAATGGCCCCACTTGTGCCGAATGCAAGAACAGGCACAGGCACAATTGCACTGTCAAGCTGCAGCAGTGTGCTAACACCTGAAAGCAGCGAGCCCCAGTTAAGGAGCTGACTTATGCTATTCACAGAGTTACATACAGCTGGCATGAAGTGTTGGGTAGTCAAAAATGTCCTGGCCAAACTGCTCAGAGAAGCCGTCGGGAGCAGAGGCTGCCACTGCAGGCTCCTGCATGAACAAAAGGTTACAGAAGGGGCTTGCCAGTGGATCCAAAGATTTTCATGTGCTTCAAACCAGGGTTCCCATTGCTTCCCTCCAACAGTGTGACATGCATCACTACACTTCACCGAGAGTCTCTTATTACTTAACACAATAGCTTCTTTCCCCCCCCCCCCCCACAGCTACAAATGAGACTGAGGGGGTGAATCTTACACACTATCTAATGGACTTTCTTGGATTTGGAAGGCAAACCCAGAGGTTTATATAACCAGGCTAACATGCAAACCAATTGAAATTACAATGGCTCATTAGAGTATTTTCCTCAAGCATTCAAACCACCGTAAAAAAATCCCCTCCACTAAACTACGAGGGCCTGACTGAAACCCACAAAAGCTGGGAAACATAGTAAGGTCTGACTGAAAGCTTGTCCTTACTTCACCCCTGAGGAAAAGAGTAGAGCATATAGATAATATTGCCTGCTTTTCAGTGGGCCCCAAATACACAGCAGGGTTCTTATGTCCCACCAGCTATATAGGAAGCTTGCTACCATATCATCCCTCCCATTACCACACAACGAGACCTCTGTCTTGCACGCTTGCAGGAGAGCTGCTGTCTTTCTGTCCAGGACCTCCATTGCCACAGGCACCAGTCTTGGCTCTGCTTCCCTGTTCTATAAGTTTTAAGTTAGCACCTGCTATGATTTTCTGTCTCCTTGCCCTTGTCCTCACAGAAAGAGCTTTTGATAGCACCAACACAAAAGAAAATAACACCAAAAAAAAGTGAGAAGTACAGCTCTGGATGCCTGGTTTCCTACGGATTTGTTCCCCATCCCCTGTTCCCATATTCCCCATTCCCACCATCTTTATCACATCTACATTATCTCCCCTCCTTCCCTCTCCACGGTAGCATGCCGTATGCCTTCGCAGTTCATTGGAGCAGTGGTCCCAGCTGTTTTAGGGCAGTGCATGTGCTGCCTGCTCATCTAGTTACTACTTTTTCAGGTGAATAAGGAACTAAGTTATAATTGCATTTTCCTTACCTGAATTCTTTTCCTCTACCCAGCTACCCCTTTCCTTGAAGATTCACAGGCACTTGTCTTCACTGCTACCGCACCGCCAAACTGAGCTGAAATGGACTAATGAGATCAAAAGTTATTAGGAAGAATGGATGTTCTTAAAAAAACAGACTAAAAACAACCCTATCACAGAAGCCTTTAAGACCAGTATTAAATGAATCAAAACTATAGAGTTATCCAGAGGTTCACAGATGAGTCAACTCTCCAGATGCAGCGGATTTTGTTTTCACCTAAGAGTCACATAATTAAAGTTACTCACCTATGTAAGGTTCATCTAAGTTTCTCTGAGACTTCTGAGGTTGCTGCCAGGGTGATCAGTGAAGGTGGGTTTAGATTCCTCTGGGTTTCCCCTCTGAAAATACACTATATGCCTCATATAGGTGCACATGTGGGACCCTCCACCCCTATTTCTGCAAATTGCAAGTTCCAAGCTCTTCACCATCTTTCATGTGTTTTTTACAAACCATACTTTCTACTCTGTAAGGTAGCAAAGTAATTCTATTTATATTTTTCAAGTGAAGATCTGAAGACTCTCCAAGATCAGCATCCTAGTAAAGTATCCCATTGCTGTGTTTTTTGCGAGTATTGAATTATTTAAGTATTTAATCTGAGAAATTGGTTTCACAGGCCTCAACCAAGGATTTACCAGAAGTTTATGGAAAAGAAAGGAGCTGAATGTAGTTCCAGATCCCACATTAATACCCTAGTTCCATCCTCTACCATCCATCCCTTAATGACCTATAATGTAATGAGTCGAAGGTAAAAAAAAACCCAACAAAACAAATATATAGGCAAAAGAGATAAACTAAAAAAATATTTCGATTTTACTTGTACAGTTTTCCAGTCCTGTGTTACGTGTAGTCTAGACTCAACCGTATGCTGAGGACACTTTAAATCACCCTAGTAAATTAGAGATGTGTGAAGAAGACAAAACCTCTTCTCACCTCCTCAACCCCTCTCTAGCTACTACTATTTAAAAGATACTTTGCTCTAATAAGAATCAGCTTTTAAGTCTCAAAAACCCCCAGATTAACACTATTAAAATATAATTATTTTCTATAAAATTGTCTTCTGGAGAAGAAAGCAGCTTGCTGTAAGAATGTGAGCAGCTTCAAACTCTGCTTGAAGCTGGGGACAAAAGTTTCTCTGCAAACAAAGACACATAAATTAAATTTTTTAAAAAATGGATTGGCATGAGCCTGCAGGCTGATGGTTTTAGACACTGAAGCCAAGCATGTACCCCATGAAACACAAACCAAAAGTCTCACACTGAGGCCTAATGGCTAGGGCTATTCAAATATTCCAACTGCTTTGCTTGGTTTTTAAATGAGTACGTGTGAAATACATACTTGGGGATTTGGGGTTTTTTTCACTCAAAGCAAGGGAGGGTATTGTTTAGCTGTCAGACAACAGAGCTGTGCAACCTGAAGGATACATGGAATAAACAGTGCAGAAATTGGTGTAAAACCACATAGATCACACGTGATATTATCTATAATCACTTCTGCCTCAGCAAATATATCTAATAGTTTACAGGATTGGAAAATTAGAGAAAAAGAAAGGATTTCTTCACTTTAGAGAAGAAATGAATAACAAAGGACAAGAGAAGAGTATACAATATCACAGATGCTTTGCAAAGGGAAAACAGTCACATTCAGAGAAGTTAAAAGGTGAGTCACTTAAATATGCTGAAAGTAAACACTCTTTAGCAGAACATATAATTGGTCATTGCTACAGGATGTGCTTGAAATAAATAATTTAGCACGATGTAAATAAGGTTTAGAAATGTATATGAATAAATGCCCTATCCCTGTTATTTATTGATACAACAGTTAATGATATCATTTGGCGGTTGGAAAGCTGGATAAACCTGATTCGATTTTCACATGGTTAGAAAACTTAAAAGTCACAAGAGACCACTGAATCATCTGCTGTATGGTGTTGCTTATTAAGTGTCACCCAAATCCCCTCATACTAAACCCAGACACTTGAGCTGAAATGTTTCTGATCCCAAGAAATCAGTCTGAATACCACGAGTGGAGACCAGGACAGATTGAATTGCCACCAGTGCCTGAGACCCTTGCAAAGACAAGGAGCTGAGGACTGAAACGGTATAAAGGCATGGCTGAAACTCTAAACCATAAGACTGGAGGGACTCAGTGTGGCAGGTACAGACACCCTGACTGCTTGCACAAAGACTGGGCCTGCACAAGCACCTGATAAAGATCAGGTCAATGTCCCAGGCCTATGTGGTGTCTGTGCTTACTAATTTAAATGACCACAGCTCACATCTTACTAGGGTATAAAGGAGACCTGCCAAAGAATCAATTTGAGTCAGTCCTCTTTGGAGCAGCAGATAATACAGTTGGGGACTCTCCCCTCAGATTGGGACACCATCTGAGGATACTTCCCAGGACTCCCCTCAGATCAAGACACCATCTGAGGATACTTCCTGGGATTGAGTGAGCCCTCACCCCCACTGTGGTGAGTGACCCTTTTGTTTGGGTAACCTTGAGTGGGACATTTTCCCTTGTATGAGTGAGTGTGTACACATTGTGGTTCATCTTCCTTAAAGAGTATGCTTTGGTGTTCAGGAATTTGTGGTGTAGTAATACGACATCCAAACTTGTGATTAATTTTGTTCTACCAGAGTGCTGGGCATCTTTGATTGCAATAAATCCCCAGTTTTTGGAGAGCTGCTGCTCTCTGTTTCGTGGGTGCCTCTGCTACAGTCAGAGGGTAGTTTCTCTTTGGGTGTTTGCCCTTCAAAAATGTTCAAGTAAGGTGGTCTGGGGAAAGTTATGAATCAGAAATATATTCTTTACTAAAAATTCAGGGTTTAGTAGGATCTTAGGAGAATTCTCAAGATAAACTCATTCTGCAGGGATTTGACACTGACTGTTTTTTGTGTGCTGTACACATAGCTTCTGGAAGACAAGAAACAGAACTTTATGTGAATCTTGCTTAAGACTCTGCTTCTAATCCCCACCCTGTCCCGCTCTTTAAGTATGTTTCTATGTTTCCCTGTAGCCTCAGCTGCTATTTTTAACTGTGCCATTAAGAGCTGCACTCTTTAGCGACCTTTATATGTGAACTGGGGAGGAAGGAAAGAGACCACCACTGTTGATTCAGCATGCTTATCTAGAGAGGATGAAGCACCCTGGCATGCTTGCCATGTATCAGTGGATAGCAGAAGTCTACAAAGACAGCTCCTGGCTACTGAAGAGCTTCTGACCAAAAAGCAATTTGAGAACTCTTAGTAAGCCTTTGCTGCCTCTTCTACTGTACTTGTGCAAAAAGGGCTTAGTGAGAACTCAAAACCAAGCTCTGCTCATGCTGGATGCCTTTACCACTACCTTACAATACGTCAATGCAGACTGACTTGCATGCCTATGTTCATTTACTGTGCTAAGTCACATTTCTGCCTAAGAGCCATGGAAAAGGTGATGTACCTCCAAGCATTGATTTATACCAGTTCAGCTACAGCACCTGTAAAACTTCTGTCTCAGCTGAAGTTGGGAAGTTCTTACAATCAAGCAAGTATTCAAGATCTAAATCCAACAAAGAAGTGTCTTAAGTTACAGCACCTTGACTCCTAAAGGGAAACACAGAAGTTTCTATTATCCACCCAGACCTCCACAAGACTGAACTAAGAGAATTAGGCACCTCAACATAAGAAGAGAAGATTGCATGCTGGTAAGAAGCTACCTAGAGATTCTAGACAAGAAATGCTTAGTATGGGCTGTGTATCAAAGTTTGTCTCTTAACAGAGCTTAGATACATGACTTTGCAGCCTAGAGTTAAAGTCCTCACCAACAAATAAACATCCTAGGTTCTGCAAGCCACTTGTCCACTCTTTAATTTTAAAAAGATAAAACCAACAACAGAAAAAAAAAACAAATTCCACAAATTGTAGTTAAAGTATTAAGAGAAAGACAGAGAAAGACCAAAGAAGCTCTCCTTTCTGCAGTTTTAACACTCAAGCAATCCTAAGCCCTGGTCAAGTTGCAGTGCCTCTGCGTGTGTCACCAGAGGAATTCCAGACAGAAACCTTATCCAAATAAAGTGCTCCCTGTGGCTGTTCTTCCCTTTTGCCACCAGCTGATGACTGCAAAGAATTGCTTTCTCTCCTTTATAGAACTTAATGGCACAGGGTTTGCAAATATTTAAGTTTTCATTAACACAATTAAATTAACTTAGGAAGAATTACCTTTCCTAGAGGATTTTATAGTTCTCAGCCTTCACACTTTTATACTGAATTTTACAATAAAATATTTCTCTCACTCATAGTCTTGGGGACACTTGCTATTTTCTGACTTTTTTTTTTTTTTTGTAGAGGAACTTTGATATGGTTCAAAACTATAGAGAAATAAAAAAGGGCCAAGCCTTTACCATATAAGAAAATTTGAAGAAAACTTCAATGCTTTAAGGAGGCTTGAAACATTAAGGGATAGCAATACTAAGACCTCATTACCCATAATTCTTCAAATGCCACTCAGGAATCTCTCAAGACTCCTAACAAGAATGCTTGCAGGGGGAATTACTTTATATGAAGGACTCAGGCCCTCTGGTTTCATAAAGGAAAGGTCTATATGTATACCTCAATTTGTTCTCTGTAAGTGTCTTACAACTGGCATGCATGCACATGTAAAGGTTTCTAGTTCCCTTAAAACTCCAGTACACTGTGTAAATTCTCATTTATCCATAAAATAGTGAGTGCAAGAGTCGCAGCACTTCACAATTTATCAGTGATCTAGAGGAGAAGACAGAATGCAGCCTCACCAAGCTGCTTGAGGGCAGTTGCTACAGTCTTCGTGCAGGGCTGTCATTCAGCTGGAGAACGGCTGGAGAGGCTGGAGGAGTGGGCTGACAGGAACCTTACGAAATTCAAGCAAGACAATTGCAAAGTCTGAATGAGGGATGGACAAACCCCATGTAGTTGTACAGCCAGGGGACTGATTGGATGGGTGGAAATTCTACTGAAGAGGACCTGGAAGTCCTGGGATAGTGGTGGACAGAAGGCTGGACCGGAGTCAGCATTGCACTCTGGCAGCAATGAAGGCTAAGAGTGTCCTGACTGACAGCAATAGGAACATGGTTACTTGATTAAGGGAAGTGATCATTTCCCTGTATCCAGCACCTGTTTGGCCATATCTGAAATACTTAACCCAAATTTTTCCCCACACCTCCCTACCTCCTTGGCCTGGTTTGAGATAGAACAGAACTAACTTTGGTCAGTGATTTCACTTTCCAGCTCAGTCTCTTCTAAGTAACGGCACTGTCTGAAGTTAACGGCATGTTTTTGCAGACAGTGTCTGCTTCTAGAAGTGACAGCGCTTGATGTTCACAGCTACTACCAGGGACTGCTGTGCAGAAAGGCTCTTGCTGATACTTGCTCCTATGGAGACCAAGGTCACTGCTAAATCCTGTGTGTCACATTGCAGGTGCAGTAAGTTACAGACCACAGCTGCAGGGAGGAGCGGACAGGACAGGTGACCCTAAACTGACCAACAAGGTGTTCCATCCCATAGATGTCATATTTGGTGTAAAGCTGGGGGATCACAAGGGTCAAGCTCTCTTCCTCAGTGGTCGGTGTCTGAGGAAGACTTTGTCCATCCTGCCTTCAATCCCAATCCGTGCATTCCTGAATCCAGTTCCAGAATTCAGCTCCTGCATCCAGTTTCCATCTGCCTCTGAGCCTAGTCTGGGCCTTCCTCAGTGTTTGCCCTGCAGCATCAGTGGTGATGGAGACGAGGTTGCCAACAGGGTGGGTTGGGTTCCATACTGGTATTGTATATATTTGTGTATATATAATTTTTTAATTACTATTCTCATTAAATCAGTTTTAGTTTTCTTTTCCAATCCATAAGTCTCTCTCCCTTATTCCCTTTCTCTTCCACTTTGGGGAGGGAGGGGTATAATAGAGAGCATTTGTCATTCATCTAGTGGCCAGCCCAGCCCTGACCCATGACACTCCTCAAACAAGAAAGATAGTTATAAACTTGAGCAGATCCAGCTGAAGACCACCAAGATAATCACAAAGCTGAGACCCATTAACTATGAGCAGAGGCTGAGGGAGCATGGCTTGTTTAGCCTGGAGAAGAGAAGGCTTGGTGGGAGGAGCTAATAACTTCCATATCTACAAGAAAGTTATTCAGCAAATGGAGACAAGACTTTGAGAAGATGCACAGCAGGAGAATGAGCAATGGTAATCATAAACTGAAACAACTGAGGTTTAAGTTGTGTATAAGAATGGTTTGGGTTGTAAGGAACCTTTAAAGATCATCTAGTCCAACCTCCCTGCTGTGGGAAGGGACATCTTCCGCTAGATCAGGTTGCCAGAGTACATACCTCTCAGAACAGAAAGCATAGCTATGTGTCATGGGAAGAGTGCTTTAAATCACCTAAATCACTTGTTGCAGAACCCTGGTTTAGGACTCTGCTTGCGGCAGGCTGAGTGAAAAGCACTTCACTCAGTAGAAAGACAGTAATATAGTTTATTGAGGTAGCTTAGTAATTGACAAAATTTAAATGAATCTGATAGAATTTAGCAAAATTCTACAAAGGTTATGAAAGGTTCAATTTGATGGCAAGGTCACTACGATACCTATAAAGCAAATTGATTAAAATGATGGAATTAGAATACTTGTGAAAAAATATGCAGTGAGAAAGTGACTTGGAGTTGGGCTAGGGTAATTTTCATGGAACTGGGAATATAAGGGGTAAAGGTCGGTCTCCAGTTGAGTCACTAGGTTTTCAGAATGGACTCCCTTGCTCTCTAAACTCCTTCTCAGAGAGGAGCCTAGGTGTGGCTAGATCCAATCTTAGACCCAGTCAACAGCTCATGACTAAGAATATCAGGGAGATTGGGAGTGAAAGAGGTAAAGGAGATCCTCCTGTTGGGTCCTAAGTTTCAGAATGGACTCCCTTGCCCTGTGAACTCCTTCAGAGAGTGAGGTTAGATCTACTAAGGTCCCAGACTTGGTCAAATATTTATGACTAAGAGAACTTGGGTGTTGGATATCAGTGTAGTGCTTAAACTTAATTATGAGTATCTTTATGTAATTTGGGGATAATAGCAATTTAAAGAGCTAACAGCGGTTTAAAAAATATTAACATTTTTGAGGTAACTTATAAAGTAGCACCACTTAATCAGTCAATAATAATTTATTATAGTCAATACAGTGACTAGTAAGATTGAACAAAGCTCAGTAAGCAAAAAGCTAATACACACACAGAGCTAAATACAGATATAGAGGTTAACTTATGATTAAGATGTTTTCTTTTTGCAGATTATAGTAACTTGTGGGCACCCAGGGATCTTTAGTTTTTTGTAAAATCCTAGAGATCATGAACACTCGTGAATCCTGTCGTCAGCTTATTACAAGTGGATGATCTTCCCTGTCATTGATCTTTGCAGACAGATACTGCTTCCCTTCGTCATCTTATTACAAGCGGTCTTCCCTCTCATTGGCTTTACCAGCGAACAGTCAGAGTCGAGCCTGAGAGGCATCCCAGCTCAGGAGGAGATACCAGGTCACAGGCCCTGTGGTCCCAGAGAGCTCCAATAGGCCTCACTTTAGGATTAATATTTCTAGGGTCACAAGATTATTTTCTTTGGTCAGTACTTTGGTTAGTATTTTTCCACTGTGGCCATTTATCTTGTCAGGCAAATTTGGCACTTCTTCAGTGGGGGCTGTGGTCTTCTTTTTGTCAGCACCTTTTCAAGGTATTCAAGAATTTCAGGTGCAGTTAGGGAGTGCCTAACCATTCCAGCTCCCTGAACCTGTACCCAGGATTTGCAGGAGTTGAATTATCTTGACTTGATGTCCCACTAGGCAGGATCAGAAGGTATCAAGCTGTTCCAGTCTCCTGCATTTTGTATTTAAATATAGCACAATATGGCACAATGCGGTGGGGATCTGTACCATCACACTGTGACAAAAAAGGTGTTATGTTTACTATCATCACAGCATCA
Organism: Bucorvus abyssinicus; assembly: GCA_009769605.1. Lineage (NCBI taxonomy): Eukaryota > Metazoa > Chordata > Aves > Bucerotiformes > Bucorvidae > Bucorvus > Bucorvus abyssinicus. The sequence continues at coordinate 75,758,779 of CM020025.1, forward strand.
ATTGTATTGGACCTGAGTTACTGAGTATTTGTACCCTTTCAATACAATAAGGGCCAATAAATCCTGTACAGTACCACGAAAATAGCATTTTCATGGAACTGGTTTGTCCTCCAACCTTACAAGTGGCAAATCTCACTTTGAGGATGTGAGATTGTGAGGATGTGAGGATTTAACTGAAAAAAATTTTATTCTATACATTGCTTTCAAATTTTATATAATAGTGGGTCATGATTTATTAATCTACCGTTATTTCAAAATAGAGTTTTGGTAACATTAGTGTTTTATTAGTATTATTAACCTGCAAACCACAAACAAGGTTAGGAAGTAATGAGCAAACGAACATATAAGTATGTCGGGAGGTGTCATGCCACGGTTACTGAATCAAAGGTTAACATTCTTGAGCCGACGCCTAACATCCAAGCTGAAAACAGATAGCTCCCGAAAGTTCTTTTAATAGCATGTTTGTGTATCGGTGTTACTGCTTTTTCTACTTGAGCCCTTCCCACCCACCAAGGAATGCATCAAAAAAGCAAGGCAGATTCTTTATTTGTCATGGTACACCCTCTTGAAACAAATTTTGTACTACTTAAAACACTTTCTATTGAAAACTCATGATAGTTAAAATTTAAAACAATTTTCAATTAAAACTTTTTCAAAATTTAAAAAACAAAATTAACAGTAAAAATATCTTTTGCAACTTGGTAAATTTTAGGCAATTTTTTTTTTTTTAGTAACACTTTTTTGTCATGTTTTGAATGCTCAGTGTATCAGCAACTTATATTTTGATGAAGAGTCATAATCAGCACTTGTTGGAAAGAAATCTTGGTAAATACAGCTTGTGCATGAAACAACTGCAGTGACTGGTGTTTACAGCAAGAAGACCAAATTTTCCACTTCATTTATAACACGAGAGTTGTACTCAAACAAGCCTTAGTTTATATAGGGGGCAACAACTGATGTGCTTAATATCTTTGATCTCAAAATTCTGCTCTGTAGAAGCTAGAAGTTCTTTATAAGAAAAGATCTTTCTGAAAAAAATCTCTCCTAAATTAGCTATGTGTACACATTCATGTATATATAAACCCAGTATGAGTTTTGCAAGCTGCACAGAAAACTGTCATAATTTACACTCATTTTTATTAAATGAGGCCCCAAGTGTATTTGAAAAATGCATTCAGACTTTTAACTCAAGACCCGGAGGAATAGTTCCCATTGTTTGGTATGGAATACTGCAAGTCATACCAGTGTGGATAGCTATGGCCTTAGAGTCTGGGATTGTAAAAAGAAAGACATTACAAGACTTATTACTGAAAAGTGCAATGCCATTAGAACAATATTTGCTTCATTAGAAAACCTTATCTAAAGTGGAAGAAAATCCTTAAAAATATTTATTAAAGTGCTTGCACACAAGTCTTGTGAAAAGGAAGGAGAAACAAATGAAACCAGATGATTTGCAGGCCGACTCAATGGGCTGTGCAGAATGTGTGCCTTCTGAAGACAACGTCACGCTTTTAACTACTTTGCTTAGAGCATTTTCTCCTAGCACATGTCTTCACAGCTAGCAATATAATGAACTAGGCGAGAGCCAAAATTTATTAGCAGATGAGAGGGAAAAAGTGTCAGTTTCATCCATAGAGACATAGTTATTGTATTTGAACCATTGTATTGGGTTTGCGTGACAAGGTTTTGATAGTGGGGGGCTACAGGGTGGCTTCTGTGAGAAGCTGCTAGAAGCTTCCCTTATGTCCAGGTGAGCCAATTCCAGCCAGTTATGAGATGGATCTGCTGCTGAGCCAATCAGCGATGGTGGTAGCACCTCTGTGATAACATATTTAGAGTAGGGGTTAAAAAACCTGTGCATTTTTCAGCCGGAGACATAAATGAAAATATGTGAGAGAAAGAGCTCTGTAGACACCAAGGTCAGTGAAGAAGAAGGGGGAGGAGGTGCTCGAGGTAATGGAGCAAAGATCCCCTGCAGCCCATGATGAAGATCATGGTGAGGCAGGCTGTACCCATGCAGACCATGAAGGTTAATGGTGGAGCAGATATCCTCTTGCAGCCTGTGGAGGACCCCACACCAGAGCAGGAGAATGCCTGAAGGAGACTGTGGCACCATGGGAAGCCCATGCTGGTGCAGGCTCCTGGAAGGACCTGTAGAACCGTGGAGAGAGAGGAACCCATGCTGGAGGAGGTTTGCTGGCAGGACTTGTGACCCTGTGGGGACTCGTGCTGGAGCAGTCTGTTCCTGAAGGATTGCACCCATGGAAGGGACCCATGCTGGAGCAGTTTGCAAAGAATGACAGCCCATGGAGAAGTTAATGGAGAACTGTCTCCCATGGAAGGGACCTCATGCTGGAGCAGGAGCGTGAGGAGTCCTTCCCCTGAGGAGGAAGGAGTGGCAGAGACAGCGTGTGATGAAACGACTGCAACCTCTATTCCCTGTCCCCCTGTGCTGCTGGGAGGAGAAGGTAGAGAAAATTGGAAGTAAAGTTAAGCCTAGGAAGAAGGCAGGGATGGAGGGGGAAAGGTGTTTTTAAGATTTTGGTTTTTTTCATTATCCCTACTTCGGTTTGATTGGTAATAAATTAAATTAATTTTTCCCCAAGTTGAGTCTGTTTTGTGCGTGATGATAAATGGTGAATGATCTCTCCCTGCCCTTAGTTTGACTCATGAGTCTTCTGTTATATGTTCTCTTCCCTGTCCAGCTAGAGAGAGGAGTGATAGAGCGGCTTTGATGGGCATCTGGTATCCAGCCAGGGTAAACCCACCACAATCATTTTCTCTGTGTTTGCAACATTCTTAATGTGATGTTCAGAGCCATGTCACAGTGTGGGAAAGGAGTATTGTTACCCCATTGTATACAATAAAACTTTTGTAGCGAGACTTAGCCATTTTTCCCCTTGACATACATTATGACTTCATGTCACTCTGGAATAATCCTTCTTTGAGACTTTGCCTAACCACTTTTGCAGTGTACAAAGGTTGTGTTGTTCCCCTTGAAAGGCTGTTGGGCAGTCTAGTAATGAGCTGTGCATAGAGACTCTGTCTTCTAGACAGCTTGATAATGTCCCTTATTTCTGACACACTCCACCCATACTGCCTGCCCTACCTTCGTCAAGTCTTCCATCTGGCACAGAAAAGTCATCTCACTTGTTTTCCTTTGGCGGCCACTAGATTTAGGGAGTCACAGGACTGAGCTAGATCTCAGAAGTGCTTACTAGAAAGCTGAGTATTCCATCTTCTTCTAGAAAGTTTTACCATACTGACAAGTACAGAAATATGTGTGCCCCTTGGAGCACAAAACTTCTCACTCTTCTTGCAAGTGGTCACAGGGCAATAAGAGAAGTAACTAAGGACTTGGCCCTAGTATTGTAAGAACCATCCTTTGAAGTCTAAACAGGAGTGTCTGAAGACGGGAAGCAGTTCTGGCAGACAAGGTTCATGTATGGGTGAGTTTGTAAAACCTCATGAATGGCTCCAAGATATTTTCTGGCCCTTTGGCTATGAAAATTAACTTTCTGCATGTTAGATGGTAGAGGATCCTCACAGACATCTGTCACCTCCTGCTTAATACCATACTGAGATACCACCCTTCCTTTCTGCAGGATACTGGAACAACAGATGAAAAACCCCTACCCATTTAAATCCCAGTCCACATAGCTTGTTATAGGGCTACTTTCTGATACTTCTGACTGCATTCCACCTTTCATAGTAACAATAGGATTCTTATCATTAGGTTTTAAAAGTAAGTTGCCCAGTTGAAACACCACGCCTTTGTGACAATGAACAGGTATGTACATCCCAGAGCTCTTAGGCCAGTGTATTCTAAGCACCTCTTGACAGTGACCATTTCTCTTCAATGAGCATAAAAAGACTCTAGACAACTACTCTAGAAAAGGTTCCTAACACAAAAATGTCAAAAGTTAGGTCATACAAACCATGTCTTTAGTGTGTGGTTTTGTTTGCATATTATATATTACAATATAGCTCAACTCCTGGTAGAAGAGGCTGTGCAATTTTTTGCACACCCAGCATTTCTTTCTGGGTGGATTTTATGTTGCCAGGAGGGCATTATCAAGATCTGTTCTGACTTCTGCCAGAGCACCTCTGACCAGAGGGTAGAAGGACCAGCTGTACAGGGCACCGAATCAGAACAGTCACTAAAGTTATTTATTCAGTAGTGCCTGAGAAGGACTCCCTCGCCTCTGATGTAGCAAAGGTCCCTCCAATGGGAGGAGGAATCTAATGGGTGGAAATAGCAGCCTTGCTACTGTCTCCCTGGAACGTATTAGCCAGTGTCCCTGTTTCAAGGTGACATGACTTCCTAAGAGTGTGTATTTGGCGGGCATCAGCACCATTACCATGCTCTGCACAGTCATGCTGATTTCAGGACTGGTGCAGAGTGCAGCGGGTGCCCTCCTGGGAGCTCTGGGGACTTTTTGTCCAGTAAGCCAACTTCTTTAGGTACAAATCAGTTCAACCTGCCTGTTGTCAAAGTAACTATCTCAGTAGCCATATTGATGGAGGATTAAAAAGAGCACTTGCAACTGAAAAAAACCGTTTTCAGTAAAGATCCAAATACTTAACAGATCTGTAGTCTTCTATTCTTCTCAGTCATATCAGTGGGAGTAAGGGCTCCAGGATCTGGTCCTATGTGGATAACAGCATTTTTAATTTCCAGTATTATTTTAGGGGGATTAAATAGATTGGTCTTTCTCTCCCTATGTAAAACCATGATTCATCCATCATGTCAATAGCATCATATTCGTAAATACACCACCGTGTCTGGTGTTTTCCACTGAAATTGGCAAATGTACTTAGAAAGAAGTGAAATGAAAATTTCAGGAATTTCCAGTTGGACTTAGAAAGTTGTGAAAGAAGAGTGATGACTGCTATCGATGTAAAGAGTTATGAGCTGCCTGGTTCTTCTGTTTTATGGAACAGCTTAGCCATAGAACATACCTACTTCACTGCCACTGTGGCCTGGTTCTGGCCACAGCCTTCATTTTTCTGAGGATGTTATTCATAAATGTTCTCTTAATCAAGCTCAGGCCCAGAATTTTACTGTAGAGGCCAAACTAATTGCCAGGATACGTGAGATGCCAAACCCTAGAAGGTAAAGCTAAAATTTGTGTGTCCTGGCTCAGAAAACCACTATGTTTCAAACCTGAAATAAAAAGTGGGTTTTTACATTTCTTAAATAGTTGACTTTTCCACTCCAACAATTAGAACTCTGTCCTTGTCAAAGAATTCACACCGTGAAGAAGTACATCTCCTTCATTTTTTAATTTGACAGAAACAAAAATCTATCTCTCTTTATCTCTCTTTTTAAAGGATTTTTTTTTTTTTTCTTAAGAGAAAGAAGGAAAGACTTATTCCTAACTGGCTAGTGTGCAGGGTTACCACACTGAAACAGGCAGCATTTTTCTGGGTGAAATGGCATTGCCCTGGGTGCCAAGACTCACATGGAAGGTATGCCAAGGACTATGAAGATTTTTATGTCTCTCCTGCCATCATAAACAGGAATGTTTTATCTTTCAACTGGGCAACTGCCATGTTCCCCATTGATTACACGCTTTAATTGAGAAAGGGAGAGATGAATGATTTCCTTTATTCTTTTCACATGTAAAAAATTCTATGGGATTAGCAATCTCTTGGTTCTTATCAGAACATGGGCTCCAGCACAAAATCTTTTGAGATCTTATAATATCTTAATATTATGTTCATAATATCATAAAAATCTCATGCTGGAATAATCTCACTCATTGTTAAGGAATGGAAATGCTATTCAGTAAGTAACAAAATAACAATGCTGGGGCTTTTCAGTTCAAAGTCTGCTAGCCCTCACTTCAATGATTGTGGGAAACATTTCACTTTGCCATTCTCAGTCACATGAGTAAGAAGAAATGAGATGAGGTGACGTGAGACGTGGTGTGTGGACAGAAAAGCTGATGAACCTGAAAGCCTGCACACTTTTTCTGTGTACTAACATGATACGCTCTCTTTGCATCATCACTTGGTTTGATCAAAGAAGGCCACAGCTCCCAGTAAACCATGGATCATGTCCCTGAGTGCATCTCCCCATCCCAAAGACTGGGCCCACAGCCAGCTTTCTGATATGGCACAGCCACGTATTATCCACTGGTTCAGATGGCTGTGAAAGAGCAGCTTTGGAGAAAGGGCTGTCTGCTCTTGTGGGGCTCTGCCCCTCCTTTGCTCAGGGGGCTACTTTTGTGCTCAGGCCCTTGCCACTCACCCGAGTTATGTTGCTGCTGCATCTGCTCCTGGTTTAAAACCTTCCTGATTTTGGCCCTTATCTCAGCCCAATGATTTGGCTTTCTGGCTTGATCTCAGACCTGCCTTCTCACTATGGACTCTTTGATCAGCACTGTTGGCTGGTTGTGGTTACTGTCACTGGACAGTATGGTGAGGTATGGTAGGGCAGCTCCCTTGCTGGTGAGATCTGTGCCCTTGCCTACCTTGCTGTGACTCTTGGCTCCTAAAAGAGCAGTCTGTCTTTGCTGCTCCATGATGCCTTGCATCACTTCATCCTTTAATCACCACAATTATAAAATACTGCTATGAGAATGTATGGGATTCTGTGATCTTGAATAAATCAGTATTACTGATTAAAAGTAGGAATTCTATCCTATCATCAGGAAAGATTGACAATCTACTAGGCAGAAGCATTATATAGATGTCTTAATCTTCAAGGAATTTCTCCCATCCACTCCATTCCTCTACATGTTAAACTTGAAATATTTCACTTGTCCTCTGGAGCCCTGAAGAAGACTCTTTTGTGTTGGGCAGATAGTTCATGTCTCTGAAGGCTGGGTCAGATGAGGAAAAGCTGGAAGAGCTTAGTCAATGAAGGAAAAATCTGTAAAAAAAACCCATCAAAATCCAGCAGAAAACAACAAAAACCACTAATTCTATTCTCTTTAGTATCAAAAGGAATTTTGCCATAGACTTGACTAAGAACTGTTGAATGTAGAAGTATGTTCTTGTCAGCAATTCTTAATTTATCCTTGTCTGTATTCCAGACTAGTCATCTAACAGTGTGATCCTAGGTGCAGGATTGGATATCATTGACTATCATGAGCCATTTGCAGCAAGCATGAGTTAGATTTACTGCGTGTCAGAAGCAGGCCGTGTTCGAGCTAGATCTAAAGCACTCATAGTGAAGGTTATATTCTTCTACAAAAAAGTCCACTCAATGCAGCATCGCTTTTCACTGCCGTCTTTATCTGGAGAAGTGGTGTCCAAACCTAAAATGTAAGTTTAGCGGTGATTTTATACGGAGGAATATTAAAACTGCACCTACCCTTCCCACAAAGGGTCTAGAAATAACCAAAGATTAGTTCTAGTGCCTTAAACCATTGTCACATCAGACTTGTTCTCAGCAGCAAAGCCAGGCTCTTGCTCAGCTCTACTTCACTTTTTTTTTTTTTAATACCCTTATGCTACCACATCAAACCCAACCTTTGACTACTGCAGAGTCATAAAGAAACAGAGGAACTAAATTAGATAATAGCTACATATTGAAAATAATCAATCAGGGAAAAAAAAGTTGTCTAAAAAGGATCAAACAAGATAGCCCACAAGTAATAGTGCCAGAACAATTGAGAGGGCAGTCGGAGTGGAAATCAGCAGCTGATGTTGAATGGTAGGGCAAGGAATAGCTTAAATTGATTTTGTCACTGAAAAAAATGCCTGTGGAACTGTGACACAAGAGCCTAAGCATCATTGACTTCTTCAAGGCTTGCAACTTCAGGGACCATTTTCAGGATAAAGCTATAGCTCCTTGTATTCTTAAATGGATCAGAAATGTTACTTTTCTGTTACAGAAGTAAATGTATACATTTGAACTCACTATGGAAATTGCAACAAACCCTTTAAATAGTAAATTTTCCTCTTTCCATTTCTCCAGATGCCTGAGAACAGCTTACAAAATCCTCATCTCCGCTTTAATTCAAAACATTTGTCAATATCATCAGTAGACTATTACTGCTGTGGAGTATTGTATGCAATATACCTCACTTCCATATACCCTTACATAGTTAATTAGTGACATTAGACACTACAAACTTTGAATGGAAAATTGAAAAGTCACATTGTATTTGGCTGTGCAGTCGAAGATTCTGATGGACAGTTCAAAATTCAAACGACCATAGAAAGAATGCATTTTCCATGAGGATTCTGCAAGGAAAAATCAAACATTCAGTAAAAGCATACAATGAGGTAACTAAATACACTTTGAAGTTAAATGACTAGTTATATGACAGATAATGGTTTGTTTTATTCACTCAAGTCTGTAAACATACATGATACTATAATAATGGGTGATGAACACACTTTTATGACTCTGGATCAACACTCAGAACTGTCAGTTCTTGTCTAAGTTATCTGGATCATTTGGTCATGAAAAAACTGGGGGGGGGGGGGGGGGGGGGGGGCGTGCGGGGCAGGGGGAGGTGGAGGGGGTGGAATTGTATGAGATCAGGGAAGAAAAAAGGAAATCTCATGAGACTATAGCTATGAGGATTGCTGCGCACAGTATTTTGGCAGTTTCTTGACCCAGAAGCACACAGCAAATGAAAAACAGCAATAACAGACTTTGTATACTGTTGGGAACTAACTGAACTGCCAAGAACACAGCAGTTTCTGGGACTCTATGCACCAATAGGGAGGGCTTGTGGCATGCCACCCTCCACTCAGCTGCTCACAAAATTGTAAGGGATGGTGTTTACTGCTGACTCACGCTGGCAGACAGACTTTATTTATTCCAAGCATGATATAAGAGTATTCGGAGTGTGTGGTTGGAACAGAGGAATCTTGCAGCTGCAACAGAGGAATCCCCCAGAGGAAGCTCCAAGAGCTGTTAAGCTTGAGAAGAATAGTTGGGCTCTGTGTTTACTGTGGCTATTGAAAAGCCAGAAGCCAATGAGAGGGTATTCCTCAATCTGCAGCATGTAGCGTCTGTTCAGAATTGATGGTAGTTTTAGCTGCTTGCAAACACTTTCATGACCCCTATCACTCATGTTTAACAAACAGAAGAGTGCAAAAGAAGAGTCTGATTGATTGTTCTTTATTCTAAACTTTTGCATCATGCCAGCTTGATTTTATTAGCTTCAGTTGCTTTCCCTCTGATGTAATCTTTTATAATGCTGGAAAGGGAACTTTGAACACACATTCTCAAGTTTTTCTTGTTCTACACTTATCCTGCATTGAGTACAAATTATTACAAGAACTACAGGACAAGGAGACTTAGAGTCTGAAGGCGTCCCCTGTCCCCTAGTAACCTTCCAGTTAGATCTTCAAGATCTGCTGTGGATCTCCTGATAAGCATCCTTCACAGAAGGAGCTGGCATAAAAGAAGTTTGTCCTTACATTTAGTCATGTTCTTAAGTGCAACAGGTTGGCACAGCCCCAATAACTCTGATGGAGCTACCTGATTTGCAGCAGGTATGCAGAAGCCCAGTGGGTTTTCAAGAAGTACATTAAAAAAACCCCTCCCACTAACAAGGTGAGATCATATGTTGGCATAGTCTCAGAACATAAAAGATCTAAAAGACCAAGATGATATGTTACACCACATTACAATGAATAATAGGACTCTTTATGAAACACACACCTAGTAAATACATTTAAAAAAAAAAAAAACAAACAGATATTCACCAGCCAGCTGTGCGCTCTTCTGCCTCTACTGCCAAACATCAACAGCAGAGTCAGAGATCTTGTTCTCATGGATTAGCAAGAATGGGGCTGCTCTGCAAGGCAGAACAAGCCTGGAGCCAGGGACAACCCCAGCACAGGCAGTGATGGTGCTCTCACCAATGAGGGCAGAGTTCCAGAGCATTCAACCAAATCAGAGCAGGGTGCTGGTAACAGGGTCCATCAACAGCCTAAGGCAAGGCAAGGCAAGGTAAGGTGATGAGTCAGGTCTGCCCATCTACCCCCAGTCAAAAATACCAAAATAAGGCCAGATGCAGGAGTGGGGCCAAGCTACCTGAAGCATTCATCCAGAGTCCTTCAAGAAAGCCCCATGAGTAAGCAAGCACAAACAGGACTGGACACACAACAGGCCTAGTATTTTACAGACATCTACGTCAAAGGATCAAGGAGAGGCAGATGAATGATCTCTTAGCTATTATTGCTATATAATATTGATATAAAATTATTGAAGACATAACTCAGAAAACCTAAATTAAAGGATACATACTGCCTTCAATAGTGCATTGTGCAAGAAGCAAATCTCAAAATACTGGGTCAAGAATAGTAGGTTTTTCTTCCATTTGTAGCTCCTGGAAAGGATTATATCAACCAAGGCAGATGATCTAAGGACATGAATAGAGATCTCTGCAGCTGGAGCCCAGCCATCATGTAACATGCCCCTGAAATATTTATTTTAGTTTGGCTAAAAGGAACTGTATTTCACCTTGCTGTAGTGGATCATAGTTTGTCAGCAGGTGTCTACATCATCTGGAGCATCCTATTGTAACCAGGTTAAATAGTGGCACAAGATGTGTGACTCATGATTGAACTCATGGCTACAAGGCAAAAGACAAAGAGCTGCTTTTGGAAGGAAACAGGCCACCAAAATCTCCTCTCAGAAATAACTGAAGAGAAATAGCAAGGACTTTGACAATGAAGTACTTTTTTTGGTTGACAAATATCTATACATCACAACCATGTCAGCTTTGGTGAAAATTTCCACAGATTCTAGAACAGAATTTCTGTCCAAAATAAGAAAGTGAACAAAACCTGCCAGAATTTAGGAGATGCAAGCCCAGATTCAGTTTCTGTTTTCAGGCAAGGACATAATGCCAGACTCCAATGTAAAACAAGATCCCTCAAATTACAGGTGAGCAGGGAATCAACTGGGGTCTACTACATCTTGTGTGAAATCATCCTCTCCAACAGGGTACAAAGTCCTCCTCTCAAATGCAGTAATTACTATGTTTACTTAGCTATCAAGTGTCTCCCTTCATAAAAAAAAAAAAAAAAAAAAAAAAAAATTCTAAAACTTTTCAGTCTCTTTTGGCAGGAAATGAAATCAAATGCCCAAAGACCCACTAATTTCTGAAATGAAAATCATTGTTTATCAGTAAGTCTTGTTACAGGAGAAAGTCTGTTGCTTCTGGTCAAGCCAGAGAGGTGTAATGGCCCAGAGAGTTTTTTCCTGCTGAGGGCTGGGCTGCCTGGGCTCAGGGCTAGCATAGAGACAGTACAGCTGATGGTGTCCCCTTTCCCTGGGTGATGTTGGGGAGCAGCTCCCAGACTACTTTGCTGGAAGGTAGCAGTCGGTACTGGTCCGCTACCGGTCGGAGATGATTTTAAGATAATTGCTTGTACCGTGCCTGAGCTGGTGTTCCAGCTTAGGCATCTTCTTTTCCAAGTTTATTTTTAGACACCCCATTTATGAAAAACTGCTGTCCCTTTGACTGAATTTCAGACTTTCTAGGAAATTACTATGGACAAAATGATCTTCATTTCCAAAATAATTCTACCTAGCAGGCATTTATACAATAACTCTTAGATGATTTAACATACCTCTTCTGCTATCAGAATATTGATATGATGTGGGGGGAAAAAATGGCATTGCTGCTTTGCTCGTTAATTTAATGAATTAATAAATTAATTGAATTTAATTTTACAGCAATTTTTCTAATGAACTGTTGCAGTTGTTTTCTATTCAAACAAAATCGTGGGAGTCAACATGTTTATTGTTTTGGAGGCAAAGCAAATCAAGTTGTAGAAGGTGTTCCATACAGGACATTAAGGAGATATCTCTTGCCCTGTAGTCCTCCAGCGCCTATGTATGTTACAAGTACTCACAAGTCCAGCTATGGCCATTTGCAAAGGAGACACTGATGCACAATTTGTACTATTTCTAAGCCACTAGCAAGCTGTGACTTTAACCATTCAGTTTCCCCTGAAATGAGACAGGTACATTTCCTTCAAAGAAACAACATATAGGCTTTTTTTCCCCCCCTTGCAATAAGTTCGCCCACAGAAATTCTATCTTGATTCAATAAAAAAGCCACATATACCACAAATTTGGGGGAAAAAATAAAACATATTACACTACTAGGTTTCACACCTTCTTACAGCCAATCACAGCAAAACACTGCAGAATTAGTGATGCATGGATTACAGGAGTTTAGTGCTTCAGCCAGTTACGTATGTGTTTCCATGTGCTTGTAGATGGATATAATCATTCCTTTGACAGGACCAGGATACAATTATTTCAAATATTGTAAACATATTGTGATTCTCTCCACTCATGGTAGCTGAGATTATCATGGTCAATATGCCTGTCATGCAGAAGATTTTAGAGTTAAACTGGCATTTGAACTGAATTCTCTTACCTCCTGGTCGATTTATCCCCTTGGTTATTATGCTTTTGTGCTTTCACAACTAATGAAAAAAAAAAAAGATTTTCTTCTCTCCTAGGAATAATTTGGAACACTCAAGCATTTTTCCAAAATAGGAATAGCACTTTCTACCCAAATTTATATTTACTCCTTTCAGGTTTTTTTTCCCCATCTTGGTTTGAAACTGGCTTGCTTTGCTTAAAGCACTGATACGGCCTTGCCAGACATGGTGACCGAGATCGCTTTGCCCTCTTTCATTGCCAGTTGCTGCATCTGATTGAATTTTGTACTTCTACTGAACGCCTGGCCTAGAGCCCAAAGACTCACTGTTATCCCTCCCCTGAGTGGAATAGAGTTAATTACTAGTCCTGCAGAATAACAGGAAACCCACAGTATTTCTTACAATAAGAAATCATAATAATTTTACCATCTGTGGAAGTTTTTTGAGCCACAGCAGTCCAAATGCAAGATTTCTGATTTAAGTCCACCAGGTATTCACAGTTTTTATTTAATTAAAAACTTTATAACCTTTTACTCCACTGGCTCTGGTCATGAGAAAAGCTAAATTGCCCATGCTTTCAAAACACAGAAAGATCAAATGAATCTCAGGTTGTAATGGAACCAGATTGTTGTGCCAATAGCAGACCTCTGTAGCTGCAGATAATTGACCTTGATTACCCTGACGTACTGTTATCGAAAATAATTGGTTGCCTATGATGCTTGCAGAGCATAAGATTGACAATTTTGCTCACTTTGGGCTGTGTGGTTTGATAGAAAAAGATATTTCACTAGTAGAGTTGACATAGAAATTTCATTGTGTATCATGATAATGCTTCAGCAGCCATGCTCAGTCTAACAGTCCACCTTCTAATATCCCTGCATCTGAACAAACTGAGCTCTACATGCCGAGGCAAAATGGTCAGAAAAACAGTCATAGTTTCATTTAATATTCTTGAGATATTTTGCCAATAAATATACAGTACTCATCACCTAATTCTTCTTCTTTACTAGCCTGGCAGAATGATGATGAAAACAAATTTTCCAAGTTCCAAATACCAACATGAAAAGCCTGACAATCAAAGCCCTGTTTTCTTCAACATGAAAAAAAAAATCAAACTTAAGTTTAAATAACAGTGGGATAGTGACACAAGAACAAAAGCCAAAAAGCTCCCAGATAAGGCCAACAAACAGCTTGCCTACTGCCTCTCTGAAGAGCTCATTCTTTTCTTTTTTCTCTTTTTCTCTTGTGTATAATACTGTATTTCGAAGACTGGCGTCCTAGTCTTAACCTCAAATTTTTACGGCTTATGCAGAATTGTAACTCCAGTTTTATGTGAAACAAAGAGGTTTGGAGGATAGAGGTAAAGCTCCTTTTTTTAGCACTTAATTTCCTTCTTTTTCTTAGGGTGAGAGGGATCCATTAACAGAAAGAGCGAGCTTGGGATTCAGGTCACATTCCTGATACTGACTTTAGACAAAAGACGGAGCACCTACTGATGTTAGCAGGGTATTTTACATGCTTGGTCTCTGATTGTGTTTTCCTCTGCTTAGTTTCTGTTTTCCTCTGCTTTCTAAAGAGTTCCAAGCAGCGACTGAGACTGTGCTTTATGCTGCATTCTGTAATTTGACCTGAGGTTATTACACCCCGGCTCACACTCACCTCTCTGCCTGAGGACCTTTATTAAAACTTTTTGTCTTTTCTTGCAAAATAAGCAGTTCTGAGCACCTCCTGGTGGGTGCCAAGATAACTTATTTCTTCTCCTGGCCACAATACAGTTGTCAATTGTGAACATTCAGGCCCCCCAAATACCAAAACTAATCTACACCTTTAATCTTAATGAGAGGAGGATCAGCCTTGTCTTAGAGTGCCCATCAATCTTTTCATGCATTTCAGCACATTCCTCAGATAGTTCTGATGTAAAGAATATGGTAAATCTCAGAAACGGATTAACTCAGGACTTTTTTTAAAAATTGCATTATTAATATGCTATTGTTTTTATGACGTTATGGTAAAATTTTGTTAAAGTTTTTGAGTTCTGAAATGAAATCTGAATACAGGAAGAGGGTTAAAAATATTCTAGTAAAAGAATGCTCTTGTCTAGCGGAGAAAAGTTATCTGCCACTCACTACTGGCATCAAAATGAACACAGTTGATAGCCGGCTGCTGTTCAGATGAAAGTGTTGATGAGAATAAAACATACTTACAACTGTGCTCTGAGATAAATATTGAATATGACTTCCCTTTGCCTCTGCTTGCGGTGAAATTTCCTTCAGTGTTTGTTGTGGTTTTCCTAATCCAGGCAAAATTGAGAAAGATAGATAATAAATAAAGGTGAATAACTCCTGAAATGCATCTGAGAAACTCATGCCATTTTCATTTTGGTACTTTAATGGGAATGTAACACACAGTATAGTATCCAATCACTTCTGTGGTTACATCAAGTATTTTATATGAGGAAAGAACATTAGGTCACTAGCACCAAGTCTTTTAATCCATTTCTCACATATTTCTTCCACAGAAACCAATGGAATTACAGTATGAAGAACTGGCTGTAGAATTTGACCCTTGTGTAAGTCTTCTCCTTCCTTGTTCCCCAAATTCCCAACACTCTAATCCATGACATGTCTCTTCAAGGAATGTTTTCAGTGCTGATCTGCAATTACAGATTATGCACAGAAAGAGGAAAATCTGAATGATTTAAAGTCTTAAAGGGAAGTTCTGACATAAACAAAGAAGTCTCATTTACAGAGGAAAATTAGTCAGCTATAGTGACATAAATTCTTCTATAATACCAGAATATCTTAAAGTATATATTATATTTTTTATATAGTGTGTATATATATAAACTTCAGAAAGTGAATCACTTAGAAGATACTTACCTGAAAAGTAAAATCACTGAGTAGAGGATTGGTTCTGGTTTAGCTCAAACCCGGACAAGCAGCTAAGCCATTTATAGACGTAGCTTTATAGAACAACTAAGCAACAAATGAATTGAAGTACATTCAAAGTTCGTCATTGATATGCCACAAACATTAAGAGAGACTAAATTAGGTTATTAGGGATTGTTCACAAAGGAATAATAAAACACTTGACAACAAGCTGTTGATTCAGACAAACAGGAGAATTGGAGGTTGAGAAAAAGGTAGATTTGTGCAGTGATGCAAGGTTTGCAGCAGCCTTGTGGCTCATGATTGAATTCTTGCGTGTTTAAAACAAATCTCTTTCCTCAGAGAGGACTTTCCTAACCATTGTCAGGAAACTTAGTGCAAAATTCATATGGTTAAGACTGCTACTCCATGTCCATATTCAGTTCATAGTTTCTTAGCTGAATTAAAAGATCGCTGGGAATGCAATGGATGAAAACAAACACACACTTCTGAAGCTGGACTCAGGTGCACCAATGAATAGTGCACAGCATAGGAGAGACCTGGTTTAAAAGATATTCCTCCCAAGAATGCTTAGGGCCAAGACAAACTTCAGCTGCTCTACATTTAACAAGTTCTCATTAGTGCTGTCATACAGTCACCCACAAACCCTTCATGTGTTAAATTTCTTTTTGAGAAGTATGACTCATTCTAAGAAAGAGCTGAATTAAGGTGTAAAAATGTGTATCTCAAGCAGATAAATGCACGTATTTGAACCCTGAGCTGACATGACTACAAGCCTGGGAATGAGATATTACTGCTCTTGGGAGAGAGACAGAGTGCTGATTTTCTGTTGGGTATTTCTAAGCGTTGATGTTCCATGCAGGAGAGTTTTTCATAGATGGTTGCTTCTTGGAAGGGTAGTTAATCCCCCTCTCCTCCTCTCAGCCTCCCATAGAGCAGTCTTTAGCCAGGATGCTCTGCCTGGGTCTTTACCAGATGAAAACTCGTAGAATTCATCCACATACTTTCCTGTAACAGTGTAGAGAAGAGCAGACAGGATGGAAAGGTTGCAAGATTACAGCTCTAGAGAGGGAGAGGCATTTTGATCATGGAGGTGGTTAGAAGCATGTTTTCTAGCACCTACCAGAGTTGTGCTGGGTATCCTGTTGGAAAAGTTAGATTTTTTTTTAATAAGTTTATTATAAGTTATTATAATTTATATTATAAATTTATAAGTCCACTAGAGGCCTGTTAGCTCGAAACAAATCTCAAATCATTGTGATGCTACAGCTATTTGCTCATTATTATGGAAATAAATCAAAAGCAAGCTTCCAGTAAAAAAAAACATGGCTGGAGTAACCACTGCCGTGTTCCTGAAGATGCCAATGACCCAATGTCTTTAGCATTTCAGTGTACGTTTTGGCCACTGAAGGCTCAGTTTTTCAATTAAGGATCAAAAAGCCAGCTTTGGGTAAATTTCCCAACCTAGACAATGAGATTCTTGTTCTTCATGAAAAATTCTGTTTATTTAAGCTTTAAATTTGTGTTTGTATTCACTTTTGAAAAGCACTTTTGTGCTGGAACTGGGTCATATCATGTTTAAAGAAATTATGGGAACCTGGTTGAAACCGGAGCAAGAGACTTACATGAAGACGCTGATGATTATATATCATAGGACAAGTAGCCTTCCCCAGAGAAAGGGGAAGTTCAACTCAGCTGGAAGTGAGGGCTCTTATGCTTTTCTGCTGTCTTATTTGCTGGACTAAGGAAACACATTCCTTGATCTACCCCAGTCACTACCTCCTTACAACCTATGGGGAATGCTTTGTCTCCCTGTCATTGGCAAATAGAGAAAACCATGGAAAGTGGGGTTTTTTTGCAGCAGGTAATGGGGCAACAGGAAGAGTCATCCCACCAGTCAGAAAAATAAGTATATTCAGAAATCCATGTGAGAACAGCTCTTCAGCCTCATAATCTGCATTGAGGAATAGAAAGGCTTCACTGAAGTACATGTAGTTTCTAGTGAAGCATCCCGGGTTTTAGTTACCTCTGCTGTAATGAATGCAGGACACCTCCCCTTCTAGGAATGTTAATAGTGCACTAGGAACTGGAAAGCATTTAGCTGGTTTTGACACATTTTCAGGATGGCTCTTGCAGTTTGCAGAAGAACCTCTGGTTCCCCCCCTCAAGCCTTTACCAATCTGCAGCAATTAATTTCAACCACCCATCTCACTTTTTTCCCTGTTTGTGTAAAAGTATTTTTCCATTCATTTTCCACTTCTCGCACAGTGGTAAGAAGTGGAAGAAACAGAAGCTAATTTATTTACAAATATTATGAGAGTCTGTGTTACCTGGTGTACTATAGCAGAATTACGAAAGAATATTTTCACCTCTTCTTTAAACCTGAGTATACAGATGTTTACCCGAACCAAATAAAAACACACAAAAAATTGTGTAGTGATTAACCCTAAGATTTATCAGAGCCCATTAACCCTTTCCTATCTTCAAATATTCAGCCTGCTTATAAACAAAATACTTTGCTCAGCTTTGGTAGCAAATATTGTGAGACTCCACTTACATGGGATTTCAAGCCCTGCTTCTTTGAAGCAATTACTGATATCTCAAATATCTTAACATATAAAGAATAGTTCTTATTTGCAGGCACTCAGGAATTTCAAGTTCTTTACATACTTTCCACTACCCATGTGAAAAGTTCCAGTACCCGCATGAAATAAATAAAGAGATTGTTGCTGTGGAGAAGTGTTGCTGTGTTGAGTGACTAGAAGTAGATAGTTAGCCTATATTTAATACCTGGCACCAAAAGAAAAACAGCTGATTATCTGCATCATTGATTGCACATTGTCTAACCACTGTAGTTAATGAGGCCGGCAGGTTAATGTGTACCTTGCTACACTTTAAGGAACCAGAGCCTTGTGAAGAGATGCTGATGAGACTGGAACATCCGAGATGCTGATGAGACTGGATCATCCAAGATGCTAAAACATAAACAGGAAGGTTGGAGTTTGGACTATACAAACAAGCTTCCTTTCAATTCAGATTTTTTTCAAGGGAGAAGGAGCTTGCCAAAGTTTTTTATTCTTTGATGTAGAATACTGAACATGCTGAAATATACTTTTTTCACAATACTGAAAAAATTATGGCTTTTGAAACTGCTGACAAATGCAGAATACTCAGATCTGTACAATACACTTACTCAAATGATGAGGTAATTATCTTCTCTACTTACCATGTCCTCTCACTTTCCAAATCATACTAATTTACTTAGCTTTTTCAGAATGACACATTGTTTGCTAGGAAAAAAAAGTCTATATAAGCGAAGGATGTACAGCATCCATTGTGTGACTTTAAATGTAAAAACTGAGCAAGGTCAAAGAAATATTTTCATTGTGTTACAGTGCAGCTGCCTGCATTAAAACAACCTACACCCATAGTCTCAACACAGCTTTGTTGGATTTTAACAAAAGTGATGGCCAGCATGAATTTGCAGTCAACGTGACAGGAAACCTAGCATTAAACAGACTCTTAGTTTCTATGGCAGTTTACATTTTCTTGATACATTCTGCCTGAATTTTTTCAAAGTTTCCTATAGGGTTTGGATTACAAATATTTCAACCTTATTTTTGAAATTTGTAAGTCTGTTTTATATAGGATGTACTGTAAAGAATTACCAAGTACTGAACACTTTATCTTCTTTTGCTCTCGTTTTCTAAATATAAAGACAAGTAAATTATTTAGGTATAATTCTTATTTCCATCGTCTCTTGATTCTTGATGATTTAATTTCCACCATTTTTAAAGATGCTTAATATTCTTACTCATCACTATAAATCACTATTCTGTTGGTTGACTAAACTGAATATGTTCTCTGTGTTAAATGTTTACTGGTTATTTATAATTTAACAGTAAGTTTAATCTAACGAAAAGAAGCCTCAAGGAAAGATATATATTTTCTTTCTCAGAGACGAATAACTTAAGAATGAGCTCAATGTTAGGTCATTTTCTAGTCATGGTCCCGATTTAAATATACAAGCATTCTGATTGAGAAAAGCATTATCAGATTTGCTGTTCAAGCTATTTTTTTTTCACCCCCTGAATCATGTAGCTACATATTATTTAGATATCATGGAAATAAGGAGGAAAAGAAGAGAAAAATAAGGATATACCTGACATATTCTCAAAAAAAACCCAAAAAAGCTTATGGTAAACGTAACATTAAATGCAAGGTAGATGTAAATACTAAAAAAAAATGCAACTGTCTATGTTTGCTTTGTTCTTTAGCAATTTTCACAGAAGGGAGACTGGCAAAGAAGCAAACTACAAAACAGAAAGCATATTTCATACACTTAATTATAAAATTCACAGCTCTGTTCCTCAAATATGTCGTCTCTAATAGCTCTGCTACCAACCAGGATGCCTAAGAGGCTGGAGAACTTCTGTTATTCACTTTGAATCTTATGGATTCAGTTTGTGTTTTCCATCACTTCTCCAATCCCTCCATTTGACAGAATAGGGAAATAAATCAGAAAGACCAAGTTAGCTGAAAATTTACAGTTCAACACAGCCAAAATGTAAATTTCTTTAAACAAACAAACAGACAAAAATTACAACATAAAATGAAGTACCAACATTAGTATTAAAAAAGTGGGAATTGAAGAGCTAGGCGATGCAGTTCACAAGAAAATACTTCTCTGTTTATTGGGTTTATGGGTGGTAATAATAGTATAAGGAGTGGTAATATTTTTATTATGTGTTGTAAAAAGGGCCTAACCAGTATGGGAATGCCATTGTGTAACATACTGTACAAACATGGAGGGATGCCATAACATAGGGCCTCATGTCACCTACACTGTCCAACAAAATTTATTTCTATGCTTTGTATTCTTCTGAAAAATTGCTGCTGAATGCAAACTGCTAATATTATGTGCTTACTACTCAAACTGAGGCACAGATTTCCAAAGCAGTACAATCCTGAGCTCACTAAATTACATGAATCCAGATTCTACATATTTTCTCATTATAATGTGTTGACGGAGCATTAAAATAGATTTTAAGAATTGAAATTAAGTGATTGTGTTGTTTTGTTTTACACATTAATTTTGTGTCATAGGCACGGATAAATAGGTCCTTAGTGTTCATATTTTTAACTGGTGGCTGAAGCTGATGAGAGGACAGTGGTGCCTGATTTCATAATGCACTTCAGATCCTGCAGCCATGGGAGATTTTTTTATGATTATTGCATTCCAACCCCTGCTCCTCTTCCATTTTTTGAAGATATTAATACTAAAGGCCAAAGAGCCAAAAGGCAAATAAAAGAGAGGTAAAATATTTTTTTAATCTAATGATAAAAAAAAAGAAAACCTATCCTATGATTCTGGGATGACGGACTTCTGATTTTTTTGACACTTAGATTGAATCATTCTGCGAATAAGAACAAGTGCCTGTATGTTGCCATATGTAAGTATGTTTTGTTGGGATGTATCTTTCTACAGCCTGGAAATCATGCTGCCAAAATGCCATAGATGCCTGAAGGGAATCTGCACCTCTTGATCAATGCCTAGAGCTAGCTAATAATGAGAAAGCAAGCAAGCATGCATGTGTGTGTAATTATAATGGTGCATGCTGAAGCAAGTAGCTGCATAAACTACGGAAGTGAAATGCACTGGGCACCCAATTTCTCTTCAAAATGTGCCTGGAGGAACAGCAGATGTAACTGAGTCATTTGACTAAATAACTGTGAGTGGAAGACATTATAATCTGGAAGGAGAGGAAGGCTGACTGGCTGTCTGTAATCCAGTGGCTTGCCACTACGGAATACTGCAATCAATGTCCTCCTGGATGGTTTCTCCAGATGTTCTCTGGGGTCTGATCCCATTTGTCTGTGGAGTTGAGTGCTTTCTCCCACCAAGTTATAGATGATAGAAGGCTTGCCAAACACATATGAGGAGCAGCCTGAGTTCTGCTTCTTCCAGCCATGAAAGTTTTTGTTTGGGAAGCCATACAGCTAGCAGACTGAGGGATAGGTGACTGGGCTTTTAAGAGCTAGGGATGTGTTTCAGTCTGGACCTCTAGTATGACCTATGGACTCTTGGTTAGCCTGGTGGTCTGGCAAACCATGGTTAAAGAAGAAACTTATTTCCAAACAAGGCAGTTTTGTCTGTGTGTTTCTGGTACTGCGCCATGTATTGCTAAGAATGTTTGAGACTCAAAATCTTCTTAAAGTCTTTTGGGGGGAAGAAGAGTGATAACAT
This sequence comes from Bucorvus abyssinicus, assembly GCA_009769605.1. Classification (NCBI taxonomy): domain Eukaryota; kingdom Metazoa; phylum Chordata; class Aves; order Bucerotiformes; family Bucorvidae; genus Bucorvus; species Bucorvus abyssinicus. Next base: position 75,780,292 of record CM020025.1, read on the forward strand.
ATCAAGGACTATCACTCCAGCTATTAAATAAATAATCCATTTTTTTGGAACCAGTTCAATGTCCATTCACACAAGTTTTATCGTGGGCTGACAACTGCCAGCACAGTGACCAAGTGGAGAAACTGGATCTTGTTGGCCTCAAAACATGATCAACACTAAAAGGTTTTTTTAAAAGATTACTTTTTTTTCCACAAAGCTAATGGAGTATTTTCGTGATTTTGATTTTATTCCAATAGTTGTTAAAAAAAAAAAAAAATTGTTTCCCAGTATCTGAAATCCAGACTTTGTAGCATTGAGAAATTGAAGTGAAATGACCTCAAGCTAATTGGGTTGATTTTTTTCACTCAAATCTATGCAAACACAAAAAAGAAGTTAAGAAGAAGAAGAGAATCAGTTAAAAAAAAAGTAAACAGCTTTTAAATGGTCATGTTGGATAATTTAAGCAGCTACTGTGATGAAAACAGATGCTTTTTTGTTGTTTTCCTGTATGTCTTTGAACATATGAGAAGGTATGGTCAAGCCACAGGACACATGACGCCACTCCATGTTCTGTTCAACGTAAGATCAGTGCCTATGACTTGTAATACCTCTTACTCACTCGCATTGCAAACAGGATCTAAATTCTAGCTTTGGTTAAAAACAAAGATGAAATTAACTCTGAGAACTATCATGGATTTTGTGTTGAATGCATTGTCTTTTTATTTAGCCTGACACCAGGTCAACTGTTACATGAAGTTGCCCGTTTTGCAGTCCTAAGCAGGGATGGGCTAGCTTGGACCGGGGATGTTCATATTTTGTCTCCAAGGAAAAGAAAATAGTTGTTTACTGAAAGTGAGAGATATTTGTAATTCAGAACTACTCTTCATTTGGCCCAATAGTTAGCGGTGGTGCTGAGGGACACGTTTTAGTGGTGACTTGGCAGTGCTGGGTTAATGGTTGGACTCAATGATCTTAAAGGTCTCTTCCAACCTGGATGATTCAATGATTCAATAATTCGGTGATCATAAATGGACCATAACAGGAAAAGCAGTTCAAGTACATTTTCCAGCTTTTTCTTGTAAGTATAGGTTATCAGACATAGTAATGAAACGGTCAACAAGGGATACTGCGTTAACAAAATAAGTCTCAATATTTCTTTGCTAATAGCCCCCTACCTATGCCTCTTCATGCAAAATAACATCCTCTCTAGCCAATAATGCTACAGCACACATGTCCTCTGGAACCCATCTGGGCTGTGCCTTAAGTAGTTCTGTATAATTGAGTTTGCACAGCTATGGAGCAATACAGAGCATTCTGCTTCACTCCCAGGAGGCATCAGGTACTAAGTATCACAAGTTAACATTTGCATGAGGTTTCTTGGGTACTCACATATAGGAATGACATCCTTGTTGCAGGGGCTATAAAGTTTCCAGACAAAAAGTTTCCATATTCCAGCTAGCAACTATGCAGTAATTACTTGTCTAATGAAATGAAACAGCTTCTGGGGTGGAAGGGCAAAAGTAAGCAAACAATTAGATGGCAGATTATCTGTATTACCTGGTAAGATTTTGGCACAGCCACTGTGGCAATATTGTTGGTGTACCAAGATTTTTAATCCTTGTATTTACTATGGGATTACTATGGGATATTTGCTCTCTGTACTTCAGTAAAGAAAATATTATTCAGTCTATGTGGCCAATTGAATAGATTACTCCTTTTCTCTCTCTTTCTCTCTATAAAGATGAAAGGTTGAGACAGCCCTGATGGGATTGGCACCTATTTCTTCCAAACCATCTTTTAGATTGAAGTGGATGCTTAGACAACAGAAGTCAATCCTTTAAGTGTTCAGTTTGGGATATCTTACATGATATATGTATATATGAGGGATGGGATGCCATGCAATGGGACCTGGACAAGCTCAAATAGTGGGCCCATGTGAACATCATGAGCCATCAAGGCCAAGCGCAAGGTCCTGCACTTGGGTTGGGGCAATCCTCAGTATCAATACAGGCTGGGGGATAATGCAATTGAGACCAGCCCTGCAGAGAAGGACTTGGGGGTACTGGTGGATGAAAAGCTGGACATGAGCCAACAATGTGCACTCACAGCCCAGAAAGCCAACCATATCCTGGACCTCATTAAAAGAAGCGTGGCCAGCGGGTCAAGGGAGGTGATCCTGCTGCTGTACTCTGCTCTGGTAAGACATCACCTGGAGTACTGAATCCAACTCTGGAGTCCTCACCACAAAAAAGACATGAACCTGCTGGACAGGGTCCAGAGGAGGGCCACAAAAATGATCAGAGGGATGAAGCACCTTTACTATGAGGACATACGAAGAGTTGTGGTTGTTGAGCCTGGAGAAGAGAAGGGTCCAGGAAGATCTTACTGTAGCCTTTTGGTACTTAAATGGGGCTTATAAGAAGGATGGGGTCAGTCTTTTTTAGCAGGGCCTGTTGCTGTAGGACAAGGGGTGATGGTTTTAAACTAAAGAAGGTCGGTTTGGACTAGGTGTACTAGAAACTGACTCATTCTATACCCATCAGCATGCAGCCTCAAAACTTTTACTTATATGCTTGGAAACATGTGGATTATTCTTGGAACCATTCTTCTCAACCACCCCTGTACCCACTTTCAGTATAATTGTTCATGAGAAGCAGAATAATTTTTAAAGTGACCAATCCTTTGCTCAAACTACGAACCAATTCAGTCTGGCAGCAAGATTCATACTTCAAGTCAGAATTGTCCAAATGTGAATAATGAATTCAGAAGCATTTTGTTTCAGAGCTGATTTTTCAGTTGTGTATATTGAAAAAAGAAAAAAAAAAAAAAATCTTGGTTCTGAACCCAATGAATAATTTCTTTAGAGTTTTTCTAAACTAATCATATTTTAATAAACAAAAGAGTCAGCCATGCAGACATTCAGGGCAGTATAGGTAGATGTTCCTGCTCACGGAACAGACTGTAATGGGGCTCTTGCCTTGTCCACAAAGCCACGGCATGACACAAAACAGACCTTTTTGCAACCTAGAGAGACATGTTAATTATTTATGTCTTTCCTTAATGGACCACCACCGTGGTCAAGCTACAAACCAAGCTGTGAAAACAACATTGACTCATATTAAACTCATGTTTAGACAGTGGAAGATGTAATTTTTAATAAGTTTTACCCTGTCTGTGTTTTTTTATTTACTGATGTCCCTTCAGTAGCCATAAGTCTATCACCTGGAGCTGTAGAAGCTGTGCTCTATGTAACTTCAAGTGAAACAGTGCCTCCACTATGCATTTCTTAAACTCCATTTTTTGAAATAATAAAGTATTTTTGAAAAAATACAAACGTCAGTTGGTTATCATCTAAAAAAGGATTCCCTTCTGGATTTATGGCATATTCTGAGCATGAAATGGTGCTGGCACAGGCAGCCTGTAAGAGAAGTACAGGATGTGAAAAATCTTACTTTCATTACAAATGAACTTGTCTGTCTTCTAGCTGTGGAATGCCAACAATGAGAACAATTGAGGTCCCTCTGGCCAGCTTTCAGACAGGGACAGATGAATGGAAGCAGCAAAAAATTTCCTGAGTGAGGAGGAATGAATTCATAGCTGTCAGAAATAGAGAGGCTGAATTTGAAAGTTGGAAGTATGACCTAAACACCTGTTTTCAAGCCCAAATCTCATTAAGAATGGAAGCTGGGTGGAAGAGATGCCATAAATGGAGAGAAATTCCCATTCACTGCAACACTTTCAAAGACAAGTCTAGGATGGCAAAACTCTCTAAGTAAAACTGGCTCACATGAGGTCAAATAGTAAAAATCCCCTTACCTACACTTTTGGAATATTGCCCCTCTTGGACAATTCTATGACTACAAGAGCTGGAACAGGGCATGCTGAGTAAAGTTTATGCAAAAGCCTCAAAAATTTCACGACAATAAAATTATATTAGCTTCATGACTCTAGCAGACCTACCTCAAAGGAATTTTAAATTAATTTGCTTTCCTACAGTAAAACCAATGCATTGCAGTGCAGAATTCCCTCTCCTTCCCGCAGCTGGTGTGACAAAGCAACTTTTCAAACTGAGGTATCTATGTGCCATAAAGGCCTGGATGACAGAGGTTACAGAGGGAAACTGCTGCCTCCCGGTCTTCGGATTTGGTTAAAAGCCATCTTGTTTTATTCATTGTATCTGGGAACTGGTGCATGCATTTAGTTAAGTATAGGCCTGAACATTTCAACATGTTGAAAGCCCAGTGAGAGTGAGCAGTACCGTAAGTTTGCCAGTCAATTAGGGTGCTCTTGAGGGGTCTCTGGACATATTCTTAGAAATATGTACTGGGCCTGGTTGGGATGGAGTTTATTTTTTTTTCTCACTTTTACCATTCTGATTCTCTCCCCATCCTGTTGTGGAGAAGTGAGAGAGCAACTGGGAGGGGGCTTACCTGCCAGCCATAGTCAACCAACCTCAAAAGTGAAAGTTCATAAAAGTTTCTCATAATGATACATAATGAGTTGGGTGTGTAAAACCTTCTTTATCTAGCTTGTTATTAATTGAAGGTTAGGTTAGGTTAGGTTAGGTTAGGTTAGGTTAGGTTAGGTTAGGTTAGGTTAGGTTAGGTTAGGTTAGGTGGTGAGCTAAACCACACAGACCACAAGGTGAGAAGTACTTCAATAGTATCTGGATTCATCTCATCAGAGGTTCATCTTCCTATGGAGTTTTGAGAATGACTGGGAATGATTTCCATAGATGTCATTAATGCTGCAATTGCTATGCAGCTAGATGACCTCAGGGGCTGACTCATGAAAGACAATATTCAGTGCAGAAATCTTCCTTTTGTAATGCATAAGTCGCAATTCCAGTGCTGAGTTCAGAAAAGGTCTTTCAATTGAATACACATCTTGCTGAACTGGATGGCCAAGTCCTTCTCTTACCTACAGAAATGACAAAGCAGGGATAGCATTTGTGAAAGTCATCTCTTGTTTCAGTACATTTTACTTATGTCCTGAATAGAGATATTTCAAAGACAGTAGATGTTACAGTCAGGCAACCTGGAGATGACAAGTTCCTCAGCTCATGGCCAGTCCCTTGACTTCTGTGATCCCATTCACTTTCACCCCTTTGATATTAGCAATATCAAAAACAGTCTCCTCTCTTTAAATCAGGATTAAAACTTTTTTTTTTTTTTTTTAAATTTAAGGACAACAAAGAACACGTGCCAGCCGTGGATAAGACACGGGCCAAAGTCTACAGCCTTCTGGCACTGCAGCCCTGTTTCTTCCAGCTGAGGAGTAATAATTTGACACCTCTGAAGCAGCCGGACCTCATACCCTGACAACTGCTGCCTTGTTCTACAGCTCTAAGCCATTCTAACACATGACAAAAATCACAGTCAGCAACATCCATACTGCATTTTTTTCCAATCTTAGCAGTTCTTTCTATCCTCTGATGTGGGCTTGGAGATACACTCTGCGGTATCACTGTTAAGCTTTTCATTTATTTTTCCACGCTTACCTACACAGAATGAAACACTCCCTTTTAGACGCCAGTCCAAATTATTCAAGAATACTTTTGACAGCTGCCAAGTAATTTAGAATGATACCTTCTTAACACCTTCTCAAAACAGACCTGACAAACCAGAAGAGTAAAGCTTCCCCCCACTTTTAACCATTCTGCGCATGCTGAATTTACCAAGGCTATTAATTTCATTGAAGCACGTTTTTTTCTTCTTAGGTGGGTGAAGGGACTTTGTGTTACTCTGGGCTAGAATGCACATTGCCATTTACAAATTACTATAGTTGTCACCACGTAAATCCACAATTTGGCCAATAAGACCTTAACAGAATGAGAATTGTTTTAAAGGATATAATTACTTTCAGAGCATGACCCATTAAAATATTTGATGGGTTCTACAAGGAACACGCAAGCTACTGAACTGGTCATGCCAAAGTCCTGCTTTCAAAGGCCTGGTTGTATCACTTTTACATTTACAGTGCAGTGAACAGGTTAATTTACCTGCCTATCTGGGTTACCCCTCATTTTAGGAATAATTCTTCTTGCATCAGCCCAGAATAATCTACCATAAAATAAGGTGCGATGTTGGCTGACTCCTTTTGCAACATTAAGAAATGGCCCATGAGCAGAGCAGAAAAAACCTGGCCTGTGTTCAGAATGAAGGCTGTTAACAGAGGGTAGCTCACTATCATTAAATATTAATAAAACATGTAACTTCAAATAGAAGTCTCACAATGATCCAGTTGGAGGGCATATAGCCAGGAATGCTTCTAGATATGTGGCCTTCTTTCAGTGCATGTGGCCATGAGCAGAAGCCCTTGGGGACATGGGTATTCGATTCAGGAATCTCCCCCAAACTGGAAAAAAAAAAAAAAAAGCTGCATCACTTCCCTAAAACAATAAGTCCCTGTGAAATTCATGGATATATAATACCTAGGCAGTATAAACCATGTGTTCATCATTATGGATAAATACACCTCTCAGCACTAGAGATTTTAGAAAGTAGGTTAAAAAAGAAAGCCCTGAGCAGTGTTTAAAAAAAAAAAAGAGCTAAAACAAAACAAAACAAAAAGCAGGAAGGACCTGTCATTGCTGCAGCAATTAACCCTTCTACCTTATCCCTCATTCCTAAACTCCTGTTGACTACAAGTCCAAGAAGTAAAAAAAAATGAAAAAATAATTAGTAATGAGAAGCAGGGCCAGGCAAGCTTAGGTTTAGTTTTTGGCATAGTTGTTGCATCTGAAGGACGCTGACAGTTGACATGGAGGTGTTACAAGAGTGAGGCAGTAGGCTGCACTTCAGGTCTGATCTCAAGAGAGTCAGGTTCCATTCTCAAACAGGAACACAAGTCTTCATTATTGCAAAGGGTGTTACGATCAGAAATGCTCTCCAAATTGACCAGTAATCCCAGACTGCTAGTAATGAAGCTGCAGAAAGACTAGACACATAGGAAACTTTGGTTGCTCCATCTGAACAGATGTGAGAGCTCTCCGGGATCTGCTGTGAGCTGTCCCATTCCCTGCTCTCTGTGGAGTGTAGCTGTTTTCTACTAGGTGTTTTCTTCTGTTTCAAGCATTCATTGTGGCACAGGAATCTCTTTAAAAGCTCTGCAGCATAGTTGGACTAGACTGGTTCTTGACTTTGACAAAACAGATGAAAGGCAAGGAGTAGAGTTACCCATTCAGCAGGTGGCACCATTCCCCTCCTTATTCAGTCCTCAACCACTATTTCAGCATGGCACTTGTAGGCATGGTGTCAGGCTGCACAGCATGGTGTTGTCAGCCTACAAAACATGATGTAGTCAGATGTTTTAAAGGCACACAGAGATCCTGAATAGTAGCAAGCTGGGATTTGCCTCCCTTTCTAATCTCACTCACAGATCAAGTTGAAATATCTAATTAGATTGCTCCTTTCATTGCTCAATTGCTCAATAACCCAGAGAGCCTGACTGAAGAGGCTCTTCATTGTCACAGTCCCCCAGGAACATTACCTGCCTTTCCAGTAACTACTGAAGTGACAAAAGCCAATCTAGGTCACTTATTCTTTCATTATGTCAAATATTTTTTTGTGTCTTTAGTTCTCAAACTGCAAATACGAAAACCTGAGAGTAGACTCTTTGGAAAAGCGAAATTTTTGCTCCTGTTGGCCTTGGCCAATGGTAGCTCACTCTTCCTATTTAGAGGCACATGTCCTAATCTATGGCTACATGCCTTCAGAGGTTGCAGTTAGGTGCACTTGCCCTGACATCTTGGCTGCATCACAGCTTGCCTTTAACTGGATAAGATGTTCTTTGCTACATGCTTCCATATATTGCATTCAAATTGACTGTAATTGTGTAGACTCTTCATGAAAACCCACTGATTTCAGTGAGCTATCCCTCGCTATGCCCACACACATACACACCAAAACTTACACAAGGTGGTAGTGGAGAGAAGGGAAAGAGGAGGGTGAAAGTATTTAGAAGAAGTATTGTAGATATCAAATATATCATGTGTTTTCCCTGTGGAAGGCTCACAGCAGACTGGAAGTTAATAGTCCAGCAATATGAATAGTGAACATGATATATGACTTTCAAATTATGCAAAAGTCTTGAAAGGTTGAACCAGAAATAATGCTTTAAGAAATAGTGTGGGAGTCAATGTCCTGCACATTCCTAATAAATGACTTCGGGGTAGGATGAGAAGTATGATCACAGAGACCTAGGAAATGAAAGCTAAATCGTTACAGCCACAATTGGAATAAGAATTCCATGATCCTAAAGCTGCAATCCTTTTGGTAAAAGAACATGAAGGGAAAAAGAGGAGAGAGGGGGGAAAGGACATGCCAACCCCATCAGAGGAAGGGGAGTATCTCAGCAATGCTCTGAGAAGCTTTCACAAACTAGTCAGCACCTTGGAACAGCCACGTCCTGCCTGAAACCGAGGACCAGTGCAAATGTGACAGACAAGTCAAAGCACATCATCTTCACAGAAATCCAGGTAAAACTGTATGAAAGACTAAGTTTTTGTATTTATGCAACTGAAGAATGAGTTAGGGAATAGGGATACCTGAGGTTGAGGGTACATTTCCTAGATGTCTAAAAAAAAAAAATCTGATAGGAGCTGACATCAACCTGTGCAAGGTAATGGGGAAGAAGTCCTCCTGAAGAGCATCACACAGTGCTCCTCCAGCAAGGAGCAGACAAAGCTGAAATAATTTATGGACTTTCTATCCTTTTGTTTTCAATACAAAGACTCTGTTAGAGAAGAAAGACGAAAGCAGGGGACTTTGCACTTGAACTAGGATACAATTAAGTTAATTATGTTCTTTGGTTCATTTGATGTTTAATTCACTGGCTTAGAGTAAGTTCTCTTGCTTAAACTAGCTATTTCAGCTGAGCAGGTGTTACCAGCATTGTGTCTGATATAACTGTAAGCCAGCTGTAATGAGTTAGCTTAAGAACAGCCAGTCATGCAGTCCTGGCATGCCAGAGCCTCCCGATGAGCCATCAGCAGATTATTTAAACAAAATGGACCTAGGCTGTTGGATTATTTTTTTATTTTTCCCAGCCTGTGCTACAATCCTTGCTACTGCAGATGACGTAGCAGCAGCATGCATGCTGACTATTTAAAGGTAATTAAAGTCCATCTACAATAAGTACATTAATTGAAGTGAATGTTGTTTAGCTGGTCCCTTAGATGCTCACGTCTTTGCATATGACTGCAAATGTACAGAAGGAAGAATAGGCAACAGACTTGAGCAACTCATCATAGCCAGTTGCTGTGGAGTGTCAGTATTGCTTCCTGTCCTAGTCCTTATTCTGGAAGAGAGAGGCACGGGGAACTTCTTGTCAAAGAAGGTCATTGATGCAAAGAGTTCAAATGAACTTGAGGTTCATGGCTTCAGAGGAAGATTGGACAAGCATAGAGAGAAGAACTCTAACTAGACAAAGGATATCAGACTCGGGAGCTAGCTTAAGAACATTTGGATAAAGTGTAGTACAATTTGATCTTGCCTTGGCTACAGTTTGACATCTGTTTATGGCCACTGTTGGAAATTAGGACCTTGCTAGACTGTTTCAGATGATCTTTAGTACAGCTGTTCTTAAATGGTCTAGCGAGCTTGAAAACTTGGATTCTCTGGAAAGGCAGATGTGACATTACTGTACAGACAATGCTCAGGGATAGAGCTCTGGCTTGAGACTGAACAGAGTTTATGCAGGAACAGTCCTCAGAGTGTGTAAATCTGGAGGATCTCACCAGCATCAAGGAGCTTCACTAGTTTACCTCAGCCCTGTGCAAATTAGATAAAAATATGCTGCATAAAACACTTAATGTTCTGAACTACACCAAGGAGATGAATACATTTAATAAATTATTTGATTCATGGCTTTGGCATCTCAAATAAACGTGTAAAATTGTTAATGTAAATGCTTTTTACTTCTCAATAAAAACTACTCAATGGGTCTAACTCTGAAACATTTGAAAACTTCAGTTTGTATTAATGTTTAAAGCTTGGATTCTTATCCCAAACTTTTTTGATATTTCCAGGCAGTCAATTGTATGTGAACAAGCTTTCCTGTGTGGTTTGTAGGCCTTATGCTTGGCAGTGTTAGAATTACCACAGGAAGAGCTTTTTCTCATGGCATTTTGGCTTCCGGTCACAGGCATAGCCTGGAAGTCAAGAGGCATGGGAAATTAAAATAAGAGGGGAAACAGTTAAGTAGAATTCTGTGAAAAGGCTTTGGATTCACTGGAAAATACGGGAAGGTCAATCCTCATTGTATCCAGATCCATTCTCCCATGCCTAATAAATTATAGGATTAGGTCAACGAAGTTAGACATGTAAAGAGACTCTAAAATGTCTCAGGTCTTTCTGTTTGCAAGCTGAGAACTTTTCTCTCACACTAGTCTCTAACTAGGTGAGACAAACTGTTCATTCTCCAGTTTATGGAATCCTCATTGCTTCTCTTGGGAAACCATGTCATAATTAATAGTTCATAGTGCCTCAATGCTTTTTCCCTGGTATTTAGCAATATTAGTTAATTTCATTATCGTTTAGTAACTCCGTTGAACTCCTTCTGATTGTACAGATTTAGCCTATTGCACGGCTCTATAAGCAGGAGAACATTACAAAATGACATAAAATGAATATATGACATGCATATCCTATACACAGAATCTGAGCCAATCAGGCAATAGAATCCAATTTCCCAGTTTTTGGACATGTATTTTAACCCAAGTTCTGTTGGAAGTGGAGTGGTCCAGATTGGTCCAAAGAGTTTTCAAAACCACACCTGATTTGGAAATCAGTAGCTTGAAAATGAGGTGTACTGCGGCACCCCCACTGTCTCCTCAGCCCAGTAGCAGTTCTTTCCACTGTGCTGCCCCTTCACGACCTGACGCCTCTGTGTGGAGATACACTGTCCCTGATGCTTCATCAACCATGTCCCACTCTCACCATCCTCTAACCAGTTTATAGTCTCTCAAGACTGCACCCTTCAATTCTGCACATTTACCTGAGAGAAGATAAGCATTATCCTTAGTGCTGATTCTCTTGCGATATTCAAAGGTTGCCACAGAGTAGCTTTTCCATGAGGGCTCAGCTCATTCTGGGTCTTCCCTTCATGATCTCTGCCCTTTATTGAGAAGACAATCTAATACTAGAAAGAGAGGCACAGAGGCAGTTCAACCTTCAAGTTGAATTGAAACTTGAAATGAAAGGAAAGCTCCAGTCACATAATCCAGGTCACTTGACAAGCTTGAGTTTTCAATCTGAGGTAGGAAGCCTTATCAGAAGGGATTTGTGTGTTAGGTTGTCTGTTCATCAGCACCCCAGGCTCCCATGGCATGGTCCTACTTGCTTCAATAAAATCAATCACCTGGAGAAGTGAGATACCTCTTTTAATATGGAAGGAGTTAGCTTTAGAGAAGTGGATTTTGGGTTTGGAAAAGCATAGGTTTGATTTAGAGTCATATTTACTGTCACAAGTGTGTAATCTGAAAGACCAGCAAAACCCAGTTGATTTTACCTTCAAACATTGATTTAATTCTGCAGAGGGTAATGTTTTATTAGGATTTGGAAAAGGAAAAAGCCAACTGAGTAAGTGATAGAGGCAGTATTTGTCTCTAGTTGAAAAAAAAAATTGCATATTATGTTAGGGAGAGCTAACCGATGTGAAATATTCAAATGCCATAAAAATGGTTCAAATATAGTGAGTCCACCTCATATATGAGTTGCAAGAGTGAAAACTAAAGGTACTTTTCAGTAGAGATGTTTCCAAGGGTTTCTGTTCAGCATGAGCTCATCAGATCATATTCAGCCCTGTACATCCTCCCATGAAAGAGGGCATCTTTCTGTTACATCCCCAAGCTGTTGAAATCAGCATAAGCTCCTCACTGCGAACTTCATTGGCCCAGAAGAAAGAGAAGTGGTGGTACAGTACTATGCAATGACTATTTTGCTTGGGGAGTCTTTACTCCTTCTGATTCAGACTAGTTAGTATTTTTCTGTCTCCTGGATCTATTGCAACAGCCATCTTTTAAGAAAGATTTTCTGGGTGATGGGATATAGCTCATGGGATACAGGTGAGATAAGTGGATCTTCTGTGTCGGGGAGAAGGTGAGGGAGAGGGAGGGTTTGCTATATGATTTGTTTCATTCTAGTGACTCATAGCAGCTGGAACTATTGCGGTGCGAGGAGCACGGTTTGAGTGAGATTTTAATCTTTGCTCCAGCATTGGCAGTTTGGGAGAGGTATCCTTTTAAATTGATTTGTTATAAATCAAGTATTTGTATATGGAAATAACATTTTATTAGAAACCGTCTACTTTTCTTCAGCAGACATATGGGCTCCAGTTTCAGAGCATCCATCTTAATATGTTTATCTTCACAAACATCCAGAAAGTCTTACCACAGGAAACTGCTATGCAGAGATTAAATGACTTTCCAAAGTCACATAGGAAGTCTGTGGCAGAGCAGGGAAATGAATCCACATCTTCCAAATCCTTGGCTACTGTGTAAAGCCACTTTTTTTTTTTTTTTTCTTTTTTCCCCTGCAAAACAAATCTTATGTTGGAATTTAAATTTCTGGGTGTACTTCAAGTCTCACTGGGACTCCAGCTCCATGAATTAAGTAGGGTCACTGTGAATTTTCTCCAAAGTTCTTCTGACTCAGAAAGTGGAAAAATAAAGAAGGTCTTTTATGTAACTGTGTCAAGAGACAACTTAGACAGCAGCCAAGCTTTTCAAGGAAAGTGGATTTCCCTTGTGTGTTCTGGCTTATAAATCCTGTCTCTTTTATTTTAGAAATATAATTGTTGCACCTTCCAAAACAACACACAAGAAGCCAACTGCAACAGTCAGTGTCTTGCGTGCCTGTGAATGACCTTGGCCAATGCAAGGAAAGAGGAGTTGATATCAAATTAATGAGAAGACAGAAAAACCATAACAAATGGGTTTAATCACTACAAATAATTCATTTTTGGCATTTGGATATACATAAATGAATCATTTTGTCTCTATGATCTCTATAATCAAAGGGTAGAATTGGGTGCTTCCAGATGCTGACTCAGTCCTCCTGAGATACGTTTCTAAAATAAGTGTGGTGAATCATTTTCTAGCAGCTCCTATCTCCCTTCACTGACTGTAGAGGAGCTTGCAGTACATACACAACTTTGACATGAGAGAAAACCCAAACATTATTTCTCTTATGTATGTGCCAGTTAAAAAATTTTTCCTAGGATGTAGGTAAAGACATTAAGGCATCTTCCCATTTCTTTGTTCTAATTTGCTCCAATTACATGTTCATATGATATATTGCCTAAGATCTGCAAAAAAAGATCGTGAAGGAGATTCCAAAAACTTCAAAGTATGCAAGAGACATTTTCCTATACATATATACCACTTCTTGAATCTATATGCAGTTAAAATTCCTCATAAAAATAAATTCCTTTGAATCGTTAGTCATATTTCCTCTTCAGTCAGCTAATGAAGGAAACTGATAAACATGAAGTAAAATCAGAATCTTCCTTCAAAAAACACTGTGTCAGAAGCCTTTCTTTCTTCAGAAATTCCTGTTTGTCACTTGTTAATACAAGGAAAGAACAACAAAATTTGTGAATAGATGAGTTGTCGCATCCTTTGACCAGGACATTAGTGTCCAGCTGATTCTGCTGCCTATCATAAAGAAGTTCTTTTAGGCAAATGAAAGAAAGCAGTTGCCTCTAATTTCCTTTCACTTTCCAATAATTTCTTTTGTCCTCGGGCAGGCTTTCATCCAACATAATTGTTTTTAAGGTATCCATTTAGGACATTTTTCACTTCAGAATCTTTTTTAACTGTGTGATTAGAGAAGGAATAATTTCCTATTTTACTGATGTCTAGCACAACAGCACCTGGATATTTCTTTACATAATTTATTAAAATAAATTCAGGAAACTAAAAGATCTATTTCTCCTTTGAGTTATCAGTATTACATTGGTACATATACGATGCAGGAGAACCAGGCTATATGTATACAAGGTTCAAGCACCAGCACACATGTGCACATATAGCAAAAGAATAAGCGAAGTCAACAAATACAAAGTAAATGACAAACCTAACTGATAACCTGCAACACAAAAGCCTAACTCTTGCAACACCAAAAAACAATTTATATCCTGTGACACTAGGAGTCTCGTTCCTGCTTTGAAAGTCTGCACGTTTTTCTAGGGATCTCATATTAAATTAATCTTTGAGGAAATTTCTGCTGAAATGTACTGAGGAAGAATGAAATTATTCCAGTTTAAATTCTAGAGAGAACTGGAAAAAATCATGCTTTTTCCACAACAAGTGTATAACTGTAGAATAATCACATTGTTCTTTGCTACTAGTTGTTAAATTTTCAATAACCCCGCTCTTCTACAGAGATCTTTCTGCCTATTTTTTAACAATATTTAGATTTTTTTACTTCTTCTCTTAACTGTTCTACTGAGCTCATGCATGTTCTTGCATATGAGCAGCACTGGGAGCCATTGGGCTATCCATGCTGCTTCTGAAGAACTCACCAGTAAAGCCATTGACCCGAAAACATTATCCAGCCTCAGGATTCCCTTCTGGCAGCACAAGAGCTAGGCTCGCGTTGTTGGGCGAAGACAAAACAGAAACCATGCTTAAAATGGGAGAAGATGACATACAGATTGTCTGGATTTTATTTTTAACTAGGACTAGGACTGTGCCAGTGAAAGTGATGGCTGAGATCCCCAATTAAAGTCATAAAGTGATTTGGGCTTGCTGATGAGGGTCATCTTCCTCCAGGCTGTGCAGTTCAGAGCTACTTCAGACTCTGACCTTCTGATGAGCCTGACACTGATCTTAGGCAAAATCACAGAGAGGCTGCTATGCCACACTACCCAAAAGGAATGAAGAAACCATAACATCAAGATGAAAGATATGCTGTCATAAAAGGCTTGTGATTGTTTTCTGATTATTCCCTTTTTCTTCAAGAGTACAGGGTTGATGGTTAGAGATAGTTGCGTAGATATAATTTTTGTAGCACTCTATAATGCATTTGATACAGTCCTGTGTGACTTGCTTTTTCATCTGAAAAATGAATTAATAATGCTAAGAACTGTGAACATTAGTGTAGCTCATGTTAAATGTATCAAAGGTTAACAGATTACAACAGTTTTTGTAAAAAAGAGGATCATCATACCGTACTGTTCCTACTGGTATCCCATAGGCTCCTTTTCCTGGCTAAATGCTACTCCATGTCTTTATCAGAGATCTCAAAGATTGGCAGCAAATTTAAAAAATTATGTACTTTAAAAGCTATTGGAACTGCAAGTGATATGAGAAAGAGGTCATATTAACCTGGATACTAATTAACACAGATCATATGGTAAAGTGGGCTTACTTAAGACACAGGACTTTTAAAACCCATGAACGAAGAATGGAGTCCATGCCTTTAAACAGGCGAGCAAGAACTACAAATCAGTAGCTCTGAAAAACATGAGGATTCTAGCAAATGATGATGAGTTCTAATGAGATGTTGAGACCATCTTTAAAGATACAGTTCTTGGTTACAAAAGAAGGAGACTACTGAGTAGAAAAAGAAGAATATTACCCCTCTATCTGGAACCAGGGAGAACTTTTCAGGAGCTTGATGTCTACCCTGCCAAAAGAATGTATGAAAAATGGGAAGTGTTTACAAATAGCTATGAGAATCACCTGAGATTATAAATAGATGTCTCCCAGTGTGACACTGGTTTGAAAAGATCACAGCCTGAAAGCAATTTCAGATAATATCTAGCATTCTAACCTAGCAGAAGAAGATACAGTGACTAGAAGCTGCAGTTAGACATAATCCAGGCTAGGAGTTTGCCTTTTTAACAGGGTGACAAACCAACCATTGGTATTATAGTGCTTTGTCTCTCAGCTGAGAGCCTGAAATCCAGCCCAGACCTGGACACACGGGATCAGTTAGCTGGAGCTCTGGGCTTGAAGTCGAAATTTCTAGGTGAGAAGCTGTAGCCTGCACTATGTCAGAACAGTTTATGATTTTCCCATGCAATTTTTGAAACATCTGAAACACTCAGTTTATTTGCTGTGGAAAACAGGACCAGAGTTCTCGTGTCTCCAGAAGAGATACGGCCATCCACTGAAGTGCAGTCTGCAGACAAAGAGATGTCGAAGAGTTAGGTGAGGAAGGTGCATCACTGAATTGTTTGAATTCATTATACCTGTGGCAGACCTAAACGAGGTTTTAACATACATTAAAATTATTTCATAGGCAGTTAAATACTGTGAAGCCAAAACATTTCCTTTCCTCCACCTCCCCTCTCCCGAGCCCTAAGGTTTTCATTTACAGTAGAAGACCGGAGCCAGTAAATCTATACTGTTCTATAAACACACATGTTTAACAATGTCTGTTAAAATTCTGGGCAATTTCTTGTAATCATATATACTTAAGTAAAATTTACATGATCATTATGGGCTGCTTTTGGGCAATGGCTCTTTGTCAACCTATAGTGATTAGCACATCAGTGTTGCCAGGAGAAAATTCTGTCAGCACCGCAAGAAGCAATTTCGTCAGGTTTCTTTTTACACAGACTTGCGGCTCACAGTGGCCCTGCAGCCCAATAGGCTTCTTTTTTCTCTTTTCCCTAGCCATGCAGTCTAACTCTTCAAATGGAAATTAAAACAATTTCAAGAATGAAGAGTTCTATCCTGTTTCTAAAAATAGTCCCAACCTTCAGCAGGGGATGTGATTCCTCAGCCATATGCAACAAAGATGACCTCTTTGACAGGTCTAGCCTGCAGCAGGAGGTGTCTGCTCCTGGTCTACTTTTACATTGGTTCAAAAATAAACAGCAAGTTCCTCTGGCTGGCCTCCCTTGCCAAAGGCAGGCAAGAAACATTCTGCACAAGAAAGCACTCACAATCATTCGAGGGGCCAACTCGAATGAAGTTAATTGATGCATCAACGATGTGTGTTAAACATTAATGCTTTACTAATACATTAATGGGTTGCACAGCTACGTATTATATTAGTGCACAGTAAACACAGTACTGTACATTTGGGATATCCTACGGATGTGAGATGAAAGAGAATGCATTTATTTTTGCAAAATGAAGTCTTTGTGCTCAGATCTGAGACTTACGTTACATGCCAGGGACAACAGAATATATCACCTACTTTTCTAAAAACAGTTGAATAAGCCAGAAATGTGTGTGATATTTTACCCATAAATAAATAAATAAATAAATAATCTTAATTAAAAAAAGGTCACTTGAGTCCTATATGAATTACTTATTTTAGAAAACAAAACAGGGAAGGGAAAAAGTTAAAGTTAAAGCAACATAAAAATCATTCCTATGTGAGCATGATGGAAAATTAGCCCTCTTTTAACGATCTTTAGTATCCAGGAATTAGAAAACTACACTACAGTGCAGGCATATTGGGAGAGTAAAATCTGCGATAAAGAACAGGGTCCCAGTGCCCTATTCCAGCATCGCAAAAGACTTAGATGGGATAAAACAAAAACATATACCAACACTTTTTTTACTATGAGAGAGATAATGATAGAATCTGGGTGTGTATCTTTGACCTTGATGTAACACATACACCCGGGAAGCAAGCGAAGTGCAGACATTGTACATTGTAGACACTTTGCCTGTCCCGGCTGTATCGCCATGTTGTGATTAACAAACTCAGAGACATGGAATAACACTGCTGATAATGCCTGGGCTGGAGAGCCATCATTTGGGTTTAGGAGAGAAACATCAGAGAAGAGACAGTGCCTTGTCTCTCTGTAATGACCTTCCCCTATCAGCAGCTTATCTATGTTCAGTGTCATGGCCTCCATAACACTGGGCAGAGACAAAAGTTGCTTAAGAGACAGAGCAGAATCTAAAGTCAGGGAAGTATTTCACATGCTAGAGCCATTAGCTCCTTTAAAGTGAGTGGTAACACTACAAGTGTTTTATTCCTGTTGTTGGCTTATGCGATAAAAGCTTATCTTCAAAAACATGAAGGCTCACAAAGAGGCACAGTCAGATAGGGGAACCCGGCTAATACCCTGACATGACTATGATCTCAGGAGTCATCGGCCCATCAGTGGCTCATCGCGTGAAGAAGCAGAGAGGCACAATGGATGGTGGTGGTACCCTAAAAACCTATTCAGAGAAATGAGCCCTGGCCCCTTCCAGGGCTGCCACAAGGGTGTATCAATCAGCCCCATGGTCCACCAGTAAAACCCATTAAGATGAATCACCTGGAACATCTCTCCAGGTCACCTCACAGAATGAGGGGGTCACAGCCTGGGGGTATGGGACAATTTACAAGATGCAGAGGAAGTGCATCTTGGGACTGTATAAAATTTACTATGGGATGTTTAGTGGAGAAAATGAAAGCTGGGAAAAGGGAGAGATCAAAGTTCTTTGGGAAAGAGGAAGTGTGGAAACTAGGGAGAAAAGCAGACAAAAGGGACTGATGATGTGTAAACTGTTTCATGTCAGTACACTTGCCTGGTCATGCCCTCAGGCTGGTCAGCCTGGTCTGTCCTGTCTTCATAACAAACTCTGTTTCTGGGAGACAGGATCTCTATTCTGTGTGCATGTGTGTGTAAGGAGGTCCAAGCGGCAACCACTGAGAGGAGGCCATGGGTCAGATGGCCCAGGTCAGAGGCCCTGCATATCCATGGTGCTGGCCAGAGCAACAAGTGAGGGTGTGCATGTCAGTATGTGATTGCTTGTGAAAATCACAAGCTGGATCAGTCAGTGAGTAGGTGAAGTGACCTGAGAGCCAGGTGTGTGTGTGTGTGTCTCTCTGAGTGGAGCAGGAGGAGGCACCTCAAGGAGCTAGCTCTGAGAGAATCCCTTTGGTGTGCATGTGTGCCCCTGAGCAGAAGGCAACAGAGGAGACGAAGGATCCAGGACGAGCTGTTGGGTGGACTGTGAGAGAGGCTTGTCTAGAGAGAAGGTCTGTAGAGTAGGCACACATGTACACAGTCAAAAATTGAATGGGCAAGAATCAACACACTTCCTTGGGGAGCTCAACGTCACAGTATATTACTGAGGATAAGCAGCTACCCAAGACCCAAAAATAAAAAGAACAAGGTATTAAGACTATAGAGTTTCAGTCTTCAAGGTGTAAAAGCCAACCTTTAACAGCCTAATGGCAGAAAAAATATTTTCTCTCTCAGCATGGTGCACTATAATTCTTCACTATGGACTTGACTAGCTCTCAGGACTGCTTGGTACTCCTTATGGTGAGAAGCAAGGTCTACTTTCCCTGTGAGTAGCAGGATATCTTTTCTTTAACAGTGTTAAAAATCGAATCTAAATCATTCCAGCACTTCATTTTCTGGAGTAATGATTAAGTAAAGAACTTGATCATGGACTTTAATGGAGGACTGCAAGAAGAGAAGTACCCAGAGGAGTTACCCAGAAGAGTAAGTGTGACTGTAGGTACATTATTCAGTGATCTGCTGGGTCTTGCTATGTACATTTTCTAAAAAAAAAAGAAAAAAAACCAAACCAGAAACCAACCAAATTCTGGATAATCAACATTACTAGGAAACCTGAACGTTGCCAAGTGGCTCCTAAAATCGAAGAACTGCGGCCAGGTCACTATCCCTCTTGAGGTGAACATTGGGCCTACCATGTGAAAAGCATTTAGCAATAACGGTTGGCCTCACCATTCAGACATTTGTACAGAGACACTGGTAGATTGAGTCCCTCCTCTGCAACAGTCTTCTAGCGTGACTTTAGGATTGTTTTTTAATTTCTCCACTCTGTGGTTTTCCCATTTGTAAAGGGAAGATGTTACAGCCCTTCCTTAATTTAGAGGTGTTTTTAGCCTAAAGAATGGCATGATGAGGTGTTAAAAGCTATGCCACAAAGATTGACCCAAAGGGGTAGGTAAAATGACAGTCTACATAGAAAGCAAAATCTTTACTAGTGAACTTTGTAGAGGGAGGTGCCTGGACACACTGGACAGATAGGAATCTAGCTTCTCCATTACTGATGATTGTTATTTCATAGATTTTTCTTACCACTTTTTTCATTTAGAGGTTCTATTTATGTCCATGTTTCCTGCCTTCTCCTTCCCATTTGTTCTGGCATTGAAGCCACCATTAGACAGGCATTTGAGCCAGAGAATCCCAGACTTAAACTTCTTCAAAGACTGGGAGATGAGGGATGAAAACAGAGTTTTGGCTCCTAAAATGTAAGTTCAGCTGGGGATTCAAATACCACCTAGCCTGGGGTTGTGTGATTGTGAGATTCCAGTTTAAGTTCATCTCTCCAGTCATAAGGTGGAATTCATGACATTAAAATACTTTCCACAGTTCAAAAGGGATGTCATCATAAACACTGCATTATGACTTCCCTACACGTTGCTGCAGAAGAAGAAACTAACCCAGGAACAGCAGAGACCTTTAAAAAACATCATGACCTTTCAGTAACAGAAAACATGGGAAAGTCTGAGTCTTAAAGAAACTCATTTGATTCTGGTTTGGCACTCTGTGCAAATCCTGCATAAAGAGAATTTTAGGACAGGGTATTCTATGGTCCCATCTTAACTGCAGGCAGTTTTGTATGTAAATATTCTAAGCCTGAGATCTTGTTGTAACCTAAACCAGGCACTGATACTGCTCAAGTGTAGGGATTAATTATGAAAGTGTCATTGTGAGAAAGGCAACCACAGCAACATCCAAGCTCTGAATCTGGACATGGAAAAAATAACAAAGCAGAAACAAAAACAAAGAAAAGAAACAGAGTCTGTGCTGGAGCCTTTCGAAAAATCATATGCAAGAATCCAGATGGAGAGAATTCTAGATGCTGTTCATGCCTAACATGATCAGCAGATAGATGAGTGGCTTGGAGACATGAGAAGTGAGCTAGAGAAAGTGTCAGACTGCTAGCTAGCTGTTTGTGGTAAGCCACACATCAGATCTTTTTTGCTGTGGCCTGAGTGCTGTCTTAGACACCATGAATGGAAAATTAAGGACCAAATATTTTGGGGCTGGTCATGATTTCATGATAGCAATCCCATTTTCCAACCTGTAAGCCATTCCCTCTTAAGACATGTGAGCACTTCTGGATCAAAAAAACAAGTCAATCTCACTTCACCAAAAGGTTCATAGCATACAGACCACAGTATTAATAAAGGAAAGGGCTATACAGGTACTGTCCTCTCCCCAGACTCTAAAATTGCCTGGTAATTACATTTAACTTCCCCTCAGACTTTACCACTCCGGTTTTTGGGCTGGGGAAGCTCTCTTTCTTTTTGCATCTCCCCCCGTTTCCCCCCTCCCTGCTGCTACTGACAACATCCTCAGCCTCCCATCTGCTTCTCCAAGTGGACATTTGATGTTGAAATGGTCACTTTTAGTCTGTTAGATTCAGCCTGGGCTTGTCCAAGTGGTTTAAGTTCTTTCCTTTTCCCTTTCACCACTGCCGTTATGTAAGGAGGCAGCATTTGCCCCATCCCTGAAAGACAAACCCTGTAAAATTCCTGCTGTGAGTACGTGTGGTCAAACTCTTGTGGACAGAAGTGGTGGTTTCCTATTCTCAGAGTTGCTGGAGTGAAGAGTAAAAACGACGAAAGCCCAAAATGATGTGAAGTGTTTATTCTAGGCAAACCACCTCAACCATTTTGTTGTGTCAGGTGCATTAACTCAGCAACAGACCTTTTCTTCTTATTTGCTCAAAAAGAGATAAACTGCAATTACTGTTTGAAAGATAATAATGATATCTCCCTTTCTTTCTCTGTTCTCTGCAATATCCAGTACTGCTCCCTTTGACCATAAAAGATATAATTTACCCATCCCTTGCTACACAGTCTATCCCAGTTTCTCAGCACGAGAGTAAGGTCTGGAAAGAATTATTTGATGTTCTGATGTGCAGCAAAACCTGAACTAACCCAGTGAGTGACGATCCAATAGGCCTGCAGCTTATGCTTTTTCATCTGTTAAAAAACATATATCAAATGGGAAACACCAGGAAAGGGAAGGTTCCCAGATGTTGCAATGGTGTTCTGGAGCCCCAGAGAAAAAGAGTCATTAAGGTCTGAGTATGTACTGCAGATGTCAAGTTGTTTTATAGGCTTGGTTCAAAGCCCATTAAAGTCAAAAAGAATCTTTATATTATCTTTGATGGGTTTTGGATGAGGCCTGTGGAAATGGAGAGGTCTTAAGTGACAATTAGCCTGAGCAGGACTGACAGAAAGTCATTAGAAATTACCTATCATGTAAAGGGATTTTCAAACAGAATAACAACGGAGTACTTCTATCTCCATACTCATGCTGCAGGTTAATACGTAAGCTACTCCAGAAGAGTGCCCAGCACTCTGTGCCTTTTACTGCTCCAGCACAAGCTACGAGCTGGAAAGGGAGAAAAGCCCTTTTCCGGTTGGATTTCCCCTTTAGCACAGCTTTATGTGCATGTATAATATGAAACAGTCTTTTCTTTCCCCGTTCAAGCTCTGGAGGCTTGGATTTCCCCCAGAATTTTTGATTAACAGCCGAGCCTAAATCAGTGCTGCCTGGGGTCTCCTTCGCCTTACTGACACACTATAGTATCTTTTCATCTGCTATTCCAAGCCAGTTCCTTGTTCAGTCAAGCAGCTCTCTGCCTCTGAGAGAGAACACGTCATTCCCTCTCCCTTTCTAAGACCTTGCTGAGAGGTTTCAAAGCAGAACCTCCACCATAACGGGGAAAACCTCCTCGTTTGGCTGCCTCAGAACGAGACTGCAAAGGACACTGGATTATGGACTGCAGCCCATATGGAGACAAGATGGATTTTGTTAAAGGTGGTAAGCTTCTGTATGCTTCAGGCCCACTTCAGGCTTTACCTGTGTGGTTCAGGGTCCAAACCAGTAAAGCCACACTTTTCACAGCATCTCATGTAAATTAAAGCGCTCTGACAGCACCTGTTAGGATCTGTATGTTACTCCTTGCCATCAGTCATACAGAGAAAAACCCTCCATGTGGCTTAACTGATGAATAGATTCAATTCCTGGAGGTCAAGGAGATGAGACTAAACCCAATAAAGCTAATTTACATTTTAAAACGGGCTGTCATTTAAACATCCCTGAATTAATTGAATTGCAACAGGTTTTTTTCTTCTGTTTCTGGAGACTCCGTGTGGCTTGATAGCGTTCATTGGTAATGTAAACAGCAAAACCTGTAAATAGTAAATGGCAAAATGGTAAGATTACGCATGCCATGTCTGCATGAGCTGCATGGGTAGGAATGCAGTCAGGCCAAAGCTCAGCTGGAGCTGAAACTAGCAAGGAGGGTAAAAATCAACAGTTTCTGCATGTACGTCAGTGGAAGGAAGTTCAAAGACAGTGTGAAACCATTGCTCAGTGGCTTAAGGAATCTAGTGACATCATCATGGCTTGGCTTCACGGATGAAGATTTGGGAAGGTCTTTGCCCACGCTTATTGCAAGCGCGCTGATGGCTGAAAAGGCCAATGCGGGATAGGCAAGACCGGTTGCAAAGAGCACACCGAAGGGTCTCCTTGGGTGGTATAGTCGAGGCACGGTTCTTTCTGCGCTGTCTTTTCTCCTCGAGACTGATTCTATGTGTGCTCTCAAAGGAGACAGCAGCGTTATGTATGGTGTGTCTCCAAATCTCCCGATTGGAGGCCAGGGTGGACCACTGATGGTGGTCAATATGGCCTAGGCTGAGGTGTTGTTTCAGGGAGTCCTTATATCTCCTCTTTGGAGCTCTTCTCTTCTCTTGCGGCAGCCGGTGGCAAGTTCACCATAGAACACAATCTTAGGGAGGCGGTGATCCGCCATCCTGGAGACGTGCCCTGCCCAACGCAGCTGCGTTTTCAGCAACATGGCCTCAATACTGGTGATGTCTGCCTGTTCAAGGACAGCAACATTAGTCACGTAGTCAGTCCAGTGGATGTTTAGGATTGTGCGGAGGCAGCGCTGATGGAAGCGTTCGAGGAGTCGCAGATGGTGGCGGTAGATGACCCATGATTCAGACCCGTACAGAAGAGTAGGCAGTACCATGGCTCTGTAGTGTCTACAGAGCCATCTAGTGACAAGCTATAGGGAAATAGATGCATTTTGTATCTCATATTTCACATGTAAGGCTTGTCCTTAGGCTTCCGAAGTTTATGAGCCTCCTAACTCAGTCTGTGGATATGAAGCAGTATTCCCAGGAAAAAGAGCTGGGGATCACTTCACCCAACTGTATGTGCACAAGTCCATCAGACCAGATAGAGGGCATCTGAGGGTGCTAAAGGAGCTGGATGATGTCATTGAGGGACTAATTCCTATCATCTTTGAAAGGTTATGGCAACTGGGAAAGATTCCTAACGCCTGGGAAAAGGCAGATGTTGCATCAACCCCAAAAAAGGGTAAGAAGGATTCAGGGAACTTGTAGCTGGCCATCATAACTGCAGTCCTTGGGAATGTTGTGGAGCAAATACACTTAGAAGCCACTGCTAAACACAGGAAGGATGAAAAGGATCCCATCATGGATTTACCAAGGAAAGATGATGGCTGCCCAACTTCATTGCTTTCTGCGATGGGGTGCCAGACATTGTGGACAAGGGGAGGGAACAGGGATGTTGAATGCTTTGATTTTCATAAGGCCTTTGACACAGTCTCCTGTAGTCTCCTAATGATTATCATTGGTGAGAAATACAGGTGGGCTGAGTCAATGGGTTGAAAAATTGGCTGGATTGTCAGACTCAAAGAGTTGTGATCAGTGATGCAAAGTCCTGCTGGTGGTCAGTAACTAAGGCCATCCTTCAGGGATCAGTACTGGGACCATACGGTTTAGTGTTTTTATTAATGACCTGGATGATGGGATGGAGTGTACTCTCAGCAATTTTGCAGATGACACCAAATTGGGAGTAGTCCATATCCTGGAAAGCAGGACTGCTATTCAAAGGGACTGAACTAGCAGGAAAAGGCTGAAGAAATGGGCTGAGAAGAAGCCGATGAGGTTCAGCCAGAACAAGTACAAGGTCTTGCATCTTGGATGGAATAGCTTTATGCAGTGATGTAGACTGATGGCTGAGTGTTATGAAACAGCTCTGCAGAAAGGCATCTGGGGATCATAGCAGACAGGAAGTTCAATATGAAGGAGCACTGTGCCCTTGAGGCAAAGAAAGCCAGCAGCTCCCGGGTCTTTAGGAGAAATGCAGCCAGCAGGTCCAGAGGAATCCTTTCCTTCTATTTGACACTTGTAAGACCACATCAGGTCTACTGTGTCCAGTTTTGTGATCCCCAGTACAAGAAGGATATTGACATGAACTCAAGTTCAATGAAGGGCCTCAAAGATGGTAACATGGATGAAGAACATGGCATACAAGGAGATCTCTTTTTTAGATTCCCATTTTAAAATCCAGTAATAACAAGACAAATACCATGATGAGTTACGGAGATACTTCTGAGATACAGCTGAATAAGAAAATTAAGAAAACTTTACTACTGTTCTTTACCCTTGCTGATTTCAAATTCAGTCTATCAGGCCCTGAACCATTCCCTAAATCACATAACAGACAGTCCCTTTTCACTTTTCCCCATTGTGGGACAAAATAGATAGTGGTTGCTCTAAGGAAAGCTAAAACCTTCCCAAACACAAAGCCATTAATAGAGTACCTATTGAACCTGCCACCTAGGCGGAGTCATGTGGAGACAGCAGCGGATGAGACCTGAAGCAGAAGAGCATTAAAGTGCTTTGCTCTCTGATTATCCTCAGTGAAGACAACAGTTCAAAACAGCATTTGGGCCAGAATAATTTAGCAAAGCACTTCCTGCTGTAAATGTCACCTAAACTCATTCCTACCTCCAAGGAAGCACCAGTCAAACCTGGGGGACACACATTCTTCCCACTCTAACAACCCGAGCTCAGCCTTGAGTATAGCTCAGCCAGCACCCAAGCTGTTCATCTCCATTGCATATTCTTCCAGACTGTCAGACTTATGCTTTAAATGATGCTGCTCACATTTTCTGATGTTTTTCCCTAAGTATACGCAAAATGGTAAGTAATCCTGAAACATGCGTAGGATACATCTTTCCACCCTGCCTGTTAATAACTCTGGAAGCTTCAGATATTTCATTAATATATCTGTAATTTACGATTGTACCACAGCTTTTACATGAAAAAAGGACAATGAGGTAATTGACTTTAACCATCAGCTAGCTCAGATTAACTGGAATGTGAATAACAGAGACATGGGGAAAACTATGGAAAGGAGAAGAGGAGTAGGACATTACTGTATTGTTAAATTTTGTCTGGGTATGTGAATGTAAATAGGGGTTTTTTAAGCAAAAATTTTACTTCTCTCTTCCTTTTTAAGACTTCCATTACATAACATATATATATATCAAAACATCTCCAGATTCCTCCACGCTGAAAAATCAGGTTATAC
This sequence comes from Bucorvus abyssinicus, assembly GCA_009769605.1. Lineage (NCBI taxonomy): Eukaryota > Metazoa > Chordata > Aves > Bucerotiformes > Bucorvidae > Bucorvus > Bucorvus abyssinicus. The sequence continues at coordinate 75,806,641 of CM020025.1, forward strand.
TTAAACAAAGTTTGTGTGTGTCCTTCTCTGGCAGCTACCAATTAAATGTCGCTGTTTTAAACACCGTTTTTAGAACCAGCTTTTATATATTGCCAGATGAAGTCACAACTGCTTCCTGTTAATTACTAGACATTTTACTAAAAACGTAGAATTGACAGTACACATTTTTTCTGTTGTTTGCTTGATTGTTTAATTTAAAAAAAGGTAAGTATGTGGGGGAGAGGGGGAGTGAGGGGGACGTTGATCAAGAGATTGGGAAACATTCATCCTCTAAGCAGTCCCTCCAGTACAAGACAATTTTAGCCACTCCATCCTCTCAAGCAGATAACTGTTTCACTTCAGGTGTGGATTTTTCAGGATGTCAGGGTGCTTTATCACCCATAACAGCCATTGCCACAGTGCAGGCTTCACACAAGTTCTTCGCCCTTTATCAGACTATAATTCCCAACTTTATGCCCAGAAGCAACGTACCAGGGAAAGGTTGAGGTTCTGTGCTGCAAATACAGCCTCATGGCATGACCCTGGGATACTGTCAGTGGACTCATAGCTCCCCTTCCCGGCAAGACTGCAGCACCCTCATTGCTGTCAGGACAGACAGCAAGAGAGAACTCCACATCTTCCCACTGATGCTTTCTGGTGTCTTTTCACATGAGGACCTTCTGTTTATTCTCCAGAGCTGCTGTATAAATCAACAATAACTCATGATCTCCTGTAATACAGGCAGCTCATAACTTTAACAGGTCTTGAAGTGAACAGTATGAGAGCACGTGCCAGCTGAATCAGCTGATATCCCCCGTCAAGCCCATGCTGTAACTCTGACAGACTAAGTCATGTGTGATATTAGCATCCGCCACACCTGCAGAGGCTGATGCAGTGCTTTGAACTGAGCCGTCAAGATGAGATCCTAGCCAACAGCATAAAGAAAGAGCATTTTTAGAAGACACAAGGAAAATTTACCTGATTTTCACTGGGAAAGGGAACATTTTTTTCTGCCAATACTTTGCTATCTGAAAAGGACAGTTAATCAAATACAACTCCTGGTGTAAAGCACAAATCAAAGCTTCTCTGAAAGCAACGACTATCAGGTCAAGTCTATATGCAAAATAATCTGCAATAACCTCTCAGTGAAAATTCCTTAGCCAGCAAGTGAATGAAAATAGCACAAACTTATTTGGTGACCACCTGATCCAAACCAATCCAACCACATGAGATATTGTGGGATGCTGTTGTGGAGACAGAGGGTTTCCTATCCTGCCTCTTTGCAGGTATTACATATAATCTTGAAAATATCTTTGCGGTGTCATTAGTCAGCATCAGCATCTGTCTTTGGGCAGGAAAACTTAGATCATGCTCTCCTTCATTCCTTCCATAATGGTTGTCTTTGCAAGAATGAAGCTGAAGAGCCTTCTAAGAAATCAAAAGAATCAACTGCTATTTATACCATGAAGGATAGCAATGCAGTACATTCCTTCGGAGTCCCCTGCATGCTTTGCAGCCACCAGACCCAACTCCATACACTGAAAGAAGTAGGAATACAACAGCCAGCTCTTCAGTCCTAAAGTCCATCCAGCAAGAAATGAGGCACATATGTTAGTCTTTACAGGAGGAATTTGAGTCTCAGAAGCTGCCAGCTAACTCAGGATGGTACCTACCTTTGTGTATGTCAAAGAACATCCCAGGTCTTGTTGCTTCCCATGCTGCTGGAGCTCTTCTCTTCCACGGTTCAATCATGCACCATGCACCAGCCCAAGTGCCAGTTCACCATCACTTACCAAAAGGGTTTGGCAGCACATGCACTCTGAAGTTTTATGTCAAACGCACCAGCCCCATGTTCTTCCCAGTTCCCCTTCGGTTTCAGGCTCCATGGAGTTTGTGCCAGGAGTACGTTTGCTGTTTAAGGACCACAGTGGATGGCTGTGTACAGATCGAGCAAGTGGTAAATCACATAGAGCCTCCTTTTCCTCAGAGACATATTAGGGTTTTCCAAAACTCCACTAAAACATATTTACAACTCAAAAATCTAGGATTTTGGGAATATCAGGCGTTGTTAAGTTAAGGCTCGTCACTCACTGACTTCCATGACAACATCTCCTGCGACAGATCTGAACCTCTCACTGACCCCTTCTTGTGACCAGTCAGCAGAAACATTGATCTTTTCACTTTTTCACAAGCCCTTTGGTTGTACTGGAAATATTTTATTATTATTATTATTGTGAATATACTTGACTTTAATTTGTCTTTCTGCTCACTTCAGTCACTTTTAAATCTGGCTCTGAATTCAGCTTGGAAGAATATGCAGTGACAGGGTGACTGAAGGAAACAGCCCTGCTTGTCTGAACATCTGTGAGATGTGAGCAAAAAAACAGACCAAGTTCAAATTACCCCTCCTAAAAAAGTGACAGACATGAGTAAGAGGTACCACTCATGAGACACCTCCGTGGAGCAAACATTTTGGAATAATATTCCAGGCAACAACTACAGAGGCTCTAACAACTGATTGACCAGCCATCTATTACATTTCAAACAAAGTGACTCAAAGGAAACTGTTCCAAACACGCACCGCTGGGCATTTGACTCAGCCCAAGCAGTGTTTTAACTATTGCTTTGCCACAAAACATACACGTGACTCCTGTAAACCATGCCCTGGTAGCCACTTTTGTACAAATGCATACAGGTGGCTGTTTTTCTGTTTTTTCCACCAACTTTTTAAAGCAAGTAGCCATCACAGGGTGCTGTTGTTTCCTCTCAGCAAGTGATGTTAGGTTCAAATTAATTATTTAGCTATTTTAGACCTTTCCTTTCTTTTTTTTTTTTTTCATTTCCCCCTTCTTAAATAACATTAGCATTCTGGGTTAGCTGAAGGCCTAAAAGCTGTTTTTAATTTAAATATAAATAATACCCAGAGTGACTGTGTGATTGTACTAAGAATAGATTGTTTTCTCTTCTAAATATTTCACTGATTTTAAAATTGGGTGAGGAGGGGAACAGGACAGGATGTCCAGGTCTTTTTTAGTGTGAGGGTACCTCAAATCTGTAGCATTCAGTCTCTAGAGAAGTGGGTTGTTTCTGAGATACCATTAGTTTATCTGGAAATGTATTTACCACACTTTACCAGCACATCTATTCAGTATGTCGTTCAGAAATCATGAGGGGAAATCACACACTGTTAAGACTAAGCATTCTTGAGTGAGCCTCGGTTATGGCAAGTTCAGCAGCAGAAAAAGAAGCAGTGGTGAGTGCAGTTACTGAAATTTTCCAAATAAATAAAGCAAACAAGTTGCTCCTGGAAGAAACTCATACCTATATGATTTATTATAGCGGAAGTAGGTCCATGAAGGCAAGATGAACCCAGTGAACCAGCAGTCACAGGCCATCCATGGGCTGCAGTGTTGCCTGCAGTGCCTTCGCTCCTTGTAGCTGGTTCATGACAACTGGTACGGACCTCATCTGTTCTGAGGTGTGTGTGGCTTCTAGCAACGCTCAGCAACTTCTATTGGCTTAAAGGTTGCTGATGAGCTCCAATGTGGGTTAGTATCAACAGGGAAAAATATAGGGAACCTATTTACAGCCTGCTGGCAGCAGACAGGTAAAAAAAAAAATCAAATAACCCTTCTCCAAAATCAATGTTTGCTTTACTGAGGGCCTCCTTAGGTGTACATTGGAAACAATTCTGTCTGTCTTCCACCACAGTTAAGTCACCATACAGTTTGGCGTGCCAGCCAGTAGTAGTTAGCAGTCCAGAATCAACAGGTTTCTGCTGTTGAGCAGTACCAGACTGTATTGGCCCAAAGCAGATGGAAAATATTAAATGTGATAAGGCACCGGATGAATGGTGCTAAAGAACAAAAAGTAAAGCGGGGACTGGTGGGCACCTTGTCTCTTCTTCACCCTACTTGTGACATGACATAACGGCCAGCAGCACTGATGTGAGGAGTGTTTTTAGCAGGAGGAATCCTCCCCTCCAGCATAAACCAGCCACACCCCCCAGTCCTCATCCTCCACGCTCAGCTCAAAGGAGGTCGTGTCACAGGATTGATTCTCCAGTCCAGTCACTGGCACCTTGTACTATCATTTCATCCTGAGCAAAGCCCCTATAAAACAAAATCAATGAGAATGCTAAATTCATTTCCTTTGATAGAAGGCACTTTATCCCTGCTGTTCAAAAGCATGACTGACCATCCAACGCACAGAGAATGAGAAAGAAGTGCAGCCTCTGAATGCAAGCTGAAAGCAGGACCCCTGTTCTTTGGCCACTTTCTGATAATCCTGTCAACATATAGTTCTCCAAGCCTTCATCTCTGCACATGAATTTTTCACTGTGAGGGGCTCCCAGATCCAGAAACTGTGTGTCACTGACTTTTGACATTCTGATTTAAGACTGAAATGATTCCTTTTGTCTTTACCATTTTATGTCAAGCAATGGGGTTCAAGTCTTACATATTCCATGCCCATTCTGACCTCATTCTTATGGATTCTAGGTTCTAATGGAAAGGTATTATTAAAACCCTTGCTATGGGTTATCTGTTTTTTCTCATCAAGTCCGTGGAGTGACACTTTCGGAATCATGAACTCTGTTCTGTCAGATTCACTGTCTGGCTTTCCAAGCAGCAGATAGATAATGCTCCTCAGACATTGCATTCTGTAACAAAGCATTTCAGGCAGGCACAGCAATCTCAGCAGCTGACACATCACTAAACCAGCAACGCGCCTGAGAACCCAACAGCTCTGTCCCTGCTGGAGATGCTGGAGTTGGTGAGGCTACCTGTTACTACTAGCTAGATGTATACATGGAATGAAACAGATTATAGATTTCTATAGCAGATCATGAAGCCAAACCACACCTTTGATTAACCAGATTTCATTAAAATCAGAAGGAAAAACAATTACTCACTACTTCAAAGCTAGTTGCCAGCATTAGCTCCCTGCTGCCTTCTCTGGGGCTAGCGGATGTACGTGCCATCTTAGAATTGAGTGAAGTCAAAGGGACTCTACTTCAGCACAAACCCGTCCTCAGGTAGAGCCAATTTAAAGATCAGGCCCAAGAGCGTGGTAGAGTGTTTATGCCAGGGGACTGTCAGTGCAGGAGGTTGGAACTCAAGTCCCTTAAGCAAGGAACAACCCACGCAAGTTGTCTGTTAGGAGTAGATTCCACCTCTGTCCTTGGAAGAAATCCTCCTTTACAATGTACCACCAAAGAACCAAAAAAAGTACTCCTGTGGAGAGAGAGGCTATATTGCTTAAAAAGTTATTTCGTCTCCAGCTAACTGGTGGCACTGCACCCACCATTCCCTCAGTGTTCTGCTAGAGCTTCTGCTAACAAACAACATGCACTTCAGGGCTTGACCTTCCAGCAGGCTTGCCAGTTCTGCCAGGGTTTTGTTTACACCCTTGGCAGATACTTCAATGAGCCACCGGAGCAGGCAGCAAAATTATACTTTTTTGCTCCTCAAAAAGAGAAGAAAGGGTTTGATAGAAATCATTCCAGTGCTATCAGAACCCCACCTTGCACCCACCCCCAAATCTTATTAAAAAGAATATGCACAGTTACAGTGATTCCATGTTGTTGTAATTATATCCTGAAAAGAGTGTGAAATGTGGTTTTCCACATAATTTACCATTTTCCTGTGATTCATGAAACCTCTTTTCACATGAATAATTGGTCATTTCTTGTTTATATATCACCATGGTACATAGCTTCTAGCAGGCCAAAAAAAAAAAAAAAGACACGAAACTGACATTTAACCTCTACATCCACATACGACCTAATTCCCCCACCCCAACTCCTTGCTTTTTGCCTCCCCTCTGTGAAAAAAAGGCACAGATTTTTTTTTGGTGGAGGAAATGTTTCCTAATAAAGAACTTGACAATTTTACTTTTCTTAGAACTCATTAGCAAATTTTTTTTTGCTTCATGTTTGTTGTGTGTTTCACATTTTCCAGTGTAAAGAAAACAACCAAAAAGTCCGTTACAAACAAATTGAGATGGTGGAGAAGGAGGAATGTTCTCAACGCATGGCTCCTGGGAACGGCAGCTTTCCAAATCCCAATTTGTTTGTTTCTCAGGGGAGATACAGTCAATATGACGCGTCTCAATAGTCACCTGAATTAGAAAACACCTCAGTGTGTTCTCAGAACAGCGTTTCAGCTTCTGAACACTTTAATGACACTTTAATTTTACAGTGCAGTAAACTGAGGTACAAATTATTCTGTTTACAATGACTGCTCGGTGAGTCACTGCTCAAGCAACTCTGCAGTCAAGCTTTGATTTGTAAAATTCCTCCTCTGCCTTCAACTACTTCCTAAATGGACTGCATGATTAGCTCAATGTGACAACATCTGTGACAGATGAATGCGTATCTCTTGAATGCATGCGTGTATATTTGGGCTTCCTGCCTTTAAAGCTGAGGGCCACCCTGTGAAGTATTTTGACAGTAGATGAAAAAAAATCAATCAGACAATTACATTTCAGCTTGACAGCATTGTACCATGGCAATCCAAAAACAGATCAGAAAACAGAATTCAGCAGGACCACTTCACAACATAGGAAAAAACACATTGGCTTACAGCCAGCTGTACATGTAGACCAGTAGTCTGTGTGACTCTGCAGAATCAATGCGAAAACTGAACGTAAAAGGAAAAAAAAAAGGAAAAGAAAATATTTGTTATTGGGAATGCACAAGTACATTAATCTCCTTTTTACCACAAACCCAAAGCAACACCAGGTTTTAAGACTGGGCAAAAAAATAAAAAAAGCTGAGTGGTTTTTACCTCATATACACGAGTCAAAACCAAACTCTTAAAATCTGATCTTATTAAAAAAAAAGGAGGGTGAGCTATGAGGTTTTTGTTTTCCTCTTTTTTTTTGGCAGCAAGGTACAGACAGACGCGAGGGAGTGAAACTTTGGCGAGTGGTGGGGGTTAGGACATGGGAGGAGAGAAGAGGACAAAGGAGAGAGAAAAACAACTGCTTGGAGTCTAATCTTCTGATTCAAATACACCTTAGCAGCACTGTTTGGAAAGCAGACCCAGAAGTGGAAAGAATTTCTGGATCCAGATCAAGACAGCAGAAATATCTTAATCTTTGCTGGGCTATAATCTCCTGTGAAGGCTTGTGAGAATTTGATCCTGTCATTCCCAAACTAGAATCTTAAAACTGATTTGAACCAGAACTACAGTCAGTTTGAAAATGTTATTACTTCTTCCTGTGGAAACAAAGAAAAAGAAACAAAAATGGAAAAAAAAGCAGCCAAACCCAAAGTGCATGGACTCATTACAAGCTCAGGAAATCAACTCTATTTAAATCTCTTTCAGCAGCACTCTCCCACTTCAATAGTGCCTGTGGAAGCAAATATTACGCAGAAGTTCATCCTCCCCTCCTGGTCCCCTGCCTCCCTGCCCCCGCCCAACCCTAGCTCTGCATCTGAATGGTCACTATTTGTTTTTCTTTCTGATTAGTCTTGTCCAGACTTTCTCTCACTAACCACCATTGTCATTCTTTTCAGCGTCGTGTTGCGCACTGTGATTTCTCTGTGATTTTCATTATTGCACCCTTAACTCTCGTAATCAGTTCAGTCCTTGCTTTGCTGACTTTTTGGTGCCAGCTCCAACGCTACTCATTCATCTCTTATCAGCTGCATTGCTATTCCTTATTTTATCTTCTGTCATCCAGTCTTCTAACCTTCAGGATGGAGTATCTCAATGCTAGTTGAGTTCATCCAGCTTTCTCTTTGCCGTTCTCTGGCACTGCTGGGACTCTTATAAAGAAATTCGTGCTTAGGAAGGAAGGACTTCTTCCTTACTGAGAGCAGTCCCATCACTGGCACTGCACACCAACCTCTTCCTCTAGACTACGCTCGTTTTCCCTCTTTCCCCCATTCTTACAATGTAACAACATTGTGAGATGAGGAAAGACTTACAGGAGACTTTCATTCATTTTCAGGCCCTGTTGACATGACTGGAGAGGGTATCCACTTAAAAAAGGTGTCACTGAGCCTCAAATGTCAGCGCCTGTCTTGTGGGGTGACCTTGGCCAGCTGCCAGATGCCCACTCAGCCGCTTGCTCACTCCCCTTCCTTGGCAGGACAGGGGGAGAAAAGTAAGATGAAAAGAGCTCAGGGGTCGAGGCAAATAAAGGGAAGTCAATCTTACTGTCAACAGGGAAAACAGAATCAACTTGGGGAAAAGAAATTTAATTTGTTACCAAATAAAATTGACTTAAGTGGTCAGAAAGAAAGACAAAAATTAAAACAAATTCTTAACACTGCACCCACCCTCACCCTCCACTTTTTTTTCCCAGGCTCAACTTCACCCCTACATTCCCAAATCCTCTACCTCTTCCCCACTAGCAGTGCAAGATGATGGGGAGCAGCAGATGATGGGGTCAGTCCATAACAGCTCCTCTCTGCCACTTCTTATCCCTCACACTGTTCCTCTGCTCCATTGTGGGTCCTCTCCACAGGCTGCAGTCCTTCAAGAAAAATCTGTTCCAGCGTGGGCTCTTCACAGGCCTCAGTTTCTTCAGGAAATATCCATCTCCTCCAGCATGGGTTCCTCCAAGGGCTGCAGTGTGGGTATCTGCTCCTGTGTGGGCCTCTCCATGGGCTGCAGGGGAACCTCTGCTCCAGTGGCTGCAGCTACTCTTCCCCCTCTTTCTTCTGACTTTGGTGCCAGCAAGGATAGCCCTCTCACACTTCTTTTCTTTTATTTTTTTTAACACTTCTTTTCCTTACTCCTCACTGCCCATGCAGCATCTTGCCTTTTCTTAAATATGTTTTCCCAGAGGCACCAGCATCATGACAACAGAGCTCAGCTGTGCTCTGCGGAGGGTCTGATAGTGCTGGCTGTAATTGGCTCTGTACAGCACAGGGGAGTCCCTCCTCACAGAGGCCACCCCTGCAGCCCCCCTTCACCAAAACTTGACAACAACACCCAATACAGTAGGCATTTGTATTATTCTATTGTTACAAAGCCTGAAGTTCCAGCATCTGGAAGTTCACCTTTTGTCTGAATCACCAGTTGTATCTTCTGCAGGTAGATTCACTGATCTATTTCTCTGTGCGTTGCCAAAAGAATTGAGGAGAATTTGCAGAACTGAGGAGAATTGCAAAATATTGATGGGGTTTTTTTTGGTTTTTTGGGTTTTTTTCTTTTTTTTTTTTGGAAGCGTAGCATCATGTTTCTTATCTTGGCTACAATTGTCTGACCTTGCTATTTTTATTTCACATTCATTGCAATTTTGGCCTGTGCCATTTGATCGGTCTTGGACTGTCTTCATGTCTAGGCAGATTTTTTCTTGGATGCTTTTAATTTCTCTTTACGGCTCGATACTACTTTCTTGTGGGAAACAAGTACAGTTTTCACTAGCCCTGAAAGTCCACCCTGTATGTTGATAAGAGCACTCTTTGCAATCATTGCTTTTTGCCTTGCTTACCAGGTAACCCTCGGACACTGAATTCACTTTGAAATGAGTGGACCTCATACATGCACAAAATTCACATGGCTCAGAATTATCACACTGGTCCATGGTCTGATCTGGAAGTGGTGAAGACAGGCCTTTCTCAGGGGACACTGAAAGCCTGGTTATTCTGATCAAGCTTATCTATTTTTTTTTTTAATGTCCCTGTAAGATAGCCAACGATGACGGGCCATTTGCTCCATCTTCCTTCTGCTCTCTGCAATGCTCTTTTCCTTGGGAAATGCATAGCAGCAGAGCTTTTTGTAACGGCCTTAAAAATGACTCTCCATGGTGGCCATTTCTTCATTTGCAATGTCTTACATGTTAAACATCATAGGGTTGGAAAAAAGTCTTCGTACTTTTCCCCCTTTTCCAGTCACAGACACAAACTACCTTTTGGTCTTGATTTTTACAGTGAGAACAAGTAATTTTCTACTAGTTGTCCAGTCAGTTGAGGGAAAGACACTGTATTCAGTGTGCTCTCATGAGTCAAAGTCCATTGCATTATCTTTGCTTTAATGAACATCTATGAGGACCCAATCTGCTTTAAAAATTTCTATCTCTGCTGAGAACTTGTGATTAGCAACTTCTATTTGTGTTCTTTATTTTTAACCTTATCTTAGATATATCCAAAGGGTAACCAATAGGGAAAAGAATTACTATCTTTCCTCAGCAATACCAAGCTCTCTTCTACTTGTTGGCAATCATCTTTAAAACACAATTGCTGAGATTTAAGTCTCAGGTGCTGCAAATAGATGTTTTGATCATATCAGCTCTGCACTTTTTCTCATGTTCTATTGTGTATCAGAATGAGGTAAGACTTGGACTTTCTAATGTGAAGAAACTTTCCTGTAAACAGGATCATTGACAGAAATTTGACACATGGACAAGTTGTTGGTTTCCACATTTTTGCATTATCTGTATCCAAGCTGCCTAGCAGCCTGTCAGTTTGGTATGTAGTAAGTCAAATAATGTGGGAGTGATTAATTCAGGGTCTGCATGATTTCATTCACATTTGTGGCAGACTGTCAAAAAGAACTAGTGAGGACTTCATGCTCTCTTTTAACGCAGAGACTACCGCTCCAGTAACTGCATCAGAAGCAGTCTACCAACTTAGATTATATTGGCCTTTACAATTTTTTTGCATAAAATTAAGTGTCTCTGTTTTCTAGTGTATCCTACATCCATGACATTAGCTCAAGGAAGGAGAGAGATCCCTTTTCTCCTGAATAATCTAAACAAAATACATTTGTCAAGAGTTTTGAGGTTGTATTAGGTAGGACAACCTGACAGAATTGCACAATGCTTAAGTGTTCTTATTAGTAAAAGAGGACTTTAAGATAACAAATTAGGACAGCATTTAGTGTAAAGCCAACCTGAGAACTAACCGCAAACCTTAACCCCAAGGGACAAGTGAAGTAATGACCATTTAATTGAGGTTAACAGCGGGATGGAAGAATCAGGGCAGAAGTGTGACACCCTCGTTCGGGTGAACCACTGACCCACCTCAACCACAGCTATTCCCCTAGTGATTTTATCATAGAACTTATAATATTTGGTCTTTTCCTTTACACCTTACTTCCTGGGATCCTGTAAATCTTAGATCTCATAAAGGGGAAAAAAGGCTTTCTAGCACTTGCATTTTCAGGGGAAAACTTGAACGTTAAGGAGTTCAAAACTCAAAGAGCATAATTATTTATTATTAAAATGACTAAAATACACACTATGACTTTCAAAAGTACCTGAAGGTCTTGGAATATTTGTTGATAATATTTTACTCTTTAGGATTTTATAGCAGCCAAGCACGTACATATTGGGTCACTAGTTTACTGGCCATTTAATGAGAGGCAAACACAAAGGTAGAATGTGGTCAGTTCCTCAAACATGTCAAAAGAACTGCATAAATCACCTCTCCACCAAAGCTGAACCTGAAGCTGAAACATATGCGATGCCATTTCTGCAAGATATGTTGGTACATTCTGGAAAAAAGTGACCAAAGCTTGGTAGTGATGACAACTAATATTTAGATCATTTGCAGGTACACACAAGTACCTTGTTAGCATCCTGCTCCCTGTTTGTAGGAGTCTGGGACAATACGGCATGGGAAAACATGTCAGGAGGAGAACTGGGTTATATACGGATTGCACTTTACCAGCCTATGCAAAGGTGAGCAAAGTCTTGCTTACACTTATGGGTCAGGCTAAAACTGGTCTCTGGGATTTCCATAAGGAAAGGAATGAGACTACCTCACTATCTCCTCTATGTGAACCTTGAAGTGGTTGTGTTATTTGTTCTTTTTAACAGCTACTTGTTTCACATGCTTTAAAGCTAATCAAATTTGACTTTGAAATGAAACAAATCCCTACACTGAGGAGGAGGATGAAAACCAGTTTTCTGAGTAATTCTGTCTCATCAGCCAATTTTAAATTCTAAGGGCACTGGGCTCTTGCTTGAAGATACACAGTAAGATACATACAATACTTTCCATTAAAAGAACGCTGAAAGTCTTCCTGTACTAGCCGTCTCCTCCTCTATGCAAAGACATACCAGCAGTTTTCACTAATGAAACAGAAAATAAAATTCAAGATCTTTTCATACTGTCAGTTTCCTTTCAGTGCAATACCTAAAGTGTCTTTAACAGGATACACAGCTGGCAGCTGTGTAAAACTCAGCATTAAAAGGCCAATACTCTAGCACAACATGTCAGGAACCACTGCTGAATGCAAGAGGTAATGTCACTGTGCAAGCGTGATGAAACATTTCCCCCCAGGACTCAGAACACATTATAATCTATGTAAGTGGGGGAGTTCTCCCTGCAAGTTCTGAGGAGGCTGATGGATTTGGTGAGAGACATTGGCAGAATGATATATTTGGATGGAAGCACCATGTTCCCAGCTGGACTCCAGGCTGAAATGCTTTTCAGTGCTTCCCTCTTTCCTTGTCAGAGAGCTGATTTTCCCTAAAAAGCTCCATAGTCAAGAAGGCAAGGCGTTAGCTAGAAACAATGAGCAAAATCTCGTCCTCGCTACTAACAGCAGCAGTAAAATGCCCTTATAAACTGACTTGCAAGTCAACAAAGAATACATCCGTTCTGGTTGATTTCTGGACTCTTTCATAATAATATGTATGTTTCAGAGCACTATAGAAAACTTTACTGACCAACAGGCTTTCTTAATTAATAGAACCAAGCTAATTTGCCACTCCTGTTTTGTCTTCTTTAAAGGAAAACAATATCCATTTTACTGAGCTCAACAGCAGAAAGTCTACAAAGAGTGAATCAACTCTCACTATCATGTAGAAAACCTTTTTTTAAAGTTGTTAATTGACATTTCTAAGCTTTGTCCTGGAGGCAGCCATAATTATATTTATGACATCAACAGTACACAAGGCACATAAAAAAACTTTAATCCACTTACTGCCTTGATTTACTGAAGATTAACCAACATGAAAAATATGATTAAAACATCTAATTGGTACAGACAATTGTGCAGTATGATTGCTCTGTGAAAACCAGCACGCCCTTCTGGATGCTTTATGCATCAGAATATGTATTAACAATTGGCCCCAACGTACAATAAACCAATCAACCATCCATTTGGATCCTTCTTAAATACAGCAGAGGATAACCTTGTCATCCCCTCCTTCAACTCACTTTGAAGAACTTTTTGAAGAAAAATGGTCTTGAAAACTATGGATACACATTATAACTATGATATTTATATTACATATTAATATAACCCAATTGAACACAATTTGATGCTGCTCCTGGTCATGGTTATTTGTATTCTTCTGAGTAGTCTTGTCATTCATGAACTGTGTAATTATCAGCCTTTTGTAGACCTTCTCCACTGCTGTCTGAGGCTTATAGGATTTTTTTATTCCAATCTCTGCAAATGAAAAATTATTTTGTCCAAGACCTAAACACATTTCTTATTCCCAAAATGAATGGATGACATATTATCTTTGAACACAACATCTGGATCCCTTTCCATTTTATTTGGCAGACATTTAAAGACTTCTCCACTGTGTATATAACTTTGGTTTTAATATTAGTGTAACAATCAAGCAAGAATATGTTCATCATCTTGACGTAGTAGTACCCCCAGCAAGCACCATTCCTCCAGGAAAGGTCTCCAAAACATTCTGTCCAGCATGCCCAGGAGTCTCTATCGACATTTGTCAGACTAGTGTGTTTGGGTTTCAACATGTCAGCCTTGCAATGCTGTTAAGCTTTACAGAGCATAAACTTTTATTTTATTTGGAAGTTTTGGATTTTTTTTTTTTTAATTGCTTCTTAAACCACACAGGAAATAACGTGAATCTTCACCTTTCTCTTTGCTTGACTCATTTTGCTGTTTACATCTGAAGAGTTTGTAGGTTCAGAGGAGTACTTTCTAAAGGATTCAGAACAGCTGTCTGCACTTCTCATCTGAACCTGTCATCCCTCGCTATTCTGTGAAATAATACCTTTTCTTTCTCTTAATATATCTCAAAGTTCACATTATAAAAGAATACTTCATCTCTTCTTCCTCACCAAGTCCTTCTCAATTAATAAACCACGATACTATTGTTTTGATTTTTCTGCATCTAGAGAACTTCTGCTATTTCAAATATCCTTGCCCTCACTTCCAAAAGAGCATGGAGAAAATACAGCTCCTCCTTTTGTTTCACCGTCATGCTCATAAATACTTTTGAAAACAGTGCTCCTTTTGCCCTAAGTCAAGGAACACGTGAAAAACATGCAAAAAAACTTCAAAGACAAAGTTGGAAAATTGTATATGAACAGTTTTCTGAAATACTCATGCTTTCCAATGTCAATGTTATTGTTCCAAACAGGCCAAATGTAGTTTTCTTGTATTCAGGCAACCGCTGAAATCCTTGACCGCTGACACTCCAGGAGAGATTTTGACTTACTCTAACAATAATTCATTAAAAAAAAAAAGTAAGATGCTCTCATTTGTACAGCTCTTTAACCCTGACAAACTTGTTAAGACTCATACAGCTTTGTATCAAACTACTACCCAGATGTAAACTTCATTAGTCAGTTGAATTTGCAGGAAATAGAGCATTTCATAATGACCACATTGTCAAGTAAAGTGAGTAGTCAAAGGGAGATACAACAACTAGTAGCAACTTACATTTACCTTCAGGTTTCCACTACAGTAAATCTTGATACTAAAATGGACTGATTTATATCTTTGTGATAGTGACGTTGTTGATATAACTTAATGCATTTTTTTCTAGTCAGTTCAGCACGGAATACCACAGACTCACTATTGGTTCTGATGTACCAAGGGAGAAGGAACTTATTTCAGTGAGAATATGAAAACACTTTCTTCTTAGCAGTAGCATAGTAATAATGAGACACACATATCCCCTCACCAAGGTCTCAGCCAACAGCTTATCCAACTTCTTCACAAAACCATGAATAGAACAAATGTCAACATTGTTTCTTCAAAGAACTAATAATGAAATTTGCTCTTGAAATAACTTCTCAGGCCATTTCCAGAACCATACAAAGACAAAGTTGTGTGTGTTACACAAATGTACGCTCTATGGTCACAATAAAAAAGCCAGATGTTTAAGCAATGGAATTTTAAAAATTATTGCCACAAAAATAGAGACTGATCATTTATCATCATGACCAGCTATCTTCCAGAAAATTTACGTAGCAAGATCAACGTGAAGTCTTAACTAATGCCCTGGTTTGGTAGTAGCAAAAGAACTGAAACATCCTTCAAAGTTCACTCTGCAAAACCAATTCCATTTCTCCCTTGGCTAAAGGACATCCTACCATTAAAGGGTAGAGGGGATCAGTTAAGACAAGCTTCTTTTTAGATTCAAAGAGGTGCAAATCCCTTTGGCTTTTGTGGGAGACAAAGTATTTTAACTTGAAGAAAGAGAATGAATGTCGATGACTTGCCACCTGGTGGTGATCTGCATCTATCAATACAGATTTATTACCAAATCTGAACAACAACAACAACAACAACAACAACAACAAAATAGAATGTATAAATTTGTAGCATTTTGTTGATAATTTTATTTTTAGGATATGTGTCCTAATGAACATCTTATTTTTTTACTAGTGTTCACTGTCAAATTGTTTAAAAATCCCATCTGAAAAAAAGTAGATTAGTTTTGTGTTTATTCAAAAATACTTCCTTTGTGTGTCATATTATCCATGCCAGACAATAGAAAGCATCTAAAAATGCTGGTTTTGTAAATCTGAAATGTAAGGAATTACAGACAATGTAAACAAATGTGAATCTCCGACACATATTAAAATTGTTAAAATTACACAGCATGTAAGACATGGATAAAATACTGACACTGCATCTATCACAGGAAATTACTGTTATTATTACTGGTACTACCACAGGATAATAATTATTGTTAGTGTCACAGGTATGTTGTATCTCTGAAAGGTGATTTGTAAACACCATAACCTACCATGTGGCACACTGCAAATGTGCTATGGCAAATGGCATAAAACAAGTCAGACCTTTTGCTCCACGTATGAGGGAGCCTGATGAGGGCATTTTTAGCTACTACATCACCATGGCAAGTGAACTGCTAAGGTCATGTCTACAATGAGAAGTCTACGCACCTAGTGCTTTCCTTCAGCTAACGAATCATAAACTTTCAAAGGCAATTCCAAAACTCGAGACAAAGAGAGTGCTACTCAGATGGTTTCCCCATGATGTTCAACTGTTCAGATGTGACCCTAATTCAGCAGCGGTATTATTAGTTTTATGGAGACTTAAAAATCAATAGACAAAACTATGCTTAACCTCTACTAGCAGATAAGCCATCAATCCTTGAAGCCTTAGAAGAATGATCTTGGACATATCACAGAAAAAAACCATGTTTCATCAGTTCCTGCAAGCACACTGAATTCAATTGAGCACCCAAATTATATCCACATAAAAAGTGTTTTCCAGACTAACGTTTATTTGTCACATTTATAATCCATTGATGGAAAAGGAATGCCGCAGATGTTATAAAATCTTTCCATACAGTATTCAGAACGGCCATGTAAAATTTTTAGGGCTATCTCACTCAGAAGTTAGCTAAAGGAAACTCTGTATGTCAGGTAGCTCAGTGTAGGCTGCACTGCAGCTGGGGAAGCAGGAAGATGTCAACGGCTAGTTAGACCATGCTGTGCTCTGTGCTTTAACACCTACCCATCTGGCAACAACAAAGCTAACTAGCTGGAAGCTAGATTGGATAGGACCCAATCCAGCTTATTTTACATTTGCACTAAGTCCATCTGATAACTGCACTGACACTGTACATGATCCGAAACTGATCATAAATTATTCCTGTCCCCTTGATGAACAATTTTTATCTATGGCTATTTCCTGCCAGGAAACAAGATGAAATTTTACCATGCGTTCCATCCATCCAAGGGGTGGGGGAAAATCTGTAAACTCAAATATGTGGACATAGAAAACACACAGTGGAAGAGGAGGGTCTAGAGTGCTATAAGAGAGTTTCAGTGTGAACAGGAATTAGGCTTTTTAAGGTCATGTCTGCACGGATAATTTCAGACAGTCAGGAATTAACATTGCCATTTACTGAGCTGGCAGGACATGAGGCAACTTCTGATCAGATGCCAATGTAAAGATGCACAAAAATCTCAAAACACTAATGCGATCTCAGCCTCTGGAATGACTACTGCTTTTTCTTTGTTCTGCCTTTTTATGATGGAGTGAAGGAATTCAATGCTTCAAGGAATTCAAGTGTCACTTGTCACATAGAGCAAGGCAAAAATTAAGTATAGACAGCGTACAAAAAGTGTGGGGCAAATGATTTCTTCTTTGTTAATGACTTGTACACACACAGTCTCAAAGCTAACCTAGAATTCTGTAATGGAAACAGACAGAGAGCCAACAGAAACATATAGAAATATCATGCAAATGTTTAGGACTGTATGATATCACAGTATTCAGTATTAACTTAGTAAACTATTATTTACAAATCCCACCATTCTGATCTTCTCTGCTGTAGACCATCAAGTAGAAGTGATAAAATAGAATGGGTCTAACTGACGCCAATGAAAGATACCATTATACACACTGGATCTACTGTTACCCTGTCTATTAGGTAACTTTTAATACACAAAACTGATTTTTAAAACACATCTTTACATTACAGGATTTATGGTTTATTTCTAATATAAAGTACATAATCATATATATATATATAAAAAACGTGTATATTATGTGAGCTTCAGTGATGTTCTAGATTGCAGACTTACTAGCTTGAACATATTAGTTCTTGCATTTTGACTCTTAGGATTAGTTCTAGGGCTTCTTGTTCCCCTCATTACATAGTTAACACTAGCAGCCATGCCTCCAAGGCAGAAAAAGTTCTACCCTTTAGACCTTGAACATACTATTTTCTCTCATATGTCATTCTTCAGTCTGTATGTAGAAATAAAAAAAATAAAAGTTTGTCACCTTCTAAGAGCTAGATTGGGTTTTGCAAACTTCTCCCTACCTTCCCTCCTCCCAGATTTCCATGAACTGTATTCTCCAATGATTAGACAGAAATAATGAAAACCAAAACTAATCTTCAAAGTTTTGGACATTATATGGAGAAGATGGATGTTACTGCATACTCCAAAGCTTGCATACTGGATAGGTCTTTTTCTGCTGGATTTCCTCACTAAGACTTGGAGTTTTGAATGTAATCCAAGCTCCCAATCTGATCTTCTATGTCTGTGGTCTAATTCTGCAGTTTTGCTTGCAGAGTAGGGAGAAAGATTAAAGAACTACAACTGTGAAAGGTAAGAAAAAAGTACCTACAGTTCTCTGTGGCAATCACAATATTCAAGAGCTGAAATAAAACAACACGTGATGTTCTGATGGGAAAGATATACCACAGCTGCCAGTGAAGTCTTACTGATCCTACACGTGCTTTTACATATTGTTGCAATTCAGAATACAAAACTCTTTAGTAGGAGAATGCTGATACACGGCTAAGGCTCTGGCTTTGATGGGGAACACTTCGAGGCCTTTAGTAAAAAAGGAATACTATTCCATCTGCAGGCCTAGAAGTAAAACCAAGAATGTCGAAGTTCATCTAGTAATCTGCTCATACCACATTTCCAGAATTAGATTTAGATCGTGAGACAGCGCTAGACAATCAATTTCATTTTACACTGCCTCTGCTTTCCAAAAATCCCGTGTGGACATCTGAGTCATCTTTGGTGCAGCTGACAAAGACAAGAATTTCAATCAACTCATTAACTCTAAAGTATTTTTTTTGTCTGCCAGAAGAACTGGAAACTGATCAGTCAATCAAGAAATAACGAAAAGAAGACTGGAATTTCATCCATTTGTAGGATGAGATCATCATCTAGTAAAATGAGCATTATTTACTTCTTCAGTGAACCTTTGCATACAGAAGACAAAACCTTTGGTTTTGAGTACAAAAATGAAGCACAGAAATTGATACAAATAAAACCCTAAACTTTCTGCAATACATATTTCATACTGCCAAATACATATAAAGTCAGTTGGTGTTTGCTTATTGCTATAAAAAAACAATCTATGAAAAGTAACCACTGATGCAAAAAAACAGCCAAACAAAATAACCAAAACACCACTAAATAACAAGAACCACTCCAAAAAATGCCCATAAGTCCCCCATTGAATCACAAGCTCACCATAAGAGATATCACTCTCCATTTATTTACATGCCTAAGGATGAACATTTATTTCCCTTTATTTCATTCAGAACTATTTTATAACTAAGGCCCCAAAGCTACAATCACAAGAGCGTAGGCACAGAAATTCCCCTCCATGCTGCTGTTAGCAAGACTAGAAAGACCTAAGACTTGATCCAAAGCCAAATAATGTCAGTGGGGTGTTTTTCTACTTCCTTCAATGGATTTAGAAAGGGCATCTGAGGTCAGCAAGCTGCAGTTCTTACTCTGTCAGAAATTCCACTGAGGCAGTGCAGTATCAGTCTCCACATAATTACATACATCTTATTCCTGAAACTGAGGTCAGTCACATTAATCGCACTTTCATGAGAAAATGACTTCTGGAATCAAACTAGCTTTGTGAAACAGAAATAAAATACATACTATACATCGGTTACGGAAATGTTTTGCACTACTCTAAAAAGGCGCACTGTTTAGTTTTTAGACTTTTCTGTTACTAGACCTGGAGTTATTTACCAATGACTAAAGAAATGCCTGTCAACAGTTTTATGTTTCAGTAACGATTCTTCAGTTACATATCAAAAATAGTAAGAAATAATAAGCTCCTCAGCCTGAACTGAGGCAATGCACTTGGGCATATACTTTGGAAATAGAGATGGATTTGTATCTATATGCAATTAAACGTTTTTCTCCATTTTCAAAAATACCAAAATAATGATAAATTACATCAACACATGATGCCAAATTTAAATCAGACATGACAGGGAAACATTGTCATCACTGCTGCAGTCATCTAGAACTTTAATCATGGGCTACTAGAAAATATAATGAAAGAAAAAATCATAAATAAAATATTTTTTTCCAGGGCTTTTTTCTGTCCCATATTTGCAATCTGATCATAGTAGTAAAAATAAATAAATAAATAAAAGAACACCGTCCACAAATACTTCTACCAAGCACAGTTGCAGATCAATCTTGAATCAATGATACAATCGCAAAAGATTAGAATATATTTGTCATTTGCTGGGTTGAGCTTTGCAGCTTCACAAATCACACTGTATCAGCGGTACGGAGAACGTCAGTCTCTCTTTTCCTCTGTAGTGGCTGGGTCTTCCTTTAATAAATCGCTTAACTGCTTCTGTGCACATGAGAGAAAAAGTTCCAAACTATGCAGATTTCTCTGACGGACGACATGATCAAGCTGTTGAAATGAAAAAAAAAAAGACAGATCAGCCTTAAGAAAACCTGGAAATAAATACTAGGGTTTGTCAGCAAAAATTCAACTGTATTCAACAACCAAATGCAACAACCAAATGTGACAACAAAAGAATATAAGTAACTTCTATGCGTGCGATTTAGTAACAACATTTTAACAAAGTATTTGAAGTATAACGAAGTATATTTCTTCAAAATAAAATGTACATAAGACTAAAAGTAACTTTCCAATAGCTGTCAAATTCTACACAAGAAATGTGAAAAAGCTACACAGCCTAGCTGCCACACCAGATAAAATCTCCAGCATCTTTTAAAATTTCTGCTTATAAAAGATACCTCTTTTGCTTTAAAATGAACACTATGTACAACTGCATATTCAAAAATTCAAAGACCACCGTTACTGTAATTTAAATGGCAGCACATTTAAATAGTTCCCAGGGGAAAAGTGTTAATATTTTCTGCCTATTTTGTTTATTCCAACATTTTATTGGAGTCCCCTACTGTCAAATCAATGTGAACTATAGACTTACTTGCAGTAAAGACAATGGCTTTTTCTTCCCCACAAAAAAAGATAGGACCACAATAACAAGACTTGGTAGGTTAAGTCATATAAACGACATAAAAATATGGTTTATGGAAAGTATTTGAATTTTCTTAATATCATACCATTAATAAATAAAATGCACTGCAGATTTCCTTTCATTTGAATTTTAAAGTTCAAACATCAAACAAATAATATCACAATTGAGAGATGTTTTCAACTTGACTATCCTTTAATCAGCCAACTAAATCATCATCATCATGGCTTGGCTTCGCGGACGAAGATTTGGGAAGGGCTTTGCCCACGCTTATTGCAAGCGCGCTGATGGCTGAAAAGGCCAATGCGGGATAGGCAAGACCGGTTGCAAAGAGCACACCAGAGGGTCTCCTTGGGTGGTATTTCCACCTGCCGTTTCGTCCCTTGCCTGTCACTACAGGGCTTTGCAAACGTGAGTACACCCTTCAAGCCTGCGCGGTGGATTTTTTAGGTGAGGCGCAGCGGGCGCGAGACTGGCCCCACCCTTTACACCTGAGGTTCATCTGCCAGGGCCTAGTGAGCTTGGACAGTGACAGCGAAGTCCTCAGGTCATAGGTTTGGTTAGAGTATCCTTCTCTTAGATGGATGGCCTTACAGGGCTAAACGAGCTCCATCTGCCCGGGTTTGGAGTTAGAGTTGTCCTTCTCCTAGGATGGTTGCCCGAAGGCTAGTGAGCCCATCCTGCCCGTGGACACACTTTGTCTGACCCTTCAGGTGAGACCTGTCTGGCTTGGGAGACCCTACCGGAGGCATATGCCACCACCAGCACAGCTCTCAACTTCACAAGGGCACGCAAGCTCTTTCCCCACGGCAAGGGGGTGCCCGTGAAAGAGAGCCAACTAAATACATACATAACAATGACATCGGGTGCGACTGAAAGGTACAAGGCTAACAGGACATAACAGTTATGCCACTCAATGGAAAGGATGTAATAGGTTTTGGGAGGAGTCCAGGCCCACACTTGTGTCAAACTGTTGTGCTCAAGACCGTAAGCAATGTCCCACACCCTGGAACACCAGCAAAAGGCTAATGTGAGGCTACGTGGCCCTAGCAGACTAGTGCAATTAGTTTAGCAGACTGGTAGCAATCATCTTCAAATGGCCGTATTTTTTCAAAAAATACATCGTGCCTCATGTATCTAGCGCTCAGAGCTTTAATTATAGCTTCCAACAAAAACTCTGATCCTATCACACACATATCTCTGCACTTATACGATCATAATTCAGCGGTCCAGTTAGTTTCTCTAACAGTCACTTGAATGGACATTTTGTTTCATAAAAGACATAATTTTTAAAAAAATACTAATATAGAATGCAAGGCAAAGTTAGTGATACCTTCCCACTTCACTTTGGAAATGCACTCAGGGTATAGCTGCAGTGCTGTGATTGAATACACAAAGGGAAATACTTTTATGACCCTGTGCTTTGCTGCTCTTTAAGTTTCTCTTACATGCAAAACCAGGCTCTGGTAGTTTGACTATTTTGGCATTTTGTTTCAACAGAGATGAATGTGTCAAACCTAGTCACGAGAAGAACACACACATATTTTCTAGAAGCCACACAATCATAAACCTCTCCGTCAGTAATATGTCTGCTTGTACTTCTACGTCTGCAGATTTCCAGCTGTTGTGCAAATTTTTGCATTTCTTAGTAAAAGCAGATATTAGTGCTCTGTACATAGCCTGATGTGACCCTAGACCACTGATTTACAACAGATTTTCAGGCCAATCTAGTTCAAATAAATTTCAGAAAAGTCTGCTCTTGATATATTTAAGTAACAGCTGCTACTGGCAAGAAAATGAAAGACTTGGAAACAGCAAACTAAGCTCTAAGGAAGCTGTACCTAGAAAAGACAGCCTGGAACAAATGAACAACGTAAACACAGTGTTGTGATGGTGCATCTCCTCTGATGTGAAAGGTATCTTGCCTCCTTCCTCTAGTCCAAAATATGAAGAACATTTTGCATGGGGAAGCTTGCAAAGGTGTTTGTGCTTGTGACCCCTATTTCCCCAGGGAATGGGCAGATACAGTGCAATTCACGTAATATCATCTGTTACGTCTTAAGGAAGAACATGAGAAACCTCTTTCTCAAAACATATTATGTCATCAAATTCTGTTGCTTCTGGTAGATATATCCATTGGTAGATATATCCATTGGAGGAGCTTAGCATGAAACTGATTTTCAATGGTTTTGCACATTATATCATCTATACTCCTAGAGCTTTGACCAAGAGCTTTGGCTAAACCCTCCATTTTCTTTTCTTGCAGCCTTTCCTTGCAAATTCTCCTTCAAAGCGATCAAAGCAGCTCACCCGATGTGTGTTCCGATATGCTGCTTTTAACTTTCTTCACCAAGGTAACAATCTCCAATTGCATACGGTTAAATCTATTTCACCAAGAACTAATGTAAATATTTAATGTAGGTAGCAATTGGCTGCCTTATGAAAAAGCCAGAATTTCTTCAGGCTTGAGAAAGATTTTAAAAGTCTGTCGCCGGTCGGCTGAGGCAAGCCGAGCATGGGGACGAGTCCTTTCCTATCCCTGAACCCCTCTCCTCCGGGAGAGAAAAGGGTTCAAAAGCAGAGATACGAAAAGGAAAAGAAAGATTTTGTGAGACCTCTGAACGTTTGGAAAACTGAAACAAACTTTATTAAAACTAGAACAAAATATATATAATATGCAGGGAAAAACCAATGCAAAATCTGAGAGTCTGTACAGGATGGAAAGGCGAGGGTTAAACGCGAGAAAAGAGAGAAAGGGGGACGGTACCACGTGCAGTCTGGAAATGGCACCGGCCACGTGTGCGCTTTCGTGGAGTGAACAAAGGGAAACCGCGGCTGTTACGAACGCCGGGCTCCAATGTGCAAAGCGCTGTTCCTACCGCTTTCTCGTAGAAGCAGAGAAACGGCAGCGCTGGCAGGCAGAGACGATACGGTGTTACGGCAGAAGAAGAGCAGCCTCCAGACGCGAGTCTCCGGGCGGCGCGACGGGGGCTGCCCCGGCGCAAAGTCTCGCTTCGCTCCGGCAGCCTCCAGGCGCGGATCTCCCAGGCGGCGGGCAGGGTCCGAGCCGAGACAGCCTGTAGATCCCCGGAGCGAAGCCGAGGTCCTGCAGTGCCTCCCGCAGCGCGGAGCCGGGAGTGTCCGGAGAGTGGAAAGACGCGAAAAGCCGAGAAAGCCGCGAAAGCAGCAGAGAAGCCAGAAAACCGGGAAAAGCCCCAAATGCCCCGAGCCTGCGGCTTCTTAAAGGCGCAGTACCCTCCCGAGAAACTTTCTCCGCCAATGAGATGGGCGATCGTAACATGTAAGGGAATAATTCAATTGGTCAGTGTAAAACAAAAGCCTTCGAGCAGTTTTTTTTCCTTCAAACTGCCACATTTTTAAAAGTCTTAAACAAATTAAGCACACATTTGAGGAATCTTTGTTGAACTCAAGTGGTTAGTTTGTAGGCTCCCTTTGTGCATAAGAAAAAAAATTATTGCTTGTTAAATGTTTATGTAAATTCAATAACATAAAAATTCAGAATTCAGTTGCCTCTTGTCTGCTCAGTTTTTGTATAAGCTTTGCCTTGAGCAGTACATTTTAAAATTCTTCCATGCTACAGTAAATGACAAAACACTGAAATTACTTGGGATCTTCACATAACACAAAATGAGAAGTAATGATGCTCATTTTGAAAATGGTACATTTTAATGTATTCAGAAGGAGAACATTCCCATTAATGGAGAAACAGAAACAAATCCAATGGAGCTTTGTTATATAGTATATTGTTCAGTGAAGTGTTAGCACTGGACACATTTTTTGGAAGAACTTTGCCATGCTTCTGCTTGCATAATACACCATGAGATGTGAAAATATGTAAGTAAAGAATAGTAAATCTTGTTTTTCTAAACAGTCTTCCCTCTATGTTTTTAGGTCCTGTTCACTTCATGCAATGACCTCATTATTTAAACAAACATAAATGGACATGGGGCAAATTCAAACTGAATGTGCCTCATATCCAAATGTAATCAGTATGAATAACATATTATGGATGGAGCACTAACACAGCCAAACCAACCTAACTGTTCTAATTCCATAGATGCCGAAAATTACACTGTGTTGGTCCAGATCTACCATGAGAGGGCAATTTTCTACATCACACCATCACTGTTGTTACTACTAATTGATGTTTCTCTTCCACCCTATGAAATTTCTCCAGTTCAAAGTTCCCAATTCTATACATTTTGTCCTATTGACACAGCTTTAATTAGCTCAAAGTTTTGATGTTCCTGAACGTCATTATTTTAAGTTACTCAACAATATCTTTTTAACTTCGCACAGATATTTTTTTTTTTTTTTTTTTTTAAGAACCTGAGGTTGCCTCTCTATGTATTTGTATGGAAACTACTGAGGAACAGGCTACGTAAGATTTGGAAAAGCAGTTCCTGAACTCCATAGCATCTGTACCACTTCTGAAATTCCTACCATCATTGAGAGACATTAGTTTGCCAAAAATGAGGTGATTCCTGCAGGACATTCTAACACGTTCACTGCTGTTTTTTCCCTTCTTTTTAAACCTTCAGTCCACTTGTAAGGTCCAAGTGTGATTCCACCACCCTTCTGGCCAAAGACGACTGGATGAGACTCCCTGTGGAGTCCCAACTCAGTTATATCCCTAGACCACACAGGCCTCTGAGCCACAGAAGGCATGATCTGAAGGGAGGCATAGGCCTCAGCAGAACTCCTATGACTGGATGCAAGAGTTTGACTCGGGAAAGAAAAAGACAGGCTCACGCGTAACTGTGCAGAATACTGCCACCAGGTGACTGCTTTCATCCCAAGCTGTCCTATATTACTTAAGTAAATCCATCTTCCCCTGTATCACTTCTTAAAACCATAGCTCAATCCAAAGTTAATATTCTTAGCTCTACATTTTCTTAGCTTTTATCATACAGCTCAAATTTGCTGTAAAATGGAATGAAAGTCTACGTGGCCTATGACTGAAGTAGAAAATCGTTTCTTACACGACCAACTGAGCATGCTCATCCTCCATATTCTCCCCTTGTAAAATATATACATGCAAATAGATATATTTGCATGGCATATGTGCTCAGGTTCCTCTAGCGAATATTCTCCTACCCATTAAATTTCAAATTTCTAGAAGAGAAAGCCAGTCAGAACTCTATAAATAACTACTACATGTCAGAATTACATTATCCATTACTCGTAACTAATAAAATATCTCATGTAAAATATAATTTCAGGTTGAGCACAGAAGATTTAAGGATGAAATTTTGATCTCACCACAGTAAAGATATGTTTTGTTACTAATCTCATTGTGGCCTGAAGTTCACCCAGAAAAGTGAAGAAAACATAATTAATGTTACATATGGCTCTTCAATTTTCCCTTTTGAATAAACATTAAGATGTTGAAAAGTGTATTTTTCAAAACTATTTCTCAGCTAATAATGCTTTCCAATACCAAATATATTTGTAGCTCTAGAAAATGGTAGCTACATTTATACAAATACTTATTGAACAATTTACCTGTACCATAGACATTAGTCTGATGATTAATGTATTTAAATGCAGCTGAACTTACTATTCTGGCTCTGTAGTATGTACCAACATGAGTAAAAGGTGCAATCTTCTTTTTTATTATCAGATTCAACAAATACAATGACCAGAGATTAAAAAAGAGCAAAGATGTTGAGTAAGAAGTTTTATAGCTGATCACACTTATGTACACTGTAAAATAAACAATAAACAATCATGCCATCATAATTTAATGAAGCAGAGCAGTTTCCCTTAAAGATTGTAAAATCAGAAATTAGCTTTTGAGTCCTACTGATTTCTTATGAAATTCCTGCAAAGAAGTATATCAAGGAAACATTCTAGCATTCTAGTGATATATATGTTTATATTTGTCCATAAAGGAGGGCGTTGGTCAGGGAAGACTTCAAATCCTGAAACGTATCCCTGTTACTCAAAGAAAATTATGTTCATGTAAAGACAGGAAATTTCAAATACAAAATGAATGTTTTGGGCAATTGGAAACAGAGAGATTGATGTGTAAGAGAATGTGTTCTGAAGATCGAGTTTGGCAGGTCTAGATTAGTGAGGCTGATATAAAGGCTTTCCATTTATTTAGTGTTTACAAGTAGCAGCTTGTTAGCTGTTGAGTTGTATTCATTGCCAAGCTAATTCTTTGAAGTTGAATATTGATTAGCCACAAGCAATTATTTACAGACATCATCACGACACCATTAAATTTTTTTTCAAAGGACTAGTAATACAAGCAATGCTACACATTTCCTGTCCCTTTTGTCAAAGTTTATCTCCTTTTATTTAGTCTTCTTTTCTCTATATATATTTTCATTATTGATAAATCTACCAAAGCTTTGTCTATTTGGTGTCTGCAAACTATAACTAATTTCTAGGGTTTTTTTTCTATATAGTCTTCCATTGTATGAATTTACTAACTAAAGAACTTTTTTAAAAAACACAGTAGATATAAATTAAAGAACGATGAAAAATGTACTTCAGATTATAATTTTTTTATAATTTCATTAAATGTCCTCATCTTGGCAGAAAACTAATTTAAACCTAAACTGACAAAAAAGAGAACTTACATTCTTTCATTAAAAGACTCTGAAATAATTTTTCATTTTATTCTCAGTTCTAACTTAGCATTGTTTGATCAACACTTAGATGGATGTGTTGGATGGAGAACTGAATGTCATTCAAAAGCGTTGATGAAAGAGTGCTTTTCTAAATAATTATGTACTTAATAATTAAGGACTAGAGAAAACAAATCAAATCTCTTTGAAATCGGTGGAATCAGTAATATACCATAGTTAAGTATAGGGAAGAACTTGTGACTCATGATTTGTTCATGTATGCAAATTATTTACTAAAAAATACTGGCAGTAGTACTGTTTTCTCTATGCAGGGACTCCTACCACATAGCCAATATGATGTTAAAAATATACTGGGTTGCTCATGGAGCAGTTAATCCAAATGTAATGCAACTGCTTGCTTAAGAATCAACCATTAATGCTGCAATCGAATTAGCATTTAGGTATTTCTGTTTTGCCTAATTATAAGTGCACCTGTTATAATAGATAATATTTTGTTTAAATCATCTGAGCAGCAGTCTGCATTACGGTACAGTTATAGTCTTTCTGAAGAATGGTCTGAACTTCAGTGCCAAGTGGATAAATGCCTACATTTTATATCTGTAGCCACTTTCTAAACATTTTTAAAGAAAAATTATTTCTGAAAAATTATGAAAAATTTTCTTGTATGTTTACAACCTTAGCTTTTGCAGACTCTTCCTGTCCCCATTCATGGTGCACAATAATCCACCGAAATGGAGTATTGCAGCTTAGTGTTTTAATTCTTCGCATATACTGTATTGGATATTGGCTAACAAACCCAGTGTTCAGCAGAACATTACAGTGTAACTATGGACTGTCTGGGGACTAACTGGCTGAACAGGTTTCTGAGGACAAAGGTGAAATGCAGGGGGTCCTTAAATTGACTCAGCTTCATCTCTCATGCTTTGCCTTATCTATGCAGAGGTGACTTTGGGGGGCTGTGGAAACATCTTAGCCCGCAGTTGTCTGAATACTGCATCATACTAAGAAGGGAAATGAAGTGAAGCCTTGAAATCCCTTAATAAACATGTCCCAAACCCCATTCAACCACTATTCAGTATTAGACATCACAAATTAGCAAAAGACCAAGTACAGGGTAAATCTTGCTCATGGAAGGATAAGGGCCATCACACCACCAAAGATAAACTTTCCATATAGTATAATCTGCTCAGGCACAGCGCTGCCAAACGTCACCTACAACAGGGGATAAAACCCATGAGTTTTGGGTAGGAAAACTGGCCTTCCCCCTTGGTCAGGATCGGCCAAGGTCGCTCTGCTGGGATTCGGAACCCTTACCTGGAGGGGTGAGTGAATCTTTAGCATGTTGTAAGTTCATGAACGTGAGCTATTAACTAACATACGCATTTTGGGGTTGTTATAGTGTATTCTTGTGTTTTTTTAAGTACATTCTTCCATTGTATCTGTGAAAACCTGCAATAGTGGCATAATAAACCTGTAAGTGAAGTTCAAATGAATAGTTTGCTTGAACCTTGCAGTCATTTTTCATCACACAGACTCATAAATGTCTTCTCATATTTTCATTGGTAGATGTCCCACTTTGATGAAAAGTCAAAGAAGAGTGGTCTGTTTGATACAATTTTTATGATAGATAGATTTTGATGTTTTTTTCCCCCCAACTAACCCACACTAGTGAATGAGCCTGACATGATTCTGAAAAATTTTGTACTTGCAGAAGTTCAGCCATGTGATTATATTTTCTAGTAAAACTATGGGCTCAGAACTCTTTCCCAGTGCACTAGCATGAACTTCTCGCCACAGATTCAACAGAAGGCTTAAAAAAATTCCCTAGCACATTAAATAGGTCATATAAAAAATTATTACCTTGAGGAACCTGCAAATCTGAGAGTTGGATGAGGAAACAATGAACTATTTCCTCTCATTTCTATAATGGATGAGAAGGAAAACAGATCCATATGGAACATATGTGTAGCAGAGCTTATTTTAGATTTAATCCCAGAACAGGACATTTTTGTCTGTCCACCTGTGAATTTGAACTATTGATAACACTTACTAAGTATATTAAAACAAGGTTCTTCATGGCTGTAATTTATATAGTATCTGCTACACATTAGAAAGCCATCAGCATTCAAGACTGAACCTCTAGGAAAGAGCGATGTTTAATAAATTACATTGCCATATGAAAATGTTTCTTTCTCCTTAAATAAATAATGCTACAACTTCTAAACCGTAAAGATTTTATGCTCTGAACTTGATCAGTGAAACCGTTAAAATGATACCATATGTTGGACACATCTTTAAAACAGATTTGCCTAGTTTGCTGAAGGTGGCGGGAAAACACCCTGTCAACCCCCTCAGAATCTCCACTGTCTCCCAGCAGGACACAGGAATGTAAGAAAATACTAACTTGCCTTCATACAAATAAGAGAAGGAAATTTGCTTTCAATCAAGGAAACTAGATTGAGTGCATAAAGGAACTAAAAATGGTTGCAGCACCTGCTCAGACTACTGTAAAAGGTGAAAAATAGGCATTATCTGAACCCCCCAAAATAATAACAGAAATATTTACATGTAAAAACATATAAGCAACATCTGAGGTGACCTACCCACTTAACAGAATAGGAACACAGGATTCCTTGACCACGTTTTAGACTATTGCCACACACTAAACTTATAGAGTTATCACAATTGTTACTATAACTGCCGACTGGTCTAGCAATAAGATTCAACATACTTAAGACAAACATACAGAAATATATGCAAACAGTATTTAAGCATCTGAGTATCTTATACAATGAAATTGTACTTGTGTAATCTTACAAACTGAGGACCAGAAGCTGCAAACTTCTGCATGCACGCAAATCTTTGACCACAGTGGGTCCCTCCCACTATGAAAGTCACACGTGTGTATATTACGTGGACAGAAATCTTGCTGATTTTTTAAAAGGTTTCCAAAACAAAAGCTTTTGCAAACACTTGTTGGCCTTCTGGAAAACAAGTATCTTCCTTATGGCTCAATATCAGATGCATGGAAAATGATGATTAAATATAAGGAGGAAGACAGATTCCTTAATCCTGATCTTTCACTTCCTCCTCACTACTGAGGAGTGACGTTCCGCTGTGCATCTATTGATATGCTCAGCCTTTGGCTGTTCTTTCCAAGATCACAAGTTTTTATAATGCTGACATGAAAGCTACAGGGAATTGTGACGTTGTTAAAATTCACTTCTATTTGCAGGCACTGAAACACAGTCCACTGCCATTTCTGTCTCCCTTTTGTGAGGAAACCCCTGTTAAAACACACACTATCTTCAGTGTCAATATGCCGTGCCTCTCTTTCTAAATAAACAAAAAACCCCAACCTGTATCACCACCTTGTATCTTTCTCTTGTTTAATGACTGAAGAGTATTAAATAGACTACCTAAAAATTAGGAAAGCAAAGAGCAATTCCACTACTAGAATAAATAACAAAATGATTAAATTTGGTACAATTAAATGAAAAATGCATATATTTGAATTAATAAAAAAGCAGAACAGGGAATTATTTTGCAGACTGCTTCTGATGTTTCATAGACTACTGGCTTAGACTAGGCTGATTTCAATTAAACCCAACTTCCCATGTGTTATGCCACACAGGAACCATTCATACTCTCCTCTGGGCAAAATATTTTCTGCTGGTTGTGGGAATGAAAAAAAAAAGAAGCAGCAAGAAATTACTCAAGATGGACACAAATCACAGCGATACTGATCATCCCCTGTTTATTAAAAATACTTTTATGTTATCCCTGTTAGACACTCAGCATTTTAACTCCCATTGCATGTCTGTGAACGCTGTGATGATTGTTTCACAAACGGAGCCATGCAAGCGAGTCTACGCTGTATGTTTTCCTGAGAAAGGCCTGATCTACCCAGCATGGAACCCAGCAGTATCTGCAAAATCTCTGAATAATAAATGGTTAGTGTTTGGTTCTGGTGAGGGCCTGTACAGCTTCTGAGATACACGAGGTTACAGTCCCCGCAAGTTTGGCACAAAGCAGAAGAGTAATCACAATGTAACTAAGAGCCAAATTCATTGGATCACCTCCTCTTATATGGAAGAAGGAACTAGAGATATAAACCAGCACCTAAAAAAAGGATTTGTAAGCGACTCAGACTGCTTCCTATCTAGGCTTGTCAGATCCTGAGTTCTCATAGAGAGCAGAAGCCCGTAATAGCTTTTTTTTATTGTTATTTTCAGCTGTATTAAGTACCCAAGCCAGTCTTAGGCAGCATCACATGCTGTTTTAATAGGGTTGCAAATGACTTGGCAGAGATTACACAGAGCTTCTGAGGAGCTTCATAACTGCAAATTATTTTGTCTCCAGGAAAGTGCCTGAAGACTGTCACCGGTTGGCTGAGGCAAGCCAATCACGGGGACGTGCCCTCTCCTATCTTTAAAACCCCTTTTCCCCTGCACCAGGAGAGAAAGGGTTAAAAAGCAGAGATAGGAAAAGAAAGAAAGAATTTGTGAGACCTCTGAACGTTTGGATAACTGAAACAAACTTTAATAAAACTAGAACTAAATATATAATATGCAGGGAAAAACCAATGCAAAATCTGAGGGTTTATACGGGATGGAGAAGCAAGGGTTAAATGCGAGTGCGAGAAAAAGGGGACGGTACCACGCAGAGTCCAAAATGGCGCCGGCCACGTGGACACTCTCGTGGAGTAAACAAAGGATCCGCGGCTATTACGAACGCCGGGCTCCAACGTGCAAAACCACGAGCTACGCTGTTCCTACCAGTCTGGTCGTGCGAATTAAAGGAAGCAAAGCAGAGAGAAGGCAGTGCTGGTGGCGGAGAGGAGGCAACCCCGAGGCGCGGCATCTCCAGTCCCAGGCGGCGGGGGGGCTTCCCCGGCACACAGCTCCGCTCCACTCCGGCAGCGCAGGGGAGCCGTAGCCGCAAGCAGGCAGGCAGGCGGGCAGGGTCCGAGCCGAGGAGAGACAGCCTGTAAGGTCCCCGGAGCCAAGCCGCGAGTCTTCCCGGAGAGAAACTGCAAGTCTGCAGCGCCCCTTGGAGTGCAAAGCCAGAAGTGTCCCGGAGGTCCCGGAGAGCGAAAAGACCAGAGAGCTGCGCCGTACGTGCCTCTTAAAGGGACAGACGCTCGTGAGAAACTTTTACAGCCAATGAAAGGTGCTAAACGTAACATGGAAGGGAATAGTCCAATTGGTCAGTTTAAAACAAGCCTTCAAGCAGGGTTTTCTTCCTCAAACTGCCACAAAGACTATCAGACTACGCTTCCTGAAAAGCTCTGAGTGCAGGGCTGGGTGCTAGATCTGGTACCACAGATCTGCTTCATCTGTCAGTATGCATACATGTTCCAAATTAATCCAGGATAATCATGATTGGGTAAAAGAAGCAGCAATCTTCCTACATATAAAATTTGCTATTGTTACCAAACCAAATTAAAAAAGTGTTATTTGATGGGCTGATGGTGAGTCATACTCGCAGAATTGCCTTGCAGAATTGATATCTACAGAACTGGGTTAATTAAGCCTAACTGAAAAACAAACAGCAAATAAAAAAGGTATTAATAAGAACAGTATTTTTTATTACTGTGAGACTGTATTTTACACTCTTAGGGAATAAGTATATAAAATAGAAATAATCATAAGTGCTTGCAGTGGATACAAACTGGAAAAACGACCCTAAAAACATGCACGACTGGGCAATCATAGGGTAAATCTTTTCGCAGTTGTAAAACTGCTATTCCATTGCCATGAGTGCTTTCTAAATAACTACCATGATTCTTCATTAATAGCAGATTCAACAGGAGCACAGTTTCCTTGCTCCTTGGAAGAGATGTAACAGGTGGTTAATAATACGCATTGCAGAGAATCACTGCTTTAGACTGGGAGATGAAAAACAATGTAATATACAAAGCTGAAACTACAGATAACATAAGGAGTCAGTGTGTAGTTATTCTATTTAGGTACCAAGGAGACTGGAGTTATATCGTGGTTGTCTGACAGTTCCTGTGAAACTGTGATACCATATGCCATGACCCGTCTCTAAAGCAAACACCACACTGGAGTTTGGTACATACTGAAGTGGCACAAGAAAAATCCTACCTCTCAGTTTCGAGGAACACTTGATCTAACAGTCAGGTTTTCAGTATTCATTTTCATGAAACTTTAATTGTCAGATGTGACAGGATGAAACAGTATGTACTAGAAGGCATAGCAAAGATGGTATCACATGAAATACAGATGCCTTTCTGAGATTCCCACTGCAGATTAAAGTTGATGGTTTCACACAAAGAAATTCAACAAGGAAAATCAGCCTGCAGTGAATCTGCCATGGATTTAGCATTAAGTCAGCGGTAAGCATATGCATGCATTAAAATAAGTAATTAAGTGTCAGGGAACAAAAAATTAATATTCTTCTATTAGGACAGGCATTTTTGAGACCACTCTTAGTACTGGACTTCCACAGTATTGGGAGGATCGCAGGTTTTGCTAATGCTTTTTACTGACGGACACATTTTACTGGAAACTTCAGTTTGGAATTTGAAGCCAAACTACTGCAGCAAAATTCAGGACAGCTGCTGGAGAAGCACTTCATAAAGCTGCAGCTGCAACAACGTCATCAATGACAAGATCTCCTTTTTTTAAAACATACACCGAGTACCCATGGCTCTCAGCAGGTCATCACAACATCACAAGCAGGAGATTCTAAACGAAGAGGGAAAAATCACCAGCAAAACTCAACGATCTGCAGGCTTTACGCTCTACACAACTGCAAATTACTTCTGCAACTGCCGACCAGTGGAGACTTCTCAACAATACTAGTATACTATATTCCCCAAAGCAGCTTCCTTTGGTTACTAGACTAGCTATTTTGCTTCTTTTCCAGATGCAGATTTGTATTAAGGCTTTGGAGTGAAATAACAACATCAAAACATAAAACCACAAATATAATAGTAGTTTTTTACCAGGGCAGTATCTTATCTCACATTCTTGAAGAAAAAAAAAAAAAAAGGAGAGAAGAAACTGTTGCTAAGTAGGGCAGGGTGAGTGGAAAGTACAAGGGAGGGAAAAATACCCCTGACCAAATAATATGACTCAGTAGTCTGCAGCCAATGCAGAAAAATAACATATATGTCATTGAAGTATCTTGCTAGATTTCTAACACATGGGCAAACACTGCTTAGTCTTTTTTTATTATTCACGCTGACTTAAATACAAAAAGTAAACAAGAAACCACATTGTGTTGCTTCATCTATCTACTGTTACTGTTGCTGTATGTAAGAAAATGTACTTCTTTATACGTTTCTCTAGCTTCACAGACAACTTGATTAAGTCTCAAATTTTGATCCCACTGGCTTTGCTGCAGGAATCCAATTGCAGGAAATAATCATAGGAAAGATTCATCAAAACGCATATGGTAAGGCCAACTTTCCCATTTACTTTTTTAAATCAAAGTTCAGCAGAAGGGTAAAAACAGTAAAAGGAGAAGACATACCTGAAAAATAGAGCAAAGAAGCTGCAAGATTTGGGATAAAAATAGCTTGAAAGTTTCTGCATATAACCAGTTCTGAAATGTATCCAATAATTCCCCAGCTAAAAACCCAACAAAAAAAGTAAGCAGATAAAAATACTGAGGTTAAAGTGCCTCCACATAAAAGGGCTTTGGTGTAAATGAGCTGCAGTACAAAAAAACCCAAACAAACACTGAACTCAGAATACTCCTCAGCTGTAGCAAAACACATTTAGGAACAGAATAAAACACACTTATGCACAAAGTTATTTACTCATTTTATTTGTGCAGTGAACAAAAGAAAAAATTAATTCCCTCTCAAAACAGCACAGCCAAGAGAATCTGTTAAGTATATGGGACTTTGTGGTGGCCCTGCAATTGTTCTAGGCTTATACTATTCTGGTAGATAGGCAGAGAAATTCCTCAGACCTACAGACCACAACTGTTTGGGTTTTGTCTTTTGTAAATTAAGATGCATGTGAGTTCTGGTTCTTCACGACACAAATCTGGAGACCACAAGAGTATCCTTGCATGTCACGGAAACACAATGGAAAAAAGGGCCTTCTATATTCTGTCCTTGTTTCTTTGGGGCTCAATTCCAATGTAATTAAAATGGTACCCCAGAAATCTAGGGATGGAAGAGACCTTGACCCAAAGTCTGATTTTCACACTGAGAATTCACAATAATGTCAATCAGAGTGGAAAAACTGCCTCTTCTCTCTTGCAATTTGACAGACATGCAGGTGCATGCCAAAATGCCTTTGCTGACCATGTCCATCATTAACTTCCTAAGTCTTTTTAGGATCCCCTTGATGCCAAGAGAATGGTACAACAGGGACTTACAAAAAGCCAAGAAGCTGGCCTCTGACTAAGAAAATGAAATTGCAGATGATTTTCTTAGCTTTAATTAATCCAAGCTGATCATATTGAACTGATTGCACTTTGCATCTAGTACAAAGTAATGTGCGTTACACTAACTTAAGAAAACTTATAACTGCTGCTGCATTACGAAAATACCTAACTGTACATACCCCAAAATTAATAAATTAAGAATTAAGAAATGTCAGTGAAATACAAATCATTTGAATATAAATTTAGTTACAAGCATATAGATGAATTTGAAAGAAAAAGACAGCAAATTAATAAAGGTTTTATTTTACTAGGAGTGACAAAATCTTCACCAAGTCCTCCTTCTTAAAGCATTCACTTATTCAGTCTAATAGAATATTAAATGTCTAACTTTATCACTAGGATGGTAAAATAAGGGTGTTCATGTTCATAGACACACAAGGATCCACAGGGTTTTTTTCTGGTTGGTGTTGTTTTGTTTTTTTTTTTATTAGCTTCTCTTAGTCAATCTAAAGCTCTCATGAAAATGCCTATGGACAAGAGTCACAAGCTGCATTAAATTTGAGTAATTCCACACATCTAATTAAGAACTTTGCATTTTGTCTCTACTTAATCTCAAAAGAGATTTTGAGAAATTTGTACAGGATGCAAAATAACCAATCTCAAAACACATGACCTGGTTATCATTCTCAGATTTCCAGAAGTACCATATAAAATACTGTTCAGTTAGAACACTGAAGGATGAATCAGGAAAAATAAAGCAGAGCCTTGCTTACAGGGGACAGGAGGTGTGTAAGGATGCATCGCTTCCTCCTGTCACACACAGCCTTCCTGATGGACAACAGAAAGAAATATGGAAGTCTCTTCTGATCCTTAGTAAATAGAGAAGAATAGAGGGACCCTGGATGACAGATGTTGCATTTCCCTGGACCTCGGGTGTTGTTTAATCACCTAATGATGTGAAAAACACCACCACTATCCACCGATGGATACATCTGGGTGACTTTAGTATAGAGTACACTGCAAATCTTTATTAATG
The DNA here is from genome assembly GCA_009769605.1 of Bucorvus abyssinicus. Lineage (NCBI taxonomy): Eukaryota > Metazoa > Chordata > Aves > Bucerotiformes > Bucorvidae > Bucorvus > Bucorvus abyssinicus. The sequence continues at coordinate 75,843,589 of CM020025.1, forward strand.
TGAACAGACTACATCCAAAGAGCAAGTTGAATGATTATGTGATTGCAGACCAAATCCAAAGTCGACGTACCTCTTACAGTAACTAAAATGATGCACACTGGATTAAAAACACCATACATCTAAATCACAAGAGTAGTTTTGAAATAGTGTAGCAACCAGTCATCTCACTGTTGAACATTATAATTCATTCTGTTGTTTTTTCCCCTTTTGGCTTTGATAGCACAATATTTTCTCAGCAATAACAGCACTGGATTTCAGTTTCAACTGGAATCTCGCCTGCCTAAAGAGTACAGGCATAATCTTGGTCTTTGTAGATTTATACAGTGAGGCATAAAAGGATATATGAAACAGTTTTAACTTAAGTAAAGAATTTCAAGCTCTGGTAATTTCACTTGAAAGTGATTGCAAAAAACATACAATAGTTTATGTATGTAGTTTCAACTAAATTGCTTAAAAGATTACTCAAGGAGTTTGAAAATCATAATTTTGGTTCTTTAGTAATTTCCATTGGACTTTAATGAACCTAAGTAAGTGGCAGACAATTATGGTTTTTCCCCTTTCCATTTTTAAAGACAGAGTACCGTAATTTCCAGGAAATTAAAAACTCTCTTGAACGCATGATGTTTCAGTATTGAAAAGCGGCAGAAAAATGCCTTAAGACCCTCTCAAGAAAAATGTCTGATAGGATCTCTAGATTGAAATACTATATTCCTCCATTAGAAACTACCATTTCATTTTAATATTTTGAAGCAATAATTTCAAAGCTAATAGAGACTTAAAAGTTCAGGAAAAACTCTGCAGCTCACTTCTGTATCACATGCAGCACACTGCTTCAGCATGCCTTATTCACAGAGGAGAAAAAGGAGGGCCAGGTGCACCAACTCATCTTACACTACAACTTCACATAAATCCCTCCCTTAATCCTTTGGATTTATACTGCTCTTTGAGTTGGGTAAAGGAGCAGCGTGAAAATGCTCCTAAAGCCTCAATGTAAATGTTTCTTTAATCCTATTAAAGCCACAAAACAGGCCCAGCTGAAGGAGCAGGAAACTGAGCTAAGGAACTCTCAGTGACCCCATCACTACTGTCTTTCTTGGCACTGACCTGCGGGTCACAAGTTCATCCTAGACATGACAGAGATATTCTGACATCAGTCTGATTGGGGACATCAATATGTGGACCCCCATGACACTTATGCACATAGCAGATAGTGGTGTCTTTTGTAGTAACATGAAGTGTTGCATTGGTAACTTAAAGAGGAATTATTAAAATAGTTGATACAGAAATAGAAGACAGGAATAAATGTTTTTAAATGCAACTTTGCCACATTACACAGAACTTTACGTTCCCGAAACACGACAACGAATTCAGCCAAAAATGATACGGCTTTATTGCTCTTCTTTGAAAGTTAGAATAAGGGGGAAAAGTTAAAAGAAAAATACCCAAGGTGACACTATACTTTAAAAACTGGGAAACTGGTCTGTTAAAATGTGTTGGTGGTAACATTTAGGGTTTGGACTCTTATTAATGTGGCCCCAGGGAAAATATAAACACTCTTTCTGAAATTAAATCTTGAGTTTGCCCACCGCAGTCTTGTTTTCAGCTTCAGCTGCTGGCACTTCAGCCTGCAATTGAGGCCTTGCATCAAATGCCAAGCCAAACATTCAGCAACAAGAATGGTAATGACACCCTATTTTGTTCTAAGTCATATTAAAATACAGCAAGTATTAAAAAAAAAAAAAAATCGCTCATTTGAGATTAATAACCTAAAAGAAACTGATTTTCATAACTTCTCCCACTTGCACTTGTCTTCAAATAATAAACCTTCAGAAGAAAGCTGTGCTTGAAGCTTGAAATGAAGCACACTTGCAAAACAATAACACATATCAAAATTCTGCTAATAACTGGCTAACACTGAAGGTCATAAGTTTTACCTACAAGAGCTCAAAAATAAATCTGGTTTTGATGCATGATTTTGCAAGTGACTTAACCAAAATGGATCAATCCATGAAAGTCTCCAATCCGTAACTTAAGTTTTTCAAGAAGAGTGCTTCCTATTTGCAGTGATAAGATATAAGAATATCATAACTCTGTTACCGAAACATTTTATACCAGCATCTGTTTAAGTTGTCTCTCACATTTCCACCTTCTTTTCCTTAATACATTGCATTCAGGGTGAGAGTGTGCTGCTCCAGCTACTAGTTTTTCCCTCCCTCTCTTTCCAGACTCTAGCAGTAGCCTTCGGTAATCTCACAATGTAGCTGGATCCAGAGTACTAAATGAAATGTAAGGCATGTCCTCTGACCCAGGTAAGGAATTGGGGTCTTTTGCCCAAGAAGGGAATGGTCAGCCCTGCCTATCCCAGCCCCAGCTTCTGCGATGTCATGTGATGGATCGATACCATCCCCTATATGGGAAAAATTGCACTCTGGATCTACATGGGATGTATAGAGCATCTTATATAAACACTGCTCCAATACATTTCTCCCAGAAGGGAATCTGGGCTGCAAATTAATCTGACTCAAAGAGTAGACTGTAACTGTGACTCAAAGCAGTGATTAGAGATAGCTTACCTGCCACTGCAGATATGGAAAATTTGAAGAATATGAAGTTACCAATTTACCAAGGAGACAGGACTCATTCCACTGCTAATGCACAGTGGTCACTTAAAGAATAGGAGATTATGATAGATGGGAGACTTCTACCCAATATACTGAGTGAATTCCAAGCTTTTTTTTTGGTCTTCATTTTGAAAAGGAATCATTAAAATCAGCTCCACAATACGAAAGTGTAACCAAATAGGCGCCAATTCATGGCCTTGCCTACAACACTGTATAGAAACCTCCTGCTTACACTTGCACACTTCCTGGATTTTCACCTGAAAACATTGGATAAGCAGATGTTGTATCCTTGCTATGCCTTTCCCGAAGCAAATAACTGGAAAGAAGGCAGAGCGTTGGATCCTTAATATTGTTCTAAGCTATAGCTGAACAGGGTTGGCAGTACACGCTTCTTAACCACGCAAGCACTTCAGTACTCAACATGAACTACATCAGCACTCTTCTTGGAACCATAAAGTCAATTATAGATTTAAAAACTTGCAGATTATTTGTGTACAGTCTAGTTACTGAAGTTACCCTAGTAGTTTATGGTAACAGTTATTTTCTGTTCAATCCAAGACATTAGTTAGTTGTTTTAGATGCCTTTCAAAGTGCCTCATTTCACATTCACATGCAGTACATTTCTGAAAGGCAGATAAAGGGTTTTTTCATTTTCTTCCACTCATCATCATGCCAGTCAGTTGTATAAATACGTACTTTATTAGAAATGGTGAATAATTTTGCAAGGTTACTTAAGAGTAAAAAAAACCCCAAAACTAGATGGGTACAGTTGAGAAGTTTAGGTAATATAAATAAATTAAAAGAGTTAATTTATACTCTGAATGCGATTATCACCCCAAGAATCTGAGTTGTTACAAGGTAATTATCATGGATTTAAAGCTACATTAGGATTCAAGTTTCAAAAGGCGATTTTGCTGAGTTGTAATGGTTACTGCCAATAGATGTATCACAAAAGTCAATACCATCACGCATGTATAGAAGCACAGAGAGGAAAGCAAAGGTGCAGTCAATGATGGAAGGTCAAGGAATTCTCAGCTAAATAAGGCTGAGAGATGTTACCTATAAAATAAATATCTAGAAGGCAACCAAATTAATAATTGTGGGAAAGAAATAATATAGAAAAGCAATGATGAACTCTATGCCAACTCTTGGATAGAAAGCCAAAAAGCTATAAAAATTGCTTTAACTGCAATGTGCCACAATTACGATAATAAGCTTGAAGACTGACGTATAGGTAAGAAGGAAATGGTTCCAGCCTTGTGACATTTCCTCAGTGGTAGAAACACCAATTACATATAGAGATGTACAGGGAAAATGTCACCTTGAGAGTAGAAAATTAAAAATCATTAACAGAAATAGCGAGAGAAAACCACAGACTTTTATCTGTCTGATAACAGAGGCCAACAAGACATTGTTATTTTCTATTAAAGTGATGTTTGAAGGTGTTTTCTGTCAATAATGTTGTTTTCAAATGACTTTTTACAATCAGCTAATTTCAGCTACCAGACAGACTTCTTATTTATCTTCTACTGTGCTGATCTCCCCCGTTAATTTGATCTAATTCTTCATATAAAGCAGGTTATAGACTACAAGGTCATATGAAGACTGTATAGCCTATATGCTAACTAACATATTTGACTTTAGAGACGTTATTTGTTCTTTTAGCCATCACCACCCTTAATAGACCATGCTTTTCCTAACTGACTGTTGATTCAGGATATCAACTAACAGCACCTGTAACAAAAGGCCTGATGTCGTTCTGTTAACTGAACATTTAACAAAGTTAAATGTTTCAGTTTCTGAAGTCAGAAACTTAAATCTGAACTGCAAATCTTGGTCTGAACACTAAACACATGATAAATTTTCTGCATCTTCTTGTCCCTTTCTATGCGCTTTATTGCTCATAGTTGGTCTGTTTCCTTTATTGCTTTTGTGAAAAAATCCTCTTCCTTCTTGTTCATTCTTTCTCCACCGTTATACAATTTTATTTGTTGGGGAAATTCTGTGTGCGAAGCAGTAAAAATAAGACTTGTAGTTCCAGACATGTTATTAATAGAACCATCTGCCTAAACTAACTTTACTCAGATTTTAGAACAGTTAGATGATGTGGACAGTACACATGGAGAATCAATAATACAAACATGTAATTGATACTTGGGTTTAGATTTTTTTTTTTTTAAACAGAATACTTCAATTTTGTTTTGAAAATGCTAGGTAAGGTCCTTTCCATACATAACCTATAATTCTGTGACGCTTTATGCTAGACCCTTCTAGAACTCCAGGTCTTTTACATTTTCTCTGACATACAAGCAATAAAAACATTTATCTGAGATGCCAGCAAACAACAAATATTGAACATAAACTACTATTACACTCTTTTATAGGCATATGACTCAGATAAAAATCAGGTGATGAGAGTTGAGAAGGCAGATAGCTTTGCAGAATATCCAGCCACCCATGTATTTCTGATTTGAAAGAATGAATAAAGATTTTCTCTGTGAACACTGCAAAAAGAATACTTCACATATTAGGAAAAAATTTATATAGATAACAAGGGGGATAGCACTTGTAACATAGGTCATCTTCCACAACTTGTATTGGTAAAGGTGCTTTCAAGATAGATTTTATAGGCTTTGTAGCTGATCTACCAACTCAAAGATAAAAGGAAATAATCTGTTCTAGAAGTGCATTAATAATAAATCAGATCTGAATGACTACATGTAATTATGAAATGTAATACATGGAACTTAAAAAAGCCCCAGGTATTTCATACCATAACCAAACCCAAAAAACAGCGTACCAGATAGAAGACTAGTCAAAAGGCCAAAAGGAAGGTCTAGTTGTTTCTTCAGACAAACTAAACACACAAAATACACTCTACAAATCTAGTACGTTATTAAAAATAATCCTACTACACAAGAATGGCCATGGAGGAAATTAGCAGTGTTAATCTGATTTATAAATTTTTACTTCCTGCTGTCTTGGGTATAACTTGATCACTGTTTGCCTTCCTTTAAAAACCATTGTGACCACAATTCATCTGTGCACAGAATGAAATGCACAATTCCCTCTCCAAATGTTAAATACGTGTTTCTTTCCAGAATAATCCCACTGAAACTGGGAAAATGTATGACTTGCACTTCAAGGTACAGCCCAAGATGAGCTGTCCCTCTGTAAATGTGTGTTATTAGGGTAACCTCTAGTATTTTCCAAATATTCTGAGTCTTTTTAGAAAGGAGCAAAAATATTTCCAGTTCTTCTAGTTATATGGTAAATAGCTGAGCTGACTGTCCTAGCACACACTAAGACCCCATTGAGGTAACCTCCCACGCATCCCGCTGGCTGGACAAAACTGCAGAGAAAGCACCTGGTCAGGGAAGCAGGAAATGGGTCTGGAATTCTAGGTTCCAAAAGTAATTGTATTAATACCATACTAAAAGAATAATTTCTCTACACAAAGCCAGAAGTGAAACTTGCCAGCTTTTTCTTCCCTTTACAGTAAGACAGACACGGCTTATGTTACTTGCCGGTGATTCTTAAGTATAAATAATATACTGCTGTTGAAATAGGTCCTTAGTTTCCATAATATCAGAACAAAACAATCTATTAAATACTAACCACAAAAAATATCTCATTTGGATATTCACAATCCTGAAGCGTGCACCGATATTTTGGCAAATATTAGTCAGAGGAACACAATGATTAGTTACGCTTCCTTCTAAAGGTTATGAGGCACAGCTGCACAAATCACATGGGAACACACAGTAGTACAGTGAATTGTATTACAATGCGCATATCCTTGCTCCCTTAAATTGGGATGGGAGTGTCCATTTGTGACAATTGTCTGTGTCTTTCACGGAGACATAAAACCAAGTCTGTCATTCCAATGATTTCTCATGTCCTAACAGGCAGGCTTTCCCCGTAGGCCAAAATATGCCCTTTATGAGAGCTGTGTACAATGTCGCAGACCAAATGTAACTGCCTTAATATAATTAGTTTTGTTGTCAGAGAACAAGCAGTAAATTTTCCTGAAGGAAGATGAATGCCTATGTAAATAGGAAAAATTAAAATTTGCTTGCTGGCTGGCTATGTGGGTAGTAGTTCAGGAACTACAAATGTTAAGAAATGCTTACTCTAAGTACTTATCTCATGAAGTAAATCCTTGTCACTAAGAAAATGTCTTTAAATAACCTATTCAGCACAAGATTTATTTGGTAGAAAACCTTCTCTCTTGTGACTTATTTTCTCCTATGTATGCCAAGTACAAGAATTCATTTTTTTCTCTGCACAGCTAATGATCACAAAAATTAAAAAGTACATAAATAATAGGCACAGTATTAGAGTCCTGCATTTTTGACTGCTATAAGCTTTAACATGTTGAATGAACATTTTTGAAGCACTCGATAGCAATGAACAGACAGTAAACTACTGAACTCTGAGACTTACCAACAACTTCCAATCTGTAGCACTGAGAATAAGAATTCCGTAACTGGACAACAGAATACTTTTGTAGACCTCTATTCCACAAAACTTCCTAATGTTTGTGTGATTTTAAGGGTTAACAATGCCTAGTTTTTAACAAAAGGCAAATGACATTTGCAGATTATGTAGAAGAAGCCTGAACACTGTCCAAGGCTGAAAAAAATATGAAGCAGAGCAAAGAATTTCCTGGCCTTTCTAACAACAAATAACTGGAAACAGATCTTAGTCTGAAGTACAGTAGTGACCAATTAACTGCTTTGATCATTAGAATTTCTATAAGACACCTGGAAATATTTTGGTTTTTACTTTTACTGACTTGAGCCTTATTCAGTTTCTGGACAGTTTACAAGGACACGGGCAACATGAAAAAATCACATTTCTGTCTGAAAGTTCCTATCTATTTGCCAGTAACTCCTAAGGTGACTAGAAATGAAGTGCATTTGTAAAAACAACTCAAAACACCGTGCCATTTCTCTCAGTTTACCTACTTTTCACTTGCTGAACATAAGTTTACCTACTTTTCACGTGAGTGGAAGGCGGATTGTCTCACTTTCCTCAGTTTAGCACAAGTCAAAAGAGTGGTTAACTGCTGCACAATATATGAGTTAGATTCTTCCTTTCCCAGCTCTACATCTTCACTGATAGGGCAGGTATTTCACAAGTTGTGAGACCTTACTGCCTCTGCGGTAGCCACTGGCAGAGGCAGGCATACACACACAGGTAGGAAGCAAGTATGACGATGATACTCTTGAACTTTCTCATGCAAGCCAAACCCAGGACAAATGGAGAATTAGGAGGAACTACAACTCAGCCTGAACAATTCAGGTGGCATTCCAGTCTGTACAGAGACAAACAGACGTACACTTGCTTAAGTCAGTATTACACAGCAGCTTGACATTGGTAACATTTTCATGAACTGAGGTCCTGAGTTAGGAGCCTAGAAGGGCAGATTCTTTGAGTGACTGCTCTCCAGGGGAAGATACCCTTTGAGGGCATAAATATTTCTTGAGTCATCTGCTGTCATAACAGAAGAATTTTACTGCCTTTTTTTTTATTATTTTCCGTGTTCTTACTAAGGAAAGCTCAATGCCGCACTGTATATTTTCTTTTGAGCAAGGCTGCCTTCTGCACAACTTTCACACCTCAGAAAGGAACTGTGTTTTTTCAGTTGTGGCACTAAGCTTATAATGAAAGTAATTTTCGAAATGGCTCCTGGGAGGTATTTTCTACTCTAAAAAAATTCTTATTATTTTCTACCAAAAAATGGCATAACACATGGCAGCTACATAGCTTGTGGGATCCACAGCATGGGTAGCATGAACAGGGAACCAAGCAAGGATAACTGTAATAAGCTCTACTTGCTGCTGCAGCTGCTGACCAAAAAAAAGAAGACAGCAGTGAGGCTGACAACCTGGAATAATACCAGGAGCATTTATTCATCTAATCTTGCTATGGTTCTGTATTTTCCACTGAAAATACACCGAGTATTTAGAGAGTAAAATTATTGAATTCATAGGAACACTTATGGTAACCCTTCCAAACATGGGTTCATGGAGTTCGTCAGAGATGTTATGTTCTCTTTCAAAGTAAATCTCACTGACACTGCCTAACAAGATGTATGTTCCACAAAAAAATGTATTCCAGTAAAATACAGTATCTAAAACAGGCTGATGAACTGATAACCTTTTCACATTGATTTGTTTCCATTCCTAAAAATGTTTACAGAAATGCTCTAAATTAACATTTGACTTTCCTGGCCTGAATGGTGTGCTGAAGGTGTGCATATTTCAAGTAGTTTTTACTTTTAAGTAACAGGTTTTAATTTCATAATTTCATTTTAAAAAAGTCTTAATAAAGTCCATGTATGCATTACTTCATGATATGAAAGCATAATGGATTTATTAACAGCTCAGTTCTTCAAGCTTCCTGAGACAATTAAAAGCAGAAATATTTGGAATTAGACCTTGAGTGGTAATTCACTTTTTAGCATCCTACTGCTTTCCACAAATTCTTCTCTTTTTTTCTTTTCTGGTAGACACAGAAGAGTTGATTGCACATCAGCTAAAATAAGAACTCAAATCAGAAATGTCCATATTTAGTACTGAAGCAACAAATGGTACGTGAGCCACAGGTAGGTCCTGCAAATGTGGTAGCTGCTGCTACTACACTGGTCCCCTTGATGTAGCACACAGCCAGTGGATTTGGCATTTCTTACAGTCATTACCTTATTTTTACTCTCTGTTCACTTTGTTTTCATAACAAGAACATAAGAGTAGGCTGTATGCAACATGTTGGTACATGTCAGACCAATGTCCATCTCGCGCAGCATCTCTCTTTACCAGAGGCAAATAGAAAGTACCTAGAAAAGAGCGTAATAGGGGAAGCATGCACTGATGCAGTTACTACCTTAGCCAGAGCCCGACATGTTTGCATTAACAGCTCTTGATGGAATTTTCTTCCAATAAATTTGCCTATTTTTTCCTGTTTGCTTTTTTTGTTTTTTTTTTTAAATAATTTAGGCCTTTAGCATCTACAGCATCTGGTGTATATCTTCCTGCTTGTTCTGCAGGTCATGTCTTCTAACTGTATTTACTAGACCAATTTATAAACATTAATGTCATATATTGTGTTGGTAATTGCAGGATTTAATGAATTAATGTTCAAATGCGAGCATGTGTTTGCATGCACACAGAATGAACTGTGTGATCAAAAGACTCTTAGAAAACAGTTTTGAAGGTTCTGGTGAAATAAGGTAATAGGAATCTCTTGGAACAGACATGACACAGCATCTAGCTTAAGAGTTGGACGCATCGGAATGTTTGTATTTTTCCTTGGTTTTTATAAAGAATACTTCTACAAGTATGATATGTAAAACAAAACCCATCAACATAATGAAGGAAAAGTCAACCATGTCCACACAAGGCAAGTAAAAGAAATGTATAACTCTTACTTAAGTGTTTCAACTGGACAAATGTTCAGGTCAAATATAAAGTAGGGGGTAAAGCCAAGACATGCTCTTGTGTACTGCTTCTTCATGAAATATGCAGAAAAAACCCTACACAATGATGCTGTTTTAACAAGAAATTCTGATAAAATTGAAACTAATGGAAAATTTTGACTTGCATCTTTGCAAATGCCAAACATCTGTTTCAGATAAACTTCCCAAGTATTTAAACAATGTCTTTCAATGAAGCTGAGAAAAAGTTATAGAAGTGCTGAGAGTACCACAAATGTTGCAATACAAAAATGGTAATTTTGATAGTGTATCTTTACATGTAAAAATCTATATCAAGCAATAACTGCTTTATTAACACTTTATAAAGAAACTGAGACATACTTAGTATTTCCTTACTTTAAGAAACAGAAATGGTAGCAGCTAATTTTCAACCCATCTTTAAATAATCATAAATCATTCTAGTTTGAGTGATTTATTTTTTTTATACTGAACATCTCATGTTTGTCTTTCCTCTTCTCTGCCACAGCCATGTTGATTAAAATGATCCAACAGGTTCCAAAATAAAGTGACTGAGAACTTGACATATTGAACATTAAATAAAAGTAAATCAAGTTCCTCTTGTGACCTAGAAAAAGAGGAAATAGAACAAAAAGCCCAAAACAAAGATATGTTGTAAATTTGTAAATAATACTAAGTTCCTTAATATGCGGTTGGTATGCTGAAGGCAAGGAAAAGATTAAAAATCATTCACAGTTAACTTAATGCTAAAATGTAATTTGATGATTTTTCTACTTGAATATTCTCTGAAAAGCAGCTTTATCCAGTAAGTTGGGGACTAAAATTGTTGAGGGAGTAAATGATGGGGATTAAACAACTGTTGAGAACTAAAATGCACTGAAGAACAGGTTCTGCTATTATTTTTGAGATTGGCTTCAGTTACATTAAATAATTAAAATTGTTGTCCTTGTGCATGGTTCAGTGTTTATAAAACTAGCTCTATATGGTTCTGGCAAAACACTGGTATTTTAAAGATTAATAATTTGCATTTGTGAAGCAAAGTGACCAACAGAAAGGACTACTTGGCTCCTATTGAAAGATCCTTTTTTCAACAGAAAAGAACTAAAACAGAATAATGATGTGTAACTAGTCATACAAAAATAGAAGGACATTTCAGAATAAATTTTAACTTACCTTCAATATAAAAAGGAAAAAAATATCAAGCAAGACCTCCCCTCATCTCAACTTACTGAGGTGAGACTAAGCATGATAGATACTCAGTGCAACACATCTTCATGATCTCACTTCTACTTATCTCAACTTTTAGTCTCTAAGACAGCAGACCCAGTAGATCTAATACCCATTCTAATTATTCAAATGTCTCTCAAGCAAATTTTCCTACAAAATTTAGATATTGGAATAGAAAATTCTAGGCTAAATATAGGTTTTTCAATATTTTTCCAGTGTTTTGGAAGTATGTGTTAGAATCTCCTCCTCCTCTTGGCTTAATTTAAAAAAAGAATTGTGCACCAAGATATTATTTCAGATCACACTAGATCTAATCTATTCCAAATTAATGTGAAGTCACCCTTTCAAACCCAGTTCAGTTATTTATTTGACACTCCTGGAAATAATTAGTTCAAAACACAAAATGCGCAGTACTGTAGGCATTAAAAAGTCAACCACAGGAATGGAAAAAACCACCCTAATCACAAAGAGAAAACAGTGTATAAATGTCTTGCACAAAATCTAGCATGAATAAGCAACCATAAAGGAAAAGCAAAATCCAAGTAATTATTTAAAATGTCAAATCCCACCCCCCAGTAAAAACCCCAGAACAGATAACTGAAAGAGTAACTATTGCTGTAAAATAACTGGGAAAATTCAATTAAAGTTCTACATTCCAGGATAAAGCTGACATTTTTTGAAGCATTTGTATACACACTAAACTCAAATGGGACTTTGACTGTTTATTTAAAGGGGTACTGGATAAAGCTTCTTATGTTAAAAGAGTCATAAAACTCTTTATTGATGATTACAGAAAGAATTTCCAAACAATTCCATATGCAAAAATAATGAATAATTACACTAAGGCCACATTACAGAAGAGAACAAAACTTAGAAGGGCAAAAACTACTCAACTTTGTGACCACATTTTAATTGCTCTGAATGGATACAGAATAAACTAACACAAAGTTACTGCTACAAGTATTATTTTGTCTCCTTTAACAGCTACACAAAATGGACAGCAATACCAACTCTTGGGAAAGTAATAATTGCACTGCTAAGACTCAATGCCCCTCTGCTGAAGAAAGCAGTAAAGAAGCAGAAGTGAGAAGTAGTTGCCCTTGTGACCAGATCACTAGGCTAGAAAACACACTAGGAAAGAAAAGCACACCAACGCTGGCAAGGATCATCCTGGCCCTGACAGTATTTCCAGATGAATGGTGAATTCACGGACGGACTGATTCCTAATACAGCTCATGACATAAATTGGAAAAGGATTACTCTAAGTGCTTCAAAATGACACCTCTATGACCACTTGGAAAAGGAATTACATATAAAAGCATATGATTGGTTTGATAACCTAGAAAGTACATTCCAGTCCTTATAAGCTTCCTATTCCAGTTTATCTAGTTATAAATACAAGTGCTTTCAGAAGCCAGTGTGCAAAATCAGAGAATCTGACACATAATGAATAGAACTCCCACAACGATCACTGCATGTTTTTTAAACAAACCCCGGACTTGTGAAATATCATATTTTCGTCAATAATTACTAAATTGCTGGGGCAATTTTTGTGGTGTATGGCTAAGCTATGCATTCCTGCTTCAGTTCTCAATGATGAAAGACTAATGAGAGACTGTGCTAGAAACTTTAAGTTCTCTTTTGAATCCCAAGATGCAGTAGGTTAGACTGCTTCAGAATATGTACTTTATACCTGTCAGAATAAAGACAGTTCGAATTTGACCTCAAAAAACTAACTTCATATTTCCTACTGTTCCTCCACTCCCTACAAGATTTTAAGTTTACTAAAGTTCATCAGGAATGTGTATTTTTTTAAAATACTGGCAATAATTTTACCACAGATTTTTTACTGGACTCATTTGGTACTTTCTGATTTTGAGAAGCAATTGAATTGGTCTTATTTTGTCTGTTTCTTAAATAGAAAATACTGTCAGAACAATGAAGCCTGCTTGCATTTCAGTTGTCAGTCTTAAAATTGACCCTCCTTAGAATTACTACATTTAACAATAATTGTAACATACCTGCATACAAAACCGTAACTGGTCTTTTCCTGGAACTCACCAAGTTTACCTTAATTGTTTGAGACTTGAACTGAAAGTAGGAGTGAATTGAGAGTGAGGCCACTTCTAGATTTTCTTTGTTTCATACTGAAATAATTATTATGGCAAAATTTTACGGTTCCCACCATCTGAAGTAAACAGGATCAATCACAGTGCATAACAAAAAGTATGCAAACATGTTTTTGCAGAATCAGGACTACAATGATGTTTTCCACTCAATAGTCCACTTGGACAACTAGACCAAAAGGTATTTGCTCTTCTTTCACATTTATTGCAGGGGAATACAGCATGAGTTTTCTCCCTAGCTACCGTACAGCAGACCATTGGCTCTTAATAAGTTTAATGATACTAGTATATGCAACCAAGAGGAAAGAAAATAAAAAAAATACACAGAAGCTAATTAAGTATAAATATTAATGATATACTGAATGCTCACCTTTTTCTTTATTCTATATGCAGTCATGGTACATAAAGCCTCACAGAAATTAGTAAAGGAATGTATAGGCAGTTGGTCTAGATGATCATTGTAGGCCCTTCCCAATGGAAATATTCTATTCTAGACTGGTCTAGCCTAGTCTGCTCTAGCCTGGTCTACCCTGTTCTATAATTCTTACGGAAATATTTACTTCCCAGTATGTTTTACTGCTTGGCTTCTCTCAGACCAAAGGATTCCGAAAATTTGCGTTTAATACCTTATAACAATTCCCGTCTTCCACTCTACAGCTTCATGGACTGGTGCACGTGGTACAGGCTGCACCTCGTTTTCTTCACATCTTGGATCAGTGAAAGGAAACAGTGAAGCAAACAACTATGGCAAAGGTGTTGTCCAAACATTACACAGAAAGCTAACATACTTCTTTTGTTCTTCCATGCACATATTTGGAATACTTTTAACATTCCTCCAAAATTTCAGTCAATCTTGTAATTACATTGCACCCTGAAGAAAAAAACAAATGTGAACGTTCCTTGGATCTGCTTCCAAATCTTGCACTTTGGGATAAAGCTATGTTTATGTTCACTTAATTCAGAGCTAGCAAACTGAAGCAAAGAGTGAGTGTTCAGTGAACCGGCCAAAGTCCCACATGAAGTCCACACAAATGGGAGCAGGGATGGGTCTAGCCTGACTTTACATTCCTAACAGAGCAACCCATGCCCGTTAATCAAGTTTTTAATCAAAAATGTTACAAAAGCAATACAGTTCTACAAGTCAATGGTAGGACACTGCTACGCTTCTGTCTCATACTCTGGGGATTACAGTCCAGGAATTGTAATACTAGGCTATAGTTTACATGACATTAGACTCTACTTCTTGCCCTGCTCTCCAGGTTATAAACACAAATAATGAATGTATACACACATACACATGTAAGAGCCTACATACAGACATGTACGCTAACACATCAGCATGACGTTTGAGCAAAATAAAACCGTAAACCCCTATAAAACCCAAGAGCTGTTACACCTAGTAATAGGAAACTCCTTCACATATATTCAGTATAAAAAACAAACACCAGAAGTTTAAAAGAATTAATGCAAAAAGCTGGTAAATGCTTCCCAGTCCAGTCAGTAACACAGTGAGCCTCAATGGCTGGCCTATGTGATGTGTTGTATTTTGGGGCACTTACTATGCTGGGACCTGTCACAGTCGTGGCTGTTTTCAGGGCAGTCAGATGATGGAAGACCACTACGCAGGGCCAGAGGTTATAGGATTATGAACATTAGGCAACAAAAGACAATACTGACAAATGAGTTAATGAATCTTGAGCTTACATCAAAGTGGATAGACTTTGGATACTCATGGGTAAGTACTTCTTTACTCAATTCACTCTAACCAAACTGCTTCCCTTTACACCCCTGTGTCATGGATATAGGTGGCACATAATACTGTGCTGTATCCATGCACTTGGGTACAAACCAAGAATAACATTTTATCTTTACGACAAAAATGAAAGTAGTGGCTTGTCATTTAATTATGCTTCAGTGCCTATCTCCTTTTTACCTGCGTGTTACACTTCACTTCTCTCCCCTCATTTGCCATCTCAATAGCAGGAAGGTAAAGCATTGTTTTGCTTTTCTGACACTTATATGCAAACATGGACAGATCAATACTGCACCATCAAATATATATTCAGGCAATTAATAAAGATAACTTTGTGGACATAATATGCATGTACCTTTGCTGGAGAAAGCAAGTCTGGTTAACAGTTGTACCAAATGTATTCAAATTTTACCCAGAAGAATTCTTCGAGGTGTTATGAATGTTTACAGAAACCTCTACAATTCTGATAGCTATGGGAGATGTCTTTGAACAGATATGACAGTCTTACTGCATTTCAGTTTTGAAGCTTGCTTTGGAATGGTGGTGGTTATAAAATAATAAAGAGTCAAATTCCTGACAGAAATTTCCTTCACAACTTAAGACACCCAGATTCTTAGGATGTTACCTGTGGCAACATACCCCCGCCCTCCATTTTTTTCTAATATAAAATTCTTCATTTCTTATAGAACAAAGAAAACAAAACTAAGATTGCAGTACAGAAGTTGAACCGTTGTCAATATAGTGCTACATATCTTTACAAACTTGGGATTATATTTGAAGTATTTGCCCGTCTTTCATTTACTGCATGAAAATTCATGTTGCCATCACAGTTTCATTTTTTTTTTTTTGTTTTATCTTGCAGTGTCCTTTAATCAAAGGTTTGGAGACTTTGTTTGGCTTGAATATAGAGCAAGTTACATTCGTTCTTGTTTTATGATGGACTTTTTAGGATGATGATGTTATTCCATCACTTTCTATTTCCTCCTCTTAATCTTACCAACCTCTCATTTTTAGTATTAAAAAAAATTGCATTGAAGGTTGCTTGTTTGTGCATGAGAAAATATGAACAAAGAGACTACAATCACTTTTTGTTTCACTGATACTGGATGTGACTCATTCATGGGTAACAAGGTCAAACTTACTATGTGTAAAACTACCTAGTTTAACTCTGAGTTATGTACCTGTGAAAGTTATTTATCTGTTAAAGGCTTTGAAATATGGTGGGTCTATAAACACCTTAGATATGGGAAAAAAATCATGGCTATGACATTCAGTTATTTAGATAAAAATTTTATCAAAGGCAGGACATTTATTTCCCTCAGCTCTAAGGAATTCCCATTGAAAGACTACTGATCAGGAAAGAAAAGGGTTGAAAAGCGCTGTGTAAGGACAAAGGAACATCCATTATTTGCCCTTTGCTAAGTAACTTTCTACTAATTCAAATAATCCCATGGATATGTCCCATATACTAAGGGACTGTTAAACAGTACACAGGTCACTGAAATGCTGGATTCATAGTTAAGCGTCTGAACACTTACATTGTATAGCGTCTTGGCTCTCAAAAGTAACCACTATTTTCATGCTAGCATAGCTAGAATATAACTCAAGTGAGTTTTGGAACTGGAACAGGAGAATTCATATATTCAATTCATATAAATTTAGAATTCAATTTATATGTTAGTTGAGACAAATGATTTCCACAAATAACTATCAAATCAAGCTATTTTAAGAAAGATGCATTCACAATCGATTCTTTCTAACTCAAAGTAAATATTTACGATTATATAAAATACACTATAACGCTAGACTACATTTATATTATACTGCAAAACTTGTGGAATTGCCAGATCCAAATTTTATAAACTGTTATAGAAATTCTTCTAACAATTCAAGCACAAATACAAGAGTAAATACTCATTAATACTTTAAAAATATTTGTAGCAAATATGCAACTGGCAAAATATGAAATTGATTTTCTTAAACTGGCATCACAACTATTAGAATACTTTAAAATAAAAGAAAGCTTTAGTGAAATAAATGACTAAGGAAGTTACAAGCTACTTTGAAAAGTGGTAATACTGTATTTACCAAGAGGGATGAAACTTACTTTGTACTATTAAAAAATAAGCTGGATAAGAATCTGTTTATAAGTAGTTTCCTGAAGCACTTAACCACTACTAACCAAATACTGTTGTGCCCATGTCCCGTGATTTGAAGGATTCTATAAACTTATTTTCAAAACAATGATGAAATATATATGGTGTACACTACCTTTGCACACACACACCCTCCCCCCACCATCATTCAAAGAAAAGAACCATCACGGAATCTCAGAAAGAAAGCAAGGCATTTTCTCTGAGTTCTCTCTAGGAATTCCTTACATTAAGCTACTACCTTTTAATATAGTCCATAAAGTGTATTACTCTGACAGGTGCATGGGTTTTGATCAAGGTCCATATGTAATCATATAAAAGCTATTACGTCAAATGATGTGGAGTTAAAACTATCTTCCACTCTCAACTTAAACACAGACAGACTTTATAAATCTTATGCCAGAAAAAGCTAGCTGTCCTCACACAGCTTTTTTTTAAATGGAGATATATGTCAATTGATCAATAAGGGAAGAAAGTAGAATGAAACACTTTGATATTCAAGAACTCTTTGAAATGAATGGAAATGATGCATCCACTAGATAAACTAAAGAGGATTTTGTTTAATTGAAGGTGGTATTTTCATTGTTTCACTAACTTGGGAAAAATTCACAAGGACAGATTAACAGTAGTCAGACAATGGAATAATGGCAATAAGGTCCCATTGTGTGTGTAGGTGGAAAGAAAATAAAAAGTCTCTATGACTGTCAAAAATGAACACCTAAGATATTAAGGACAGATGAGTTGCTATTGAAGTGCCTGCAGGAAGTTACTATCAATTCAAAATGGTATGATCTAGCTGTCAATAGTCAGGAGTCTGCATTAGATAGACTAGATGATCTGCACTGCTAGTCCTATCGACCAATTTATTTATGATACAATCTATTTTAATAGCAGACCTATTTTTGCTTTCCTAACAGCTTGTGCTTTGTAAATGACCAGCTTCAGATATAAACCAGCTGAAACATCCTTATGGATCATGTTTTGCCCTGAATATCTGTTTAAATGTCTTTGCCAATAAGATCCATACGGCTAAATGGAAATTTCTCCATGCACAGCATAATGGAAGAGAGCTCTTCCAATCTTAATCTTAACTAGTAGTAGAGGGAAACTTTTGAAGTTAAATCCTATTCCCCATAAAACTATTCAGCCCATAAAAGCAGAGAATAGAGGAGGCAAAACACATTATTTCTACTTCCTTCTCAGGACAACATTAGCAACCAGATTCAACCTTGGTGAATTTGTTTATTGAGAATATCGAAATCACTGAATTTGATCTTGGGCTGCTATCACCATATTAAAGAGGTTTTCAAAATTAATTTTTTGTTTATATTTTTATAAAGAGCCTCGAAGGGGAGAAGCATGTTAATTTTTAATCCTCCTACTGAAGGCAAATCAAATTGTCATTTAAATTACATTTTACTGTTCATATACAAGCATTAAACTGCAAGGATATAGCATTAACAGCATATCTGAAACCAAATTTCAGAACATTACAACATTTCATAACAAGAACAGTGCACTCACCATAAATCACGTTCAATAGAATACCAATAGTATATTCAATAGTACATTTTCAGGCTGTCACGTAACATTGGGTTGAGAGGGAAATTAAATGACCTTTGTCTGCATGCAAACTGCACAATAAAGTTCATCTGTTAGTGACACTGAAATGCTTTCAAGGAACTGAACTCTGACCACAATTTAAATTTGACAGATTGCATTTATGCCTCAACGTTAAGTTACTGTAACAAGAAATACGGTGAATTTTAACCCACGTATTAATTTCTGCTTTTCAGGTTATGATGAACTTAAAATTCTATAAATATATATGAAGAAATATATCACAGTAACAAATTGTTTGAAAAAAGAAGTGACAAATCCGAAGATATAACTCCTGATTCTGTTGTGTTTCGCATTTTAAGACAAGTTTCAGGATTAATAAACTTCACCAATTTTTCATCACATGAAGTGAAACCCATTAGCCACTGGCAACTCACCCTTTTCTGCTCTTTAATATATTCCATCAGTTCCTCTCTTGTCCTTTTCACTGCTTCTTCAATTGCCTTTTCACTTCGTTTTTGCTCCTCTGTTAATGCTTCTTTGACAATTTCCTTTTTAAAGGAAAACACATAAGTGTAAATATTAAAAGTATTTCACAAATGTAATACAGGTCATCCCTTTCCTTCCTTCTAAAAATTTATCATGGCCACACTCCTTTCTCAATGACAGCTATCCTAAATGTATGCAATATCTTTACAAGAAATTACAAATTCAGTACTTGAATCACTAAAGGGCATGAAGAAGAGTGAAATAATCAGTTTAAAGCCATGGTAAGAGATACACAATGTCCCCTGAGAGCAGAAGAGACGGAAGAAATATAGGCACTACATTCCAACAGAAGCAGGGATGGACTAATTGCTATGAACAGAATGAACAGAACAGAATAGTTCCAGCTGGAAGGGATCTACAACCATCACTTAGTCCAATGGCCTGACCACTTCAGGGTTAACCAAAAGTTGAAGCATGTTATTAAGGGCACTGTCTAAATGACTCTTTAACGCTGACAGGCTTGGGGCATTGCCCACCTCTCTAAGAAGCCTGTTCCAGTGTTTGACCACCTTCTCTCTAAAGAAATGCTTCCTAATGCAGGTTTGAGCCGTTTCCACGCATCCCGTCACTGGATTCCATGTCTTCTCCTCAGGAAGCTGTAGAGAGCAATGAGGTTGCCCATCAGCTCCTTTTCTCCATATTGCATGGCTGTTCAGAACTTACATAAGTGCTGTTCTAACATCACATTAAGCAGAATCCTAATGACAACAAATTTGTTTTCAAACCTTGAGAATTGCCAGAGACATTCTGTACACATCAGTACAAAGCCACAATGGATACCCACGCACCCTCCAAATTAGCATTACCCTCCATCGAATCTCATTCAGTACTAGAAGTATCTCCGTCACCTCCAGTACAACTTATCTGCTTAAGTTATCAGCTCAGTAAACAACCTCCTGGACCAAAGCCACTGTCCTAAAACTTTACTTAGTCCCAGCGTCCCAAAGCTACTCTTGAAATAAGTAATAGCATTATTTAGCCAAGTGTTTTGTTTCCAAAACTTAGGAAAATGAAGTGACAAACACATGGTTCCTGTAAACAAACCATACAAAAATGTAATGTTTTCAGAAAACTACTAAACATCCAGTAAAAATCATCACATAATATTAAATGATTTGAGGGGAGACCGAGAGGGAGACTGAGAGTATCTCAGAAATGAGGTAGTGGCCTTTTCAATGCCTATGCTTTTGAGCTAGATAATAAAAATTTGAAGCAGCAGAAATAGGAGTGGTGCACCCGCAGAATGAAGCAGGTATTTGTGACACACACAGTTCTATTAACAGTAATACCAAGTTTACTTAGCACATTCACACTTAGCAAAAAAAAGTAAGCTGTGATCAGAATTTAATAGGATGTAAGTTATTTTTCTTCTTAAAGAATGAAAATCAAGCACATTTGTATTCTTTATAGCTATTCAGAAACACTACTTCTTCAGGAAAAAAAAAAAGGTTTGAGGGTTTGGTTTTCCTTTTGGCAAGAAGCTCCACAGTCCTTCAAAAATACGTGTGAAAATTCGAGGAAAAAACCCTGATAACTGCTGCAATACTCATAGAAATTGTAAAAAATGTTACATTATTTTTTTCTATAGGTCAAAATTCACCTCCCCTGTTACTGACCACAGAGATAGCTGACCTGAAGATCCAGTGCATAATAAAATAAAATAATAAAATTTCCCTCTAAGTGTAGACTTTCACAAAACTCAAAGCAATGCAGCCATGAAAAAAAATGGAATCTAAATAAATGGAAATAATGGGGGAAAAGGAACGCTCAAGCAATTCTAATGTATTTATTCACATACATGGTTTTCTTTTTTTGAAACTGAAACTGAACTTTTCAATACTGATAAGTAAATGTGCATGGACTATCTTCCTTCTCACTGTTCTCTGATTACACCTAACACTGAGTTACTAGCAGGTGCCAAAAGGATTTGACTGCAGAATAATACAGACGCTTTATGAAATGCATTTTCAACCTGAGTTTGTGAGAATGAAGAAGTCTGAAGACATCTCTTTTGCCATATGCAACACTATGAAATATGACACATCACCTTTTATTAAGAAAATAATAAATCAGAATAATGCCTACTAAGCAACACAGTTTGTACACAAAAAGTAAAGGTAAGAAACATTTTTCACCCCTTCAGTAAGAAAAAAGATAAAAATCAGGGATAGTTTAATTTTTTATTTATCATTATTTAAATATTCACCAGCATTCAGGCTCTTGACAAAATGACTGAGTCTACCTTGTACATGTCAGGCTTAGAAGAAATCAATTCCTTTGGTGTAACACTTAGAGTATTCAATTTAAAGTATCCAGGTAAAGTACCATACATATTTATAGGGGAATAATGACTAATGTAAGGAGAAATACATGACTTTACAGATGTTTGTGAGATAGAATGACAACCCTTTGATTGCTTTGTTTACTGGTATAAGAAATATTTGTCAACCTACAGTGACACCTGCTTTAAATACAAATGGAAAATCTATGGTTCACATACAGGATATTTTAATTTTTTTTTAAAAAAATTTAAAATTACATTTAAATTTTTTGAATTTTTTTTTCTCAGAATGTTAACTTACGCAATTGCTTTGCAATTGTAGAAAGTATTTTTACAGAAACTTAATGGTATTGAATGGATTCATCCAGAGAAAAGCTGGAATTCTAAGGTTTTAGAAGTAGAAGATATTTATGAAGTTATATAATTCATCTGTACACATAAGAGTGGCATTTTACCATATACAAAATGAAGAATACCATCACTGAATTGGACCAAACCCTATTTTTTTTTAAAGACTCTTCAGTGGAACTGTTGCGACTGAAAAAGGAAGTGTTATTTCTTACCTTAGCTATTTACTCCTTTTCAGCTGAAACTGAACAGTCTCTGCAAAACTATAATTTTGCTATCATTAAAACAGAAGAAGTCTAAAATCCCAAATTTGGAACATGAAAATATGTAGAGTCCCTACTGTTCTGGAATACAGCAAATACAAAAACCATAGCTGTGAAAAGTGTTTATAATTTTTTCCTGTTTCGATTCAGTTTACCAAAGAAAAATCCTGAGACAAAGGTCTCTTTCACTACAGAACTCTGGCAAGACTAACAGAAAAAGTAGCAGAAAGTTACCTATTATAGAAATACACTGTTCTTGTGATTATATTCTCATGCCAGCTTAATTTGTCAAAAGGTCCCAAAACACTGTCTTGTATTAGAATGGAAAACAATCCCACCATTTACTCCATTAAACTCTTAAGAGCAAATTACAGAATTGATAAGGTGCTCTAACTTAATATGTAGAAAATTTTACATTAATAAAATATTTGCAATCAATGAATGTATGTTAACTTCCCTTGATACCATGCTACTTGAAACAGCATATAAGCAGAAGTCAAAATGAAAATACAATTAAATTCTAAAAGTCTTTTTAAAAAAAACCCACAAGACAACAGTAACAACTAGCAATACTTTTATGGAAGACTGTTCTATTACACCAAGATTAAAACAGAAAAAATAAAGCTGAAAAGAATTCTTTTCCATTTACAACAGCAAGTTCCCAAAATTAAGACCAGTATTAATTTTGTGAAGAATATACAGTTACGGATAACAGTGAAAGCAAAGTTGTATAACAACCTGTTGAGGCAATAAACAAAGCATACCATAACTATGCTAGTTTTTACTCTTTGTTATCCATACTAATTTCAAGAGTATCAAGTTGATATAAAAGTGTTATTTTCTAACATAGCATACCCTTATTTTTGTTACCACAAGGAACAAAAGATTACTGATTACTTCTATACTATTAAAGACTTGCCTTCTTACTTCTTCCTTTGCCACATTCATAATATTTATTAACTAAGAGTTTTGTAATAAGGAGATCCTTGGATCCTCTTAGCTTCCCTAGAAATTCCAAAAAATGGAAGATTTAAGAATTCAGCCAAGGCCCTCATTGTTTTTCAGTGCCTCACTCTACAGCATAAAGATATATATATATTTTCTCATTATCCAGCAGTTCAGAAAACTGTGAATAATCCTGAGTCACTGAGATATTCCAAAATCCCAATATTTCAAAAAGCAAATACCTATTCCAAAAGGTACTGGGAATAGCTTGTATGTAGAACAGGTATTCCCATGTCTTTAATCCTTGTGCTTTCTTTAGTCTTCTACAAATTTTCTAATTGCACAGTGGGTGATTCAAATTTTGAGGGAGAATAATTGCTATACCACATACTAAGTTTAAGTTTAATTTTAACTGAACATAGTAAACAGAGCTTTACTTTAGTAAAGCCTTTGACACCATTTCCCACAGCATCCTCCTGGAGAGGCTCATCTAAGCTCATGGCTTAGATGGGCACACACTTTGCTGGATAAAAAACTGGCTGGATGGCCGGTCCCAGAGAGTGGTGGTGAATGGAGTCAAATCCAGCTGGGGCCCGGTCACTGAGCCTCAGGGCTCAGTGTTGGCGCTTGTTCTCTTTAACATCTTCATCAATGATCTGGATGAGGGGATGGAGCGCACCCTCAGTAAGTTTGCAGATGACACCAAGTTAGGCAGGATTGTTTGAACTGCTTGAGGGTAGGAAGGCTCTACAGAAGGATCTGAGCAGGCTGAATTGATGAGCCGAGGCTGATGGTATGAGGCTCAACAGAGCCAAGTGCCAGGTCCTACACCTGGGTCACAACAACCCCCTGCAATGCTACAGGCTTGAGGAAGAGTGGCTGGAAAGCTGCCTGGCGTAAAATGACCTGGGGGTGTTGGTCGATAGGTCGCTGAATACGAGCCAGCAGTGTGCCCAGGGGGCCAAGAAGACCAATGGTATCCTGGCTTGTATCAGCAATAGTGTGGCCAGCAGGAGGAGGGAACTGATTGTCCCCCTGTACTTGGCGCTAGTGAGGCCTCGCCTTGAATACTGTGTCCAGTTTTGGGCCCATCACTACAAGACATTGGGCTGCTGGAGAGTGTCCAAAGAAGGACAACGAAGCTGGTGAAGGGTCTAGAGAATAAGTCTTATGAGGAGCAGCAGAGGGAACCGGAGTTTTTTAGCCTGGAGAAAAGGAGCTTAGAAGAGACCTTATCACTCTCTACAACTACCTGAAAGGAGGTTGTAGCAAGGTGGGGTTCAATCTCCCTTGTAACAAGCGATAGAACAAGAGGAAATGGCCTCAAGTTGCACCAGGAAAGGTTTAGGTTGGATATTAGGAAAAATTTCTTCATCGAAAGGGTCAAGCACTGGAAGAGGCTGCCAAGAAAAGTGGTGGAGTCACTAGCCCTGAAGGTATTTAAAGGACATGTAGATGTGGTGCTGAAGGATGTGATTTGGCGGTGACTTGGCAGTGCTGGGTTAATGGTTGTATTCAATGACCTTAAGGGTCTTCTCCAACCTAAATGATTCTATGATTCATCTACCACATTCTAGTTAACCAGAAGTACTGAAATATCTTCCAAATATTTGAACATTTTTTACTTCATTATACAAATTTATATTGGAAGCAAAACTGAAATTTCACTATTTCAGATATATATGAGCTGTACTTATCACGTGAAAACTCTCTCAACAGTCACAGTCTGCCATGAGAACTGTAATTCAACAGACAGATCATGTAGCCATCAGACTGGACAATGTCATATGATTGTAGACAAAGACTCGTACTTTACTGGGCTTCATCCCAACATTTGTATTTACCAGACTCCTGGTAATACTCCAGAACAGTTCTTATTCTTGGCAATTAAACTTCACCAAACATGCTCTAGGATGAATCATATGATTCCATTTCTCTGTGATTTGAGTGTCTGTTTCTCAACTGAGTTTAAACACTCTGCTCACTAAATTCAGGAGAAAAAAACAGTACAAGAAAACACACAATTTTCTTCCTATGCTTACGTCTGAAAAAACCGACACTACAACCACTAACACCGCTACTGAACTGGCTGACTTAGTGTGCACTGTCCCTTACCTGCAGCTCACAGCTGTCAAACACAGACCTCAGTGTAACAATGACACCCCACTCGGCTATCAAAATACAGCTTTGCTGTGGTATCAATGAACTGGGAAGGCAACTCTTTTTTTCCTTCCCACCTAGTTTTCAGACGGCCTCTAACAGCAAACATCATGCAACAGCCAGTCCACTAGCCAACTCAGTCATGTATTTTTGCACTGTCCTTTGAATTAATCAGTGATACTAGTTTTTCCTTCTGTGAAAAGAATCTTCACTCCTTCTTCTGTATGACCTTTCACGAAGTGCTCTCCTCTAAGTTCTCAAAGTCGCCATCTGTCTTCTGTCAGTTTAATGACAGTAAATTGTCAACTGATATGAAGATTATTTAAATTCTGGTATTACCTACTACTACTGTTTAAGAAATTCTTAGCTGCATATACATCCTGTCAGCATATGTGCTTACTTTTTCCTTCATCTCTTTCTTTGCTCTTTCCTGTTATAACTGCATTTAGATTTTACCTTAATTTAGATTATTGTTGCCAAGGTGAAAATTTGCCCTTGTTTCATCTTTAACTAAAAAGGGTAGAGAATTATTCGAGGCTCTTAGGGTTATTATAATAGATTCAAGAAATGGGAAAGCCCAGTTTCCTATAAGAACCTGAAGAAGAGCACTTCACAAATTGCACTTGAGGTGGAACTCCTCCCCCCACTCCCTTTTTTCTTAAAAAACATGTGATCAGAGGCTGGAGTGCTACAGTACAGTCACAAAGTTATAACTCTTTACAGGACTTCATGTGCTTGACACTAGTGAGAACATTAGAACACCTAACACAAAGAAATAAAGTTATTCAAGTACTCAATTGACAAATCATTCAACAATATGTTAGGAATCACAACCATGTAAACACAATATTGTATCACAATCTGCAGGAAGATAGAAAGAAAAAATCAGTGTACTGTATATACCAGAGAATTCCAATCAGTATTTTTTAAAAAAAAGCTATATGATGGTTTGTAATTTTATAGGAAAATTCCTTTGTTTCCATACAAGGATCAGGTGGCAGTACTAAATTTTATCTAGGAAATGCAACCACAGACTGCAATATTAGTGGTTTTCCAGAAAATGGTAACCCTCAAATTACAATGTCTGTGGTTATAAACTACTACAAACTACTTCTGAAGTCAGACATGGTTAAAGCCTGCATGCAGTAGACTACTCCTTTTTCAGACTTTGCAAGCATATTAAAAATAAACTGACCTAATTGCAGGGGTCTCTCTCCACTCAGTGCTACCAAGTTGGGTGCTTCCTCACACATGCAAGATTACATGACATTTTCTTTTACTGAAAAATAGTTTTCTGTGTCTTATGGAATCACCATGGTCTCCATAAACAATGAATACACTAATGTTTCTGTAAGAAGGTGTCGCCAGTTGGCTGAGGCAAGCCAATCACAGGGACGAGTCCTCTCCAATCTCTAAACCCCTTTTTCCCCTGACCGGGAGAGAAAGGGTTAAAAAGCAGAGATAGGAAAAGGAAAAGAAAGATTTTGTGAGACCTCTGAATGTTTGGAAAACTGAAACAAACTTTAATAAAACTAGAACAAAATATATAATATGCAGGGAAAAACCAATGCAAAATCTGAGGGTTTATACGGGATGGAAAAGCGAGGGTTAAACATGAGTAAGAGAGAGAGGGGGACGGTGCCGCGCAGAGTCCGAAATGGCGCCGGCCACATGTGCGCCCTCGTGGAGTAAACAAAGGGAAACCGTGGCTATTACAAACGCCGGGCTCCAATGTGCAAACCCCGAGCTATGCTGTTCCTACCAGTTCTGGTTATGCGAATTAAAGGAAGCAAAGCAGCAAGAAGTGGCAGTGCTGGCGGCAGAGAGAGGCAGCTTCCGGGCGTGGGTCTCCCAGGCGGCGCGGCGGGCGGCTTCCCCGGCACACAGCTCCGCTCCACTCCGGCAGCATGGGGGAGCCGCAGCCGCAAGCAGGCAGGCAGGCGGGCAGGGTCCGAGCCGAGGAGAGACAGCCTGTAAGGTCCCCGGAGCCAAGCCGCGAGTCTGGAAAAACCTCTTCCCGGAGCGAAGCTGCAAGCCTGCGGCGCCCCTCGGAGTGCAAAAGCCGGAAGTGTCCCGGAGAGCAGAAAAAGACCAAAAAGCCCCCAAAAGCTGAAGAGCCCGCGGCTCTTAAAGCGACAGACGCGCGCAAGAAACTTTTTCAACCAATGAGAAATCTAAACGTAACATGGAAGGGAATAGTCCAATTGGTCAGTTTAAAACAAAAGCTTCCAAGCAGTTTTTCCTCAAACTGCCACAGAAGGTGGAAAAACAAGAAGTGAAACTGAAAATAATGTCTCAATATCCTCGAGGGAAGGGTAAGCAAACACTCCCACTGAAAGCTGAACAATATGCTAAAGGCAATAAAAATTGGAGATGTTATCCTTTGAAGAGCAAGTTCTTCTTCAGCACATTATGCGATACTATATTATCAACAGCCTGTTCGGGTAAGAATCATGACAGAGAGAAAAAAAAACCCCAAACTACTTCTATGGATCCACAAGATACTGAACATGAACAGCAATGTTATGACATCCAGTCCAAATACGTATTTTTCTTCCAAAGTTTATCATGCTCCCACCCAATCAAAATCCTACAAGGTCTCACAAAGTTATTCCTGGAATTGTAATACTGAATACACCATTTTACTAGGTACTTCAGAAACACAGAATAAATGGTATATTTCAAACTCTGGCTCCCTCCATAGGGTTCTGTAACCTGTGTGTACGATGAAACAGAAAAACTGATAAACTGATGCTATTTTTCATTCTCTTAACTGGTAATGCACTCAACATTCTTATATCATAGATGAGAATAGTTTTGAGGATGTGTTTAAGGAAATGCAATTAACATTATATGTCTCATGGAAATCATCCCAAGTGCAAAAACATCACAAAAGAAGAGAGCAATGCCAATATCATGAATGTTTCACAGGTGGAAGTTGATTTCCTAGTAACAAATACTGTAGAGTGAATAATGAAGAGAAAGAGGGAAAAGCAAATTCTGAAGTGGAGACAAAAAGCAGTTTATAGCATATTTAAGAAAGAAAGAGTGATGGAAAGTAAAGGGCTGAAAGTGATCATTGTGGTAACCTTATGAAAGGACAAACTACAATTGTTAGGAAAAAAGATTTATTAATAAAAATACAGGAAAAGTGGAAGCTTGGATGAAGATTGTACCTATGTTGTTAGATATATGTTGTCTCTTACAGATATGATGCCTAAATGGCCACCAACATGTAAACAATTATATTTACAATTAGATACAAAACAAAACCATGATACAGTCCAGAGTAACAAGGAACATGGTTGGTGTTGAAGGTAATGGAAAGCATTTTGAGAGTGGGAATGAAAAAAGGAAAAACTAAGAGACCTATTGAACTCCAAGTGATAGTGATGTTCCATAAAGTTATATCAAAGAGATTTATCAGTGGTTTTAGTGTATACAGAAATAGTGCTCAAAGTGGGCATTGAGAACAAAGTGAGTTAGACTTCCAAATGCAATACGAGCCAAGAGGCAATCTTGCACAAAAAGCATAAAGTAACTACCTAAATCTAGAGAGGCAATAATTCCTGATCCTGCTAAAGAAGCTCAAGAAAACACCATGGGGTACCACAGGAAACTACTGCCAAGTAGCTACCCAGTGGTATCTTGCCTTTCTTACAACACAAGGGTTCCCAATCTAGACTGCCTCCTGCTTGCCAAAATTACCAGATCACCTGTTGCATCACAAAGAACCAAGGTGCAAGTTCTGCAAGTTACAGGAGGCACAGATAATTGGAAAACTGCTCTAGCTTACAAACAGTATGACAATTTCATAATAAAGCTGTAGGAAAAATCCTAATACCATGTAACACATCACTTGTGTAGAAAGAGAAACAGATTTTTGCATCATCATAGGAATAACAGTAGATGCATGTTTACGCATAAGCAACTCAGGAGAAAGTGTATGTACGGAAAGAGATGAACAAACATCATACAAGGAGGTTACAGGAGATCAAATGAGAAAAGTTCTGCAAGAACAACCCTGAAAACTACTGTGTACAACACACAAAGAAAATAAAGACAGATAAGTAGATTAACGATACGAAATTCATTCACAGATTTCGAAATCAAGAAAGGGCCACACGCTTGCACTCAATGTTCTCCATTTAAGGCAAGGGAACTGTGGTGCCACTAAAAAAATGCCATAGATTTGATGCCTTAAAAAGATATGTCAGGGAATCTATGTGCAGAAGTAGTCTTTATGGACAATAAAAGATAAGACAAATGTATAATCTCCATATATTTTCTTTCTTCCTCATACTGTCCTTCAAAAGATTCATTATACACCTACTGATTTGACGCATGAGGAAAGAGAAGTGTTTTTTACAGATCATAGGGCTAAGAAAGGGCCATGCTACAGCTAATAAATCTGACTAAAAGCTAGAGTGGGAAATAACTTCTTAGACAATCTTTTTTAGTTATCAGTTCTTCCAGCCCTCTCAAATACAGGGCAATGAGGAAAATTATTTAGACAAATACTAGTTTTCAACAAAAATTTAACAGTTAAGTTATAATCAATAGTAGAAAAGAAACAAATGCCAGTTCTCTAAGTATACAGTCAACACCTTCATGTTTTCACTTACATATCTCTTGTTAACTTAAAATGACTGGGTGTGGAAATCCTTAAGACATTCAACATAAAATTAATTCAGGCTTGCCAAAACCATCAACCAAAGCACTTCCTCAAGGAGATTAGCTTGAACACTAAAAAGTTTTAATAATGTAGCAGGTAAGTAGCCATTCACTTTTCAGGATTAAGCACCGCATGTTCTAGACATTTTGCTTTTACCTTCTAAGCAATGGAATATACTGGTATTCATAAAATCTTGCAAAACATGAAACATACTTTAAAGCCAACACAGTACAGCAGAAGCAATTTTTTTCCGACTATTCAGATATTTGCCAGTGAAGTTTTATTAGTACATTTCTAGATCATAAATTACATGTTTATCGTTCTGCAAAGAACATCACCACATGAACTCTCAGGAGTGAGAACATATTCAATTGTCTTGAATGCTTAGAGATTTACTCAGCAAAGACTATTGGGAAGTTCACTTTTTTTTTTTCCCCCATTAGCCTTTTAGTTACCTTTTCTTGCAAAAATATTTTTGCTTTGTATATCTCAGTATATCTCAGTTGTGGCTTGGCTGAACGAAACACTGCAGCCTCAGTTTTCCTGAAATACTTTCCCATTGGTAAGATCATTTTGCCTTAGTGCTTTTGCTCATGTCCAAGAGGAAGCAGAGTTTATGTTGGTTCTTTTAATAAATTAAAGGTGGGGTTTTTTTCTAATTATTTGCAGCCTTCAGAACACACTCTAATGTATGTGCTGTGTGGATTCCTGGCAATTATGAACTCAGGCTCTTTTTCCCTTGAGAATTAGGGTAAACTACAGTAGATTATACACAGTATTTTAAATATAAGTCTTCAGGAAATGACAAAGGTGATTCTTTGCTTCGAGTGCTTTAGGAGAGTTATTAATTTCAAGCTATGACATGGACCTAAATTTCCAGGGCTCACCCTGCAGCTGCCAGCTTTCATTTTACTTTCAATGAAGTTTCTTTAAAACAAAAATTGTGGTGCATAAATTCTCTTTAGCTTCTTTTGCTACTTCTCTCCCCACTCCCCCACACCCAATTTCACCTCATTTATGTAATTGAGCTTTGTAGAATGAGTTTTATGCATGATATAACATTATAGCTATGGTAGCGACTGCTATAGCTACTTTGCATTGTCCACTAATTATAAATACAATACACCATCCTTCTGTTTATCCAAAAATTGCATGGATCTCATTATGCTATATACCCACAGAATTTTTTTATTTAATTTTTTTCAAAGCGTATAAAATAAGCTTAAAGAAGGTGACAATGGAAAGCACTGTCCGTTGAGTTTTCACTGAAGTTTATAGTTGTAACCCGGGAGCTTCACTGCAACTCTTAATTCTGCAGAAACAGCTTCTGCTTCAACCTCTTACAGTTTCTCGTTATCTAGAGAAATAAGTGTTCTAGCAAAGAACAGTGGAAGAATTTCACCAAGCACTCCTCTCAACACTGACAACTACCAGACATATTAAACTCTCTTTGCAGGGAAGCTACCACTGTAAAAAACACCATTCAATGTATCAATAATATAAAGAAAATACTGGAGACAGGCCAGACTGCATCTAGCCTGCTGAATATATGAGTTCCCCAGCTATAACAACTTCTCAGTGTGTTGTAAAAGGATCGTGAGGTTACTGCGCAAATGAATGCCATCTTTAATTAAAAGACTACCCATTTCTTTCAAGAAGGTGAGCTTATTCTCCCTGATTTAAAATGCAAGCCTACCCTCTCCAAAACTAAGAATCCTCTTCTGAATTTAAAAAAAAAAAAAAAAAAAAGAAAAAAAAAAAGATGATTTCTTTCATAAAAGCACTAAGCACCTGGATAACCCATGTATAAAACCTGAAGATGCTGAGATCCTCAACCACAAAGTAAGTCTTTTGGAGTTACCAAAAAAGTAACTCTAGACACATTTCTGGTTCATTACGGGTTTAGATTTCTAACGCTCTCTTTATTTTGTACCTATTTTATTTATTGTCTTAGAAAAATATAATTTTACTAAGAGAGATAATGGAATTCCAGCAGAATAAGGAACAAATGTCACATCATTTCTCTTCCATAGGCATAAAAAAGGCACCTAAACTGTCTATAACATAAATGCCATTATCTGAGTTAGTCATCTTGGGCTCCTTTTGAAGTCAGCGGACAAAACCAGGCACTTAACAGGGCATTAGTCATCTCATTTCAATATATGTATTTGTAAAGGTCAAAGGAATTTGTTCTGTATGTGCCAACTTCTCTCCATACACATAGTCCAGATGAAGACAAACTAACAAGATCGTTATGCATTGCAACTATCAACTAGGTGCAGTGATGAATTATAGATATCACAAGAAAATCTACACAACATCAGAAGACATTTGAAAGAAAAAAGAAAATACACAAAGCTGGTCTATAGAAGGGTAATATATACTAACTTGGTTATGATTTCTTTGGTCTTGCATGGCTTCCCGAACAGCCTGGGCAATCTTTTCTTCATGTCTCTCACGTTCTGCTTCCCACACTTTTCTTTCCTCTGCATGAATCTTCTCCAAATTTCTCCTTTCCTCTTCTATCGCTTTCAGAACAGCCTCCTGCACTA
Organism: Bucorvus abyssinicus; assembly: GCA_009769605.1. NCBI lineage: Eukaryota > Metazoa > Chordata > Aves > Bucerotiformes > Bucorvidae > Bucorvus > Bucorvus abyssinicus. Next base: position 75,876,258 of record CM020025.1, read on the forward strand.
CTTCTTTTTCAGCCTTTAAAACAATTCAAGCACAAATAAATGACCAAAATACCCAACACGGGTGCTTAACTCATATATATGACTTCTTCTAATGAGATCTATGAGCTGACAATGAATATTTTCACTTCTGGACTATGAGCTTAAATTTATCTTACGGTGCTACCAAGCAAGTATTACCACTGGACAATGATTTTGTAGTTATAGGAAAAAAAAGTTACAGGTGAGGATGTTAAAAGTCCCACCCTCTGAGAATACAATATATGTTAACTGCTTTCCTTAATGCCAACATAAAAAAACATGCAGCAGAAACCATGTAAGAGTAGGTACCTCAAGGGCCTCACTATACTGCTTAATATTCCCATCTATGAGATAACCGTGCACTTATCCCCAAGTATATAAAGTCCAAAAAGAGGCTAAGTGCTTTCTGTGGCTAAGTAGCCAATACATACTTAAAATAAATGTGTCTTCCCTCCCAAAGCTCCTTAGCTATGCATTCCACAAGCAGTACTGTCTCATCTTTTTTTCTTTTTTTCCCCAATATTTATATTCAAACATTACATGAAATCATCACAAGACACACACTCAATTTGAAGTAACAGGGATAGCTCTGCCCATGCTGAGTCATACAAATATATTTACCAGCCAGGCAATCTTTGCATAATATCTACAAATAAATAATGGCAGGATAAAGTTCAAAATAAACAAACATGGGCTGACAAACCACACCCACGCACTTCTCAATTTTCATAAGCTTACAGGTCATTCCAATGCCCTTTGGTGGTGATTATGGAATGGGTCAAGTGAAGTTATAAATGGCAAAAAATACTGCATTCCTCAAATACCTACGCTTATAAATAAAGCTGTTTCTTGCAATTCATTGCAACTTGATTTTTTTTATTTAGACATTTATAAAATATAACAAAAAAGTAATTATAAAAAATGCCCTATTAAATTCTTTTATTATACACGCATTTCCCCCTAGATATCAACCATGTAATCGATGTTTCTTGTGTTACTGTGTTACTCTGAATGTTATTCAGAGAGGTGCTCAACTAGTGTGTATATACTACATAGGAAGATATACAGGAAATAATAATAATATAGCCTAATCAACTGTGTTAGGTGATATGCATCACTAGTTTTCCCAGATCATTACACGCAACTCAACTCTTGTACTGGATTCTACATCAGTATTAGAAATGAAAGAAAGCTTAACATTTACAACATTACTGCCCTAAACCAAAGCACTTAATGAAATACACACAAGAAATCATATGGTAAAAAGTGAATAGTCACTTTTAAGTCAAACATCAACTTAAATAATTGAAAACCTTTTTATTTATAACTAATCAAAATTACTGAAAATTTATTTATATAATTTATAGAATTCTTCTGTCCTCATTGAAAATGACCATGTTTAACAAGAGTTAAGTAAGACACAATGCTAATTGTCTTCTTAAGATCAAGAGCAGACCCTGCGACCTAACTCTTCAAATGAAGATGTACCAATGTTGTTAACTGAAAGCCCACGAAACCAGATATTCAGGTAACATCAACAACTGAACTGCAATATTGTGACTTCTTGTTATAAACTGATTCAGAGGCTATCTTGGATAGAAGTTACATAGACTATCTGTATTAAGGCATAGGAGGTAGCAGATATGTTCACGATTTATAGAACGAGCTTCTTTTAAACAAGATGAGAACATAGTTTGACAAATTTAGTTATAGTATGACTTGCTGAACTTGGCATTTGTAATGACGCACGTGGAATCCACATTACATGTCTACCGCTTAACAAGAGATACCTCTGCAGCAGCTGCCGCTGCCTCCTTACTTCTCTGCCTCTCTTCGTCCAAACATTTGTCAAGCACTGCCTGTAAACGGTAAGAAAAATTAAACTGCAATACCCAACAGAGGAGAGGCTAAAAATAATTTCAAACAGTCAAAGTGCTTGAGCAAGCTTCCTCTTCCAGTCAATAATTGTGACAGGGTCATTTCAAATGATTTCCCTGGTGCAGATTAGACCCCTTTTGCAAGTAAATAAAAGCAATACCTTGTGCTTTTGTGACTGCTGCATCAAAGCTTCTTCTATCTTTTCTGCTAACACTTCCTTTTCTGCTTCTAAAATGTCAAGAAGTCGCTGATGCTATTGGGAGAAAACATTCATATTTTTGTAACCACATGACAAAAAGAACTCATCCAAGACACTTATGTTTGTCAGTTACTTACAAAATGACTTAAAATGTAGATTCAGTTAAATGACATACACAGCACTCCTTTAATTGATTTCAGGTCATGAAAAAAATAAATCACAATAAGAAGAAATGTTTAGCTTTCTGTTTATCTAGTATTTCCTCTCAGTTTGAAGAGTATTAGGAAAGAAGTTGAATAAAAATTACTATATAAAAGCAACACTTCCAAAATTTGTAAAGATGGTCTAAGCAACACCACACATTAAACATCTCATTTAAGCAGATGCAGAATTTAAACTGTGCATGTACTGCCTCTCAGTTGTATGGATAGAGGGTAGAAGGCAAACGTATTTTTCAGCCATTTGTGATATCATTAATTTGAAAGCCAGGAAATGAGAACAAAAGAGACTGCTGCTTTCTTCTAATTTTCTTGTAATCTGAAACATTTTTTCAGGGAGAAAATGAACACTGAAGTAAAGCGGCCAGATAGTCTATATGTAGATATATAAACTGTCACTGTTCTTAATCACAACCCTTTTTACCTGCTTTTCACTAAACCAAGTAAAGCATTTGAAAGATGTGGGTTTTGTCCATGAGAGCTAAGCTGTTTTCCAAAATTAAAAATTATTACTGGAAATTATTGACGTTGGGTATTTGTCATGAGATCATTGCTAGCAAGTCAGTACACTTTTTTACATGTTCTTTAAAAGTTATGTAACATAATAACCTTATATGTTGCTATATAATAGATATAGTTATAGATATATATTTTACACTTTATATGTAAGGTTATATTATCATCATCATCATCATCATCATGGCTTGGCTTCGCGGACGAAGATTTGGGAAGGGCTTTGCCCACGCTTATTGCAAGCGCGTTGATGGCTGAAAAGGCCAATGCGGGATAGGCAAGACCGGTTGCAAAGAGCACACCGGGGGGTCTCCTTGGGTGGTATAGTCGAGGCACGGTTCTTTCTGCGCTGTCTTTTCTCCTCGAGCTTGATTCTACGCGTGCTCTCAAAGGAGACAGCAGCGTTATGTATGGTGTGTCTCCAAATCTCCCGATTGGAGGCCAGGGTGGACCACTGATGGTGGTCAATATGGCCTAGGCTGAGGTGTTGTTTCAGGAAGGTTATATTATATGCTATATGTTATATAATAACCTTAAAGTATAGTTTCAATATATAATAATATTTTACAAGATCACCAAAAGGAAAGTGTAACACTAGAGTTCTGTATTAATAAAAGTGTATACAACGAACATGAAATTTTTACACAAACAGTTACGCAGGCAAATAACCCTTTCAACAGCATTTCTAAAAACAGTGATTGCTCTTTCACTAATTTCATTATGCTTTAATTATAAGTGCCTCCTATGGCAGCTAGAAATACATTACCAAACTGCAATACTATGTTCTGAAAAATGCTTTTTCATTTGAAGAATAGAATAGAAAACTTCTAGACTGCTTTATAAAATAAAAAACCCACCTGCCCTTCCAGGATAAACATGTAAAGAGGCATTTCCTAGTGAATTTACTTAAAATAGGTCTGAATGGAGCAGACATAATCTAATGGAAAACACCTGTGGAAGAGTGGTGAAATTCACATCATGGCTGTACTTAATGATGTGTAACTAACTTCTCTTGGGGAGTCCCTATTTTCAGACATTAGCTTTAACTATCAGGGCACTTACAGAAATTATTTTTCCCAGTAACTTAAAGGTGAAACAATAAATGGATTTTATTAGTTAAATGATCTCCATGACTCTTCACCTGACTGACTACGTCTGCTATTTCACTTCCGTTCGAAAGAATGACATAATAGAAGACAAACATATGCATTTATTTTATCAGACATATGCCACAAATCAAACTCCACTAATGTCAATTAAAAGACTGAAATTATTTGCTTCAGTCAAGAATCAGTAAGAGACTTTCTAAGGAGAGCTTGTTAGAGAAAACAACCTCCTTCTTTAAAACACCTACAACAGAATAGCAGTCAACTTATTCAGCAAGATTAGAATTTCTAGTGTAAGACTTGCAGGCAGTTAACTCCAGTTTGCCTTTGACCATCCAGTTTCTGCGTTAGACATGAAGACTGTGCATGCATATTTCAAGTTGCCATACTGGGCCATATACCATCTACCATGTATTTTACAACATTCTCCATGGGACTACAATTTTCAGCCTTTAAACTTCAGGGCAGTTTTAGACATTGTATTTCAAAAATATATGTATGTTACGTATATGTATATATATGTATGTCCCACCTGGAAGTCTTGAAGCAATGCAGACATTTTCACTAATATGATATAGAACATGTATACACGGCCAAGGGAGACAACTAACCTCACTACACAGCAGTTTGTCATAAACGTGTGGTAGACCTACAATCCTGAAAAGTACAGATATCAGGACCAAAACTCTTTTACTGTACTGAAACCTGAAAAGTTATAATCTTCAATACATCTCTGAAGTAAAAATGTATCTTGGTCACTGCACAGAAGAGTGCACTACTAAATCCAGAGATCAACTCTTGGTACAGAAGAAGAAAATGTTACTCCAGTTGGTTGTTATGGTAATAAGGAGTTCAGCAACACCTGGACATATCAGTTCCACAGAGACACAGAGCATACAAAACAAATGGAAATACAGATACCAGTGTAAGATAAATCATTTGGCTTCTTCTGGAAGCAGAAAGGGAAATCTTTAAAATACAATATACTGCTTTGCCTTGCCACTTTAACTACAAAAGAGGTCGCCTAATAAGTAAACAATTACCATAAAAATGAAGGCTGCTATGGCTGCCATTTGCGGTATGATTACTTTGGTTTAGCTTAGGATCTCCTGTTTCCTTGGTAGATCAGAAAATTTATATGGTACTACATTTTGAGTTTTACAAAATTCACAGAAATTCAGTTAGAACTGTATTACAGATTGCATCTGTGTATAAAAACACACTAGTTCCTATGTTTCAAGATACTAGAGGTAACTATCTGAGAGCATATTTAGAATGCTTTCAAAATAAAAGCATATTTCAATGCAACTTCTTTTACATTATATAGCATCCCCATTTCTCATGAAAATTAAAAATTGATTGCAAGCCTCTTGTGAATAGCTTGGCCTTTCTTATTACAATATAAATGTTTATTCATGGGGATTAATCCTGCCATAAATGGTTACCTTCATATCTGCACTTCCAAAAGTTCATATATCATCACAAATGTTGCAACAGCTGTCCATACAACCCAGTAAAGCAAATGCTCTTGTACTAGTCCTAGAGAAATACCTTGAAGAACTGTTTATTTGGCTTTAGAATTTATATTTGGCCAAACAGCTTTCCTTTTCAGAGAAACATACCTTAAACTATTAAATTACAAAAAATTTATGAGAAGAAATCAGTAACTGGAAATAGACAAAGCAGAATAAAATATTACATGAACTGCTTCTCCCTAAAACAGGTCTTGAGTCCAGAAAGCCCATTTTGCGTAGTTAGCTTAGATACAACAAAAAGGATGAAACCTTCCATTCTGCATGTAATTAATAAGCAATTTAATTACTTAGTAAGAAATTTCATTTCTTCATTCACAGTGGTATTAGCCCTCATATGAACCATGGAATCTCCTTGAAAGCTGTGCTTATTAAAATTTTGTCAAGCGAGCTCCATTAATCCATTTTATAGAAAACAATGCACCACCCTGTCATCTGAATTCCTTTTTACCGAAGCCTAGATCTTTCAAAAGCATACTCAGGTATCTAGGTTATGCATAACACTTGAGCAGAAAATGTGGGAAGTTACAGAAAGTAAAGTTTTCTGTGCATTCCCACTTCTGACAGTGATTAAGGAAATTTTAGCTGCTTCTGTACAATGACAGCATTCTGACAGACTTTGAAAACAAGCAGTAATGCAAAGTAAATGATTAGTGAATGCACAAATAGAAAGCTGTCAGTTTAAATGTCTCTGCACAGAGAGATTTTGCTATTGCAACCCCTCTGGAACTAGTATTTAAATTAGGGCAACTAACTTTGTACTTCACATTTTAAAATAATCCATATCCCTTGTAAGTAGACATTATTATTTAGAAGCATTAGCTACATTAATTTTCTAGACATATGCCGAATGACTTTAGACTCTGGTACTAAATGGCCACGATGAACTTTTATATACAGTCAGTACTTCCTCAGCTGGTCTTTCAGATGAAGTTATTAGAGAGAATTGAAGGTTAAAAACATATAAAAGGTGACAGTTTCACTTCAGCACTTACACATTTGCGAGCTTTCAAGTGCTCTTGTACTTTTAGCTAACAGGAAATAACGGGATGATTTAAGTTCGTTTACTTGGCTTGTAGATTTCTGTCCAACTATAGCAAAGGTCTCTTAACAATAGAGACCATTGCTGAATTAAAGGTAATATATGCTGAGATAAATACGTACAGCTAAGCAAACTTATAATCCCCTCCCCTTCTCAACAGGAATAAAAGTTATAGAAAGGATGTGACTTGAATGAATCTCATTCAGCATTTCCAGTTTCCACAGGAAAGATTTATAAACATGATCCTCTGTCTGCTAGACAGTATTGAAGAAATGAAGGAAGAGCGTTGAAACTTAAGGGACCACTCTGCGCTATCTATACACTGAATTCTGATTCCCAAGCATTGTAGAGGCCACTTTCTCTTAAGCTTATCTGGATGTCAAAGTTGAAGGTCTCCTAGTAATTGTACCTGTGAAAAGGAAATTGCCTATGCTTCTACAAGTAAAACTAATAAAAGCTTTCAAGAAAAATTGATCAGCCTCCTGTAAGCAGGCTAATGAGTTCATCAGGCCTAACAGACCTATATAAAATAACCAAGCCTATTCCAGTTTTCCTGTGAAAGTTATGATGGATACCTACATATAGAGTCTTACGTTTGGAAAAAAGCACCTTCCCCATGTGGACTATAAGACAGTGTCCATGAAGTTTTTAAATGGAAGTTAAAGTGAAGGTCTCATTTATTAATCAACAATCCAAGAACCAGAGAACAGGTAAGAAAATTCTAAATGTGTTGGAGTGCTGAATCCAATTATTCAGCTGTTATTAAACAAATACACCTTACTGACTCTCTAGACTAAAGTGCACAAAGTTATGGCTACAGAAAATCTTTTAAAAAAACCCCCCAAACAGTCTTGAATGGTGGATTAATCAGTGTGAGGACAAAATAAATCTTGGTGAAGAAATCCACTTTGGTGCAACAAGGAAGTTTTCAGCCAGTGTAAGTTTACTAGTTTCACATTCACATTGTGCATGCCATCTGTAAGGCACTGTAGACAGTAGAACACCATGCAGAGATACTCAGCCAGATCCAAAAACCTTTTGCTTAGGTACAACAAATATTATAGGTCTTGAATGCATCACTTTGCCTGAACTAACTTCCATAGCCCAGCACGCTTTCCTAGTCCTCTTTCTGACAAAGCTGTATTTTCCTTCCTTTAATTCCTCAGAGAGGGAGTATAGGGATAAGAGGGCAAAATCCTGACGTGTAAAAATTCTGGAGAGCAAATTGTTCTGGGACATGATGGTTCAATGAGACACAATGAAGAGTTTTCCAATAAAAGAAAAAACCCAAACTTTTTAGAAAAATAGTATTTCAAAGTGGAGAGAAATACCAGCAATTCTACCGTACTCTCTGGAAAGTAGCAAGAGAGGGTCAAGAAGAGTCTTCTGAAACTCAACTTAAAACAAAAGGCATTCAAAAATAGGTTATAATGTTTTCCTCCCTGCAAGAAGTTCTCTAGGCAATGGTTCCAAATGAAAATTGTTTGATGTAGATTCAAATATAAATAGAGAGGTCCTGTGGTTTTTCTTGATTCCTGTAAAAAAGAAATCAAAAAAATCTTTCTTTTTTTCCTGGAATGTGAGTCACAGAAGACATTGTAAACAGATTTAATCACAATAGCAAGTAGTCAGTATTTTGTTATTTTTATATATTAAATTTATTTCTGGGGAATCATGACATTTTTCTTTCAGGTAAGCATCTTTTGAAGGTCTACATAGTATATATTATAATAGTTCATGGAGTGAATGAAATGATGCAGGATATGAGCTATTTTACCACTAAAACACTGTATTGAAGCTATTAATTACTAATCTAATTTAGTACAGTTATAATTCCTTGCATATTCCTATTAATCCTAAACTGTAAATTTAAAGAAAAATGGAAAATATGTTCTTGCATGAACTGAAATGCTTTTTAAAAATATAGATTTTCTTCCTGGGCCTTGTACTGTTTCATTTAAAAGGAAACAATTACAGGACTTCATGGACAAATGAGGATGCAATTCTTTTGCTGTAACTAGTAGGCATCCAGTTTATGGTTCTGAAGATTGGTTCCTTCACCATATTGAGTAAACCCTCACGCGCAGATCACCAAATCCAGTATGAATAAAGTAATTTTGTTAGTCGCTACTCATAGCTTATGTTAAAGTAGTCAGATAACTATTCAAAAACAAAACAGCAAACAGCACAAAACAACAAAAGTTAATATGAATATATTAATACTAAACAGAAAAAATGTTTGCATTATTTGCAGCATCACTGCAACAAAATAATATTTCACACTTCCACAGATCTTTTGTCTGAGGCAACAATTTTCACACACTAATGAAATGACACTTCAACCTTCTTTTAATGGCATCATTCTGAAAAACAATATTTAATATATATGTACGTTTAATTCACCCTCAGTGAATTTTGTTCTTTCAACAAAAATCAACTGAATTTTTTAATCTAAAGAAACTGCATTGTAGTTAGTCGTTTAACAGAAAAAAACACAGGCATAAGAAGACTATCTCTCACCTCCAGTGTATTTTTTTTGCACCTTCATTACATATGGACATAGAACAATCCCTGTCCCTTGAGATTTGGGAAAAATTATCTTCAGAAATGTTTAGCAAATGTTTCATTACTTCATTCATCAGCAGGAATAATAAACCCCTTGATTGGGCTTTTTAAGAATTCACCAATTCAAATTTGTTCACCTATTTTAACAAGAAATCTTCTTAACCCACAAAGTTCTATTTTCATTCCTTTCTCCTGTATGAAGGCATCTAACAGTAGGAAGAAATAACACAGGTCGTGGGAAACACTATCTCTATGGAAGAGGGAGATGACATAAGAAAAACACACAGTTACAGCATCATGATTTTGTAATGTTATCAAAACATGCCCATTTCTACATCCTATTCAAAATATTATCCTGAGGAAAAAGGCAACCCTATTAAAACACTAACAGTAGCTTTCTGCTCCTTGTGGAAAGGCTAGCTATATTTAACAGCATATTCTTTTATACGGCACCTTTTCTTCACCACTGTTAAACTATGCCTAAGTCAAATGACAAGATCTGTTAATCATAACTGGTTTCCTACACTGTCCTCAGTATCTGTGGCATCTGAGTGTTTGGCAGGCGAGGTGGAAAATCTGTCTGAAGAATTCCAACATCTGTTACATATTTCCACTTCCTCAAATTATAACTTATTACTGCCTGGTTGAACTGTATCTTTGTGCCCATTTGAGGTCCAAACGGCTAACAAAGCAGCAAAACTCTTCTAAGAGAAAGCTCGGGAATTAGCCAAGTATTGTTAAACCAGAAAAGATAAAACAATGAAAATAAAAAGAAATATTAAAATAGAGGTAATAAAATAACTAAGCCTATACTCGTACTCGGGGTTCCACTCAGCAGTATACAGACGGTATGTAAACCGTATAATTGGAGACACATCAGAGGCTGGAATTAAGCTTAAAACACTTTGCTGCATACGTGCTTCACTGTTTTTATAAATAAAGAGGCTATACAAAGTCATTTAATAATGGTAATACTTTTTAGAAAGCATATATAGTAATAGAGACTATTAAACCCCCCTCAAACTAAGTCCTAAGGATACAGAGATAAGGAAGTTCAGTAAAATATGAAGGGAAAAAAGTATTAATTAGCCCTTCTGTTTTTGTGATCTAATTCATTTCACAGCCTGTACAAGTTCTCACAGAATTGCTCCATCTATCAGGAAAAATTAAAGGAAATAAACTCCTAAAATATAAGCAATATAAACGGCAAGCTGTTCAGTAAAGGAAGATAGTAAAATAGAGGAAAAAAAAAAATTTCAGCAATAGCTGACAGAAAACCTATACTACATTACTTAGCTGTTCAGTATTGTCAAGAGTTGATGATATAAATTCGTAACAAGTACTGAAGATTTTAAGGAAACTTGTTATATAAGCAAAAGGCACAAAGCAAAAATCACACTCAACAGCTACTTTCAAGTGGAGCTTGACAAATCCAAGGAAGCAAATGAAATTTCCAAATAGGATTTTTGGTTAAGACTCCGAAAGTATCCTGGCTGAATTAACAGTGCTCAGGGACTGCAAAATCATCTTCTAGCTTGTGATAGCGGGCAGATTCAAAGGACGTAAGGAGACCCTGGTAAGGATTTACTTTTTTTTCTAAAACCAGATATGCCTTTTTGGATCTTAGCAATTTAACTCGTACTTTGGGAGATAAATATAAAGCAATTCTGGATACAAAGTCAACACACACAAAAACAAAACACAGAGCAAGGATAAATCAAACTTTGTGATGATTTAAGGAAAACAAACAAACAAACAAACAAAATTCCTTCCCAGCACAAGAGGAGCTGATTTCTGTGAAATTCCTGATACATCATTATTTCTAGGGCTGCCAGTGAAAACAGGTCATCATTTTACACTATGACATTCACGGTATAGTAACCTTAATGAGAAAATTCCTTAGAATATCCTAGACATACATGGTAAATACTTTTAAATAATAGATGCTTACTTACTCCATCTTTTTTGGATGCCTTTTATGATCCACAATTTTAAAGTTACTTAGCCTCTACGTCCTCTCTATGTTCAGAAAAAAAAAGTTATTTGCTGTTTCAACAGACTACTTCTATTCAAACACTGGAAAACAGGGAAAGCTGAAAGACACTGTATTCCACATATTGAATTATGGAACAGCAAAATATTGCCAGCGATACCTGCCTCTGCTAGCTGCATCCAGCATCCAGCCTGACAATTTCTTAGTTACAAAGTCTCAGTGATGAAACCATATTTCTCCATAAGTATGAGATATTTTTAATGAACTTAAATTTTAAATATAGTAAAAAAATTGCTGTTCTTCCCCACTAAAAATCAAAGTATGCATAGCCTGTGGACCTCTTCCATGAGTCCTTTGTCATAAAAGATTGGTAGCACTTACGAAAGAAGGTAGAATTATGATCTACATTCAGTAATCTCACAGAGAGAGAAATTTTACTGTCGGATAACTGGTTTGGTTTTGGGGGTTGTTTGAGGGTTTTTTTTTTTGTTGTTGTTGTTATTTTGTTTTTAATATTAATAATTAACAAGATACACATTTTTCTACCCCATGTGGGATCTCACTTCCAGCATCGAACAATACCTGACTATACTGACGCACTTTTATTAACTCGCTGGTACATGTGCCTTCATTGTCTGAGGCTTAGAAATTTCTTTTCAAAAGTTTGTTGATCATGTTTTTCAGTATGTAATTTCATACAGCACATGAGTTAGAACAGCAAGATCAAAGTTGCTGTTCATTTTCTGGAGGTAACTTCAAGTATGTTTTTGTCTCAGAAAAAGATAAGGGTGAGGTTTGTGATTTTTCAACTTGTAATAAACTGATATGTGTTTTCCAATGTCATTTTCTCTGATATCCTCAAATATTAGAAATGTACGACTGACATGTATCGCTTTCCTAAATATTCAGTATATGACGTGACTGATTCCTGGCATAGGGGAGAAGAGTTCTCATTGTCCTGTTAACTGATGAAGGCCACCATGACCCTGGTGCCTGGTTTGCTTTTTGAAATGTTGATATGAGAGTGTATTTCCTTGAAAAAAACAGCAGCCCTAGAAATTGTTACCCATGAAGCATCCATTACAGTGACTGTCAGTTTCTTTGAGGGAACTGGTCCTTTCGACACTTTCCAGGATGGGGACCTGCAATCTCCAGACCTAGGGGACATTTAAGATAGGATATTCAAGACAAGTGACATTAATGGACTAAGAAAAGGGTAGATGTAGAAATACCTGGCGTTTGTGAGCAGTATTTGAATAGTAACCGCTACCGTCAGTTCATCTCTCAATTGTTTGTTTCAAAAGCAATGGACAGTGATAATGATTCACCCAAAGGGACACTTCACTGAGAGGCAGTTCAGTACAGTATGTCAGAGAGTATATTGAACTTCAAGCAGATGACACTAAACTAGAAAATAGACCAGACCTTTCCTACTTTAGGCTCAGAGAGGAAGGCATACGTCGGAAGGGCCAGCATAGAAACTGTCCTAAACCGCAGACCTCTACAGAACTAATAGAAGGGTACAGTGAAAAAACAGCTGATGGACCTGAAACGAGATACAGAAGTGAAGACAATTTGTTTTGATGACTGATGGTTCCCTCCCGTAGATGATGATGATGTTACCTGTAGCTAGCCAGTATGCTGCGAAACCTCACATGCAATAATCAAAGATGAATAGCAGAAATTTGTCCAGCAGGAAACTGAGACAGAACCGTAGAACTAAGCCTTTCACATCCTCCCCTATGCTAAGAGATATAGCCTTGTACACTGACCGCATCAGCAGTATGGTACTCTCTAGACATACTTTCAACATGCATCTCCAACACAGACACAACACTCTTGGTAAAATACAGCTTAAAAATCAGAAACTTAAACTCTAAAAATAGGTTAAAGACAAGCAGAGAAAAATAACCTTTACTGCTTCTCAAAGAGGTACTTCTGGGGGAGGGGGATGGGAATTTAGGGAGAAAATGTGATTAGGAGAAAACATGAGAAAGGAGTTATTACACGAAATAACTTTGCTTTTGTGGAACTGGAAATAAAACAGCAGAAAATTTAGAAGGAATGGCATATGAGGACAAAAAATCATGTGGGTGGACAAGATTTTACATGGGCTTAAAAGTTTGAAGGCAAAATACTGTTTGAAAGGCAAGAATATTAGAAGTGAACAGCACAAAAAAAGAAGCTGTTTGCGTACAGAACATACTTGCACTGTGTGATTACTGCTGCATCAAAAAGAAATTCAGTACAATGATATAGGTACTGATAATTCTGCACATAAAGGTGGATATGCATGTACAATCCTATAATGTAAAATATTGTTCCACATGGTGTATAACCATTAGCAATCGTTTCAGCTACCTTAACTGCTACCACAGAACAAAATAATTTGAACAAAACCAAATGTTAAAACAAACACCTAAGCATACATTTAAGACCAGACATATTAAAAAAGAATAAAAACCCACTACGCATTTCTCACATGTCTTCCAGCAAAGTGGAGTGAACAAAATTTGCCAGTATAAATCTTATTTTATTAAACCTGGTAGTTCTACCATAAGCACTCACACTTGTTTACTTGATTAGGCTTCAAAATTCCCATTTTATATTACAATTAAAGGTAAAGATAAACTTGGATTGAGTTGAATGAGAAATTACTTGGAAGTTTGTGAACAAAATGTAAACCTTTTCTGGAATCCAAAGGGGGTGTGTAAACGTAGACATGATGTGAAATGGGCACTGTGTTATGTCATAAGTACTGTCCTGTCCCACAACCAAAGTACCTTACATTGTTGGGTTCTCCCCAGGTAAATCTGAGCCTCTTCAACAGGTTTTCACATTTCTGTCCCCACCTTTTGGTTTGTGATGCAAATGTAGCAGGTTACGGAAGCAATGTTTTTGATCGGTCTGTAAGTGCACCCTCAAAAAAGCTTCCGATAATGCTGCCAGATTTCATGTGATTCACTCAATTTTAACACTCAGAAAATTATATCAAGCCAGTAAACAGTATTTTCATTCCAGAAACACAAAACATTTTTTCAAATTCGTTTTTACTTGCTTTTTAGGCAAAGCTTTATGTTAATCATTAAATAACTGTAGCTGTGCAATAAACTCCTCATTCATGATGGAATCGATTTCTTCACACTATTACATCTTCCCTTCATACTGTTTATAGAGATGCTTATACAGTTAATACATGTTTGCACTAAGTGTGAATTGATATGGTCGGAACAGTGAAATGGTCATAAATCATGTTGGAAATGGTGGACTACTTCAAATTGATTTTTGATGTATTTAGGTCTAACATACACCAAGAAAATTAAATAAACAAACTATTTGTATTTTTAGTAGAATTGTTGCTAACAGTACCTAAAAGGTAGCTGTTAATTGCAATGCAAACAATTTCAGGATGCTATTAGCAAATTAGCTTTTTTTTTGAACTTATATACTAATGTTCATTATTATTTTGATTTAAGAGCTGTATTTAAGTCAAACCAAGAGATTTTCAATAATAAACCAAGTTTATGCTGTTCAGATTAATCATTAGTTAATTAATCATTAATTGATGTGATTCCAAATAATTGCTCTGCAGTGTGCTTTTACTCAAGTCATGTTAAATGACTCTTTTCAGTGGTGCCCAGTGACAGGAGAAGGTGCAATGGGCACAAACAGGAACACAGGACGTTCCACCTGAACATGAGGAGAAAATTCTTTCCTTTAATGTTGACAGAGCACTGGAACAGGCTGCCTAGAGAGGTGGTGGAGTCTCCTTCTCTGGAGGTATTGAAAAACCACCTGGACACGTTCTTGTGCCACCTGCTGTAGGTCAACCTGCTTTAGCAAGGGGTTGGACTAGATGATCTCCAGAGGTCCCTTCCAACCCCTACCGTTCTGTGATTCTGTGAAATGAGCCAATATAGGCCTATTTATGCATATATATATTTCTGAATATTATGTGATCCCTCATAGCAGTTTTTTAAAAATTTTTTTAATGTAAGAATTCTATGAAATGAAAATAGGTTTGGACAACATATGTTTGTGTCTGCCATCTAAGAAGCATAAAAAAATTTGAATCAAAAATATGTGCAAATCTCACACAATCAAATACTGCATAAAATTAAAAACAAATTAAAAACAATTGCATGTTTTCTACCAGACTACAAAAAATGGCATCTATTAAAGGAGTGAGTATTAAGTTGCTCTGAGACTTTTTCTCAGTGCTATGCTCTTCTTTAATCTGTTCTAAGCAGGTTTCAATGTTATCAAATACCTTTGATCCCAACAGATCAAAGATCCCAACATTATTTTCCATTTTGAAATACTTGTGTTTACTGTTACACTGAGGATGCAAGGTGAAGACTGATTACTTTCTTTGGTGATCATACAGGTTAACATTTTTTCAAACAGAAAAGAGTTGAAACTGAAAGAAAATTACAGATTTTTATATGTGCACATCTATACCTGAGCATTAAGAAGTTCTTCACATTTATGAGAATGTTTTTCAATTGCTCGTATATACTGTTTTCCAATAGCTGCTTCTTGATGTTGAACTGTAGATTGTAGCAGTGCCTGCAAAAAGAAAGCACAGAATAGTCAACAAAGATATAACTGATATGTTTATTGGTAACTGCAGATCTAGTAATACTTCTGTATAACCAGAATGTGGAATGATGGTATAAATTTAGAATGCGCAACTATTAAAGTACCTTTCTATGCAACACTACCTTGTTTTCAGTCAGGACTAAAATTTTTGGATCTCAGATTTCTTATACAGTCTGCTTAAAAGAGGGCAGCACACAGAAGATAGAGAGGGAGAGTATTTCCGTTAAACATACTTAGTTTAGTGGGACCACACAAGAAGAGAAGTATATGAAAGCTGCTGAAGGAAAAAAAAAAAAAAGCCAGACATATTTCCCTGGCTGACAAAACTCCACATCCTCTCGGCACAGTGTAAGATCCCATGGGCCAAGCATGATCTTCACAACCACAAGTCAAGTAAAAGCAGATGGAAATTCTGAGTAACTTAAAACATAAAAGAACACCCTCCCAGGAAGTTCACACTCAAATGTGAAGCAGTGGAACTCCAAGTGTGGAAAGTCAAAGTACCAAGACAGTAACAAATAAAATTAGGAACTCTCTGTGTGTGAGCACGTGTGCATGTACACGTGTGTATTCACATACACTTGACTGAACTCTGCAGAATTTCCAGCACCTGAACACAAATAGAGACATGAAATTTTTAAGATATGTGAAAAAAAAAAATTATCAGTTGAGGATTTACACTTAAGCTTGCTTAAACAATGATGGTAATTTTACACAGGATTTACTTAACTCATGCTATGCAAGACTTTTCCCCTAATATTATAAAATATTTATGTTATTCTCCAAATATTCATCACGTTATTTATACGCAATGTAGCAAACTATTTTTAACTTCTATTCAATATAGTGAAGTAGTTGAAATTACTGTCTAAGTTAAAACAGACATAAGTTTTACAGAAAACAGACTTTTGGCCCAAATATAGACAATGAAAAAAAAACTCTCTTACAAACATCTACTTTAGAGATGCATTTACTTCATGGAACATAATATACACATTAAATACAATTTTGAATACTTTGAAAAAATCCCCAGAATTATAAAAACAATAAGCTTCTGACAATTCTAATCTTTTGAAATTTTCCAGTAATTATTCTCTTATGCCAAAGTCAGTGTTCTTCAGTAATGCTATAGTACGGAAGTAGCTTTCAGCACAGCTTCAGAGATTTAAAAGGTAAAAAACCAGTGGTTAACATATACTTTAATCAAAGTGTAAGAAGACGTTTACTGGTGTTTGCAACTGATATAGCTAGCCATAAGTTTACTTTCCAAAAACCCAATTTCTTTCCACCTAAATTTAGTTACTTTATTGATATAAATTCAGACAATCACAAAAACTTAACTCTCAAAGAAACAGAACTTCTTTATGTGAAACTATATATGCTAAATCCTATGGTGTATCAAATAGAATTTCCACATACCACCGTCAAAAATTATGTCTGCACTTTGAGGTATGGCCTTTTTTTGACTAAACTATTGTGACAAGAATTGTTTCATATCAACGGCTCAAAAGAAAAAAAAATTCTAATTCTGATCTCGGAGAAACAGTAACATAATGGACATTAAGTTGCAATGCCATTTCTCAGACAGCTTCTTGCTCAAACCAAGGGTTAAGTCACTTTATGCACTTTGCTATGCAAACTTAACTAGTAACTCCTAAATTCCTATTAAATGATATAAAGTACTTTCAGTTTTCAATGAAACAATTATTATTCATTGGATGGCATGTAGATGCTGTTAAATTTTTATATTTATTTTAGTATTATTATTTTCTTTAAAAAATACATAAAATTCCACATTCAGGAAAAAAAAAAGCCTTCATTTTCTATAATAACACACTATTGATATAGTTTAAATAGCACCACAAAATCAATCCTATATTTGACTATTCCACTAGTTGGCCAAGTAAGAAGACAGAGAGGAAAATCCTCCTATGTGGCATGTGCTTCAGAGATAGCTTCCATTTTGAACAGTCTCCAGACAAAAATCTTTATTTTCTATGGAGAGATTCAGCAGATCAGCTAGTCAAACAAGCCTTTAAAATACAGAATAAATTATTTGTGCCAAGGACCAAATCTTTTCAAGTCACTTAAAAGAAGATGAGGTGTGTCACATAATACCCTGAAATAGCAGTAACTCCTTATTACAAAAATGTTTTCCCATTCAAGAGGAATCTGAAGATACTCAGAACCTTATGGTTTTAAGATATGCTTACAATCAAAACAGAATGCTGAGCTCTGATTTATTTTAAAGTGTAGAATGTTTTTATATTCCTGAGAAAATTTTATCCTCAGGACTGATCCTAATTGTCAGTAGTGTCAGATAAGGCACTTCTATAAAACAGGAAGTCTGCTATTCTGCAGTATCAACAGAGAAGTGCCATGGAGAACTGGCATGACTAGAAAAATAGATCTTGTCTTTTAAATTAAGTCTTTCATTATTTTTCATTTAGCATTGAAAGCATGTCCCATAATTGATTATCAGAAATAAGACAATTTTAAAAAATAAAATAAAAGCCAAACTCGACAGTTTCCCTTAATTCTAATCTAATACGCAGTTGTTGCATAGGACACTACTATGTTCACTTCATGTGTCTTACATCTGCCTGCTTCAGCTGACTATAAAAAGTAAACAGGAACGCAAAGACGTCATATAAAAAATGTCTTTCCAGGATTGTAAAAAATGACAAAAAAGAAAAAGAAAGAAAAAAGAAAACATGGAGTTAAAAATGAGGTAATATTTTCCTTGATCACAACCACCATTTAAGGTTTCTTGATGGGGTAAACACATGCAGAGATGCAAGATGTCCATCCAAAGCTCTTGCAAATTTCAAGATAATCAGCTACTTAACTTACTAATTAAAAAACCTAATATACTAATTAACTCATTTACTAAATTAAAACACACATTTAGCTACTTGATGATAGGCATCTCTAACTCTTATAGTTACATAATTCCTTCAGTACAATGATACTAAACATCTTTTGACTAATTGCTATTCTGGGCAACTACTTATCGCTGCTGAAACAACACTTTCTTCCTGAATTACGCAGTGGGCTGGTGGGCTGATGTTCCATAAATCTGTGGCCACCGACCTAACATCAAGCCAGCATTCTTGAAGCAGTCTCTTTTTAATTGCTCAATGAATCATTTCAAGTAAGGTTACAGCAGAGCGTAGCCTATGGCGTCTGTTGCGTGAAGTCAAAGGGTAGGATTCCAACATGGGTGTGCTTGGTAATTAATTTGCCTTCAATGTACTGTGCAATGAACTTCCTTGACACAGGGTGGCAAGGGTCATCCTGTACCAACAGCCAGTTTCAGGACTGTGGTGGCAACAGGCATCAGTCTTTATGTGGATCTGTTTCTACACTCCTACCACATTTGTCGCCTCAGTCTATATTTGTTACAGTCATAAAGGATGTGCTGGGTTCAGATTTTCAGAACTTCATTAAGTTTATCAACTAGTCCTTACTGCTTCTTGGCTTTTTTTTTTTTTTTCCTTCCTCAGCACAACACACTCCTGAAGCCCTAACTACATCTGCCTTTAACCAAAAGTGAGGTCACCCTTTTAGGTCTCTCCTAGAGCCAAATAAGCAGTCATCTTTTTCAGGCAGTTACTAGATCTTCCTTTCCCATTTGTAATTTCCTCGACTTTCAAAAATCTTCTGCCTCCCAACCCCTTATGTAAGTCGTTGTACCAGGGAACAGTTTAAAGGACTGTGGTACCTTAGATAAAAGAGCAGTTTGCCTAAAATTCAAACACAAAGCCATGCATGAATGTAAGAACAAACTGCAGCCACTATAGTGGCTGTATAACCTTAGTTACGATTGTTAAGTGCATCATCATTTGAACTGTTGCCTTTCCACTAATCAAAACCAGGCAGAATTTACAAGGCTTATGTATGAAATAATCAAAGTATATTTAGGTATCTTAAAAGAAGAATAGTAACATTTTTTTAATGACTCCTGAAAAGAAAATGAAAAATATCACCATAGCTCAAAGTCATCAGACAAACATATAGAGGACGGCGACCCTGAGAGTACCGCCTCCTATTTTATCACGTTGGCCCATAACATCAGAGGCAGACGTTGGTGGCATGGCAGTAGAGGTTGACCCTTCCCGCCAATACTCCATTAAATTTTTTTGCTGTGCAGCAGACAGAAGCAAAGGGCCAATCTGACAACATGATGTCTGACATGGCAGTGCCTATGGAGTGAAGAGGTGGGGTTGAATTCCTTCATGCGGAAAAAATTGCACCCACTGACATCCATCAACGCTGCTGAACATTTACAGAGACCAAACAGTGAGTGTCAGCACAGTGAGGTGGTGGGTGGCATATTTCGGCAGTGGCAACAGTGGTGGTGGGTCCCCTCCGCTGGTGCGAATTGTTACGAACACGGCAGGCAGGTTCTTGTCCATTGCTGGAGAAAATGCACAGCCCGTGGTGGGGACTGTGTCGAAAAACAGTGTTTTGTAGCTGAGAATTTGCTCTGTCAAACAGTGTTATTGTCCTCTTTGTATCTGCTGAAGTTTCCACGGAAATAAATAGGAGGCATTACTTTCGGAGCGACCTACATACATGGCCTTTGAACATTTCCTTCTTCCCTGTATCTCCTACTACACTTTTACCATTACTAAACTGGGCAAATAACTGACAAAACCAAGAACTAATCACAGAATCATAGAAAGCTTTGTGTTGGAAGGGACCTCTAGAGGTCATCTAGTCCAACAGCCCTGCAGTGAGCAGGGACATTTTTAATTAGATAAGGTTGCTCAGAGCCCGGCTCAATCTGACCTTGAATGTTTCCAGCGATGGGGCATCTACCACCTCTCAGGGCAACATGTGCCAGTGTTTCACCACCCTCATAGTAAAAAATTTCTGCCTTCTATCTAGTCTAAATCTCCCCTCTTTTAGTTTAAAACCATCACTCCTTGTCCTGTCACAACAGGCTGTGCTAAAAGATTGTCCCCATCTTTCATACAAGCCCCCTGTAAGTACTGAAAGGCCACAATAAGGTCTCCTTGGAGCCTTCCCTTCTGCAGGCTGAACAAACTCAACTCTCTCATGTTTACACTGACATTGTTTTACTATGTTTGGTTCAGTTATAATTCATTTTCAGCTTGGCATAATCTTCTTAGATAACCAAAGCTAAAATTTGGTCAAGTTTTAAGCCTCAGACTTTAATCTATAGTTGTTATGGCTTGTAGATCAGAAAAAGAAAATGATACTACAAAGTAGCACTGCAAAAGTTATTAGGAGAAGGGTGCCAGATTAACACATCTATATTTAATTCCTCTAAAACCAGAATTACTTCCAAAAATTCCAGTGACTTTGGTAAAAAAAAAAACCAAACCAAAACAACTGGGACAAGAATACAATACCTCACATTTTAATAATTAATGTAGCTCAGTATTCTCAGTTTCAGTATAGGAACTTAGGATGGCTCGAAGAAGTGACAATAAACTATCACAGTCAGATATGGAATAGCAAACCTTTAGGTTCCTTTCCAAAATCTATCTGGTATCAGACTGATAACAGTCTGATGTACAACTGTATTTTCTTCCTTTCAAAAGCAAATGAAAGAAATCATTATATGCTCCTCTTATCGGGACTAAAACCAGTGGAATTTAACCAAAAAGGGAAATTTGAAGTCTGCACCGTGCCTTAGTCCTGACTTTCCTTTCCCAGAGAATAGGGTAATGACTCTTGAACCACTACAGATGAAGTAAAATTTTGTAAGTTCTAAAATTCCAAAGATCTTTGATTATCTCTAATATCCATATCTTTGGATTCTTTTTAGTACAGCAGCCTTTATGGTGCAAGAAATAACAAAATAATAGCAGAATTGTGGAATGTGTTATAACCTTGTAGATTCTTGGGCGGGGGGGCTGAACAGGTTCTGGTGTCTGTAAACTGTATGGTTAATTCGTATGATAAGGTAGGTTAAATACTAGAATTCATCTGGGAGAAATTCTGTCTTCTACTTGCTATTTTGCTACTTGGAAATAATTCATATTTCCAATGCACATTATACTCCATCACCAAACTGTCTTATGCCTTCTGTTCACTGTTTCTGTCATATATACATGAACAACTTTGGAGAGGTTTTTAAGGAACGAATTTACATTGCTAATGGGAAAACTGAGGAGTAACATGCACGCTCAAATTTAACAGTAACTATATACAGTGTGGCTGCTCCAAATAAACACTCCAAATAACAGGATTTGTAGAACGACAGTGACAGCAAAGCATATCTTCTTCTGAAGTTTAAACTCTCAGAAACGTTCCAAACCATTCAAGAAATCCTGCTTCTTCCCTCCTTTCTCATTTGTCTTCTAAACCAAAAAAGCTATCAGAGAATTGATCCTACTTTTTCTTTACTAACCAAAAATGCCTGGTGGCTTCTGACAAAACAAAGAGAATGAAACCCCTTAAGAACAAGTTCACTAAAGTCTTCATATCCATTTTAGTTTTATATATGCTGGGTTATAAAAATCACACAAACCATTATTTCCTCAAACCATTATCAAAGCCTCACACCTTTAAATAACAGCACAAAAGATTTTCAAATTAGTTTGCGGAAGGAATAAAAATGAATCCATTTTAATTTTATAAAGTGGAATTTTACTAAACCAAAATAATACTTAACTAAGTAAATTAGTCCAAACCCCTGTTTGAGCTCAGATAAAGAGCTAATCTTAGCTTTAAGTTTCATACATTAGAATGATTTTGGAAGATCTTGAGTTGAAACTAGATCCAAACATCATAACAAGAACTTTATCCAGCATCTCCTTGGCGTGTCCTTAAGGGAATACACATCTTAATGACTCTATTTTATGCTTTAACAATGGTCAGAGAATTAGGTAGTCCTTGAATGTAATTGACTGCGATCTACATGTACGGTGGGAACACTAGAGAACTGCATCACTGAATACAGACTAGAGACCGAAAAACTGTACTGTACTCAATATGAGAAGAAAAGTTTAAACGTCAGAAACCACAAATGTTCACAACATTTTGTCTTGTATTTCTCCAGGTTGTGTTAGGTATGGAGTACCAAATGCTTTCTAAAATTTGAACTCATCCTTGGAAAGGCCAAAGTGCAATGATTATGGTTTGGCCAAAACCACAGGGCAGACACTCGAGCCCATTTGTAATACAAACTTATTTGTCCAGCCCTAGTGCATACTCTCTTCATTCTACTGTCAATAGAAACCACAGCTGCTTATCCAGAACAGGATTCATTGCATGGTCAAAAGCTAGAATTTATGACAATCCTTCTCCAATTATACAGCCAAAATATAGACTGTTACCCCCGAATTCATCCCAAATTCTCTAACAGTAACAAATCGCCAAATCTCTTTCTCTCAACTACCTCTTTCATTGGAGGAAAAAAACTAGTCAGGAAAAAATAAATAAATGGCAAGAGGAAGGACAGAGCAGAGTTTATTATCCCCTCTCATCTTTTCTGAAAAATGAAAAGCAATTTCAATCTGTGCAAAAACCAGACTTCTCGGATGTGTAACATTGTTTGAAAATGTTAAACCAACTCACATGAAATGTCAGCATGAAGCATGCACCATAACGTACAGGCTGCTGCATCATGTTACTTAAAAGCACGGCATCAAAACCCTTAGTCAATCCAAAAGAATATCATCTCTGGTTTCTTTTCCCTGCTCAAGCATCATTAATTTGCTTAAGAAACTAAATACAACCCAGTACATCAAACACCCTCTTTACTTCAAAATGGCTGAGTCATGATGGTCAAAACAAGTCATCTTTAAAAATAAAGTTACCTAGTGTAAAGTTACCATATTACTTCAAACATATGAACTATATCAAATACCAGCATTAATTTCAGCAGTACTACCTAAGAATTTCTATGCTTCACAGCATTAGACAAAGATTCATTGAATTCAGCACCCTGTCTCCACCATGAAATAATTACTTCTTTATTTAAGGGCAAAATATAAATAACCAATTGTTGAATGATAGAATAGCAGACACAAATAAAATTTTTTCCTGACCCTTGGAGAAGATACATTAACTCTATGAAATGTGCTATTTGATTGGTGTGTTATAACTCAGTTATTAGCTGGTACACATACAATATAAATAAAACTATGTAAAAGATTTTTTTAAATGTCTTTTTCATCAAAATCTAACTTATCCACTTCAGTCCAAGATGCTGCACATTGTCATGATCAGGTTATTTTCAGATCAGCCTTCCTTTAAGGGAAGTGAAACATGTCCATTTAGGTGCTATGGAATAAAGGGTGTTTTGCAATATACAATGAAGCAGGTTCTAAATGAAATAAAATAAAATGTTGAGTTTAATTTCCTGAACTGTTTCCACTCATAGTCATAGTGTCCTACCAAAGCTTTAAACAGAGCTCAAGCTGTGAAATTTTACATACCAAGTCAAAAAGTATTTCCTATGGAAAATTCTTCTCACAAGTTATTCTTTACAAAGGTCAACACTTTTTGATGTGCATCAGGGTATGAAGAAGCTTCATGGTTTCACTAACACTGTCCTGTTTACAGTGTGAACTGAATTTCAGTCAGGTGTTTCAAAAACATAATGTAAAAGACACTGGAATCAAATACATGAATAGGGCAACGTGTTTTTTGTAAAGTGGAGTAACAACTTCAGTTTCATTTTTAACTGCTTTTGGTACACCCGTAATGATCAACAACTAATGGTTTGAATGCTATGCTCAGTTTATCTAGGTGTCTCTAGTTTTACTGTCACGTAAATAATTTATTTTCCACAAAACACTGTTCTTCCAGACTCCTGTCAGAAACTAACTGCAAACACACTTTTAATAAAATGTTTTAATTATTATAATATTTAACACCGTATTTATTGTTCTATAGTGAGAACCACTTATAAAAAGTCATCCTTACTAAAAAGGGAGGGAGAGGTATCTTGTAATTTTTACAGTTACTTTTAAAATATCAAGACGCTTTAATCAATAATAATATGTTTTTGATAGCCAGACCTTTGGAAGATTGAGACTTGACTGTGCCTTGCTTTTATCAGAATTCTGTAGAAATATTTTTCTAGTAGCATCGCTGGTGTACATGAGTACTCCTATACTGTAAAAATGACAGGGAAGCTCTCCTTTTCTAGCCATCAGCTCTTCAGGACAAAAACCAACATTGTAACTCAAGGTCCACTTGGATTCTAGCGTAACTTAGACAGGGACATGTATAGAAGTTGGAAGCGAAATACAAGCCCTTGCAACAACTTTTGAATTTATCCTTTTATTCATGTGTCAGGCCTTTCTGAGCCAGTATGTCATCTTGGAAACTTAATAAACTAAGCTGGTGTTTTAAAGAGCTGAGAACTGGCCGCATTTCAAGAGCTTTCTCTCCTCACTAGAGACAAACTATGTCTAAAAAAAGATATGCTGATTCTAGATTAACTTATTTTGTAATGAAATCTTTTAAATTTTCCATTGTTTATTACAGGTTAAACTTTCAGTTCAGAGGTCTATTATTGACACAAATATTTTTGAAAGACAATCTGATGGCTCCCACACATATCCTGTACTTTGCAAATCTGTCCTTGCATTCTGGAAAGCTGAAAAAACCCAACCACGTAACACTGAAAACTGATAGACAAAACTCTCACTGTAGGAAGGGCTGGGAAGGACTTTGAATCTTGAAGTTAATTTCCATAAAAGGAAACGCATCTGATTCATTCAAGATGGCTTTTAAAAGACTAATAATCGAGTAAAATAATCCAAGTAAACAAATACACCTGCCTGTAACCTCGTATTCTTTAAGACTTACGTTAGAGGATATTCTATATGGTGAGAAATATAAACAAAAGAGATTAAAAAATCTTAACTCATCCATTTACAAAACTATGACACTTTCAGAACAAAAGCTTGATTAAACAAGCAGAGGAAAAATACTTATGTTGGTTGTGGCAAATATCTTACAATGTGATAATTTCCAATATCTACATTTACTTTTCTTTACTGTAGTCAATTATAGGCATAAAAGTTTAAAAAAAATAATGACATGAAGAACAGAACTTAAACAAAATCAGGTAAACATGAGAAGGGGAAAATTGGTCCACAAAGAACACTTAAAATAATTTTTAGTTTGTTTTCCCATGTGTTTTAATACAAATCGCATGACACTGTTGTAGATGGTTTATTTGTTGAAAGGATGATAAGAATGTGAGATGCTTAACAATGGCCAAGTTTTTTTGAGGGTTTGTGTTACAAAGCATCTAATGGTCTCTGTTAATGGATTTCCCAGCACATTTGGCAAGCTAATATTCCAAAGACAACTGCAATAATCTAAGGGCTTTGGTATATTCAGGTCCTTGAAATTAGATCATTCGGTATTTGACTTCTTGTGTAAGCTCCATTTTCGACCTGTTGCCATATTGAAAAGGACCAGTCATAACAACGGTAGGAATTGAGAGGGTTTGGTCTTAAACTTGAGTGCCTGGTCCGCCTAGGGATAACATACCAATGAAAGATCAGCGTGGATAAATATTGTCCTTTTTACAAGAAATTCCCAAAAATACAGGTAAGTCATTACCAGAAAATGAAACCAATTTTGAAAAAAAAAAAAAAAAAAAGATAACAACAACAGGAAGTCTGCTGCAGTAAGTCTGCAAAGACTAATAATTAGCTCTAAATGTAAGAAAAATGTGAGCTTTTGGCTACTAACATGGCAATCTGTAGACAGAAGTGAAAAAACAGCAACAGTATTAAATTAAATCCCTGATCTTTTGTGCCAAATCATAGAAACTGATAAACATAAATCTTCTTTTCCAGATGGCATTTCAGATCTTCCCAGCTGCTGGTAAAATAGTTTTTAAAAATCAGTGTGGCACATGACAATATTCCTTTACTCAACTGTATTCGAGAAAATTATTCCTTAAAAGAGACAGTATCACCCATGCAAAACTAGCTCACACAAAAGCATTAAAAAAGTGGAAAAAGTATATCTAGAAAACATACAGAACTTTCATTCAATACTACATAATTGTTGTATTTCAAAATTTGTTTACACTTTTTAGAAATAAAAGGAGGAAAAGTAAGTACAGCAAATACTAATAGCTCACTGGGTTCTTCAAAATGTGAGTTCACAAAGAAACAGCCAGATACCATCTAGCACAAAACAGAAATGAAAAATGTTGATATGCAACACATCCAGTGTCCCATCCACAGTGGGACAGTCCAAAGAAAATTCCCATTTGAGAACTTCTATTGCAAAGTGGTCCCCAAAGAAGTAAGGAAAAAGAAACAGTAATTCTCCTCAAGACGTGAAATGAGGAAGTTATGGAGAAAAGGGTCATCACCAGTGGCAGTGCTTAACTTTTCTCAGGAATGAAAACTTCTGAAACTCTTTTTCTGGATAGGTTCCCTTTAGATGAAATTAGTATAAGTTGTATTGATGGAGATGGACATATTTCTGCAGCTAGTCCAATTTCAATATTCACTAGAACATTACTGACATTTGTTAGCAAAATTATTAAAACACTTTCTTATGATTGCAAACACGTATGATGACTAGAATTACTTGATACTTTTTCTGCAGCCTACAACATGGGCTGCCTTCAAGCAGAGGGTTCTAAAATCATCAGGTCCCCTCTACAGAGTGGTGCTCTTTCAGACTTGAAACTTGGTAGGCCTGCCTCACATGTGAGGAATGGAGTCTACAAGTCCCACTGAACCCAAGTAAAACAAAAAAAAGTTTTGCATAACATTAAGATGCCAAATTTTGCAACAGACTTGGAATCTGGCATGGACAGCTCTCCTTGAGCTGAGGATCCTGACACCACCAGAAGGAAATATACATTGCAAGTAAGTTTTGGGTATTTGCTGAGAACAAAGACACAAACCTGGCTAACCTTCCTAACAAATTATTGCAGGATTCTTGACCAGCAGGTCCTAGACTCAAGCTTTCAGCTTATTACCTGAATGACAAGACCAAACCTCAACCCTATCCTTTACCTTGCCAGTTCCATTCCCACCCTAACTAATGTTGGGGAATTTTTATCATACCCCTTGAGGCAAATTAAACATGTTTGTGCTTAAACATAAAAAGATTGAATGAACAAAGGACTGGACAGTTGTACCTCCATAAGCAGCTCTAGACAGAGTCTGCAGAGATCTAACATGAGACAATTCCTTATATACACTTGCACCAGCACCAGTTATGAGAGCATCAGCATGGGGCACCTTAGCCCTGTGTTCAGTTCATCCCCCAGGGTCAGCTCTGTTTACTAAAAGTGGCCCCTGGGCATGCACATTCCAGGAGGGATTGCTACAAGACAATGCTTTGATATTTCTTGCGTCATTACCAAGGGAAATCTCACTTCCTTACATGGAGTCCTGTCTCTGGCATGCCTGCTTCCAGCAACTTTAAACCATTGTGCAGCTGGGCCTTCTTGCCCTCCATGCCAGATCATTCCTCGGTCATGAATCACCATTGCTGAGCAGTTACAATTTGAATTTTCCTTTCACTAACTACATTGTCAGATTTGTGTTCCCAGCTCACAGTTGCCTACCAGGTCTTCTCATTCTCAAAACCAGCCTTCTTTTCCATTTCCCATTATCAGGTGTTTCTTCCCTGTCAGATCTTCTTTACCTCCTTAAGTCTGATTAGAATTCTTAGCTTTACCTACTCTTTCGCCAGACTTGACTCAGTTTTTGTCCTCTGTACAACTCTTACTAAAAATTTTCCATAACAGTACAAAAGGCAGAGATTTATCCTCCATGGTAACAGTTTCTTCATCTTACCAGCTGACAGGAGCTAGGAACAACATGAGAGAAGAATTACATATTCAGCCTTCTTTCATCCTTAACTGCTTCTCTTAATGCTGTGTAGATAAAAACCTGCTGAACTGCTCTGTAAGGCTACTTTCCAGCAAGTGCAGTTGCTGAAACTGAGGAGGTCCAAAATGTGGATATGTGATAAATAACCAAACCCAAAGTTTACCACAATTGACTGAGCATTTTTGTTTTGTTCTGGTTTTAAGTTTCATTACTGCAAATGGCTAACCTACTTTATTTGAAGTTTCCCAAAGTGCAGAGTGAGAAAACATGTCATGCAAAATTTCAGGCCAAGCAATCTAAATTGGAAGCAACAGAAAAATCAGTCTTAAAGTGAAAGATTGAGCAACCAGAACAAGTAGTACTAAAGAAGACTGCCTGTAGTGCATACTTATTATTATATTATTACAATAATAGTATTTGGAAATTGTGTTATCTTGGCAATTCATTTACCTTGAATTCTTCAACAATAATACTCAAGGCTTCATGTCCAGCTTTCCTCATGTCTTCTAACTCCTGCTTATGCTTCTCCTGTACAAAAACAAGGAAAGATTACATACAATATAGGCACCCAACATAATAATTTTAATTGCGAAAGATGAATTAATTTCTTCATTTTTGGTATCTTCCATGAAGAAATGCGCACATCGTGGCTCTTTAGATATTGTATCTCTGCTTGATTCAAGCTGGTCCTTGTATGAAACTTTATTAGACCCCAGATAATTCTAAATTGTTCTGCAAATTTTTAAAAATTTTTCTTTGTTACACTAATTTTTCTGACTTCTTGGTATACCTGTGGATGCCAGGACTTCCAAATCACTCTCTCAGTAAATGTTATTTACTTCCTGTATTAATAAAAATGTTGAAATGGATGAGTATCAGATTCAGCTTCCTCAGAACAGCACGCCCTTCTCACATAGCTCCTTCTCGTTTTTTTATTCTTAAGGTTCCCAGGAAAGCGTTCTTGCATAAGACATCCTGAATAGGTTTTTCAAATAAAGCTCTATCGTTTACTTTTTATTTTATTCACAGTATTATATAAAAAAAACCATGGACATAAATGTTCTAATATTTTTGCGTTTACATAAAAATGCTTGCATGTGGTTTGCTATCTTAGCCCGCAATGTGAACACCTCAATGTGAATGTTGACTGTCATCAGCATTTCACACTTATCAATGAGCAGCACCGCTTTTTCAAATTACAATTAATGAGAAGATGAAAAACTTTCCCTTCTCTCTCATTCTTTGCTTCAGGGATCTTTGTTAAATGAGTTAGCACAGCAGGTCATAGGTGCTTTACATCTTGGAAAACTGGTGCAGAAAGCAGAAAGCCATCACAAATGTTACCTTGCAGTGATTACAGGGCAAAACCATACACAACTTACACTACATATTTATTGCTTTTTGGATGGAATTCAAATTGAAATTAATTAATACCATTCTATGTTTCCTAAGATCTGTATGTTTGAAATATGCAAAACCTAGTATCTAAAAAAACATGTACAATTTTTTTAAGAAAGGCCATATAACACCATTAAAAATAAATTAATTGGTCTGTAGCTCTATATTTGATTAGAGGTTTCTGCTCTGTCATTCAGGTCCTTTCTCCTGAAAGGGCCATCCTAGCAAAAAATTTAAAATTAGAGCTATACGAAGTTCTTATCATTTGCCCAAATACAATGAGACATTCAGATTCTCTTGACTAGAACTGGTTTTATTGTGAAGCCCTGCAAGAACAGCTGATACGAAGCAGAAGACTTGAAGATGGAAATATTTTTACGTGTAAATAAACTGCCTTCAGGAAACAATGCAGAGCATCTGGGTACATCAGTTTAATCACATTGTGATGCACAGGTATCAGTGACACTACAAACTAGCTATACTCAGACGTTGTTTGTGTAAAAAAAATGTGCTGAGACAGAAATATTTTTACAGCACAAAACTGCAGAATTGGTATAAGGAGGAAAGATGTGATCCAGTGCTTAACTCCAAAACTTCACAAATCAATAACAAATACATTCCCTGTGAAAACTGAACATGGGTGAAAAATATGAGAAAAATGTAATTACTACAGTAGCATAACCTGGATTCACAAATATGAAAAAAAAGAATTATATAGGAAGAGGAATTTAATGGTCATCAATTATTCTAGCTAAAAAAAAAAAAACCAAAAAACAAAAAACACCCAAAAATGACAAAACCAGAACTGAAGAAAAAGCATTTCATGTTGAGAAAAGCCTTTAAATGAGTTAAACCAGTTAAGTTTTCCATCTAAGATCTGTAAGAACTACCTTGAACGCAGCAATGAGACATAGCAGATCAAGTGCGTTGACCAAGAAAGTAACATATTTCATTCTGACAAAAAGTACACCTCTCAATAGCATTACCACGCAAATCAAGACACAAAGCAAAAATGCAGTTTGTTCTCTTACAATAAATCTCTGTTTTTTCAGAATCGGTGACTTGTTCAAAGTCATATACTAAATGCGAACTGATAACACAAGTTGAAGCATCAACACCAACTCTAATGACCAACATGAAAATTCCATCCAACACATTTTTAAGTAGTTAGTTAAAATATTTCCCAAGATAAAGGAAAAGAGTCATTAGTAAACAACTAATAGTAAGGCATCAGTTGTGCTTGGGTCAGGTCTAGCAATCACTTTCTATAACAGAGGTGGAAGAGAGAACGAAAGGCCATTATTACAAGAACACAGACAAAAAGTTTTAAGGTCACTTTGCAATGCTCCCTCCAAATAAGAGGTTCATACAGCCTGATGAACACTATACTGCCTTTTTTCTGTGTCTATTTGCAAGATTTTTCAGCTAAGTCAGCAGGCCTGTAAGTTCATTTCTTTTAACTTGTAAAGGTGCATTTCAATTCTTTTGAGGATAGCTGGTCTTTCCTTCTGAAAGTCTCTAAAATACTGTTCCAAAAATCTTACAGATATGTCACTCAAAGAAATGTGTGCTTGGTCCTTGTAATATCCGATAAGGAGAAGATCCAAAGTCACTTTAAGTAATACATTTTAGAAGCATATGCACTGATTTACTAACAATGAAGATACCTCACAGTTCCTGAGTTTTGTAATTTGACTACAACACAACAAAAACATTCCAAGAACAGCAGCATACTCATTTCCAATTCACCCAAGAAAAAAATTGTACTACCAAATACAACAGAACTAAATCACTGAAAGCTGGAGTTAAACATTATAGAGAATCAGTCCATAATGGTTAATTAATATACACACTAGAGTGTGCTATTGTATATAAAATACAGAGTGGTCACTATTCCTGTTCATGTGAAAAAAGAATTAAGACATAGGAGTGCCTCTGGCTCTATAGCAAAGCAAGTATTTTCACTTTGGTCATATCCCCAACATCCTAGTAAAAGAAACAGCTGAGAACCTAAAGGTAAGGACAAACATTTTTACAGGAAAGAAAAATATTTCAGGTTTCCCTATATAACCAAAAGAACATGCAGCATTCACAACCTTAAGCTCACCACAGGAACCAAGGAGATACCATCATTTATTCCATACAAGTAAATATCATTGCTACCGGGAGTATACAACAATAGAAGACGTTGAAGTGAATAATGAAGTGAACAAACTTTCATGAGCAACTTCCTAATATAGTGGTGAGGACGTTTCCTGCCAATTTAGAACTGAACTGAGCCAGAGATGAGTGAGTGTGAATGGACCAGTCTGCTGGGAGACATTATGACTGAATAAATGTGAAGAACTATGTTAAGGGAATAGTATGGAAGAGCCTGTACATGCCCCAAACTGAAACATAATTATATTTCCCATACCACATACAACTAAACTCTTCAAGTATTTGCAGGGTATAACACCGGTCTCTACCCTGTCACATTTAAGACATTAATATTGTGTGAAGAACAACTACAGTTTATATCTGCTCATTTATTCTACAGGATGTAAATACACAGACTCTCCATTGAGGATAACACTAAACAAGAAAAACAAGAGCTAACATACATGCAGAACAATCTGTTCATCAATACTAAATGTTCTTAGTATTAATACACATTTTGCTAGCAAAAACAGCACAGTGCATTTGGCTCAGAAAGCCTTCTCTGACTGACTTCAGGTTTCTAAAGCATTATATAGATAGTTACTTCTTTGGGATAGAGCTACAACTGTGTCAGGGCATCTTCTGCCACTGATGCTTTCCTACTTCTTCACATAATCTAAAGATGGGATACAATAGCAAGAGAAAGCAAAGAAGAAAGAGCAAACAGGAGAATAATCCCAGGGAAGCTGACAAATGAGAATGCTTCCACTGAACAACACATTAGGACATTCTCACGTCTTCTATCTCAAGAGCACCAGTCTTCATATTAAATTAAATGCCATCATTGCTCATAAAGAACAAAATATTAACTTGAAAAGGGTTGACCGCTGTCATCAATAGCCACTGTTATGGAAGCCAGTTATAATACCCAACACAATTTTATATACTACATATATTTAATAATATATTAGTATTTATATATTACTCTAGTACAGTATACTATACTTCTATAAATAAACATGCATGAAAAAACTACACAAGGGGAGTTTTTCTTCTTCCTCTAGACACGAAACTGACCTGCAGACCACAAAGGGACAAAAAAAAAAGGCTGCAGAGGATTACATTAACCCAATGACCAGGAAGTCAAGTAAAACTTCCATGAGGCCTGCATGGACAAACAGGGAGCTCCTAGAAAAACTCAAAAACAAACCGGAAGCATACACAAGTTGGAAGCAAGGACATGTAACCTGAGAGGAATACAGATGCATTGTCCAAGCATGCAGGGATGAGGTAAGAAAAGCCAAAGTCCAGCTGATATTGAATCTGGCAAGGAATGTCAGACAACAAGGTCTTCTATAAGTAGAGATGACAAAAAGAAGGCTAGGGAAAATGTGGGCCCACTGCTGAAGGAGATGGTGAACCTGGTCATACAGACATGGAAAAGGCTGAGGTACTGAAGGCCTTTACTGGCAAGACGAGCCTTCAGGAATCCCAGAGCCCAGGTGTCGCCGGTTGGCTGAGGCAAGCCATCACGGGGACGAGTCCTCTCCGATCCCTAAACCCCTTTTTCCCCTGACCGGGAGAGAAAGGGTTAAAAAGCAGAGATACAAAAAGGAAAAGAAAGATTTTGTGAGACCTCTGAACGTTTGGAAAACTGAAACAAACTTTAATAAAACTAGAACAAAATATATAATATGCAGGGAAAAACCAATGCAAAATCTGAGGGTTTATACAAGATGGAGCAGCGAGGGTTAAACACAAGAGAGAGAGAAAGGGGGACGGTGCCGCGCAGAGTCCGAAATGGCGCCGCCACGTGTGTGCCCTCGTGGAGTAAACAAAGGAAACCGCGGCTGTTACGAGCGCCGGGCTCCAACGTGCAAACCCCGAGCTATGCTGTTCCTACCAGTTCTGGTCGTGCGAATTAAAGGAAGCAAAGCAGCAAGAAGCGGCAGCGCTGGCGGCAGAGAGGGTACGGTGCTACAGCAGCAGGCAAAGAGCAGCCTCAGGGCGCGGCGTCTCCAGCGGCCACAGCAGTCTGTCCCAGGCGGCGCGGCGGGCGGCTTCCCCAGCACACAGCTCCGCTCCACTCCGGCAGCGCGGGGGAGCCGCAGCCACAAGCAGGCAGGCAGGCGGGCGGGCAGGGTCTGAGCCGAGGAGAGACAGCCTGTAAGGTCCCCGGAGCCAAGCCGCGAGTCTGCAAAAGCCTCTTCCCGGAGCGAGGCTGCAAGGTCCGCGGCGCCGCTCACAGTGCAAAGCCGGAAGTGTCCCGGAGAGCGAAAGGAGCCGAAAGCCCAAAAAGCCGCGAAAGAGCCTGTGGTACCCGGTTCTTAAAGGCACAGTACGCTCGCGAGAAACTTTCTCAGCCAATGAGATGTGTAAACGTAGCATGGAAGGGAATAGTCCAATTGGTCAGTTTAAAACAAAACCTTTCAAACAGTTTTTTTTCTCAAACTGCCACACCAGGGGAAAGTCTGGAGCAAGGATGACTTACCCTTAGTGGAAGACCATAGTGTCAGGAAATACTTAAGCAAACTGGACGTAATTAAATTCATGAGGCCTGATGGGATGAACCCACGAGTGCTGAGGGAGCTGGCTGATGTCATTGCAATGCCTCTCTCAATACTCTTAGACTGATCATGCCGATTGGGAGAGGTGTCTGAGGGCTGGAGATAAGCCTGTCTTCAAAAAGGTCAGGAAGACCCAAGAAACTAAAGGCTGGGCAGCCTCACCTCAATACCTGGGAAGGTGATGGAGCAGCTAAACCTCGAAACAATCTTCAGGCACAGGAAGAACAAGAAAGTCTCCAGGCACAGTCAGCATGGCTTCACTAAGGGGAAGTCATGCTTGACTAACTTGATCACCTTCTGTGGTGAAACGTCTGGCTTGGTAGACAAGGGGAGAGCAGTGGACATTGTCTACCTAAACTCCAGTAAGGCCTTTGACACCGTCTCCCATAACATCTTCATAGAGAAGCTGTTGAAGAGTGGGCTAAATAAGTAGGAAGTGAGGTGGAATTCAAAACTGGTTGAACCATCAGCCCCAAAGGGTGGCAATCAGTGGCATGAAGCCTATAGCTGGAGGCCAAAAAGTAGCGGTGTACCCCTGAGGTAAATGCTGGGTCTGATCCTGTTTAATACCTGTTTAATAATCTGGATGATGGGGCAGAACGTACCCTCAGCAAGTTTACAGATGACACAAAACTGGGAGGAATGGCTGATATGCCAGACGGTCATGCTGCCATCCACAGGGACCTGGACAGGCTGGAGAAACCACCTGGCAGGAACCTCATGAAGTTCAACAAGGGGAAGTACAAAGTCCTGCACCCGACAAGGAACAACCCTATGCACCAGTATATGGTATACGCTAAGGGCCACCCATTTGGAAAACAACTTTGTAGAAAAGGACCTAAGAAGTCCCAGGGGACAAGAAGCTGAACATGAGCCAGCAATGTGCCTTCACCACAAAGAAGGTCAATAGTATTCTGGGCTGTGTTAGGCAAAGTATTGCCCTCAGGTCAAGGGCGGTGATATCTCCCCTCTACGAAGCACTGGGGAGGCCACCCCTCAAGGACTGTGTTAAGCTCTAGGCTTCCCAGTACAAAAAACATAAGGACATACTGGAGAGAGTCCAGCAAAGGGCAACAAAGCAAACAACTGTGAAGTGCTGCATATTTATGAACCTATCATAGGTGATCTCTTCCAAAGCACCCATTGCCTACAGTTCACTGCAGCATATATACTGTTTTCCAATATTTATTCTGGATACAAGCTTTTATTCCTAGTTACAAACATAGGAAACTTCAAACTTCACAGAGGACAGTAATCAAAACCATCATGTATATTAACAAAACTATAATTGAACTAAAGATACCTTCTGTGCCAAAAATTGGTAATATTTCTATCTACAGCTTTGTTAAATTTTGAGAAGTCATCAGCGTATTTTAGAAATATAACGAATTGAAATAAAGCATATTGAATTTTCATACAGTTGTACTATTCATAACACATAATGATGTTCATAGCACATTCCTAGAGGATAGCTTTAGTCTTTTAATGTATGTTTAAAAACTCAAGACAACTACAACGAAACTTGACATACAGCCCAATAGCTTCAAAAGCATGCAGGCAGAAATTCTACTTAAGCATGAATAAAAACTTTCTAAGAATTCTAGAAGATATAAAGTAACAACTCATGGCATAGTAGTATGTAAACACTCTAAGATTAACATATCTTTGAAATTTTTCCAATGTACTAAAAGAACAAGTTTTTTTCTTCTTTCCTTGTTTTTACGGTATAGAAAATAAGTTGAAGTATAATGTAAATAATTCTGTTTACTACAAAATCAACAGAAAAAAAGAAGTTACATCTTTATATTTTAATCCTCTCTTCATTTTCAGTATCTAAACTATTTTCTTTGGCTGCCTCTTTGCTCAGGAAGCAAACAATGGTGATATACTTACCTCTTCCACTTTTAACTTCTTTTCTGATTCGTAAATACATTTTGGAACACTAAAAACATTCCAAAGCAGACATACTATTTGAATACCAGTTGATCACCAGCTATCTTCCTGTCAAAATACAAGCACAGCAGCTTGGTTGCTGTATTTATTCAGGGCTACAAATGCTTGTTTGTTTGTTTGTTTCCTGAAGACAATGGATGCTGTGCTATTTGAACAAAAATGACAGATCTTGCAAGACAATCAGAGAGACAATCACCTTTTCGTCAATCTACTGTATTGGTGCCATTACAAAGGTGATAAGAATTTAGATCAGCAGACAAAATTAACAAGTTTGGGAAACTGCATCAAATCAAGTAGTTTAGGATAATACAAATGCCGAGTAAAACAGGTACCAAAGAAGATGACAGCAAAACCTTATATAGACTTGCTCAGCTGAAGATCTGCAAGACATGTTTCTCTTGACCTTGTTGTTCAAGAAAGAAAGGTTTATGAAATAAAACCAAACACTTGTCAGTTAGACCACATTGCGAAACCCAGAATGCAAATCACATCTGCAACTTACTCGAATAATTTCCTTGCACCCAGAGATCTGATATCAAATTGTAAAAGTCTACATTAAATTGTTGGTTATTTGTTTTACATACCTGACAAATTCATAACAAAACAAAACAAAAATCTAAGCATGTAGGAAAAAAAAACAAACACGCAAACAATCTAAAGACCAATCCAGAGAGACACAAGTTACACATTCACTAAAGACCACAAAAAAGTAAATTAAGAAAGCAGGAGAACAAACTTCTTTGTTATTTCAAGATAGTACTACAATAGTACTACTATGAGGGAAAGTGTTTGTTGCCTGTCCTCAGAAAAACTCCAACTAAAAGGAAGCATCTTCCACAGTCCACAAAGAGGTTCCCAGATCACAGACACACAGATTTTCCAAGTGGTCCTGCTAACTTCTTGTGTATCTTAGGAAACTAGTCATGCAGTTCCACGTTCTGAATGACTATATTTAACTTACTTTAAAACTTCACACAGAACACAGATATGTTGCATAGTATGAGTTCCTATTCTATAAAGGCACATACACTTTAAAACACCAAAAATGCTATATTCCATACAACAGCGATTTAAGTTTACAGTAACTGATATTCTGATTAGTTTAACATTTCAAATACTGCATTAATCAGATTTTTGGTTCAGGCATTCCTGGCCCTGCCCTTAATTACTAATGTCTTTTTGCTGGCAATGAGGTAGGCCAGATTGGAGTAAAATATTCCAAATAATTCAGCCTGGGGAGTATCCCCTGGATTTGAGTTACGAGTCTAGTGCCTAGGAGTGGGCTATTTATTTTTCTCAGTTTATGACCCAAGTATTAAATCACAAAATCACAAAACCATTCAGGTTGGAAGGGACCCCTGGAGGCCATCTAGTTGAACGTCCTGCTGAAGGCAAGATCAACAGGGACTTCGGACCAGACTGTTCAGATTATTGTCCAGACAGACCTTGAAAACCTGTGAGGATGGAGATTTCACAACCTTGCTGGCTAAAACATCCTAATGTTTATCTTCATCACAAAAATATATTTTTCTTTTTACCAAGTTACAACCTACTATGTTTCCATTTATCACCACCTCCACTTATCCTCCTGCCTGGCTCAATTTTTCTGAACAGCCTTGTAGGTATTGAATATCTGCTGTTAGGTTCCCCCTAAGCCTTTTCTCCTTCAGGTTGAAGTGAAGATATACAAAGTCCACCTCATTCTTCTCATCCACAGTCTAGGTGTTTGATTACCGAAGGCAATCAGGTTGGTCAGGCATAACTTAATTGTAGTAAATCCATGTTGGCTACTCCCAATCACCTTCTTCATGTACCCAGAAATCACTGGCAAGAGCACTCGC
Organism: Bucorvus abyssinicus; assembly: GCA_009769605.1. Lineage (NCBI taxonomy): Eukaryota > Metazoa > Chordata > Aves > Bucerotiformes > Bucorvidae > Bucorvus > Bucorvus abyssinicus. The sequence goes on from CM020025.1 coordinate 75,914,631, forward strand.
ACCATGACTTTCCCAAGGACCAAAAGGCTGGCAAGCCTGGACGCATACATCGACCTTATGGTCTTCTTTCAATAATCAATTTCTTCCTCAGTCTCCAAGCTGATACAGAACTCTCTCATAGTAACAGCCAGCTCTCTCATCACTGAACTGAAATACTCTGCTCTCCTGAGCTCTGCGGTTTGAAACTGCTCTTTTTCATGAATGACAACCTCGCCTCTTCTTCCCTGCCTTTCTACTGAGCTGATAGGCACCATCCATACTAGAGATCCAGCCACACAGAACAGCCCAGAACACTGCAGATATTTCACCAAGCCACTTTCCATCAGTTATCATCAGTCACCAAGCCACTCTCTATCATTTACCAGCAATCTTGGGTAACTGGGGGGGTCTGAGTTGACTGGAGGTTAGCAAACGCAATGCCATCTACAAGAATGGCAGGAGGGAGGATCTGGGGGACTACAGGCCTGTCAGTTTGATCTTGGTGCCAGGGAAGGTTATGGAGCAGATTACCCTGAGTGCCATCACTCAGCACATAGAGGGCAACCAGGCAATCAGGCCCAGTCAGCATGGGTTTATGAAAGGCAGGTCCTGCTTGACAAACCTGATCTCCTTCTATGACAAGGTGACCTGTTTAGTGGATGAGAGGAGGGCTGTGGATGTTGTCTACTCGGAGTTTAGTAAATCCTTTGATAACTTTTCCCACAGCATTCTTCTGGAGAAAATGGCTACTCATGGCTTCGATGGGCACACACTTCACTGGATAAAAAACTGACTGGATGACCAGGCCCAAAAAGTGGTGGGGAATGGAGTTAAATCCAGTTGGTGGCAAGTCACTAGTGGTGTTCCCCAGGGCTCAGTGTAGGGGCCAGTTCTCTTTCACATCTTTATTAATGATCTGGATGAGGGCATCGAGCATACCCTCAGTAAGTTTGCAGATGACACCAAGTTAGGTAGGGATGTTGATCTGCTTGAAGGTAGGGATCTGGACAGGCTGGGTTGATGGGCCAAGGCCAATTGTTCAATGAGGCCAAGTGTCAGGTCTTGCACCTGGGTCACAACAATGCTACAAGCTTGGGGAAGAGTGGCTGGAAAGCTGTCCAGAGGGAAAGGACCTGGGGGTGTTGGTCAACAGCCAGCTGAATATGAGCCAGCAGTGTGCCCAGGTGGGCAAGAAGACCAATGGCATCCTGGCTTGTATCAAATAGTGTGGCCCGCAGGAGGAGGGAAGTGATTATCCCCCCGTACTTGGCACTGGTGAGGCTACACCTTGAACACTGTCTTCAGTTTTGGGCTCCTCATTACGAGAAGGACATTGAGGTGTTGGAGCGCATCCAAAGAAGGACAAAGCTGGTGAAGAGAATAAGTCTTATGAGAAGCAGCAGAAAGAACTGGGGTTGTTCAGTCTGGAGAAATGGAGCTTAGGAGAGACCCTATCACTCTCTACAACTACCTGAAAGGATGTTGTAGCATCCCATGTATCAAGTGACAGAACGAGAGAAAATGGCCTCAAGTTGCACCAGGAGAGATTTAGGTTGGATATTAGGAAAAATTTCTTCACCAAATGGGTTGTCAAGCACTGGAACAGGCTGCTAAGGGAAGTGGTGGAGTCACCATCCCTGGAAGTATTTAATGGATATGTAGATGTGGTGCTGAGGGACATGATTTAGTGGTGACTTGGCAGTGCTGGATTAACGTTTGGACTTGATCTTAAAGTTCTCTTCCAATCAAAACAATTCTGTGATTCTATGTCATAGTTCAGCCTCTGCACATGGAGTTCTAGGTTCTCCTGCTTGCTTCCCAGACGGCATGTATTTGCATATGCACATTTTACATGGGCCTCTGAAAATTGATTCAATTTTTTTGTTGATTGATGAGTGGGAGTCTGGTTTTGGTTATTTCTTTTACCAGTTCCCAACTCTGAGGTAACTAAATGTTGTGGTTTAGGCCCAGATGGCAACTAAGCATCATGCAGCCACTCGCTCACTCCTCCACCGTGCTGGGATGGGGAGGAGAATCAGAAGATAAAACTCAAGGGTTAAGATAGGGGCAGTTTAATGGGACAATGCAAGGAGAGAAGAAATAACAATAGTACTAATAAAAGAATATATGAATTGAGTGATGCATAATGCAACTGCTCACCACCCAGAATCAGATGCCCAGCCCATTCCTGAGCTCTGATCCTTCCCCCCACTCCTTCCTGCCATCTTCTCCAGTTTATATACTGAGCATGACACCATATGGCATCAAATATCCCCTTGGTTATTCAAGGAAAGAACTGGGGAAAAAAAAAAAAGGAAACCTGCCTAGCAGCTTCTTTCCTGCCCAAACAAGGAATAGAGATCAAGTGACATGACCAAAATTAACATGGATAAAATTTCATTTTTGTCTTAGAGTCTTTCCTGTTCCCATTGTCTCAGTTTGAGAACTGCACTTCCATCCAAGACTTGCACATGCATACCTTTGAGGCAGTGACTGACTTTTCCATTACTGTATCTAACACTCATTCACTCTCTAGATCTTTTTCATTTTGCCATTATATTGTTTCTAGAATACGCTCTTCCACCCCTCACACTCTCCTTCACTCCAATGATGGTAAAACCATGGTTCTCATCTTTGAAGTTTTTTTCACAAGACAACAGTAACTATCTCCACACCTCCCTTCTTTAATCTATTCAATATGCTGCAGTTTAAAAAAACCCCACCCAACCAACCCCAAAGCCCCACTAAAAAACACCACCCAAAACCCCACAGAAAAAAAAAAAAATCATATTTTTCTTCCAAAAAAATCAACAGTATGACAAAATAATAACAGCGAGAACCTTCTTGTTGCTCAAAAAGTGAGAGGGAGAAACAAAGGGATTCTAATTTGGACACAAATATTACTTCCTCTAACTCTACAAACAATGACTACCCCTTTCTAGAGTCCCTTGGTTCCTTTTTTACAAGCCAGTTGGCAGGAATGCAGAAACAAGCTCATGCTTTCTTTGTTGTGCAAGACAAATTAGATCTTAAACAGATTTTACAAGGCTGTAGCATTAGGACTGAATTTGATGGAAAATTTTAGCTGTATTTTAACTTCGTTTGAAACTTCTTGGTATTTTACACTACATCAGACCTCCCCCAGCTTGGCTAATCCAGATGAGAAAAATCATGATTAGGACATGTTCTTGTGCTGAGTAGCTCCCCTCTTCAGAGGAGCACAAACATGGCTTACAGTAAGGCTCTTGGCTAAAAGTCTTTTCAAAAAGTGAAAGCAAATCCTGCTGGAATACAGCCTTCCTCAACTAGATGCATGCAGATTTATTAAGCACATGTAAAGGCATTTAAAGATTGGAGGCCACACTAAAAAAGCTCAAGTAGTGCAGCTGAGATTAAAAAAATCAAAATATCAAAAAACTTAATAAAAAGTGTTTCTTCCTTAAAAAAATACTTCCGGGTTTCTATCGTGCAATGGAAGATTCACCAGATATGGCAGTGATTGGGGTATGATAAGTAATGTAACTGGTGGTGACAGAATAGGAATGCGTTGAAAGTTTACAAAATGCTGTCATAAGAATTGCAATGTCTCAAATAGTTGCTATTTTTATTTAATAAATACTCGATTCTCTAAAGAATGTGCAAGTAAAGACAGACAACCACAATGTAAGAAGGGAGGCAAATGCCACTAGACCCTCACCTACGCGAGAACGATCTCATGAAAATATTATGCAAAATGTGAGATACCCTCAGACAACTCCTGTAGTCCTTGTTACAGGATAGCTACAATATCCTCTTTCTCCCTGAATACAAGATGTCTGCTGAATATCATAAAGCCCTGAACAATTTTCCTTAGTTAACACTGTCACCATAATTTCAGTAAAAAAACAACAGCGTAGGCTATCCAAGACCTCCTTAATCTGTTTTAAAAAAATAACATTGACAGTGGTGAAGTGATACATGGCTAAAATGAATCTTTATAAGCACTGGGCCCAAGTCTTATTCACTGAAGCAACTTCTAACCACTCCAGCTGAATGCAGCTGCTTTCTGGCTGGTCGTCAGGGGATTCTGTGCAGGTAATGGAATTCCCAAGTGGCAGAGATATGATCACACTGTATATGAAACCCAGGAATGGTTCTCCCCCAGTGACCAAAATTACATTTGTCTCTGCTTGCAAGGGGGAATTTCCCAAATGAAGTCGATCCAATGGCAGCGATGGCATTATTGAAAAATACCTGATAAACACTGGAGGACTCAAGAAGGAAGGAAGGAGGAGAAAATCTCCCTAGAAGCAGCTAATTTCATCATCATCTAGTACCGATTTTCCTGTATTCCAGCTGAAGTCTATTAAAAATGTCAATGAAAATTGCAACTGCTATATAAAAATAAAAAGCACGAGATTAAATATTCCTTAAGTGGAAACGAGCATCTTGTCTTCTTACTTACAAAAGTAACTACAAAACCTACAGTATTGTAGAACTATAATAATAAGAATACGTTCTTGAAAGCCTAGCACAGGAACTTGGGTTGTTCTCCCTACGTAAAAAGGAACTACATTAAGAATAATTTCAGCTAGTGATTCTGCACTTAACGTACAAAAAGTATTATAATACATTAAGAAATTAAAAAATGCTCTCAGTCCTTTATCACAGAATCTTGGAATTTTTTTTTTTTTTTAACACGTTAAACAGACTTGCATTTTCATATTCTGATTTTAATTTTATTATGGCAGTTATTTCTGGAAATTAATGTTGAACATCCTAAACAATTACTTGCTTGAGGATGCTTAAATTTGTAATGCATATCCAAAATCAAAATATTGTCTGTTTAGCAATACATTTAAGTAATAGGTTTATTTTAAAGGAATTACATAGGACTAGGAAAGTCTGTTTTATCTCAACATCCTTCAGGTTGAAGAACAGATGTTCTAGTTTTCATTAGTATCAGTTTTCTTTAAATGATAAAATTTTAGCCAAGTAGAAAAGAGTTTTCAGTAGTTTAAGTACATGATTATTTTAAATATCACATGCTGTTCTGGACCTTTTAAGCCTTAAATGACAAAAAAAAAAATATAGACGTCTCAGCAGCAAAACTTTTTTTTCAAAGTAACGGTGAAATAACTAGAAGTTATTAGTGTCACTATGGTTATCTATAAACAGAATCAAAAATAATCAGTGTAAGAATATACACTAGAAAACTGCTTTGACCTTTTAAGCACATATTTTTATTTTAATGAAAAAATAAAAATGGAACAGCAATCTAGTTATGTTGGTATATAATTAGTGTTGACTTCTACCACTCCTTATCTCCTCCAACTCTCAAACATTATTTTATCCCATAAAGTTTCTCCTAATCAGATGGTAGTTTTAAAACCTTGGTGATCTGAAGTTGCTATATTTATATTCTGCTGTGATCACTGCAATAACTAATACTTTACCACTGTAACTGCTTTCCCAGTATCAAGAGCTATATAGAAATGACTACTTACACACCTTTGCATTAGTTTACAACACTAGTTAAATGTTGAAATTAAGGTGCTATGCATTTTGTCCATATATTAAAATTTTGGCAGTTTACGCAAGTAAAAAGAGCCTAAATCTTAAAGGCAGAAGGAAGTTTCCAAGTTAACAGAGAATGCATGAACAAATTTAAATTTGGTCAAGAACTCACAATAATTACACTGTCTCAGATGCCTTATATTGAACACAAACAAGACTCAAATGGATCCAATGACATGGAGTTGCTTTGGCACTGCTCCCCACATTTTTTACGAAAGTACATGTCAAGTAACAGATAATTGACCTAGAAGCATTGCCTTAACAGTACAATTATCCAAGCTCTACTCTACAAGGGTTTCTTAATCTTGAGTACCTTTTGAACATTTCCATTATCCCCCCAATAAACCAACAAGATACTATTTCTACAAAAGCTAGATCCAGTAAAAATCTTGTTGAGACAAACTTGGTGGTAAAGATCTCCAATTTATCAGTGTTAAATATATTTGGACATTTCACAACAGTCTCAATTACAATTTCCAAATTAAATAGAAAAAAAAAAGATGAATCATCCTGAACATACTCATTGTGAATGCACTAATGGAGATGTGCAATAACTGTGATGAACTTGTGACACATTGAATGTAAATTAGTCAATGTATTCAAATAAACCTAGGATACACTGGCATAAAACAGGTCAGGCCAGTCAGAAAGCAGTTAGGACAGGAATCTTGGTTCCAAAAAAATATTTTTACTTCCACATACTTACACACTAGAAAAATGAAAGTTGTCTAAGTACAATTTCTTACCTATCTTTAAAATCAGACAACCAAGGAGGCACACAGCTGTAAAAGAATAAATGCTAAATATGGTATATGACTGGAACTGAATACCACAGTACAAGGCAAATTAGACATTCGAAGCTGTTAAGTAACAGCATAATAGAGCTATATTTAAACACAGAATATTTTGAAAAAAAATTAGCATGCTTAGCATACACCCACTCTTCTAATTAATCATTCAGAAACAAGACTGTAAAATAATTTATAAAAAAAAGAATTTAAATTTAAGCAGAAAACATAAAGGCAAGGGAGCAGAACATTTTCCTAACAGAAATAAAAGGTTATTTTTCCTCATACTGTGGAAAAATGATTTAGAGGAAAGATGACATCAAAAGTGGGCGAAAAAAACAAGCCGGAAGATAAACAACTCTGAAATTAATTAAACAGAGACTTTGAATAAAAATGAGTGTCTGAAAGAAAAGTACATAGAGTAACATTTAAAAAAAATTTAAAAAGATAAAGAAATAAAACATGAGGTATCCGGCACACACTTGAAAAAGAGGAGGGCAAGGGATTGTTACCATATCCATAAATACCTTTAACAGTTCAGCAAAAAGATGCATTGCTTCCTGTGAAAGTGCCTTTTCTGAAGTCCCCCGTTTTCACTGTTTCATAATTTTAAACCCTGTTGTGACCTGTGAAATTTCCTGGAAACTCATTTATAAATTTAGTTACAGGTACAGTAGATAACTTCTTTTTCCACACACATTTTTCATTATTAGCATTCTGTCTCCTCAATGTCTGCACCTAAAACCAGCCTAAATATTTTCTTAGAAGATGTTATTTAACAGGATGTAAGTAGTATATTAGTTTTGTATGCAAACATACATTTTCTAGTACTCTAGCCACTACCTCCAAGACCTGTTTCCGATCTCCTGCAGAACACCTTTTCCAGAATCATATATGCGTTCTTCTGGAAGGAAAGACCAGGAAGGTGACGACAGTGTGTTGCTTTTTATTTGAGAGAGAAGTTGGAATGCATGGAGCTCTGTTTTGAGGTAGGTGATCAGTGAAGAACTTACGAGTCAGGATTAGCAGGCAGGCCAGCACAGCAGACTTTGCTGTGTCTGGCTGCTAAAGATGACATGGTCTACAGGAGGATGATGTAGATGAGGCCTTCTTCAGACAACAAAAAGTAGCCAAACATTCACAGGCTCTGGTCCTCATGAGAGACATTAACCACCACAGTATTTCCTGGAGGCACAACACAGCAATCCAGGAGATTCCTGGGGAACACTGATAACAACTTCCTAACGCAGGTGACTGAGGAACAATCTCTGAGGTACTCTGTTGGACCTGATACTTAAACACATGGAAAGACTGTCTGGGGATGTGGAGATCAGTGGCAGCCTGACTTGGCTATAGTGACCATAAGATGGTGTTCAGAGGAGGGGAAAGAGCAAGGCAAAAAGTTGGATCACAACCCTGGCCGAGGGCTCCAAGAGAGCTGGTTGCTATTCAAAGATTATCTCCTCCATGCCCAAGAATGGCCCATTGTGACAAGCAGGAAATCAAGCAAAGGCAGCAGAAGGCCTGCATGGGTGAACAAGAAGCCCCTCACTAAACTCTGGTATAAAAGGGAAGTGTACAGGAGGTGGAAGCAGGAGCAGGTAACCCAGGAGAAACACAGAGCTGCTTTCCAAACATGCAGGGATGGGGTTAGGAAAAATCAAAGCCCACCTGGTTTTGAATTTGGCTAGGGATGTAAAGAGCTACAAGTGTGTTAACAGCTGAAGGAAGACTGGGGAAAATGTGAACCCACTGCTGAGTGGGGCAGGGGCCCTGGTGACAAAGAACATGAAAAATGCCTTGCCTCAGGTTTTCCAGTAAGACTAGTCTTCAGGAATCCCAACAACCTGAGACCCAAGGGAAAGTCTGGAGCAAGGAAGACTTAAACCGTCAGTGGAAGATAATCAGGCTAGGCAACATGAAAACGAAGCAGACAAACTGTAGCCACAAGGGCTGAGGGAGCTGGCTGATGTCATTGTGAGGCCACCCAATTAACTTCAAAAGATTGTGGTGACCAGGGGAGGTTCTGGAGGACTGGAAGAAAGCAAATGTCATGTCTACCCTCAAGAAGAACAGGAAAAGAGGATCTGGGGAACTACAGGCGCATCACTCTCACCTCAGTCCCTGGCTGGCAAAAATCCACTGATGCAGTGAACTGGAAAGGAAGAGGTGCCTTAGGAAAGGCACAAAACCAGATGAGTTACCCCTACCTCACAGTCATGACCTATGCACACCAGCCATTCTGTGTCCAGATCAGCACCACACGGCATCACCATTATAGGACAAGGTCCCTCAGAAGAAGTACAAGCCCTTGGACAAGATCACATTGGGAGTAGTGAGGAGGGGTGATATCTCTATGATTAACTTGTCATTCCTCGATCCCTATTAGTACTTTCTATTCACCTTTAACTGCTGTCCTCCTCCCCTTCTTGGAACACCTCCAGACCTCAAGCCGTCAAAACAACAGCTCTCAAAAGCTGTTTTACCCTTCTCAGCAACCAAGGTCCCTTCTTACTTCTGGAACATATTCCATCATCACTGCAAAACTGAACTTTGCTATCTTCAAGACAAAATTACTTACCTTGTTATTCTTGGAATTGCAAAAATGTAATGCCAACACTCCTTGAAGGGAAATTCTTTTCATTATAGGAAGCTTAGAATGTAAGCACTAGAGCTAGTATTTACTTATTCAGCCATTTATATCATTAATACTGAGATTATTATGACATTGTTTGAATCTAAAATCAAATATCTTAACATATGTTATGAAATATTATGAGGCTTAATTCAATTTTGAATGCAAGAAACTATGGGGCGGGGTGGGGGGGCAGGCAACAGTTAGGACAGGTCATTTTAAATCCTAAAACAAAGAGGGGAAAAAAAATGGAAAGGATCCATACACATAACATCAGGCATCACCACATTAAGGGACTTTATTTAACATTTCTTTTTCGACACCTTATTAATACAAGTAACTTTTTACATGTATTAGGTGCAATTTTTCAGATTATATTATGTTCAGTCCTCAATTATAAACACATCAAAATCACTGTTCGTACAATTCTACTTAAAGGCAAAATTGTACGATGAGTCTAGTATTAACATAAAGTTTTAATTCTTATGTACCTTACGAAGTATTTTAAAGTCCTGAAGAATCAACTTCAAAAACAAGGACACGGACACAACCAAGTATGCATTTTGTTTTACCTAATTGTGTGTGAATATATGGGCCTAATATATAAACCCCTCAAAATTAACAGGCAATATTAATCAGAATAAAAATAAACTCATCCCTCAGAATTAGGAGGGAAGAAACCAGCCCAAAAATCTCAAGTTTACCTTTTCCTGTCTTAACTGCACTTGAAGTATTTTCCTTGAAGTTTTATAATTTAAATGTGACATCTGCACAGGTACTGGAATAAAAAATTCCCCAAATGTCAACAGTTACAGAAATTAATAAACGAAACAACGTCTAATACCGCCATGATTGTACTTAGGTTACCATACCATTTAACCCCAGGCTAGGTGTTACCGCATGACTCCGTGAAGTTTCCTTGGATCCTTATGTACTGATCTGTCAATGTTTTCTTCAGTATAAGCTTCCTCCCTTACCTTTCTAAAACACAATTTAGACAGGGAGTCTATCTGACCTTTTCTTTTGCACACAAAAATATAATTCAAAACTGAAATTATAGTACTAAGATAATTAATTTTTAATTATGACTTTTTTGCAACAACAGGAATATTGCTAAATAAAATAAGTGCATTAAAGCAACTTTTTCACTAAAAATTTAAAAGACATTCCCTAAATAAAGTGGAACAGAAACAAAGGATGCCAGATGAAAACACTTTTGGTGCTTTTGAAACAACTATAGATTTGTTAAATTGGAAGAATAGACGTCAGTTGCAAAACAAAAAAAGAATCTACTTCAAAAAAAAAAAGGATCACACCACATCAACTATATTGTTCTTCAAAACACCAGCCTGCTTAACTTCCAGAAAGGGTTGATGATGGGAAAAAATGTGTATAACCGCAACTAGAATTTTCCAGCAGCAATGCAGTATTACTTCCAATGTGACTGTGTGGTAAATCAAAGAAATAGCAAAGGAAAAGTATGATCCAGTTCTTAGTGAATCATCAAAAACAGTTGTCTGTAGATAGACCAAATATCAGAAGTCTTATCAGCTAAACAATCTGTCCAAAGAATTAAGTTCCTACTCAGAGTGCTAGAACCCAGGCACTATTTTCCTTTCTCAAATTAAATGTTCTCTCTCTGATTTGCAAATAAGAGAACATTACCTACTAAACAGGAGTATTCATTTCGCTACTGAAGTTTTTTCACTACGTAACAAATTGGGGTTTGGTAGTTTTAAAACGCAGCATTTATTTATTTCTACAAGATACTGCAATGGGACTGCAGCAAAATTTTATATTTATAGGATTAAAATGACCACTGATTCTACATTATAGTCAAAACCATGTATTACCTACTAGCATTAAACGTCTTGAAAATACGCAGCACCTCACATTTACAGAAGAGCTCAGGTGGCGAAAGTTGAGATAACTATATGTGACTATGTGATCAGAAAAAGGGAAAAAAGACTGACATACCCATAAAAAAAAAATCAGACCTATACTTGCACCTGTTTCCTTCCTGTCTAAAAAGCAAGACATTATAAGGTTAATACTGCATTTAGCAACTTTATGGTTGCAACACTGCACACAAGTCAAGAAAACTAAAATTATGCTTCCCACAGCAATTTTAGCTCAGCTACATTTTGTATGAAAAAAGTTAGAATTGCAGTATGTTACTCTGCCTCTTAAATACTTCAAACACCAAAGCAGGAATGTGGGAATCATAATTCTAATTTTACCAGCTTGTATGAATTCAAGATCTCAAAGAGACCATTGCATTAAATATTCAAACAACTCTACAATACTAGTTAATAGCAATTTATTTATTTTATTTATGAACCCACTGCTGCCCATTTACTGTCTCTGGTTGTCGTAGTAACATAGGGGAACAACATTAAGAATGTGAAAATACTACATGTTCCGTTCAATCTTGATATTTTAATTTTATTTAGATGAAACACCTAACTTCTTACTTTTCTCTTTTACACTAGCATAAATGTGGCAAGAGTCCATTGTCATCCATTGGTTAAATGCTAACACTATATATCAAAGACTTGGAATTCTGGCCCCCCTGGTTAGGAACAGTTATTATCACTCCCCTTCCATTCTTCCATTTTCAGTACTACCAAATTAAGTATAAGGCTCTTCTCACACCTACAATGAAGAAATTTTGTATCCAGTCCATAATACAATTTACTTCATCAGTCTGCTAAACCACCACAGAGAAAACATCTGTAACATGCTTCATGTTCCTACCTTGTCTTTCAAAATATTTTTCTTATATCAAAAAACCTGAAAGCATATTTTACTGATCAACTTTGTGACAACAGAACTGTGGCAACATAACTGTCACTGCTGTCTGAGGCAGAAATCAATAGGAAGGAAAGGGTGGGAGAAAAAAGGGTGGAAGAAAAAAGGGTGGAAGAAAAAAGGGTGGAAGAAAAAAAGAATTACTGGCTTAGTTGACAAAGACTAATGAAATCTCTCAGAATTAAGCACAATAACTTCACAAAAAAATAGTCTAATCTAAATATTACCATGTTAAAGATGTGACTAACTGATTGGCTCTATTACCTCCAAACCAGCTTTCAAGAACTCGCTATGTCACAAGTGCTGGAAGCCAGTTAATTAGTATACAAAAAGGTGCATGAAATAATGCACACTCATGAAAAAAACAGTTGGAACCATCTCATGAGGCATTTTTTTTACATATTATAATCAAATATTGACACAGAAATGTCATTTAAGAGGAATTAAGTCAATGCACGCCTACAGCTTAGGATGCCAGAATCAGTTCAATTGGAAATCTTATCCTGAAAGTTCCCAAAGCTATGTCAGAGTCATGACTATGGTCTGCTTTTAAGCTTTTCAAGTCAACAGCACTAATAACCAGCTGTTTCTACTGGAAAAAGAAATGCTAGCAAGAGAGACATCTGTACTGAGTAGCTGCCAGATTTACTCAGTGTGTGGCCACAGGTGTTGACCCTAGCATTATAGGAGCCAAAGGAGAAAGACAAAAGGAATTGGCATTAAAAGCTGTACAGAAGGCATTCAGTATTCAAGTTTCATGGAAGTAATTTTAACTGTCAGCTCTCAGAAACACGACTCACTCGTCTTCTCTGATTGGATTCCAGATATAACCAGAAGACAATAAGAGGAAGTACATGAGTTTTTCTACAAAAGGTTATGACCCTTTCACTGTCATTCTTGAAAACCGTAGTACCTGACTCAAAGAGATATGATAGGCAGACTAATACTTGCAAGCCTCAGTAATATTTCCACTACTTAAATACTTCTGTTTGAAGAGAATCACAAAAGTATTAAAAAAATAAAATCCAGTAATGCTATTGTCAAGAGTATATGATGATCATTTACTTTACCCAGTATGATACTCCATAAATCAGGCTTTTAAGCAAAACTTATTTTTATAACATAGCTAAGCAACAAATTCTTCCATTGAGTAGGATGTTACACGCATAAGAAAAAAAGAAAAGATAACATTATTATATTAGCATAAGTTCTAGGAAATCCTGCAGCCAAGAATTCAATACAGATTACAGCAATACTTAAGTACAAATGGGAAACAATGCAGTAGATAACCATCCACAGCAGCAAAAAAATTAAATGAAGCTGAATTACCAACAAGAAACTTCTGATCTATTGTAAGTCTGTAATATTTCGTTTGTCCTGCTTTAACAATGGAAGAAAACTGAAAACTTCAATGAACAATTTGTCTTGTATCTGAGACTTCACATATGTATTTAATGAACAATATTGATTTCTGCAATGGAAGCAATTTTAATTCCATTGTCTAGCATCTAGTTATGCTTTACAGGTTTTTTTATTATGCAACACAAAATACTCCATATTCAAGTCCGCTATTACTTTACAAATAATTGGCCACAGCTTCTCCAGAACATGCTAAGTCATACTGTTAAACACAGACCAACAGTGCAAAGTCTTTTTCTTTTCATCTGTTTTGTGAAATAGGTCACAATAAGGATAAGTGATCCCAATTACAATACTGTACTTACGCAAGTGGGCTATTAGACCTATATTCCACCTAATGTCAAAAGCCAGGCTTTAAATTCAAAAGGCTTTGGAGCAGGACTGCAGACACTTAACAGGATATTTACAGGACATAAATATACTCCAGACAAAATCCTCCTGAAAAAAAGCAAGATACTACAAGCAAGAAATTACCTGCAGTGTCTTGTAATGATCTTGATGTGAAATCACTTTTTCTTTTCTTCCCTTCAAGAAATCCATTTCTAGAATACTGTGTTTTTCCAGTAAATATTCTAATTCCTGTGAAGTTTACAAAATAAAATACATGAAGTTACAAACACTTATGAAGTATGAAAATACAGATTCAGTTAATCATTCCAAATAATTTCATTTCTGAAGCCTATGACACTTGCTGTCATAATATACACAGAGATAAAAGGTTGTGCAAGAAAACTCTGACTGCAGCCTTTAAATTGAGACAATATTTTCAGAAAGTACAAGGTATTTAAAATCAAAGGCATGTCCTGGAAGGCATATCCTATGAGAAGTGGCTAAGGTCACTGGGTTTGTCTAGCTTGAAGAAAAGGAGATTGAGGGGTTGCCTCCTTGCTCTCTACAGCTTCCTGTGGAGAGGGAGGTGCTGATCTTTTCTCCCTGGTATCCAGTGATAGGACATGTGGGAATGGTTCAAAGCTGCACCTGAGAAGGTTCACACTTGACATTAGGAAGCATTTCTTTACAGAGAGGGTGGTCAAACACTGGAACAGGCTTCCTAAAGAGGTGGGCAATGCCCCAAGCCTGTCAGCGTTAGAGGCATTTGGACAGTGCCCTTAATAACATGCTTCAACTTTTGGTTAACCCTGAAGTGGTCAGGCAGTTTGACCAGATGATTGCTGCGAGTCCTTTCCAACTGGAATTATTCTATTGTAATTATTTCCATACTTTTTAATCGTTTATTCTGTCTTTCTACATTTGAAAAGCAGCACATAAAATGCACTTTTAGCAAATGGTTTCACTAAAAAGGCAGAAATCCCATTACATACAGCCCTAATGATCCCTACCTGTATCTCCAAAATGAATAAAATTTTAAAATATTCTGTGACCTTGCAGAGAGCCAGTCTAGAAACTTGCCCAGCAGGAATAAGAGAGGAAGAATGACACTGCTGACAATAAACTTGAAAATTATTTGCTATCCAAAGAGCTAAATAAAGATTTTTATTTTTTCTTAATGCAGCTGTTGCTCCTACCAAACTCATTTCTACTATACATAAGTTGTTGGCACCCTTTCAGTTGCTCAAGAACAACTATTTCTGCAGCCATGCAGGAAGCCACTACAGAAACAAATCACCTGCCAGATCACTGTACAGCTATTCAAACAAAAGCACAACTGAGAGGGTCATAAGGAGGACAAAAAGAGCAGGTCTGCTTAGTTCAATTCTGGTTTTCGATGAACTAATAAAAACAGTCCTTGAGATTCAAAGTCTTCGACTCAACTGTAGAGACAGAAACTGGTTGTGCAACACTTCTTCAATTCAGAGCCTAGCTCTCAACCTACCTCCTCTTACAGTCTGTATTCATGCTTCCCTTCCAGCCCTCTATACACTTACTTCCTAGCAAAATCAACCCATTCCAGACCTCCTCATCTTTGTGTCTAATTACTCATCCTCATTTTCATTTCCAACAAGCCATTTCCTCCTTCCATAGCACACCTTCATAGCTATTCAAGCAAAGTATTGAGAAGAGCAAAAATTAAACTTACTCTTCCATGCCTCAGTGACCTCCCACTAACTACAGGCATAGCCCTGCTTGGTACTCTACGATATTCAGGTCAGAAGAATTTAGTTACCAGAGCTCCCGATGAAAAAACCAAAAAAAAAAAAAGGCGTTATGTGTTAAGATCATAAAGATAGCCAAAGACACTTTTAACTTCAGTGACCATACACTCACTCCAAAAACATGGGGGAATCACGATACCTTCCAACCACATGGCTCCATGCTAAAAAACCTTGTCTTTTTTTCTTTTTTTTTTTCCCTCCAGGAATTTTTTTTTCCCTGAAAGTCAGAAAAATTCAGCCTAAAATAGACATCAGACATGGAAAAAAAAAAGGTATTTTGGCTAAATTTGGCCAATTTCTCTGGAATTTGACTGATTTTCTAAGAAAATGCACTGCAAATCTCTGCCAGCTCCAACTATATTTAAATCCTATATAAATGCCAAATACTCTCATTAAAAATATATTCATACCTTTTCAGTTTTTAATTTTTCTTCTTCAGCAGTGCAAAGCTTGATTTCTAGGTTTGCAACAGCTTGTTGAAGGTTGCTCTGCGGTTCATTTGTTCTTTGTGTCTCAGCATCAACCAAAGCAATGGCTGATGTAACTGAAGTCTTGTCTTCAATTACATTCAAAGAGGCAACTGGAATATCTGCTTGAATCTAACTCATATGAAAAACAAAATGGTAAAGGAAATGGTGAAGGGAATTTAACATTCCAGTCAAGTCAAATTTCATTTCCAGATGACATTACAGAACTTAAGACTTGTAAATACTAAGGTTACTTTTTTGAAACCACACTTCTCTGAAATTGGCCACGCACACTCTCATATGTAGGATGTGCTGGCCAAAAATAAGCCTCCAACAATGGAACAGCAGCTAGTAATTCTAGATGGATTCACATCAGTCCTTCTGATCTCCTCGACTGCTTTTCAGGAATACTTTAGGAGAAGGCTTTAAGAAGAAGGATGGCACAGATACTTCAGTTTCCAATCTGGTGAAAATACTCAAAAGCAGTGAAAAGAAACAGGAGTGAAAATGAATCATCCATCTCAAAGTATCGGGCTTGCAGGGAAATAAACTCTCCTTGGATTAGTCACTCCATGTTTTCACGCAATGCAGCCTGCAAACGGTAGCCATGGAAAGGGAATACAATTTTTTTGGTGCTAAAATAAATACCTCATCTTGAGGCTAGACCAACAGAATAAGAGTAATTGGAACACATCTACAATATTTAGTTAATGCTATTTCAGTGAACTGTAGAAGTACAAAAACTGAAACAAATACTTCTAGAATACACCACCCAAAACAGATTAAACACTGGTAATAAGCCCATATTTTCAGAAAAGCACAAAAATAAATTAGGTAGGGTTTAAAATACTTCGTGGTATAATGTGGTATAATTAACAAAAGCCAAAGCTTTTTTAACTTCTTAAAAAAAAGCCAAAAACTTGTTTAAATCACAGTAAAGGAACTTCAAAGGAAAAACCTGGTAAATTAATTTCAGCTGTCACTTTTTCAACAACCATTTGAAAGCCAAGAGCTCTCGAGATTTGGGGAGGGAGGTGAAAGTAACATCACAGTGTGTTTGTTAAGAAAGGTTTGACTGTTGTGATTTAATTCATTCCCTTAACACCTTCTATTCCAGCCACTCAAATACAGATTGTCTTTTCAATAAACAAGTTATCTCTCAAAGGATTCAACAAAGAAACAAACAAAAATAGCTGAGATCTTGACTGTACAAGGATACCTAAGATCCGGTAGACAAAACAGTCAGAAAGAAAACTGCAGTCTATGCTCTGAATTTCCCTTCTGTAAGAAGGAAACAGAAGCTAGATGTGCTGATTCTACTTCTGAGTACCACTCAAAATTAGTCTGGCACTGCCAAAAATTGTGATGTTGGAACCTGAAATGTTGAAGTTTAACATGAAGCCTCAAGAGGCTATGGAGATATAATTATAGAAGAATAGATGTCTCCCAACATCCTAGCCTAACAGATGTAAGAATATCTTATTATAGCTTTATGTCCGCTATTTTCCTTCAGTTTTACCCAAAAAAGTCTGATCTCCATTTCAGAATAATGTTAAAGGACTTTCTCTCAACTCCCTTTCTTCCTTTAGTAACCCTTGATAATACAAACTAAAGAACACATTATTTCCTGCATTAAAAAGAGAGTTTATAGAACCACAGGTCTGTCAGTACCTGACCAGAACAAGATGAGAAAAACTGAAACATGGCCTATAACTAGAATTTGCACACATCATTATTCAGAAGTAACAAAGCACTTCTTATTTTTAGTAAGATTACCTAACTAAATGACTTCTTGATTTTAAAAAAAATACACCTAAGCCTTAGTATTTTGGGCTATGCAAAGCACTCTTTCCAGAAAACACACAAGATAAGTTGTTGGTCTAGCACAAACAAGAAAGGATACAGGTTATTCATATACAATTCACTGTCAGCCAGAATCAAAAAGGGTAGGATCTGTTGTGGCTGAAGAAAAGCATATTTTGATCATCCTGCCAGTAATAGAAATTTACTTACAAAACACTGTCGGAGATGCAGATGAAGAGGTTTCAACACAGAAAATGACCTTGACTGGCATCAGCAAAAAAAACCAAAACCCCAAACACTCCCGTCCACTCCCCCAAGAAAATAAAAAGAAAACCACAATTTTCGTATTTCTAAGAAAATTTCTTTGGTATCATTTGCAACTGCACAACTCCCCTTTTTATAGACTTTCCCCAGAACATTAGGCTGGAAACAAATACAAAACAGTAACTAATTCATTACTAAGACTGAATTATTTGACCTATACTAGCCACAGTCTTTCTGGAAGTGTGAATATACAGATGCTGCTCAGAGGAGTCAGTTTAACAAAACCAGGTATTTTGTGTAAATTGTTTAGCTCTGGCAAAATGCTTTCAAATGGCCAGATTATGGAAATCTGACTTAATTGTGAAATTCAGCTGTCACCACAAGTGGCCCTAGGACTTGACGAGACCACCTAAGAAACCAAGTGCGTGCTGAAAACAGGAGGGTTCCAGACTAGCCCCAAATACTGATTGGTTCAGAGAAAGACAAGAGCACTTTCTAATTCAAGTATATACTAAAATGTATCCTGAAACAAGAAACCTTACAATCAATAATCTTGTTCAAATAGGTGTCACTACAATCAATGGCAATAAATATTCACTGGGGAGGGTAAATGTATTCAATTCTCAATCAGCAATCATCTTCAGCAATCTAGCATTCTTGTGCTAATCTTCAGGCAGAAATTCTTCTCCCTCTCTTGCTCATCTAATTCTTTAGTTAAACTAAAGACTTTCACCCCCCAAAGAACATAAGATCAGTTCTCAGCAGCATTGCAGCCACAACAGAGATCAAGATCAAACAAGGACTGTGTCAGATCACAGAACAAAAAGTTATGAGGGAAAAAAAAAGTAAAATAAAATAAAAAAGACCCC
Organism: Bucorvus abyssinicus; assembly: GCA_009769605.1. Lineage (NCBI taxonomy): Eukaryota > Metazoa > Chordata > Aves > Bucerotiformes > Bucorvidae > Bucorvus > Bucorvus abyssinicus. The sequence goes on from CM020025.1 coordinate 75,933,336, forward strand.
TAAAATTAATTTATTTATAATTAAGATTAAATGTTTATTTTCTAGTCTTAAAACCACCTGAGAAAACATACAAGTATGACATATATGTACAGCCATAATCTTTACAGCTTTAACAGAAAAAAATTTTTTAGACAACCTTCCTGCTATTGTATCCTACTTTCAAGTCTAGCACTATCAGCATGCCTTTAACTTTTAATAACTCTTTAACATACTTACCTCTCTTGTAGTCTGTACCAAAGTAGTAAGGTGTTTCCCAGTTACGGAATTTAAACATAATTTAAAAGTTATTTTACTTCAAAGTCTGTATCACAGAAATCCAAGGACCTTTTGCTCTTAAAAGGCAATTCGGTCTAAATTTGCTCAGAAAAGATACAGTGCTAAGATATTCGATACAACAAGTTCCCATACTGAAACACAAAAATTGTGGTTTTACCTGTTCTTCAAGAACAGATGGATTTATAGAGTTGCTGGCTGTTTGAATAGCTGTTGCCGTATTATCACTTGATAAACTGAATGAGTCAGAAGGAATCAGGCAGGTAGAAGGCACAGAGTGCTCCAGAAGAACATCAGGAGATATATGGACTTCAGATACTAATGCAAGAAACAAAACCAGAAATACACACATAATATGAAGAAGCATTCAAAAATTAATTCTGTTTCTGAAATCTATACCTAGCAAAACCCATCACACTAGCAACAAGTATAGTCATCCTAATCAAAAGTTATGTACCTTTTATAATTTAATTGCACTGAAGAATAATTCCATACAGAGTTCCTGTACTTTTGTGTACTATCAAATTAAGGACATTCAAAATTGTACAGTCATACTGAATTTAGACTTGTAACTTACACAGAGGTTTCACAACTATCATCAAAAGCTGCAGTTTTAACTTCTGTCTCTTTCCATTCACATAACCTTTCACCTTCAGCGTGATTTTTAATCAGTTTAAGTCAACTCTAAAAACCATACTTAAAATTTCCTGAGTTTTATAAATTTTAAAGGTAAAAAAAAAATCCTCAACTGTCTTAGAACATACAAACAGATTACCTAGACAAATGATAAAAGCAGCTTTACATTTTATAAGAGATCAAAAGATAACAAAGTAAATAACTCTCTAGCTAATAAAACTTAAGTGTAATTAATACTGGAGTGAGAGCTCTTCCACAGCAATTTCCAGTTATGCCACAAAAATCCTGAACAGTGGATCAACACTATTAACCTGGAACAACAGAAACGTGAGCATTTGTACAAAAGATTCAGACGTAAACTGAATAAAAAGGAAGGAGAAGAGAAAGCTTTGTATACACTTCAAATTTAACAGCAAAGTCCTGCAAAATTCCACATGGTCAGCCACAGGTATGCCTTTGCAGTAGACAAAGAAGTATATCCAACTGGTTGAGAAAAAGCAGCTCACGTTATTGTTACAAGTCTGGTAAAAAGTTAAAATGGCACTAGCCTGGGGCAAGGATCAGCCTTTCAGTACCCCTGTTTAATACCGCACAAGTATGCAGACACAGCGCAAACAAGTGTATACATTGGCCTAAAGGCATTCAAAAGGACACACTAATCCGTAAATCCAGGCGCTCTGTGCCTCACCTTCACCTCCCAGTTCTAGAAGAACATGCAAACCTCATCTAACAAAAAGAAGAAAGAAAATAGACCACAAGACAGAAAAATAATGGAATGCTAATGGCAGCAATAGTAGATTTGGACATTGGTGGGGGTGGAGTGGGGAACAACGGCTTAGAAAATAAATCGGATGAAAAGCATAGAGGACAATACTTCAGCAAACAGAACAGGAACCAGTTTAGGTATCCAGAATAAAACAAAGGACTGGGACACAACTGCATCTTTAACAGTAAGCTCTTCTCCAGAATTGGAAATGGGACTTCTTAGGCTTCCTTTACGTACCAGAGGCACCTTCCCATAACCATTACCTACTCTGTTAGTTCAAACGACAGTGAGATGACAGGGAACATGAACTTTTTGTTTCTAAAAAAACCAGTAAAGTCTCTGTTTTATGCTATCACTTAATAGCTTGAACTTCAGTTTGAAATCAATTTCCAACAGATGACAAAACATCTAAAATAATGTACCAGGTAATTCTGACTGAGAGAGGAGCTGTTTCTCTTACTAGAACTGCCAACTCGCAAGGAAAAACCTAGCACAACCCTGATCCTTGGGGTGTTAGTATTCATCCTTTGGTGATGATGACCATAGTATAGGCATACTTCCCATACAAAAAATTTATCACAGAAGTAAAACCAGAAACTGAGTCTGGATACAGATGAGGAATGGAGACTCACGGATATTAAAGCCTAAGGTATTCACATACTTTGGGGTATCCAATACTAGACATAAGACTTTGTTTTTCAGGTAATACAGTTCTATGTGAAACCTTCTATAACCAAATTGACCTTCCAGTGATTTCAGTTATAGTAATGAATGCTTAGCATTTTGAGGGGCAAAATAAAAACAGGAACAAAAAACCTCACCTCTTAAGCTATCACAATAAAGGAAATGAGGAGCAACAACTGGTGAGCACCCCTGAATACTGTGGTTTCAAATTATTCAACTAAATACATGACCTCGCAGAAGACAAGAAAAGGCAGCACCTCTCCGAGGTATCATCAAACACCTTTTTTACAAAACATTCTTTTCACTGTCAGCAATGTTAAAGATTCAAAAATTACACATTCCTAGAATTACATGTGCTATGTCTGTAATTTAAGCTCTCTTAATTCATTCCTCTGGTGTATATACTGGTGAAATGGCATTAGCATTTTAGTTCAGCTCAAAATTCACTTAGGAAGATGATCCCTTAATCATTCCTCCTTGCCATGCCTTAGTTATCATAATGGAACAGTTTCAGAATACCTGAAACAAAAACTTGCCTCTGATAAAACTGACAGGACCCCAACAGCTAATGGACGGTACAGTCCACAGGACCAGGCTAACACTCGTCTGAAATAAAGCTCCTGAAGCACATCTCATACGGCTATTGGCTTTTCAGCACCACCTCAGAGATACTCTCCTCTTCAACTGCTGCACCACCTGCTATGATACACAGCCATTCTGATAATAACGACAAAATATTCATTCACAATATCCTGCCCTGATGCAATGTATCTCCTCGAACTTCTTCAGTAAGCAAGGTAGGAGTCCAATAGTCCTGGTGAATTTCCAAATCTATCTGTTCTTGAACATGCATATGTTACAGAATCACAGAACGGTAGGTGTTAGGAAAGGGACCCTCTGGGGATAATCTAGTCCAAACCCCTCTGCTAAAGCCGGCTCACCTACAGCAGGTTGCACAGGATCACATCCAGGCAGGTTTTGAGTATCTCCAGAGAAGGAGATTTCACAGCCTCTCTGGGCAGCCTGTTTCAGTGCTCTTCCACCCTCAAAATAAAGAAATTTTTCCTTATGTTTAGGTGGAACTTCCTGTGTTCTAGTTTGTGCCTATTGCCCCTTCTCCTGTTGCTGGGCTCCACTGAAACTAGACTGGTCCCATCCTCCTGACACCTCAGCCAGGGCCTGTGACTGAGAGGCTACTTTCAGCTGTCTGTAGAAGGACTCATCGACTTCCTCCTTCTGGTCAAGTGGCTTGTATTAAACACCCACAACAGTGTCACTCGCATCAGCCTGTCCCTTAATTCTTACCCATCAGCTCTTGACACATCCTTGACCCCCCCATTCTAGGCAGAGCTTGATACATTCCAGTTGCTCTCTCACGTAAAGAGCAACTCCACAGCCTCACCTTGCTGGTTCATCTTTCCTAAGAAGTATGTAGCTGTCCACGACAGCATTACAGTCACACAAGCTATCCCACCATGTCTCTAATTGCATGGAGATCATGGCCCTGCAATCACACGCAGATCTCCAGCTCTTCCTGTTCATTCCTGATGCTGTGGGTGTTTGTGCACAGACATTTCAGAGAGGTAGTTGAGCAAGAAAGTTGCCCTAGAGGGGTGCAAGAGGATCCACCACATGACCATACACACCCTTGAGGTGGCTGGCCTTCTACTTCTCATCTCAGGAGGCAGCTAACGAACATTCGTCACTGCTCTGGTTGGCCTGGCTTATTCCCCAGTTGGATGCGATGGCACGAGTGTTGCCATTTGGGACATTTTGATAGCCACACGTATATAAATACACACATATAAAGCATACCTAGAAATAAATCTGAGAGCTGCACAGAGGAACCCGGGTGATGGAAGGCACCAGGACTGGGTGCTGCAGACCTCCCCAGGATCCAGCTGCAGTGGCCAGCAGACAAGCCACCTTTTTTCTATTGGCCCAATACAAAACAAGAAACAAAAAAACCTTACAAAACTGCTCTTTTACAGTCATTTCCTCACATCTTTTAAATAAACTGGATTGAAGCATTGTAGTAATGCTTTACACTGTTGAGGAAGGAGGCAGTTTGCACCTTCGCAGACTGCTCCCGTTAATGTACTGGCCCCTGTCCCGTGTCAGGAAAAGCATTTATGCAGTTTCAGCAAGTCTGATCAATAACAAATCCACTCCCTTCCTGCCGCCACTCTGGATCCGTTCCCCGAACAACGGCATGAATATTGTGCCAGCTCAGGCAGGTAGCAAGGGGGAAGTATAGCAATGAGGAAGGGTAGGACTATCTTCTTTCTGCAATTCTCTCATCATGATCTAACGCAGGATAAAAGCCACCCATTTCTCAGAACATTTTGAAATCATTAAACCCCCTAAATATGTGCAGGCTAGCAGTTAAAAATACCCACAAAAGATCCTATATCACACAGAATACCTACATTTATTAATTCAGAGGTACCTAACACAGGGAAGTTCCAAATTATACAAAGCAAGTCTTAATGTTCAAGTCTTATTTCTGATACCTAAAAGTTAGAGTTCAAGCAGCAAGTACTCAATTACAGGTATATCAGAAGTAATACACCCAAGAAGTCTGAAATACTGTGCTTAGAAAAAAAACAACTGATAACTTCTGAACCCTTGACTTTACCAGTATTAGTAATATCCTATCATAGGTTTGTATATAAGAACTGACAAAACCACACCGTTTGTTAATATAAGCAGAGATCAGTAACAATACTGCAAGGAAGAAAAATTCTTTACCTTTATCCTAATAATGAAGCTCAAACAATTGTTAAAATCATTGCGGGATCAGAAATCCTGAAAACAAAACCAAGTGGACGAACATGAACTGTTATATCAACATTGCATTTGAGTCATATATTTCATACTGATCTGCAGAATGAAGCCATGAGATATGAATTAAACCACTGAAAAAATAAACACGAGTAACATTTACTAATTGGTTGTTATTTATATACAGCAACTAAAAGATGGTACGTCAGCAGGGCTCTGAGCAGAAGACCGTAATTCTTTGACATGCTTTTGTAGAACACTGCAAACTACTTGCAGCACAGTTCCCCTACATGTAGGTTTCAGCTGTTAAAAATAAAAAACACAAGAAACAAAACCCAATTTTTCATCTTCATCCACCCATGTCTCTGATGACCCGATTCAATGACCCTTAAATGTACTGTATACTCAGCAAACTGTATCATTGGACATTTTCAGTTAAAAGTAACATTCAAATCAAAAGTTTAAGACTGTTTTTGTGTGTCCAAATGTCAGTGATCTGCTTAAATCCCAGCCGCATATACAGTTGCTCAAGCACAACTGTAAGAGCCAAACTATTCAAGAAAAGAAGTAATTACATATACTATTCCAACATCTTAAATCTAAGGCCATATGGAAATACTAAATTTACTTCCTAACTTCTTATTTAAGTAAAACTTATATACAGCTACCAAAAGTTTACAACACTGCAACTATTTAGCTGAACCTCCAAAACCAATCTTTCAGTATCCCACTGCACAACACAAGAAAGCTAATAACTCATTCCCATCAGTTTTGTCTTTTAAAAGAAATTGGTTTCCAGAAAACTGCCACAATATTCAGTCAATAAAAGAGTTTTTCAAAGCAGTTTGGCAACTATAAGGAAGAGGAGGAGGTAAGTAATCTAATAAACATGCCACAAGACAATCTTTTAACCATACGTAAATTCTAGATAGTCAAATCTGAAAACTTAGGTGACTCCTTTTCAAAGCAGCATACCCCAGGTAATGGAAATGTTAGCAAACACAAAACAAGACCATTCCAAAGTTAAATGAGGCTGTACACCATTAGCAACAAAGACCTTTGAACCCTGTCCAATCATGGCAGGCAATGAAACCAGGTCACTACAATCTCCTTAGGGATATATTAGTTTCCTACTAGTATTTCTGACCCCTCCACTACCCCTCCCAAGTCAAGATGTTAGTATTTCACAGAAAACCAAAATTTATTATGAAAAGAAACAAATGAAAACAACCTCTTCAGCACAACAGCTGAAAACAGCACCTTTGAAGCCATGCAGATGTCTGCTTATGTATCCGCACGCTAGTACAGATCACCCCATCTCATACCGCACAGACTTCAAAGCATTTGTTCTTTCAACACTTCAAATGAGACCATCAGAAATATTGAATTATTAGTTGAAACATGAAAAATAGGCGTTGCATACATACCGCCCATCTGCATTGTTAATGAAAAAATATTAGAACAAGGAGAAAAATCTTCTTCAGTAATTTGGAGAATGTTCTGGTATTCAAGAAAGCATTAAGAACTCTTGCTATCAAACCAAATGTCGCCGGTCGGCTGAGGCAAGCCGAGCACGGGGACGAGTCCTTTCCTATCCCTGAACCCCTCTCCTCCGGGAGAGAAAAGGGTTCAAAAGCAGAGATATGAAGAGGAAAAGAAAAGATTTTGTGAGACCTCTGAACGTTTGGAAAACTGAAACAAACTTTATTAAAACTAGAACAATATATATATCATGCAGGGAAAAACCAATGCAAAATCTGAGAGTCTGTGCAGGATGGAAAGGTGAGGGTTAAATGCAAAAAAAGAGAGAAAGGGGGACGGTGCCACGTGCAGTCCAGAAAATGGCACCGGCCACGTGTGCGCTTCCGTGGAGTGAACAAAGGAAACCGCGGCTGTTATGAACGCCGGGCTCCAATATGCACAAGCGCTGTCCCTACCGGATTCGTAGAAGCAAGAAGCAGAGAGAATATCAAAGCAGCAGGCAAAGAGCAGCCTCCAGGCGAGCAGTCTGTCCCAGGCGGCGTGGCGGGGGCTGCCCCGGCGCACAGCTCCACTCCGGCAGCCTGTAAGGTCCCCGGAGCCGAGCCGCAGTGTTTGGAGAAGCCTCTTCCCCGGAGCGAAGCTGAGGTCCTGCAGTGACTCCCGCAGAGCGGAGCCGGGGGTGTCCGGAGAGCCGAGAAGCCGCGAATGAGCCGTCCGGAAAACAGCCCAGGAAGTCCCGGATGCCGGGAAAGCCGCGAATGCCCCGAAGCCGTCTGGAAAGCAGCCCAGGAAGTCCCGAATAGCCCCCCGAGCCGCCCGAGCCCGCAGCTTCTTAAAGGGGCAGTACCCTCGCGAGAAACTTTCTCATCCAATGAGATGGGCGAATCGTAACATGGAAGGGAATAATTCAATTGGTCAGTTTAAAACAAAAGCCTTCAAGCAGGTTTTTTTTCCTTCAAACTGCCACACCAAACATAAAACTTGGCCAAATTATTCCAAAGGGTAAATCAAGAGCTTCAAAATTATATATGCTACCTCCAGATCCTCTTATAGAAGGTGAGCATATTGACATTACACAAAGCATCGAAAAGATCCCAAAAGAACTTAATAAATAAACAACTAAACTCAGCTCCTCTGACACACCTTTGCCGCAAGAAGTACAGAAATAATGTTTCAGTCAAAAATTAATAAATAGAATAACCTTGGGTCAATATAGACTGGAGGCGACATATAAAACCTAACAATTTTTCTAGTGTATATGGCTAAAGGATAGAAGAAAATTAAAGAAAAACGTTACCCTGTAAGCAGCCAAACCAATGAAATTTGGGAATGCGATACAGTTCCACATTAAGACATCTAAACTTACATGGCTATGCGAGCTTTACAGTCAGCAGAGACTTAGTCACTACAACTGATGGACACAAAGAAGCTACTCGAGCTCGACCTAAAAGCTTAATTCAGCTTTTGGGCATCTGAACCGCTCTCCAGTTCATGGACTGAACTGATTACATTTCCATTAAACAAACGGAGGTCACCTAGGTCATGCGAAACAGTGAAATTGGACATTTATGCTTCAGCGCTGGCTTCCACACAGTTGTGTTGTTGTGTCTTAGTCCTTTTAGTTCATCATCTCCCATGGTCCTATTTAGAAGAGCTATAGCTACAGTTATATTTATAGCTCTCTATATAGCTACAGCTATATTTAGAAGAGCTATAGCTCTTCTAAATCTCCAAATATACTTTTACACCAAATAGCTTCTATAGAATCTATAGTGACTGGATTCAACCTCCCTTTTCTCTGGTGAAGCACCACGTCAAACTGTATCATTACTCAGTTACTGATTAAAAGAAGGGCAACTAACTGAGACTATAAATTATTTCACTAAATCTAAGCAAAATATTCAAAACCCATAATGGGAGAACAGGGCCTGAAAGCAGTAACATGTCTCGTTTCCTCAAGAAATGAAGCTAAAAGAAAACTCCACCTCATCCAGTTAACACTACTGTGAATCTGGTTTCACCTAACACTTTTAAACAAAATAATTCTGAATACACACACCTTGAATCAGAGACACCTGCTCAGACTGCACCTCCAGACCATTCCCAGATGGGAATTCTGTCTTTATTTCACTGAAAAAGCCTCTTTCATCCTGTTTTGTCATTTTGGGGGTTTTTTTTAAACAACTTTTGTTTTACTTAGAACAATCCCCAACAGATTTGCTGCATCTCACCCGAAAGAGTCCCCTTTTGGGGAAGATGTGCCTGGTTTTAGCATTTGCTCCATTACATGAGCTCCTTCTGATGTCCAGAGAAGAATTCCTGACGAAATGAATCACTGACACATCATGTAGAGACCCAAATTCTGTTCCTAATATTCACTACAAGCAACGGACATATTATTCATAACCTCAGAAAAGCAGAGAGAATACCAGAATTCTCTCTGCTTTTCTGAGGTTATGAATAATACGTTGACATGCAAGCACAATGCTAAATTTCAAGATCTTCCTTCAGGCATAAAGGTACAAAACCTGACACCTACAGAAGTGCAAGAAAATTGATAGTTTGTACATCCCTTCTTCAGGAAGAACGAAACAACTAAAACAAACTAAAAAAAAAAAAAAAAAATAAAGACGACACTTCAATATCCAGTACACACTTACTGAATTGCAAACTGACATCGCTCTTAAAACTTATATTAAGTTGCATAACAGTGTTTGTACTACTGAGCATCTAAAGAAGAAAGAAAGCAAAACTGACTTACAAATAATTATTTCTTTAATTGAAGTATCTTGCTTAACAGTTCCAAGGAACATTCTAGAGTCTATAATACTTGAGAGTTACTTTCTTAAATAAAAAAGTGTTATCAAGTTACCCCCACTAATATCTCTGAAGTCAGTAACACCACTTTCACAGTTAGATTTGGCCATTGTATTAAAAAATAGCTTAGTTTAAATATTAATGTTCGATAAATGAAATTGAGAACAGCATAACCGTTACCTTTTTTCCCTCAAAAAAGATAGTTTATGAATCCAAAGAGCAAACCCCCCTGAAAAGTGTCTTACAATAACATACCAAGAAAATACCATGAAGCCTCTTCGAATCTCTTCTGGGACTGGTGATAAGGCACTAGAATACTCCATAATTTGTTTTAGAGTTCTTAAAAGCTTAAATTTTTCTCAGTTCTGAACTGTGTTTAAGCCTGAGGCTTAAACATAAGACCTAGTATCCCATTACTGTTGTTAGAGAGATCTCATCTTTCCAAAGAATTACTTTTTATTCCCAAAGTGCTTTGTTGTTTGTTTGGTTGGTTTTTTTAAAATACATTTACTGATTCCAAGCTAAGAAATCACTGATGTTTCAGTAGTTCCCTTTCATCTTTCCAAAGCCCAGACACTGGGCATACAACTGTGATTCTTTTTAGTACTTCCTCATGGTTAAGGCTGGAAAGAAAAAAGGAAATTCATCACACATATAATGGCACTAATTAAGAAGGACTACTTGTTTGTACCTCATTTAACCAATCAGAAGGAATAGACCCAATACAAGCGTCAGACTTGGCTAACAGTAGTAGCAAAGACATCTAAGTAAAGGAACTACACAAAGGCACGTTATTTTTCTTTCACTACTTGCTCATTCCTTCCCACTCATAATACATACATTCTCACAGACCAAGGGTCTTCAGACCAGCCCTACTTTGTATTTCCATGTTTATACAGCCCCCACTGTGATGGGTTCTAATTGAAACTTGCAACCATGAGAGATAGAAAATAAATTTGTTCTCACTTTTACCAGTGTTTTTCTATTAGGTGACAGTGCTAGAAAAATCCAACAGAAAGAGGTGCCTGCTTTCTGGTAACTGACCTGATGGAAGGGGAAAGAATGGTGTAATATTTCTGCCATACAAATTCTTATTTTTCTCCCTTTCTGAACCAGCAACCACAACTAATAAACATTTCTGATTTGAAGCACTGAATAGAAAAGACTATTTGCACATAACAATAAATATTTTACCATACTGGAAGTCTACTGAAAAAGCGAATTCAATGTTCAAAAAGATAGCAAGAAGCCCAAGACAAATTTCAAGGGCAAAATTGCTCACTGTAATCAACACTGGGGCCTCAGAAATAATTTCTGTTTTCTTTCTGCATGCTGAGAAATACTACAACAGGTTTCAGTGTTTTGTTTTATCACTTCTTATATCTTAAAAAGATCAGATATGTAGGACATTGATGAGTAATGTACTCCTCCTCCATAAAGTTCACCGAATCTTGGGTGTATATAATGCTAATCACACTCCAAATTTATCAAAAGCATCTCAATAGCAACATAATATATTTCAACGTCTGACATTTTTCAGCAAACCTTACCGAATGATGAATTTCTAGGGTATGACAAGAACAACTTATATAAAAATAACATTGGACAGACAATTCAGTTATTTCTGTTACCAAAAACATTAATTCACAACTCAATGTCTAACAAGCATTTTTATAAATTCTAATAAAATCTTGCCTTTTGCAATAAGTTTATTCACAGAAACATTTGCATGAGAAAATCACGTAAAGATTTTATGGTAATAAAATATTCCTAATGCAAGTGTTTTAATTTTGAAATACTTACTTAAAATACCTTGGTATAAGCTACCCTAAGACTTCAGTGTCACTTACAAATCATAGAAAAAACTTCCATGTTACTTACAAACCATTTAAATTCTACACACCTTCTTAGGTTTAAATTAGACTTCATGCGACAGACACCGCACAGCTAAGATTTAATTTAATTAAATACATTCAAATATGCTAATGAATTTCAGCAGTAGTTCTGAATAACAATCACAACGACAAGATAAAGATATTTTGGAAAATATAGTTACTATTTGTTTTCCTTTATTTCAATGACAAATACAACTAGTTCTTCTGCAATGGATGAAAGTCAGTAATGCCACAAATAAATAAAAACATTTGAAGAACATGGTTTATGGAGAACTTATAGACACAAATTCCTTATTTTCAAAACTATAATTAGTTTGCATAATTTATTCATCACAATAACAAAATAACAGGCAGAAATCTTTAGTTTCTGACCAAAGAATAAAATGTGGATTGTTTTTTTTTTCCCCTAATAATGCTAAAGTGATGTTTCGCAGAATCACAGAATGGTAGGGGTTAGGAAAGGGACCTTTGGGGATCATCTAGTCCAACCCCTTGCTAAAGCAGGTTAACCTACAGCAGGTGGCACAAGAACGTGTCCAGGTGGTTTTTCAATACCTCCAGAGAAGGAGACTCCACCACCTCTCTAGGCAGCCTGTTCCAGTGCTCTTCCACCCTCAAAGTAAAGAAGTTCCTCCTTGAATTTAACTTCCTGTGTTCCAGTTTGTGCCTGCTGTCCCTTCTCCTATCACTGGGCACCACTGTAAAGAGACAGGCCCCATCGTCCTGACAACCACCCTTGAGATATTGGTAAGATCCTCTCTCAGCCTTCTCTTCTTCAGGCTAAACAGACCCAGGTCTCTCAGACTTTTCTGGTAAGTGAGATGCTCCAGTCCCCTCATCATCTTCACCGCCCTCTGCTGGACGCCCTCTAGTAGTTCCCTGTCTCTCTTGAAAGGGGAAGCCCAGATCTGGACACCATACTCCACATGTGGCTTCACTAGGGCAGAGTAGAGGGGGAGGAGAACCTCCCTCAACCTACTGGCCACACTCTTCCTAATGCATCCCAGGAGACCATTGGCCTTCTTGGCCACAAGAGCACACTGCTGGCTCATGGTTAACTTGTTGCCCACCAGAATTCCCAGTTCCTTCTCCACGGAGCTGCCTTCCAGCAGGTCAACCCCTAACCTGTACTGGTGCATGGGGTTACTCTTTTCCAGGTGCAGGACTCTACACTTGCCCTGTTGAACTTCACTAGGTTCCTCTCCGCCCAGGTCTCGGTGAATGGCAGCACAGCCTTTTGCTGTGTCAGGCAGGCTTCCTAGTTTTGTATTATCAGCAAGCCTGCTGATGGTACACTGCGTTCCTTCATCCGGGTCATTGATAAATATGTTGAACAAGTCTGGACCCAGTACTGACCCCTGAAGAACACTGCTAGCTACAGGCCTCCAGCTAGACTCTGCGCTGCTGATCACAGCCCTCTGAGCTCTGTCATTCAGCCAGTTCGCAATCCACCCCACTGTCTGCTCATCTAACCCACGCTTCCTAAGCTTACTTACGAGATTGTTATGGGAGACAGTGCCAAAAGCCTTGCTGAAGTCGAGGTAGACAATATCCACTGCTCTCCCCTCAAGCACCCAGCTAGTCACACCACCATCGAAGGCTATCAGATTGGTCTAGCATGATTTCCCCCTGGGGAATCCATGTTGACCACTTCCGATACCCTTCTTCTCCTCCACATGCTTAGAGATGACGTGCAGAATGAGCTCTTTTCATCAACTTTACAGGGATGAAGGTGAGGCTGACTGGCCTGTAGTTTCCTGAGTCATCCCTTGCCCTTTTTGAAGACTGGAGTGACATTGGCTTTCCTCCAGTCCTCAGGAACTTCTCTGGTTCTCCATGACCTTTCAAAAATGATGGAGAGTGGCTTAGCAATAACATCTACTAGCTCCCTCACCACTCATGAATGCATCTCATCAGGGCCCATGGATTTGTGGGTGTCCAGTTTGCCTAAATGATCTCTAACTCAATCCTCCTCAAACAAGAGAGAGTCTTCCTTCCTCCAGACTTTGTCTCTCACTGCCAGGGACTGGGATTCCTGAGGGCCAGACTTAGCTGTAAAGACTGAAGCAAAGAAGGCATTCAGTACCTCCACCTTCTCTGTATCCTCCATCACCATGGCACCCACTTCATTCAAAAGTGGGCCCCCATTTACCCTAGTCTTCCTTTTCCTACTGATGTACCTGAAGAAGCCCTTCTTGTTGTCTTTGACATCCTTTGCCAGAATTTAATTCTAAGAGGGCCTTAGCCTGCCTTGATGCATGCCTACAAACTCTGGCAACACTCCTGTATTCCTCCCAAGTGGCCAGTCCCTTTTTCCATATACTATAAACTTCCTTCTTCCATGTGAGTTTTTCCAGAAGCTCCTTGCTCATCCATGCAGGTCTCCTGTCTCCTTTGCTTCATCTTTTCTTTTTGCGAAAGCAGTGAAATCTAGACTAAATTCCCAGAACAAAATCAATTGCCAATCAGTAACACTTCTTTAATCTTTTAGTTCTACTGATACATTTATCTACTATCAATGAGCTTTTATTAATTTCTTAAAATAATATGACAGGCACCAGGCATATGTATAAATTAATAAAAGTAGCTCCATAATGTTTTAGTTTCTGCTTGAGATAAAGGATGTGTAATGTATTTTCTAACTTTAAAAACCGCTTAAGTAAAAAAGATCATTCCCCCACCCCAGAGCAACTAAAAGACTTTATAGATAAAGCTATAAATAGATAGAATTGACAAAGTAACATGTTCAAGTTCTATTTTTAAGTTTACTTTTTGTATGTTTTGCCATCATTTGTAACAGACCTTCCTTACTCAAAAGTAGGAATATACTTAGAGCAAAGAAGCTCCATGTCTTCTTCCCATGAGATGCCAATAATCCTTTGAACTGGGTAAACTCTACTTCTCTTTCCTTTCTCAAAACAGTTAATCTTTGAGAATTGCAGCTTCCCAAAATAATTTCTCAGGAACATTCTTATGCTAGGTTTTCACTGCTGCCTATTCTTTTATTGTGTATATACACTCTTCAGAGTACTAATATTTACAGTGAATACAGAAGAATAGAAATACATTATTAAGATTTTATCAATACCTGTAGGAAATGCTGCCCAAGCAATAGCAGGGGATGTAGTCTGCTTTTCACCATTCCCAAACTCGTAACTCTCTGCTGCCTAGAAACATTAAAAAATTGTTACATATTTTACAAAACGCTATAAAATCCTATAAAAGTAGTTGAAAATAAATTTCAAAATTAAGTCATTCAAATAACATACCTCAAATCCTCCAAAGTCGTCATCATCCATCTTTCAACTGGTACTGGAATGCAGCAAAAACCTTGATTTAAAACAAAAAAAACCCGCTTAATTGTTATATGCCCTGTACTCACGAAATAGCAATAGAAACTCAGTAAGACCAAAAGTATGGTGTCAGTTTTAAAGGACGGACATGGGTAGAACAAGTCACTGTGGTCAAACCTAAAAGCCCAGCAGTACGCACTAATACAGTGCTCTACACTGCAGGAAAATGGGTATATTTCACCGGCCAATCTCATATGAGAAATGTGCTGATTTTATAAGCAACTAAGTCAAAAGAGAAAATGACTCATGTATTTGTATTTCAGTTACAGGTCAGATGAGATCTTCACTTGGATACAACTGCTACCTAGCCCATCTATGTGCTCTTGATAACCTCATCACACTCTCATTTAGAAATTCAGTCTTTCATCCAAGTACTCATTCTCCCCAGGTTACCTGAAGTTCTCCTAATTTACAAGTTCTACAAAAGGTCAAAGGATCTAAATAAGAACTTCTTCACATAGAGGATGCAAGGGCTAAAACTGCAAGATCTCTCTTAAGGACTTTTTTATTGATCAAGATGAATGAAGAAATTGGGTATTTTACAATGATAAATATTTTAATATCTTCAAGGAAAAAGATAAGCACTACCCATGGATATTGTCAAACATCTTTTGAAAGTAAGATTCTAGAAAAATCTTTCCAAGATAGGAAAACAGAAAGATGATACTTTACAAGCTGTATCTATTGCTCTCAAGTACCACAGTCAACTCCCCAGTACCTCAGCAAATGGTACTGACAACAGCAAATAACCTGGTTTGGATACATATTAAAAAAAAAAAAAAAAGTCCAGGAAGTGGGATTTCTAGCCATCAGTTTCCAAAATTAAGAATTTTCTTCATTCAATTTAATGCAATCATAATCTACCATGTATTTCGCAGTTTTGTGTTTATGATTTAAAATAAAAAAATATTTTCCATTGTTAAGCTGCTTTCTCAAATCAGCACTGTGATTACATCCAAAAAGATTTCCTGCTTTTCCCATCTCCTCTTAGCTGTCTGGCAACATCAGCACAAACAGCAACTTAGAAAAAGATTGTGGTGAATTTCTGGAAATTTTTCTGCTACCGCAGAGGTTCTCTCCTAGGTTTCATGGAGGGGCTGATTTAGATTTTACAAACTGATTAGCATTTTTGAGTTGTAGCCCTGAATTCTGTGGCATTTTGATATATTTATAGTTAAATTGCAGTTCCTTTTACAAAAACGCAGGGTAAGCTATTCAGCTAATGAAAGTAACTCAAGATATACTTGGCTGTTCAAAGAAGGGTATTATATATATTTAAAAAGAGAAATCATTCTGATACTGAATGAAGAGTGATCCAAAAAACTTTTAGGGTCTTTGTACAATGTAAAGTTAAATGGTTTCAGTTAAAATAGACTATAGGCTGGAGATACTTTTATTACTATGAAAGGACATGCTCAGAAACAGAATTCAAAGGGTTTGGAGGAAATCTCAAAATTAAAGTATTAAAATGTCAGAAGAGGACACTTTCAGCTTATATCCACTGCTGAAAATCGCTACCAAGAAAGACTTCAATTCAAACACACATCTTCCAAATTTTAACAAATTAAGTTCCAAGTTCTTATTGATGAACTTAGTTTAAATCACCACTAAGCAGATAGCTTTCATTAAAGAAGAGTATTATCCAATATTCTCAGGTGGTGTAAGAACTAAATATCTTTTTAGGGACTGCAAGGGGGTTTTTGGTTTTGTGCAGGATAGGTTTTGTGCTGTTTTATTTTTTAAGAGAGAAAGAAGGTAATTGGGTATTTTTCCCATCAGTGTTAACCAGTCAAACATCCATGCATTCCATCAACATTCAGAACTTTAATATGTAATTCAAGAAAATAACACATGCACACAGAAATGATAGCAATGGAAGTTGTATAGACAGAATACAACAGCAATGCACTAAACACCTGAGAATGTCAATGTATTAAACGCTACCTACTCTTTTACGCCATCCAAGAGACTGATTTATACACGTACTGCAAAATGCAGCATTGAAATAGCAATAAGAGCAGTCAGATGGAGAAATAGAGGCTTTAGAAAGGCAAATAGGTATTTTATCTATACACCGTGTATCACATCAACAGGTCTAACAGGCTCTACCCAAAGTCACTTCAAAGAACAACAGCAGATTTTCTCCCCGAAGAGCAAGAGACATTACTCCCATTGTCTCAAAACTGGTTATGTCTCAATCAGAGAAAGTATATTATGTACTCAGCCCTGTATTTTAAAAAGACAAATTGGAACAAGTTCAGAGGAGTCAAACAGGAATTAACAGCAATTTTGGAAAGGTATACTAAAATGGAGAGGCTTTTCTTCTTTTATAATTAAAAAAGGTAAACAAAAATATCTATAAAATATGAAAAACAATGTTATAAGATGTGATTAACTACTTTCATTTATCAACAAATGCAGCACTGACATAAGGCAGTAAAGGATAGAAGCTTCTGTAGGCAAAAAGTGTGTTCAATCCTAGCAAGGATTTCCAGGAAGGCAACATAAAACCCTATGAGAAAATTTCTAACAACCTATGCATACATAAAACAGAAGTAACTTTTGATAGAGAAAAAGGATGTAGGGCAGAAGAAAAAACAGAGAAGAACCTGTTATTGAATTCATCCTCTTTGTTATTACACTTTATATACAGTGTTCATAGGTCTGGTAATGTTCACAAAAGAATTTTGACCTAAGATTACCTTACCACAAATTTTAACACAGACGTTTCACGGCTGTAACAGCATGATTCATCTATGAATTATTCCGCACACCATTTAAAGAGAATAAAAGACCAACTGACTCCAAGCAAGTCTCAGTAGTACCAATGGTCTTTTCACGCCTAACTACTAATCCTCCAATTTCTAGTTCTTCAGAGATCCCACAGAAATTCTAGGATAAGTGATTCTCATTCAGCTGAGGAAGACTGTTTGCTATTTGTCTATGTATAATATATATTCATACATATACAGGCACCTATGTTTTCAAAAAAAACCTAAGTATTTAGTCCATCAAAAAGAAATCCTGATTTGTTTACATGCTTTGTTTGCTGTAGGAAAAAAAACCCCAAAAAAGCAGGAAGCAAATCAAGATAGAAAGCATGGATTAAGTCCTGAGGGATGCTGCCATAAGGCACTTCAAAACCTCAAAAGTTCAGGTGCTCTTTTCAAAGAGTGCTACTGCAAGAGCTCTTACTAGGAGATGTCTTCGCAAAAAGATGTTTCATCTTGCATGGAAAGAAAAATGTGCTTTCTGCAAGAAGGTAACAGGGCCATATCAATGTTTTAAGAAATGTTTAGAAAGATAATCAAGCCTATCTTTAGCAAGGAGTCCTTCACAGCCCTCAAAAGCACGCATGCATTTAGCTCTAAAAAGTGTTTGAATAATACATTACAAACTTCATTCATAACAATGCTGAAAATATGACCAAATACACGATTTCTCAATTCCATCCCTTATTTTGGTGATGGAAATGCATTTCTGGTGTAAATAAAACAGAAGAAGAACTAGCTTAACATGTCACATAGAACTGCAACAACTTTGGAAGCAGCATTTTTTTAATCAATCTTCCAAAATGGGTTATCAGACTTTGCTTTCCTCACAGACTAGGAACATTATTTGTGGCACCGGAATAGGAAAGAATACATTAAGTACTAATGATCTGTGGAAGGATTTAAAAAACAACACAAAAAAACCAAAACAACCCACACAGTCTCACCATGACTAAATGTGGTCTCTTAAAATATGCCCGATACTAGAATTAAGTAACTGTAAAATTGGGCAACAAGAAGTCAACCTCAAAATTACAGATTCATAGAAATCATGGTTGGAAAAGATGCAGTAGGTCATCCAGCCCAGGCCGTTTCCAAAATATTACAGTTCTAAAGACAGTCATGTCCTACAAGGCTTGAGAAGCTCTCCAGTCACACTCCTGCGCAAAGAAGGAAACTTGTCATGGATCACGAATACATAAGCCACGGCACTTTCAGTAGATTTTATCAACAATATCAACAAGTCATACATTAATTTAGGCCAGAATTCAGACCAGCAGGCCATTCAGTACATTAATTCAAACCATCAGGTCATTCAATAATCCAAGCTCCTACTCAAAAAAGGGTCAACACTGCATTCAGATCAGGTTGCTCAAGACTTCCTTCTCCATGACTGATAATAATGCCTGATGAATATATTCACAGACAGCTGTGCATATCTGAGATGCTTGCAAGCTCTCCTAAATGCAGTCACCAAAGCGTGACCCACGGCTTCACATAGATCACGAGAACTTCATGAAATGCACTTACCTAACAGACATGGAAATCATGGTTTTACACACAGGAAGATCAGGAGCCATTCACAAGGAATAAGACAGAAAAATATAAGTTGGAAAACAGCCTCTCTTCATTCCAACTGTTAGGAGTGGAAGGAATGCTGTAATCCCACAAGAAATCCCAGTACTCTTCATATCCAAAAGGCAAAATTGGTACAGAGACCAAACAGTGAATTAAGAAGGAGTCTTCATTCACTTAAAAGTCTTTCTCTGGTTAGAGAGAATTCAAATTAATCAAGTCTTGATCTATTAATTTATAAGTCAAATACAAATTTGCCTCAGTAGTAAAGGCAACTAATTTTGCCAGGTACATTCAACTGGACAATATATTACCCGGCCTGTAATTTTAAGTAAGTTATCTAACTTACTTGCAGAATTTTGTACGTTTTAAAGGAACAACTTACAGAGCCCACTGCTGTTTTGTCAGAACAGTATGTATAGAGCTGCCTGAGGGTGGGGCTACTGCATCTGTATTTCTGGCAAACACAGTCGGTGGTTAAACCCCTACCTATGACAACGTATTGGTTTTACTTGCATGTTTATGCTTCCTAAATGACTCATTCAATGTTTTCAATCTAGGACAGCTTATTAGCCATTTCTTCAGTGGACATCACATAGACCGCATTATCTGAAGACTAAATCTTTGGCCGAAACTGCAGGCTCCAATGCGCCTATCCAAATTAAGTATGAAGTTAAAAAAACAATGATAAAATAAAAAGTAGTAATTTAGGAAGCATACATACTGGCAATACATTTGTGATAAAGAGAAGAACAGATGATAAACTTACCACAAAGGTCTAATCAGCTCACATGCCGCGAAAACTCCAAGCACCTCTCCACAATTTTAAAATTGGCACAAACTTTCTTCTTTTTACCCAGCTGATGCTGACTTTTCTCCTAATACATATCAATAACAGCTGAAGGATAAGCATATGTCATCTGAACAACTTATAGCAGCTACTAAGTCATGAATTAGAATTTTCTTACTACAGAATACACATATCCTAAAGGATACATAGCCCAAGAAAGAACAGAATATGAATGTACAGCCTAATGGAAACTACAAGTAAATTTAAAGCATCTGTAAATATTTCTAAAATAAATAAAATTTACGTTTCTCCCTTCACTCGTGCTTGGGATCTCAGCATTAAAAGTAACCTGTTTAATAAGACTTAGACAATAAACAGAGGAATTGTTTTCAGTTGTTACGGCCAGGAATTCAGTGGCATGAAAAACAACATTACCTAAGACCACTGTCAAAACAAAAATTAAACAATAGCTACTGGAAGATTTGTTTGGTTTGGGGGGTTTTTTGGTTTGGTTTGGTTTGGGTTTTTTTGAGATTGAGGAATTCTAACTTCCCTTCCTAGCTATAAAGCTAAATTCTTCTAGCTTATCTGTCAGGTATCAAGTTCTTAAAATGGTAGCTGTAACAAGGTACTGAAGTGTAGGTAACTTATTTTTCCTTCAGAATGAAAGAAATGATGATGCAGTATTTCTCAATCCTTCAATTCGATGGAGAGTTCAAACCTTTTAGACTTTTTATTTGTGTAACTTCCAATTCTGTAATTTGCTTTATAGCAATATCTTGTTTGCAGGGACAAGCTTCTGCAGATTTCCTGCCGTGCCCCCTTACTACGGCAGCTGACTATACAATAAATTTGAATGGAACTTCCTACAAAGATAGCATGATCCATGTGGTTAATAGTGGTTTGTTATGTAATGAATAGAGTTCACAGTCTTGTTACAGAAAAACAGTATTCTGTATTGGTTTTAATGGGAAAGCTCTTAACAGCTCCTTAATCCTGCATCAAATTTTCAGTATTTATCACCTATATCTAACAAGGAAAGGACAAAATTGAGCAGGTGCTAACATCATAAAACCATAAGGAAACAAGAACAGAGGGAAATTTAGGACTGTCTTTCAATTTAAAAAATTAGACTGTATTAGTAATTACAATAAATATAATTTAAAAATTAAATCTTGGAAGTAACAAAGTTAACATAAGACTTCCGTAAGAAATTAAGAGTTTGTGCCAAAACGATAATAAATTCTTTATATAAGAAGAAATTAGGCTAATTATTTCCTCATAGATACTCAAAATTCTTCAACTATTAAGAAATATGCTACTTCAAGTGCTCATTAATGCATCTCCAATATTTTTTAATGAGAGATCTATTAGACTTCTGGCTAGAACCAAAGGTAAACATTAGGAAGATCTTTTAAGAAGAAACAGAAATACAAGTTTTTTATCATTTCAGAGAATAAAATGCCCAAATAGAAGTTGGAAATCCACTTAAGTTTTCTACTCTTAGAAAGGTGGGGGATTTTACAGGTCTTAATTTTTTATTTGGGTTGTTTGGGGTTTTTTAAAGTCACAAGGCAAACACAGCTTCAAAATTTTAAGAAAAAGGAGAAAATTTACCTCTTTCGAAAGTACCATTTATTATCTGAACCAATGAACTTATCCCAAACGCCTAAAGCATCCACATATCTCCATGTTAAGAGCTGCAAATTTTGGTAAGATTCTATATCCTGTATGATATTTCATACCTAGCTTCATGAGTAATTTTGAAATAACACTACTTATATGCAACAGTGCTGTACATAATAAAACAGCAGCAAAGACTGTAGAATTTGTATCAGTTTCACATAACAAGAACAACTTATGCAAGACTTGTATAACTGTCTTTCCCACTTTTATTTTAAAAAGCATTTCTAGAAGAATAACGAAGCACAGCATATGATTAAACACCAATAAATGTACCTTGTATAAGCATCCTAAGAGTGGTGAAATGTTCAACAACTGCATAAAAATCACGAACAAATTGAAACTTCTTTAGCTGGATATAGTCATTGTTAAAGAAATTAGAATAAAAATATTCATTACAAATCATATTCTCATCTGGAAAGAACTGAGTTAATATGAGCAAAAATCTCTGAAATGCCACAAAAATAGGTATTAAGATAATCCACAAAATCAATTCCACAAAAATTTGTGGTTTAGAACTTGTTGATCCTTTTCTTCAGCATACACTTCTGGCTTTTTTAAACAGCGTTTAAAGCAGGAAAAAGCCATAAAGTGCAAATGCCAAGTCCATTTCACTTCCCTAGGTCAGATACAGCTTCACAAAAAAGAAAGCAAGAGTTCCATTTTTACCCACAAGAAGAAAGGGGGCTCTGATAGCTCCTACAGAGAAAGCAAGTACTGGTTTTCAAATTCCACTAAGACGTAGGGAGCTAAAAAACCAGCACAGCCCTATGTGGAAAATGCATTCAAGAACTGGCAATTCCTCACATGTATCCTAGAAAAAACTGACATCAGACAACTAGCAAAACCATGTTCTGTGCAATCTGATCTCCGAAAAGCTATTAAGAAATGTATTTGTAAAAGGTATGGTGCACTGAAGAAATTTAGAATGGTATTCTGTGAGTGACAGAACAGAAGGATATAGACTGTGAGCAAAAGAAATTACTAGTGGGGAAAAAAAGTACAATATTAGATAGAAGCTGTCTGACTTTTACTCATTGTTCCTGAGCTTCACATATATGTAAAATCACCAAATATGTTGCATGCATTTATGTATAGGAAAGAATAAATATAAATTGGGAGAGACGTGCTTTCTCCAAGATCAATAAAAAGGTGTGAACCCGAAGCCAACGTCTAAAATACCACTCTGCTTCCTGAGGTAGAGATCTACCACATGCATGTACCATTTTTGTCTCTCTACTGGACTGCAACTCCTTGCACACATGGGGATTCCATGTGTAACCACAAGTACTCAGAGGACAGCATCATTCAGGAGAAAAGACTTTGCAAGTATCACAGTGGAACTTTTAGAACATATTCTAAGTTAAAAAGCTGAAGACAGAAAAAGTTTGTATACTTTGGCTTCCAAATGTCTTAGTCGACGAGATATATCTGTGGCCAGGAAAAAAAAAAACAAAACAAAACACTCTAACAAGACAAGTATGGATTTAATTCCAGAGGGTTACCTATTGATGTGAGTAATTGCAATAACACATGTACTTCTTGACTGAGAATCTTTTTTACAGTTTTGCCTATGATTTTTTTGTCAGATTCTCCCAACTTTAAGAATTTTCCACTTAGTAAATACCAACTTTTTCATTCTAGATATTCAAAGATGAGTTCAAATAAAACCTTATCAACTCCAGCAGAACTATCACATTACCATATTATACAGTTAATTTCTTTGTCTCCAGAATCTAGACACTTTCTCAAGACTTCATTCTAAGAACTTCAGTAACTCAGTATTTTATAGAAAGTCCTTCCAAGGTCTTCAGTCTTCACCATAATTGATTTCTTGTGACCAGAACATGGAAAGACTAGTTTTTGTTTCATTATAAAAATAAAGAATCACTCAGTTAACTGATTTTTAAATTTCTCTAATGTCCCTCTATAAACTTTCTCTATCACAAATATGTTTTTACTTCCAAAGCCACACTCTTTTACAAAATCTACCTAAACTGCTGTGAGAATTCTGACAAAGCTGATACAATTCAAACATATTGTGCTTTCTCAAGGAAAAACTTCTCCCCTTACCAAGCCTTCACCCCACCTACTCCCAAAAAACCCTTAAAAAGTAGCTTGAATTAAACTTAACATTTCTGTTATGCACAGCTAGGCAATACAATATACCTATAATTAATCAGCAAGAAGTCCAGATCAATCATCTCTGCAATCCTTATTTGAATAATTATAATCAGAAGCCCTGGAAATTAGTTTGTATTCTACAAAAAGCTAAGAAAAGTGTGACATCATCCATTAACTATGTCACAAAGATCAGACAACAACAGCCCTGCAAATGCCTGAGCAAAAGTGACCACAGTAGGCTAAAAACAAACTCTCATATTTCAAGTATTCCTATTGTACTAGAGACCACAAAATGAGACACAGTTCTCTAGAAGACAGAGCCAGGCTGTTCTCAGAGTTGCACAGGGATTAGGACAAGATCCATAGGACAGGATTCAGAATAGTGAAAATTCTGTCCAGATATTGGAACCGGCTGCTCACAGACTTTGTGGACTTTTCATCCCTGAAGACATTTAGAACTCAACTGGACAGAGCTATGAACCACCTGCTCTAACCAGACCTGCTTCAGCAGAGGTTTGGACTAGAAAATCTCCAGATGCCCCTTCCATATGATTCAATATGATTCTATGATTCAATGCTTTCAGTTTTACCCAGAATAATATAGTAAAGCTTGGGTTTTTTTTTTAAAAAAAAAATCAAACTAAAGGCTGTTAAAAAACGGTGAATCCTCCTTTGAGATTGTTCTTCAGATTGTTCTGCTAACTACTTTAAGGATTGGGTTTGCTAATGACGAACGAACTTCATGAGAGAAAAAATGTCTTACACAAACCTCCGTGCTCAGAGATGTTTTTTTTGAAGAAGGCTGAGGTAAAATTAGCACTGAAAAATCTTGCTAAGAAAAAAATGGTATGGGGATGTTTCCTCTCTGAATGTAATAAAAACCTGAATTTATTCAAAACTCTCCTTAAAAATTCAATAAATTGCATGACTTGACTAATAATATGGTCATCATGGCTTGGCTTCGCGGACAAAGATTTGGGAAGGGCTTTAAACGTGAGTACACCCTTCAAGCCTGCGCGGTGGATTTTTTAGGTGAGGCGCAGCGTGCGCGAGACTGGCCCCACCCTTTACACCTGAGGTTCATCTGCCAGGGCCTAGCGAGCTTGGACGGTGACAGCGAAGTCCTCAGGTCGTAGGTTTGGTTAGAGTATCCTTCTCTTAGATGGATGGCCTTACAGGGCTAAACGAGCTCCATCTGCCCGGGTTTGGAGTTAGAGTTGTCCTTCTCCTAGGATGGTTGCCCGAAGGCTAGTGAGCCCATCCTGCCCGTGGACACACTTTGTCTGACCCTTCAGTTGAGACCTGTCTGGCTTGGGAGACCCTACCGGAGGCATATGCCACCACCAGCATAGCTCTCAACTTCACAAGGGCACGCAAGCTCTTTCCCCACGGCAAGGGGGTGCCCGTGAAAGAGAATAATATGGTAAGGCATCTACAAACTGCAGTTCTTTTTTTCAAAAAGAAAAGTCTAACGCTTCATAATGGATGGATGGCTTTCTGAGTCCGTTTCAGTAGTTTCAGTCTGTACCTTTCTCTTGGCTTTGATAGGTACAATGCTTTGTTATTTAGCGCTTCCCTCTCAAGAGAAGAGCTGGATATCAATTCCAAACGTTTCATGCAACTGGGCACTCCAACTACACGCTTAATTTTTGTTAAAGTTCTTCGTCATGTAACAACCTTTTTACTTGGAAGCAAATTAATGGTACAGAAACGCCCACAGTTATAGGGTGTACAGGAATGCTAAGACATACAGCGGTCTTCTAGATCGGTGCTCGATAAACTTAAGAATTTTTAAAGGTTTAAAAGGGTCATAGGTATTTCAAATGCATGGCCACTTAAAATATTATTAAGCTTCAAGAACTCAGACTAACAACTGAAATACTTCTGCTTCTCAATTCGCCTGTTAACTATCCCATGTTGCTAAATGAAACAATTCTTCCTCCTTGCAAATCACACTAATGTGGTTTACTAGAACTTAGAAAGAGGTGCTTGTATGATGAAGGGAGAAGCTTTTGAAGAGGAAAAACCACAAGGTTCTGCCACAAGGGAACTTTGTCACAGAATTATATATCTGAAAATAGAAAGTTTGACACAATCTTAATAACAGTTAGAGCATCATAGGAACACAATTTAATATAACAACACGTCAAACAAAAATATAAATCCTTGAATACATGCTCATAGGGATGTGTGGTAACTTGTACAAATAAATGTCATTAACGTTAATAAAGGAGTGACAAGTCACAGAAGCTTAGAATTATTTTGGTTGGAAAAAACCTTTAAAATCATCAGGTCCAGCCATTAACCCAGCACTGTGAAGTCCACCACTAAACCATGTCCTTAAGCATCACGTCCACAGGTCTCTTAAGGGATGATGACTCCACCACTGCCCTAGGCAGCCTGTTCAATGCCTTACACCACCTTTGGTGAAGAAATTTTTCATAATATCCAACCTAAACCTCTCCTGGCACAATTGAGGCTATTTCCTCTCATCCTATTTCTTCTTACTTGACCAAAGAGACTAACCCCCACCTCACTAAAACCTCCCTTCAGGTAGTCGTAGAGAGCAGTAAGTGTCCCCTCACCCTCCTTTTCTCCAGACTGAAGAATCACAGTTCCCTCAGCTGCTCCTCATAGGACTTGTTCTCTAGACCTTTCAACAGTTTGTTGCTCATGTTTGGACACGCTCCAGCACCTCAACATCGTTGTAGTGATGGGCCCAAAACTGAACACAGGATTCAAGGTGAGGCCTCACTAGTGCCAAGTACAGGGGACAATCACTTCCCTCCTCCTGCTGGCCACACTATTGTTGATACAAGCCAGGATGCTGTTGGCCTTCTTAGCCACCTGGGCACACTGTTGGTTCATATTCAGCCACCTATCGACCAACACCCCCCAACGTGTTTTTTCTCTGGGCAACTTTCCAGCCACTCTTCCCCAAGCCTGTAGCAGTGCAGAGGGTTGTCGTGACCCAGGTGCAGGACTCAACACTTGGCCTTGTTGAAAAACTGGCCTTGGTCCATTGATCCAGCCTCTCCAGATCCCGCTGTAGAGCCTCCCTATCTTCAAGCAAATCAACACATACACCCAACTTGGGGTCAACTGCAAACTTACTGAGGGTGCACTCAATCCCTTCATCCAGATCATTGATAAAGATGTTAAAGAGGACGGGCCCCAGTACTGAGCCCGGGGGAGCACCACTTGTGACCAGCCACCAACTGGATTGAACTCCATTCACCACCACTCTCTGGGCCCGGCCATCCAGCCAGTTTTTTGTCTAGCAAAGCGTACGCCCATCCAAGCCATGAGCAGCCAGATTCCTCCAGGAGAATGCTGTGGGAAATGGTGTCAAAGGCTTTACTGAAGTCCAAGGTAGCAACATCCACAGCCCGCCCTTCATCTGCTAAGCAGGTCAACTTATCATAAAGAAGATCAGTTTAGTCAAGCGGGACCTGCCTTTCCTAAACCCATGCTGACTGGGCCTGATCACTCAATTGTCCTGTACACGCCACACGATGGCACTCAAGATGATCTGCTCCACAGCCTTCCCTGGCACCAAGATCAGACTGACAGGCCTGTAGTTTCCAGGATCCCAAGGAGTCTGGCCCTTCTTGTAGATGGGTGTCACATTTGCTAACCTCCAGTCAACTGGGACCATCCCAGTTAGCCAGGACTGCTGATAAATGAAGGGAAGCAGCTTGATGAACCCATCCAGCCCCATGTGTCTAAGTTGTGTAGCAGGTCACTAACCATTTCCCCTTGGATTGTGGGGGGCTTCATTCTGCTCCCTCTGCCTGTCATTCAGCTCAGGGCACTCAGAGAACAACTGGTCTTACTATTAAAGTCTGAGGCAAAGAAGGCATTCAGTACCTTAGCCTTTTCCTTGGCTTTTGTCACTGTGTTTCCGCTCGCATCCTATATTGGATGGAGATTCTCCTTAGCCCTCTTTTTGTTGCTAAATGTATTTATAAAAATATTTCTTATCATCTTTTACGGCAGCAGCCAGATTAAGTTCTACTTGGGCTTTGGTGCTTCTAATTTTCTCCCTACATAAACGTCACAACATCTTTGTAGTCCTCCTGACTGGCCTGCCCCTTATTCCATAGGCCACAGACTTCCCTTTCTTCCAGAGTTTCAGCCAAAACTCTCTGTTTAGCCAGGACTGTCTTCTAGCCCCCTGGTTCATCCTTCAGCATGTGGTGACACCCTGTACCTTAAAGATTTCCTTCTTGAATAATGTCCAGCCTTCCTGGACTCTTTTCCCCTCCAGGACTGTCTCCAAGGGACTCTTGTCAGCCAGACCTCTAAACAGGTCATAGCCTGCCCTCTGGAAATCCAAGGTGGCAGTTCCACTAACTTCCCTCCTTACTTCTCTGAGAGTCAAAAACTCTATCTTTGCAATCACTATGCCCAAGATGGCCTCCAACCTTCACATCACCCTCAAGTCCTTCTCTGTTTACAAACAACAGGTCCAGTGGCTCCCTCACCAGCTGTGTCAGGAAGTTGTCTTCCACACACTCCAGGAACCTCCTGGACTGTTTCCTCTCTGCTGTATTGCATTTCCAGCAGAAATCTGGTAAGTGGAAGTCCCTCCCATGAGGACAAGTGGTAGGGAGACTTCTTGGGAGACTTCTCCCAGCTGCTTATAGAATGTTTCACCTGCCTGTTGATCCTGGTTGGGCAGTTTATAACAGACTCCCACCATGGTATCTGCCTTCTTGGCCTTCCCCCTGATTCTTACCCATGAACACTCAACCCTATTGTCACCATCATTATGGTCAAGACAATCAAAACACTCTGTAACACGAAGGGCCACTTCCCCACCTCTCCTCCCTGGCCTATCCCTTCTGAAGGGTTTACAGTCGTCCAAGCAGCACTCCAGCTGTTCATCTCTCCATGTTTCTGTGATGGTAACTATGTCATAGTTTTGCTGCTGTACAACGGCTTCCAGCTCCTCCTGTTTATTGCCCATGCTGCGGGCATTGGTGTAGATGCACTTCAGCTGGACTATTGATCCCATCACCTTTTTGAGGGGAGCAGCTCTAATTCCTATGAGAGTGTTCTCAGGCACTTCTATGGTTTCTAACACATCAATAACCCTTGTGTCTTTGCTGATACATGGAACTTCATCTTCTGCCTCCACCAAGATGGCAGATGGACCTCACTAGCACAACATCCCACAGACCTTGATGTTCCGCTTCCAGGATTATCTCCAGTGAGCCTGGTTTTAACCTTTGCCCCTTCAAGTCTAGTTTAAAGCTCTTTCAATGAGCCCTGCCAACTCATGAGCAAATATTTTTTTTCCCCTTTTGCAACAGGCATACCCTGTCAGTTGCCAGTAGGCCTTATATATTAAGAAGGAATATATATTTTTTCCCCATAATGGATATGATTTTTTTTTAAAAAAAAGAAACAAGATAATACTAGATTTTTGGCATCATACACTGCCTAGGAAAATTTAGTGCTGAATGAATCACTGATTCTAAAAACCACTTCCACCAGAAAAATAATATTTCATTTAAAAAAATAAGCTTAAAAATCCTCCTGGATATGTAGTTAAAATGATGCTTTTTCCTCTTTATTAAAATAGTAAAGGTCCAAATATAAAGGATGTTCAGTAAACCTGGTAGTTAAATATTATAAAAGGGATATTGTTTTCCTTTAACTTGTGTATAGACAGTTTGCAAAAACTCTAAAATGTTAGAGTTTACAGAGTATTATTCTATCTTTATGTTAGAAAAGCTGACAGGTGGACATGGATACATGAAAAAAACATAAATATTACGCAAAACAGGATGTGATATCAAATATACTAAATAAAAATAAAGATCATTCATTTATTATTCCTGTATGTCTCCTAATAGACAGGACAACTCACTCTTCCAATTAATAAAATTCCTCCCCTCAGGTTCCTCCAAACCGTGGAAGTACAGTACTTGTCAGAGGGACATGGTAATAACTTGAGGCAAGAAAAAGGTATTAACCTATTTCCCTGACATAAGATGATATTATCAAAAAGAGTAAGAATTATGTTTCAGATTTAGTGATTTTTAAATGCCTCAGTTGCTAGTCTTGAAACAGAACACCTTAAATAACTGTAATAATATTCTTCCTCCTCCTGTCTACCAACCACCTACTGGAAATTCAGATTCTATGAAAGTTTAATACAAACACTGAAATAAAACATGACTGGTCATTTTAAAAACTTTTAATCCTGTGTTTTGCAAGCTCTGTATAGCTTCTGTTAGAAGCAAAAATGAGCAGGCATTACTCCCTCCCACACAGAAAAAAGAATGCAACATCATTTAGCTTTTTCTCCACTTACTAATACATGAAGATTTGATGACTGTTTGTTTACACATCAAATAGATGAATTCTACTTTTCATACTCTTCTAAAGAGAAGGTTCAATTCATGGAGAAGCAACTCAAGATGTGATTTTATTTTCATATGACTCTTTGAAGCAAACAGGAAAGACTTCACATTGTCCAACTCTCAACCCTTAAACAAGTAAAAAAAAAAAAAATCTAATTTGCATTCCAACAGAAAATATTGCTGACAGAATGTCTGTGCACATTATCTCTCCTTTTTTCTTCTTCAGTTTTGGTCTACTCCTAAGCATGTAACACAACACTTTCATCATATGACCTCTGACCAAATGGTTATTATCATAATTGAATGTTCTCTGTTGCAATCAAGAAAAATATATTTACTTCTCACATAAAAGGTTGATTGCCATTAATGCCTTTGTAATATGAGGAGGAAGCTGGGAGCAGAGATGACAGATCAGGCCGGAATGAAAATGGGATTAGGCTCCACACCTAAGCCCTTTTCTTTTCAATCAGAACATGAGGCTTTAAAATAATTCCTTCCTCCAAGTTGACTCTTTATACCTACTACGCATTTCCAGAACACTCTTTTTCTCTAGACCGAAAGTTTTTGACAAAGATGGGTAGGCACTACTGTGTTGTCCCAGTTCAGAAAAAAAACCCCAGTTTCTCCTGTTTGGAAGGTTTGTTTTAAACTGATCAATTGGACTACTCCCTCCCATGTCACGTTTAGCACCTGTCATTGGTTGTAAAAGTTTCTCGCGAGCATCCCGGTCCCTTTAAGAGGCACGTATCACCCTTGCCTCTCGCTCTTGGGACTCCGCGGGACTTCCTGTACACTCCTCTTTGTGCTCCGACGGCGTCCCATACACTTCCTGCTTTGCACTCTGAGGGGCGCCGCGGGCTTGCAGCTTCTCTCCGGGAAAAGGCTTTTCCAGGCTCCCGGTTTGGCTCCGGGGACCTTACAGGCTGTGTCCCCCCAGCTCAAACCTTCAGAGGAACTCACCTGCCTGCCTGCAGCTACAGCACCCCACACTGCAGAGGGGAGCCGTTGCCGCGGAAACCCCCGTGCCGCCTGGGACAGACTCCTCGCCGCTGGAGACACCACGCGTCGGGGCTGCTCTTTCCCTGCCGCTAACGCCGCCGCTTTTGCTGTTTTTCTTCCTTCAACTTGCACGACTAGCCCGGTAGGAAAGCGCAGCCTGCGGTTAGCGCATGGGATCCTGGCGTTCGTAACAGCCACGGTTCCTTTGTTCCACTCCATGAGAGCGTCCACGTGGCCGGCACCATCTTGGACTCTGCGGCGGTACCGTTCCTTTTCCCTCACTCGCGTTTAACCCTCGCTGCTCCATCCCGTACAAACCCTCCAATTTTGCATTGGTTTTTCCCTGCATATACTTTGTTCTAGTGTTATTAAACTTCGTTTCAGTTTTCCAAACGTTCAGAGGTCTCACAAATTCTTCTTCCTTTTCCTAGCTCTGCTTTTTAACCCCTTCTCTCCCGGTGCAGGGGAGAGGGGTTTTAGGGATAGGAGAGGACACGTCCCCGTGACTGGCTTGCCTCAGCCAACTGGTGACATGTCCATTTCAGAAAGAGGAAGACATTTCCTAAGAGATACCATATCCACCAAGTTACCAGGACATTTACCTAACTTAAGTATCAAGTATGTGATGAGGGCATTGGTATCAAGAATATTACTCAGTCAACAATTAAGCAAAAATGATTTCTAATTCAAGAGGAGTTAACTCCCCCTGCCTCCAAACATACAGACAACAAAATACCAGCCAAATTCTCTACCTTTCCTATAATTCATTCAATTTTGTTTTCTTCCCTAGCTAGCCTACAAAGCTAGGCAAGGAGCACGCCAGGCATGCCCCAGAACACAAACCAAATGTTTTTTTGTTCCAAGATCCACCCAACTTCTCCTCAATTCCATTAGCAGTTAAAATATTACATAACAAGGCTCAGCAAGCAGATCCAGAAATAAGAAGGAAAAAAAACCCATTCTGTTATGCCACTAAGCAGATGTTGATCACCTTCGAAACACCTCTGCCTTCTCTTTGCAGCAATGACAGCATTGATGACCACGTGGTATTAGAGGAGTAAGGACATCTATCCCCATATTACACTAGCATGTGGGGGAGACTTTAAGGAGCAGCAGGACTTGTTGCTGTCAGATTTGTAAACAAGGCTGGACATGAACGGACAAGTACAGACATGTACTCAGAGTGAAGCTAACTAGCCAATTATAGTGTTAGAATAGGCGCGTGAATTTCACTAATGAGCCAATTAACTGTAACCTTGAAGTGCGTGATCAGTGCATGTACGGAAACTCTGTGCCTATAAATATAACTCTGTCGCACTTAATAAACGGAGCTTTCTGCACACCATATTGGCGTCTGGGTCTGCTCCGTTCCGGCATGAGGATTGTGTAAACCGCAGCGACAGCTTGCACACACATAAACCCCAGATAATTCATAAAACACACCTCTCAGGTAAGACGCAGAATAAATTGGATGCAAAAGGTTTATGAAGTATAGGCAATATATGCTGACAAGCCTCCACTCATCACAGTGTGCCTAATTCAAAATGCTCCACATCTTCCCAGTCTAATAGAAACTAATTGTTCTTTCTCCCATGTAATCTATTTTAAATCACTATTTTTTGTATCCTCCAAGACCTTTGTTAAACTGGAAATAAACGCATGCCTAATAGATATTCATCCTAAAGCATTAAACTACCATGCATGTAGAATACATATATGAGAACAAAACAATAACATATAGTAGCAGACATTTATATATTTATGTATGTACATAGTGAACTTGAATATAATATACTTGAATATAATATACTATACATGGAATTATTTAACAAGGACCTTATATAGTCATAGAGCTTCACAGCATTTGAAACTGAAACTGTTTAAAAACAACTACTAAAATTTACCCACAAATTACTATGCAGAAATGATCCTTATTGGCAACATTGAGAAAAAAGCAAAAAATTCAGGTTCCAAAGAGTAGACTACAGGTAGAGTGATATCTTTTAACTACATTAATTACTGGGCAAGTACATAGTCTTCTGCCAGCAAAATTCCCAAAGAAGACAGCCAGCAAGAAAAAGCTTCAATATTTGAACAATAACAATTGATATCCTATACTTAATAATAATAAAAAAAAGAATGCATTTAACAATTAAAAGTTTCAGGTAATTAGTGTAACTTTCTGTGCAGAATTTAAGAAAAATTTTCTGTGAATGAACAACTTCAGCTAATCCAGTCATTTTCTAAAATACCGAATTGTTAAAAAAATACTAACAGAACTACTCTCCTTCACTCACGATGAGTAGTACATTAGGCTACCTCTATAACCAAACCACTATTTTCCCAGGACAAATATTGCTGAGAGCACAACTGATATGGAAAATTATCATAAAACACTTTACTAAATAAGAACAAAGAAAAAGCCTTTTTTTAATCCAAAATGCCAAAATAATTTTAAGAAACTCAAGCCTAGGGCATTTAACAAGAGCAGCTCAGAATGCAGCCTGGCTGTCTGTCACCAGGATACTGATGGGAGGTTCAGTCTGCCAGAAGACTATAACTAAATTCAACTCTTCAAACTGTTGGTCGTCTTTCACCCTTCCTCCATTTTTCTATTTACTGTGTGGTTCTGTAATTCAAACCTAATGGAGGAGCCAGGATTGGATTATTAAGCAAGACCTACACAGCAGCCCTTGATGCAACAAAGATACCGCCAGTGTTCTAGTCTTCATCAGTTTTACTAAATCCACATGTTCCATAGTCATTTCTAGTTTAACCAGGTTAAATACAGGTGTGTGACAATTTTTCCATGGGTACCAATGTTGACATACAATTAAATATATTTGCATTTTTTTTAAAGTAAAACCTCTTATTATCTAGACTTCTAGACTAGACTCTACAAACAGATCACAGTGTATTTTATGCTACGAGGAAATCTGAACAATTTAAGTGTAGCTGCTACTGGAAGATGACCATTTAACATAAACCAGATAACATAACATTTAACATAGACCAGATAACGTAAAAATGCGTTATGCTTTTGCAACAACTTCGTTAACTTTTTTCTTTAAAACAAATTATTCAAGTATGTTACAAAGATAATCACTTCATTTTTGAGTGTGTGTTTTATATATTTCATGTAGATCAGCAGAAATAAAAAGTTACTTACATTTTTTATAACTATTTTTGAGCACTTGTGCTACTCAGTATGCTTTCATCATCATCATCATCATGGCTTGGCTTCGCGGACGAAGATTTGGGAAGGGCTTTGCCCACGCTTATTGCAAGCGCGTTGATGGCTGAAAAGGCCAATGCGGGATAGGCAAGACCGGTTGCAAAGAGCACACCGGAGGGTCTCCTTGGGTGGTATAGTCGAGGCACGGTTCTTTCTGCGCTGTCTTTTCTCCTCGAGACTGATTCTACGCATGCTCTCAAAGGAGACAGCAGCATTATGTACGGTGTGTCTCCAAATCTCCCGATTGGAGGCCAGGGTGGACCACTGATGGTGGTCAATATGGCCTAGGCTAAGGTGTTGTTTCAGGGAGTCCTTATATCTCCTCTTTGGAGCTCTTCTCTTGCGGCAGCCGGTGGCAAGTTCACCATAGAACACGATCTTAGGGAGGCGGTGATCCGCCATCCTGGAGACGTGCCCTGCCCAACGCAGCCGCGTTTGCAGCAACATGGCCTCAATACTGGTGACGTCTGCCTGTTCAAGGACAGCAACATTAGTCACGTAGTCAGTCCAGTGGATGTTTAGGATTGTGCGGAGGCAGCGCTGATGGAAGCGTTCGAGGAGTCGCAGATGGTGGCGGTAGATGACCCATGATTCAGACCCGTACAGAAGAGTAGACAGTACCACGGCTCTGTAGACACTGATCTTTGTACTTTTCTTCAGGTGTTTATTGCACCAGACTCTTTTATGGAGTTTTCCAAAAGCTCTGTTTGCCTTTGCTATTCTGTTGTCGATCTCTTTGTCGATCGTGGCATCTGAGGAGATGATGCTACCCAGATAGCTGAACTGCTGGACTGGCTGAAGCTCTGACTCGCCAATGGTGATGTGGGGATGATGGTAATCATCTTGTGGTGCTGGTTGGTAGAGAACTACCGTCTTCTTCAAGCTGACTTCCAGCCCAAAAAGCTCAGCTGCCTCTGCAAAGCAGGATGTTAAGCGCTGCAGAGCTGCTTCTGTGTGGGCAACAAGGGCGGCATCGTCAGCAAAAAGCAGCTCGCGGACAAGGTGATTCAGGGTCTTGGTGTGGGCCTTCAGTCGCCTTAGGTTGAAAAGGCTCCCATCGGTACGATATCGGATATAAATGCCGTCTTGTTCGTCAAGGTCTGCCGTGGCTCTTTGGAGCATCATGCTGAAGAAAACTGTGAATAAAGTTGGTGCGAGAACGCAACCTTGTTTCACACCATTGGCTATTGGGAAGGGCTCAGAGAGTGCGTCGCCATGTCTGACTTGGCCGCGCTGCCCCTCATGTAACAGGATAATCATTTTGAGGAACTTGGGGGGACATCCTAATCGTTCCAAGATCTGCCACAGACCTTTTCTGCTCACAGTGTCAAAGGCTTTGGTGAGATCAACGGAAGTTACATAGAGACCCTTGTTCTGTTCCCTACACTTCTCTTGCAGTTGTCTAAGAACGAATACCATGTCTGTGGTACTTCTGTTGGCTCTGAAACCACACTGACTTTCAGGTAGAAGTTCTTCTGCGATAGCGGGTACCAATCTGTTCAATAGTATTCTTGCGAGAATTTTTCCAGCAATGGAGAGCAGAGTTATGCCTCGGTAGTTTGAGCAATCTGACTTTACTCCTTTTTTTCTTGTACAGGGTGATGATGATTGCATCACGGAGATCTGGTGGTAGTTCGCTTTGTTCACGAGCTAGTTGTGCGCTGTTGGGAACAAAGCGAACTACCTACTCAGTAGGCTTTACTCAACTTTGATATGCATTCATTTTACTAAAACGTGTCTTTAATACAGTTCACATCATAATAGCTGCATAAATTAGCTTCCTAAATCCTTCTTAAACACACTCATTACATAATACATTAAGGCAATCCAGCTGGTCAGTATCTTTACCTTTACAAAAACATTCTGAAACGTTTTACTGATCAGTTCGTTTTCTAACAGTATTACCTTGGCCCGTTTTCAAAGGCATGACAAAGGTGGTTTACTCTTAATAGTGTGCACTGAAAGTATTAAGGATTTATACTACATATTTTCTGCTTAGTATTATTTAAAAAAAAAAACAACAATCAAAAACCCCCAAACCACTTCATGACTTTGCTCAACTGTGCACATACCACTGGGGCAACATATATGTGTGTGTGTGTATATATATATTTATACTCCCAAAGGAGAAAGTGTGCACTTATTTTCAGATAATAAAACAAAAAAGATCTATGTATACCAAAGTCTTCAGGGCACACAGTCAGTTTAAATTCAGTATTTTCCAAAAATAAATACAATTTACCTCTATTTTTGAGCTTTTCAAGCACATTAATTCCTGTCTTTTTCCCTTTTAAAGCAAATATGGTTCTTAATCCAATATTGCTCCTTCAACCCTAACAAATGGCAAATCAGGCCCCTTTATAAACATTAAAGGTCGTTCATGCTTGTATTTATAAGGGTTACTCCACCAAATCTCAAGAACCTTCAATATCAGTAAAGTTAGACAGCTGTATTACACACTGTTTAAGTACTCATTAACTAGAAAAAAGTAATCACAAAAAACCTAAAGCAGAAACTATTTTTTATCTTCTAATAATAAAATTAATCAGATTCTGGAGTATCAGTATCTCATTTTATCATTCATCATACCATAATTTGAATTCTGTATTAATCATTTTTAAGAAGACTGTAACTTTTAAATGTAAGCGTTTTTAAATTCAGTTTATGAGACCCATTCTAAAGTCATTTTACAATGTTACTATACATTAGAGCTAATCAAGTGCTCAAGAACTTGTCCAGAAAAAAAAAAAAAACCAAACTGTTTAAAGTTTCCCATGTAACAGAAACTTGAGAACCCACATATCATAGGCCACAAGACTTGACGGATATCCAGCATTTCAAGCTAAGTACAACTTTTCTTCAATCTATAGTTGATCAGATCATGATACTCGTTTTCACCCCAGCAGCTTATAAACTAAAAGTAAGTTGACTGTGGCATATATATCACATGGAAACCTCTTCAGAAGTTCTGCATTATTTCAGAAGTTGCACTCTGTGGAAAGTCCTTTTAAAAGCTTAACTGGCAAGTATATAATAAAATATTTTGTTTTCCATCTAAAGCTACACTAAGTTCCAATCCTCAGAGACAGGATTTCCAGTTTATTTCTCTCTACACACACACACTAAACTCAAGAACTGTAACATAGGGAAGTGTTGTTAAAAGTCTTGAAAAAAGAGTAAGCTTAGTGCAAAGAAGTTGACTGTAGGTCTCTCTTCCTCAGAAATTAAAAAAAAATAATTTTTTTTTTAAAAATCACTGTCCTGTGTTCTGCAATAAATAAAAGATATTTAAGTGAAAATGTAGGTATTTAATATAAAAGTATACTAAAACAATTTCAAAGTAACACAATTCCAATCTTTCTCTCAAGCCCACCTCGAGATAAATTAAGAAAAATTCAACTGCAAAGAACTACCAGACCAAGTTTTGGTACACAGAACGGTATGCAGAATTATCGGACATTTACCTACATTTACCTTATTCAAAACCCTTAAGGAAACATGGAATGAGCTTATAATTACTTAGTATATTTAGTTGTTGTTTATTATTTATTTGGAAGCTAAAAGAACTTCAGAATCTCGAGCACACACAGAAAGCACTGTAAGCAACAAAATGTTTTGACGATACTAGATGACAGATTTCAAACAGATCAAACTCTATAATCAATATTTTTCTAACTACTTTTCATATCTACTTATTGGTGTCCCCCATTCTATGAAGACTTCAACTGTAATTAATATAAGGAAAGACAGTTCTTTCTTATTCTATTGCTTACAATTTATTGTGTTCAAAACTGATTTACAGCCACTTAATCCTTCCTGTTAAAAGTAGGCTCTTGCACAGCAGCATGGATCAACACCACCTTAACACCAATCAATTCAGTGCAACAAATTACACTGTAGCAAAAACTAAAGCAAGAACAAGCACAGAATATAAGTAGTCTGCTGACTTCTTTGGCTCTGAAGCATTTGAAAATAAAGCATTCCATAGGACCGCTAATCGAAAGCGGAAGAGAAGTGGCTGAAGGCTGAATTTAGCATTTGTCTCTACTTGTCAAGGGCATGTATACCTATTTACATAGTCAACCAGACTATTTCAAAAGCATATTGTTAGTATGGACTTCTAAATCACTATTTAGAGCATGTCAGTTTTGGTTTAGCAGTTTGGTACCTCAATCTGACTAAGTTTGCCTTTACCACTGCAAACTTAGCTAAGGACTCATTGTCACATGCACTAAATAACCTCTAGGTGCAAACTGTCTCAGAGGATTTTCAGAAATATTAACAGAAAAGCACAGCCAGTGCTATTTTGTATAAATATTTTTTGTATAAAAAGCTACCTTCTTGCTGGCCTGGAAATGAATTGACTAGCAATAAATAAGTACTCTTTTCACGTCCCATGTTTGAAGTTCAAATTAGTTTGGCTCCTCCACTACCTACAACCACCTAGCATCCCAAAACCATTTCCAAACCTTTGGAAGTTTTGTATTTTGAATCTTCAGATTTTACCTGTGGCCTACCTCAAACAGTGTCATCTATGACTGTTATTACGTACTCTCTCACAAACATTAATTCTCACAGGCAACACACACTTAACATCGAAATTCAATTACTCCTCTGATCTATATGGTACTCTGAATATAAATTTCACCAACTATTATACCAAGGGATGTCTTCTAGGAAACATAATCAGAACCATTAATCTCTTCAACACCTAAAACTTCATACATTACTCAGTAAGAGTGCCTTTTAAATAACAGCTACCCTTCTTATAGCAAG
The DNA here is from genome assembly GCA_009769605.1 of Bucorvus abyssinicus. Lineage (NCBI taxonomy): Eukaryota > Metazoa > Chordata > Aves > Bucerotiformes > Bucorvidae > Bucorvus > Bucorvus abyssinicus. Next base: position 75,972,353 of record CM020025.1, read on the forward strand.
GCATGGCTTTCATCTGCCTTTCAATGGACTGTGATCAGACACCACACCTGCAGGAAGTAAAAATAAGTAAAGCATGATACACAGTAACTTGGTTATACTGTTCTTCACAGCCCACACCTTGCAGATACCATCACAGTCAGCTGTTACCATAACATCAAACCTGTTTCACTTTACGTTTAAATGGAGTAGGGGATTACATTCACTGGGTTAAAAAGAGTAGCCACCTTTAATCAAAATTTAAGTCTGCTGCTTCTTAGAGAGTAGAATGGCATAAAACACATCTCAAAGGGACACCAAATGTCCTCACTTTTCTCTGATCAGAGAAGACTCTGCAATTTTTTTTCCCCTTATCTCTTAAGATGTTTGAGGACACGGGATCTTTATCTTACTGAAAAAAATCATTCAGAAAAAACCTCACCATTCTTGCTTTTCTTTGTTAGCAGTTTCAGTTGCTTTTATATTATATACTAAGTTCTACATCAGTTGTGCCTGGAGTTCTTCACCAAAAATACATACAAAAAGACATTAAAAATACAAAGTCTTAGTACCAAGCTGCTATATCACTTTCACCCAACTTAATGTGTACCCAACTCTGACAGCTTAGCCATAAGGAATTGACTTCTCTAAATATTGCCCCAAAAAAAAAAAAACAACAAACAAAAAACATCCAAAGGTAAAGAACACTGAACAGCCAGTCCTGAAATTTTAAATTTATCTTATAGTTACTGACAAAGGCAGCAGTTTATTCTTAACACAAATGGAAATCACAGCTGTGTATGACCTGGTCGACTCTCCAATTCATTTTACACAAAATAATTTGTCTGGTAACAGCTGGTGCTCAGCATTACTGAATTTAGAGCACTGATTTTGAAGTGACAGATTCTGGATCCCCATCACTATGTCCCCAAGGCACCCTGATCTGCCCTACCCTCACTCCTTAAGAAAGTCATTATAAACCTTTTAGTAAAAAACATACAAGCTACGCTTCTAGAAAACTTCAGATGGACACCAAATAAAAAATCAGTAGTTTGTGCTAACAGATCAGAACGCATGTAGTCTGTTTTGCCCTTTTTTTTTTAAGTAGGGAACTGTATATTCATCATCACTTCCAGATTTTGCCTTGAAAAAAAAAGGCTGTCCATAGTGAAGGTATTTTCTAAAGTCATCACTGTCTTAGCAAACACTTCTCTCTCAAGTCAGTCTGTACTTCCTCTAGAACTGAAGCACAAATTTTTCCCTACCACATAGAAGATAATTTTCTTTAAACAGAACTATCATTGGCCACAACCTCCCACCACGTCACAGATCAAATCCTTTCCATTTTCTTGCTACTACTCATACAGTAATCACAATTCTAATGTGGAAAAAGAATGAAAACTGACTTTCAAAGACCTCAGGTAAAAATACTGCCTTTCTGAAAATCCAGGCATTCCAAACAATGGCTGCTGCATGAAACAAGGCAAAAGGTTCACCTAGAAGAAGATGAAGGCCTGTCTCAAAAACAGATAGAACCCAATCTAGAAGTCTAATTTTAACATTACATTATAATCCATTCCCACCTTATAAATATAATACAGTTACAAAATTCCAATATAAAATTATTTTCTATTCCTTAAAAAAGAACTTCCATTTGATAGATATCCATACCTTCTACAGTAACATTTACCTGGTTTTAAATATTAAGAACATTTTCATCACAACCGTATTATAAAAACTTAACGAGCAGCAGAAATACAAAAAAAAAAAAAATCAGCCTAGAAAACTAGATTCTCAGAAAGACTTAAAGTACCTTAATTACTTTTCAGAACAGGACCTGCACAAGCACACTGACATGATGCTAGTAATGCTTTCTCATATCTGTACACATTGTTAAATGCAAATTACAGTTCATATTCTGAGCCTTTCTAACAAGTAGCCCTATAAGTCTTAATGAGTTTGTCAACTGGTAAAACTTTTTTAAATTTTCTTACATTTAGTTAAAAAAATAAATTAAATAAACATTTTAATAAAAATTAATAAAATGTTCAAGTTTGTTTATACATTCCATTAATTGATTATTAGTAACATTAGTGATATATAAAAACATTAGCAAGCATACTGGGAACACTGACATTAAGTACAAATTCTATGAAAACGAAAATCCACCAGACACTCAGGGAACAACTATTAACTCTGTGGGACTCCACAATCCATTACTAAAATGGAGTCAGCCCATCTCAGAACAAAGTTGGGGGGGGATTAAATACATTTTGCTTCCTTTACATTTTTCCTAAATCTTTACCATATAGCATGAATCAAACTGGGATCAGTTTATGTAATCCATATACTGCAGATTCATGTTGCTGTTCCCTTTAGATGCTGACCTAAAGCCAGAAGAAACCCCATTTATGCACTGAAATTTCAAAAACTTAAGCTTTCTTCAGAATTACAGAAGATATATCTCATGTAAGTATGTGGACAGCGAATTCAAGAGCCCAATTCTTGTAGGAGGCACCTACATGCCATAATCTTTAAAAATATACTTCGCCCTGTGAAGGCACAGGGCAATCCCTAAGCAATTTCCAATACTTTTAAAATAGCCTTTACAGACTGTAAAAGTAATTCTCTCCAGCCAGGCTTAGGGGGTAGTTCATGACAGAGAGACCCCCTGTACATAATGAAATGCCTCAAACAGTACCACAGAAACACGGACCCCAACCTCTGCAAGGACTAATGATGAGGTTTTCCCATAAAGCAGGTACCTATTCTGGGTACGTAACAATATATGAAGTGTCTCTAAACCTGCTCACTTTCTTACAGATTTCTCCTACCTTCATTTGGTGTGCCCAAAAGAATAGATGCAACAGCAAGTATGTCTACAGCCATAGTTTAGAGCAAATACTTGTCATCCCTTTCAGCTCACATTTACTCAGCATCCTCACCCAGAGCTGCATCTCTTTCCCAGAGTGTTCATAGAATAGAATATTTCAGTTGGAAGGGATCTACAAAGATCATCTGGTCCAACAACGTGATTAACTGAGGGCTGACCAGAAGTTAAAGCATGCTGTTAAAGGCACTGTCCAAATGTCTCTTAAAACACTGAGACAGGCTTGAGGCATCAGCCACCTCTCTAGGAAGCCCGTTCCAGTGTTTGACCACCCTCTCTGTAAAGAAATGCTTCCTAATGTCCAGTTTAAAACTCCCCTGGTGCAGCTTTAAACCATTCCCACATGTCCTATTACTGGACACCAAGGAGAAGAGATCAGCACCTCCCTCTCCACATCCCCTCCTCAGGAAGCTGTATAGAGCAATGAGGTTGCCCATCAGCTCCTTTTCCTCAAACTAGACAAACTCAGAGTCCTTGGCTGCTCCTCATAGGACATTCCTTCCAGCTCATAATGTTTAAGTACAAAAATTTAATTAGATTATCATATACATTTATAGTCAATTGTAACAGATGATTGCAAATTGTCTATTTTTTGGCTCCTATTCAGATCAAAAGACGACAGTGCCTTGGCACGGCTGTGTTGCCACACAACAGCTATTAAGGATACAACATTTCATAATCAGAGTACAATTCTTCAGTACACATAAAAACTGAAACACAACCAATAAGCATACTCAAACATTGATATTCTCTGTTGTAATGTGACTGTGAACTGCTTTTGTAGAAATAACACATCACATTAAACCACTTTTTAAGTCCTTTGTTCAAGTAAAAGCAACAGTTCTAGTAATAGATTCAGAGCTACAGCCTTGAAAATAGTAGTTTTCCAACTGGAATAATTTGAGTTTCAATGTTGTGTACCTTACCGTGTGCTTGCACACCCTCTATCCTTTGTTTCTAAAGCAAATAGTTTTTTAATATTGTCAGTCCTTAGTGCCAGTTTCCAACTGTATTCCATGGACTACAAGCAATCTACTCTCCAGTACAGATTGCTTTGCCCTGTGCAGTATCTGCTACAGCCTTAAAATCCAACAGGAGGATGAATAGAAGCAACAGTCACAATTTGGAATCACTCCTGCTAACAGCGTAATTATTTTAACTACTTCTTCCTCAAAGAGAAAGCCCCAACCATTACTGTTCCATAGTCACCTAAAATTAGTTTACATATGTGCATGTAAACATAACATCTTTTCCAAAAGGATTACACTAAAATAAGAGAAGCAATATTCTCCTGGAGTCTAAAGGCAGAAGAATTGGACAAGACCCAAGTTATGTTTATCTGCTGCACCTGAAAATTCTCCTGATTAGCTAATATTGGAGTATTACAATGCCATGTTATCACATAAGGAGCTTGACAAAAATTAGCTAAAACATTCAGATTTGGTTCTCTGACCAAGTGAAACGCTGAATAGGTGAAAACGTCACATTCTAAAGTTATTACCAGTGGCTAGTAGCAATCTTAAAAATCAGATTTTAATCTTGTATCATTTTCAGTAAGGCCTTTTTTGAAGCCAGTGTTCATATTCTGCAAACTGCCTGAGATTTTAGATCTTTTTCCACTCAGTTATCACAACAATTTGCACAGGCTTGATTTTCTTAAAACTAAAACTTAGAACTTTGTGCAAATAAAACAGAGGACATATTTTTATATCGTCTGAAATTAGCAACTTAAACTAAAGCCATTTCCAGATTCCTCTCTGAAAGACATAGGAAAAATGAATTGTGATCACTTTAAGGACAAATAGGTAAAACTGCTCCTCTTATATAGGCTTTATACAGGCATGAGAAACATTTTTATTTCTGAGGATCCAAAACACTTTTATAAATATTATGTCCATTCTTCTAGCTCTGTTTCAAAGGCTTGAAAAGTTTACTAGACAGTACCTATAATAATGTGATTAGCAGGAAACATCAGCCTCATGTACATAAACCAAGGCAGAGAGAGGCCACATCCAGCTGCTGAAAAACTGTAGAAGAGTTCTATAAAAATGTCATCCCTTTAGGAATATTCTTTTTCAGGCTCTTTAGGACTTCATAATCTCTTTAGGAATAACCGTCACCACTTTAACAAACAAAAAAGACCTCTATGATTGCTTAAAAATAAATGTATTCCACTTCTCCAACAATGCCCTAAAATGCAATTTAATTTTCAGGCTTTGGTTTCATTGAAAGAGTGGACAGAACCCCCAGAACTCATTTCAGTCACTCCAAAAAGAAATCTGTCAACTGAACAATGTAAAGGAAAAAAGCCTTCTATGTCAGAGAAGCAAAGTTCTTCACGTAGGTCAATCCCAAATTTTTCAGTAGGAAAGAATATGAATACTATTGTACATTAAGAAAGTCTAGATACTATGTTATTCTTCATTAAGATAATTACAAATAACTTCATTTCTGTAAAAATAGCACCACTTCTGGAGACTCAGGTCTGGAGAGCAGGTACCATTCCGTAAGGTCACAAAGGGATAAAGGAAGTTGAAGGTTGCAATAGGTCTTATCAGAAAAGCTAAATCCAACTTCAAAATTTAAGGTATTTATTTTTACTAAGACAAGCAAGTATTATTTCCACATAAATCTTCAGTCTTTAGAAGCATGACATATCCAAAACAGAAAAACAACCCCCACACTGAATTTCTCATGCATTCTTATAAATAGAAAAGTAATGAAGTAGTGAAATGTAACAGATGTTAAAATACAATGTCTGAAAGTCAACTTGCAACAGTTTTTAGGTAATCTACCACTAGTAATGTACTTTGAAAGTACTTTTAGTCTGCATGTTTAAAATTTGCACTGTTTGCAGCCTGAAAAGTCTAGTGTGCTAGGGAAAGCTGCCTACACAAAAGAAAAAACATAGCTGAAAAAGTATCAAGATTGGTTCAACAATAGTTTTTTCCTTTGTGATTAAATCAGTTTTACATAAGCAGAAAGAACTTTCCTGTAAAGGGTATTTAAGCATCAAAAACTGCACAAATGGAGAACAGCAGATTACAAAACACAGAAGCATATCAGAATGCTGCAGACTGCAACAACCACCTTGTGATCCTGAATGAACTCAAATGAACATGAGCAAGAAGGTATTGTGAACTTTACATTTAAAGATTCACAAAAACCTTGTTTCGATCATACCACAAACTTTTTTCCATTTGGTGTTGCAAGCCTTCCTGGAAGTTGGTTTTCAGTAAGCCAGGAGGAATGAAGCCAGCTGCTCAGATACGCACCATACTTAGATGTTTTAGCAGCTCTGTAAACATTTGGAGAATGCCAGTTATTGCCCTTAAGATTGCGATCCAATTGTTCCTCTGGACTAGAAATACGCATTATAGCATAATTGTATTTTGGCACCTACAAAACTGTGTAGCTCTCATCATCCTGAATGTCAGCCTGACACCACATGAACAGCTAACATTGTCTAGACAACACATATTCTTCAAGCTCTGGCAGTAGTTGTGTCACTTGGAAAGAAACATGAAGAAGCTGGTCTAGCAGTCCATGATGTTTGAAGACGTGCAGAAAACAATCAAGGAGCACATAATTAAACGCAAAAGTACTTAAACTCCATTGAGGGGTCTAGCAAGGCACTGACTGATCAATATGTCTCAAAATCCTTGTGGAAGTTTATGTATGAACATCAAAGAAAAAGCAATGAAGTACTAGGCATTCAAGCCATGGATATGAAGGCACTCAGAACAAAGTCATAAGTTTAAGAAATGTATGAAGAACAGAATCTGAAGAGCAGGAGAAAGCAAAACAGCCAGAAAGTGCTGAGAACAAAAACAATTAAGCATGCCTACAAAAACAGGAATTCAAGCACTGTGACAAAAACTACCCAACATTCCACTAAAATGCTGCAGTAAGATGGCAAGAAATGCATTCACAATGCATAGTTGATGGGCAAAAAAAGAACTGCTAAGGTAGGAAAGGAAAATTATAATCTCCTGAAAAGAAGCAAAGCTGCAGAGAGTTCATGGAGTATCCCAGAGCAAAAGGTTGAGCTCAGGTGCTGCAGTATCAAGACGATATAGTCAGCCCTAGTATATGCAGTAAGAAGCCGCAAAACCTAAGATGTTTAAAGACCACATTTATCAAAAACATTTTAGATGCCTGAACATCCAGAGGGATTTCCAGAAATACTTCAATACCTAACTCCTTTCATAGGAACAGGTATTAAGGCACACCGGCAACTCTGAAAAACCAAGACTAGGTATTTCAGCACAACTTCAGATTCTGGAGAATGTTTGAAAATTTGGTCATGCAAAGTTTGGCCTCACAAGCAGAAGAACAAGCAAAGTCATTGCCAAGATTTCCAAACCTCTGGTAAAGAACTACTCACAAGGTTCTCCTTCCCGTTGACCGGGACATCAATTTTCTGGTGCAGGGAAGGCTGCCGTGTTCCTCTAAACTACTTTTAAAATCCCCTTTTGTAGCAACCCTTAGTCACATCACTAAGGACAGCCACCACAGCACATGGATAACAGTAAGTTGGCCGTAGCTCTGGCACAGGTAAGGCCTGGATCTGGGGGTACCATCGGAGGACTTGGGCCTCGCAGATACAACCACCTGCAGCACCAGCTGCAGCCAGCCTCAACTACTGTCGGCTGCAGGCCAGCTCCATGTCCCACCACCCTGGTGAGGTCAGGGCGGTGAAACCGCGGGAAACAGCGCCTGCCTCCCCCTATTAGGCTTATCCGGCGCGGGTGAGCAGCCTCTAGGGAAGGGGACGGGAGAAGGCTTCTCTCGTTACTTCGGCCCGCCCGCGGCTGCCCCTGTCAGAGACCGGCGGCGGAGGGGCCGCTGGCGTTCCGGGGCCGTTGGCGTTCCGAGCCCGCCGCCGCGGCGCCTCTCTCCTGCGCAGGCAACGCGCGCGCCTGCCGCTCAGGGCCGCCCCACCACCCTCGCCACGCGCGCGGAAAACCGCTCCCACACGCGCGAGCCCCTGCCAGGGCGGCCTCACCCGGATGTGGATTTCAAGCCGTTCCCACCCACCCCCGTTGCCCCGGCACTCAGCTAGTCACGTGGTGCCGGCCTCGCATGCGCGCGCGGGAGCTGGCAGTCCCTGATTGGGTGCCGGGGAAGGACGGCGGGGGGGTTGCGGGCGGGTGGCTGCTGTCGCCTGAGGCGGCTGGAGGCGGACGCTGCTGGTGGTGGGCTGCCGCACCCGCCGTCACCGGCGCTCGGAGCCCACTGTCGGGGCACTGGGCGCCGCCACCGATGAATGATGGGTGCCTCGGGGCGTGGCTGGTCGTCCTCAGACGGCTCGCTGGCCGTCACGGCGACGTGCTGTTTCCTACCGGCCTAGTCACGGAAATCTGACGCCACTGAAGTCACCAGCTGGCGCGGGTCTCGGAGTAGCCCCAGCTCCTGGATGGAGCCTTTGCCTTTTGGCCTTTGGTTCTGCAGTCAAAACGTACTCGCTTGCTCTGCCTGCATGGCGATTTGTCCTCAAACAGCAGCGGCATGCTTAGTTAGCACCCGCTGCCAGTCGACATCACAGAAGATAAGTCAAGGACTGGCTGGGCAGTGAAGATCAAAGCACCTCCGGTCTGGCCATAAGAGGAAGATAAGCTTTGGACAGTCGTCTCCGCAGTTGCTGTAAGGTGCTGAGCAGATGGGGCATAAAGTGGCAAAAACTGAGGTGGCACATCCAAGTTGTGAATGGCACACCATAGTGTGGTGAACTGTGGGCAAAACAGTTTCAGTGTCTAATAGAATAGATACTTACTTAATGAACAGTGCACTTAAAGACATAGAATGAAAAAGATTAAGCATTATGACACTGGAAGAGTACACTGTGGTAAGTTTTATATTCCATTCTACATGAAGAAACAGAAAATACAATGGTTTAGGCTCTATGTCCCATTACAACTGACTGCACTGTTCCCAAAGGTGGCAATAGAGCATGAATTCTTTTTACAAATAACATATGCACGTTTATCAGTCTTTCTACAAGTTATGCCATGCATTTTAAAAAAAAGTTTAAAAAGGCTTGTGCCTGCATCACTATAAAAGTTGTAAGTTTGATGGACATTTCTGAAACACTCATCCTCAGCAGCAATTCTGAGGGCTCTTGTTGTCTACATTAGTTAATCTCCTAGTGCACTATTATCCCAGCAAAAGACCATTACATAGGTCAGTTGGGTGGTAGAATTTCCTCTTGGATGTACAAGTGGAAAAAATCTGCTTAGGAGAACCTTTTGAATTATTCTATATTAATATGTGGACATTTAAGAAATTCTATGAGGTTTTAATCAGTAGTTAGTTGGTTTCTGTAGTACTGAAAGTGAAAATTCAGATTCTCAGGAACTCAGGAGATCCTTTCCAGAATGGTGTTCATACTCTCAGGCCAAGACTGTCTGCTCCTCTTTTGTCTGTAAACGGAAGGTTTCACTTTTTTTACTATCATCAAGGTTGTATTCTCTTTGTACAAATTTCTGTTACTGATCACTGAAGGCAGTAATCCTGAAATACATTTATAATGAATGTATTTTGTTTTGCCTCTCTGTTGACATGTTCCTTTTCTTTTTAAGAGATTGCCATACTGTTTTTGCAGAAGGAATAAGCATATTCTGGGCAAAAAGCCAAGAAAAAGTAACTTTTACCAAGCTAAATTAGGTAATTACATTTTTCACTGTGTTTTTAAAACACAGCTTTATCTTTTGGGTTATAAGAATTAGTATACAAATACTTAACTTTATACTTTTCTTCTTATTTAAGGGAAAATGTCACTTCAAACTGCAGACTTGCCTAATTAGCTCATTTTCTCCATTTTGAAAATCAGTAAAAGTAAATGCATTGCTTATTATAATTCTAACTTTTTTAAAAAAAATTTTCCCTAGTTTAGTGGTTTATAGTGACCATTATCAGATGTCTCTTGCTTTTTTCCGTGTCAGAATTTGGTGGATGAGAAACAAATTAAATTACTTTTGTTTTGTTTTGATTTTCCACCAAAATGATTACATTAATATTGTACCTCAGTACTTTTCAACAGTACTGTGTTAATGACAGATAATAAGTGTCAATGAAAGATGAGATATGACTCAGTTTTCTCTATGCTAAGAAAAGGACACCACTAACACCATTCTCTCAGTAACTGAAGAATGCTGATAAAAATTATGCTGTGATTTTGTCAAGTAGATAGGGAGTACGATCGCAGTATGTTACAGAGTTCCTTGAAGCCTACAATCTAAATAGCCATGGGTATTCTAAGACTTTTTTAGTGTCTGGAGAAAATTGGATGTGCAAATTCTATATGCATGTGTAGTAAACTAATACTGGTCTAGAAAACAAGTTCGTAAACTATTGAATGTATGTCTCCTTAAAGTGCTCAAAAATTTCTTGAAATGGTATGCAAAAGTATCTTCTATCCTTAATTCATGTGTCAGCATCACAAGAGAGGAAACTGTCCCTAGTATACTAAAACAGTTAAAAAAAAAAATCAAATATTAATGTTTTTCATGTACGATGATGTTTAGCTTGTCCAAGAATCAATTGCCACATCAATTCTGCACAATTTAGTTTCTTGTAACACAAGCTTCTATCTCTAGTTGTTTGGGATTTTTTCCCCCAAATTAAATCAAGTGGGAAAAGTCCTTTAGGTCTATAATTTTCTAAATATCTGTATTTTATGGTTTCCTTGGGGTCAGATGTGGTTTTGTTTTGATAATTATCTTCCCTGCTGAGTTGCCACACTGTAGCCCTTGAAATATGCTGCTGTTGGTGAATGTACTTCAGCTTTTACTTCAACTGACCTGTCTCAAGGCACTTATAAGTTAATTTTGAAAATTTCCCTGGATAATGCCACTTACATTTTAGGATTATTTCCTAGTCTAATGCACCCCAAGGAAATAGAACAAAAATTTTCTTACTAACACCGCCATTCGTTGAATACCCTGATTTGGACAAGAAGGAAACAAGAAAATCCGTTTGTCTCACTCTCAGACTCATTCCCTGAAGCCTGAAGTGGACAATTTAATACATGTAAATTCAGCAAGCAAAGAAAAAGCAAGAGGAAGAAACACATTGCAAGCTCTACACCAGTTACGGTTTTTAAAAGGAATCAGGAAGTAGAAGCTGTATAGGATGCTCGTATTTTGACTTAAGATTAACTGTCGCAATTAGCAAATGTTTGATTGTTTATGTTTGGTAGCTATACGCAACTTTAAACTATGTTTGTCTCTAGACTTTTATGAAATATGAAAAAAGACCTTTCATAATACTTAGATTACTGAAAAACAGAAAGTCCAGTATAATTGCACGCAAAATACTTTGAACCAATCTAAGACCAAAAACTTCTTAATTTGGGCTCAATGTTATTGTTATGTCTCCTAGAGAGCAAAGTTTATAGAGATTCCTGTCAGTTCTGGAACTTTTTTTTTTTTTTTTTTTTTTTTTTAAATTCAGCCTTACATGGTAACGTTAGGTGGTTATAAATAAGTGGGTAATACCACCCTTTAGTACAGCAGTTTGTGTGGTATGAATCCAGTCATATTTGTGGGCCTTCCAAATCAAACAATGTTTGTAATGTTGTTGGACTGGATGGTTTTTTAAATCTTTGTAGAGCAATAAGAAAAACTCTGTTGAACAAGCATGATTTATAAAGTAGGTATGGATTGATTTACCACTATTAAATGCCATCATTAATGTAAAGAGCTGACTTCCTTGCTGACAGAATCACTGATACATCTAACAATAAAATGAAGTATTCAGGTTTCTTATTCTGAAGCAGATTGAGACAATGAGACATAGGACAGTAAGTTTCTTTAAATGAAAGATTGTCACTATTTTAATGCTGTGCCAGTCAACATTTTCAAATACAGTCAAGGCTGATAGCATCTGAAGTCTTTATGATCTGCTGTTGGGTGATCATCAGGAAAGAATGAACCAAGTTCAGCTTCTTAGCAAACTACCATTTCCATGATAAGAACCAACATACTGTCATTCTTGTGCCCAGTATTAGGAAGCAAGATCCAACAGTTGGTTTGAATGGGCAGGAGAAGAAAATACTGTGTCAACCCTGAAATTAAGCATCATGTGTAGAATAATTTAGTCTGTTTCATCAATATAAAGCTCTGATTTCTCCCATATTGAGGTCACTACTCCCATCACCATTTATTTCAGTCCTCACTGGTATTACCGCAATTGACAATAAAGCAAAAAGCGTATCTGCTGCTAGACCACAATCCGCCTGCTTAGAAAAATTCTGCCACCCTTTTCTACCCACTAAAAAAACCCACAGTCAAAGCATACTATACTTGGTTGCCTTTAAAGGTTTTGTAGGAAAAATCATGGTATAGAAATCATTACGATTTCCTTTCAAGAAAATTTACTAAAAAGTAGACATTTAAAACTCCTGCTGTTAAACAAAAAGCCTGCTATAAAATACCTTTTTCCCCCAACCTATTGTAATATATTTCTCCATTTGGATGACAGTAGCAGAACCCAGAGGCCAAGTTGTAAAGTATTTTTCCCCATTTATAGAATCTGCCTAGGCAGATTAGTTATAGACAGAAATGTAAAGTTTTCTCCATGTTCATCGAGCAGGCATTCTGATAAAGCATTGTACTGTACCTGCCACTTCAAGTCACACAATCCTGTGTGTGCAGCAAATTAGTAGTATCCATTTTACTAACCTTCTCTAATTGTTACAGCTTTTATCCATCTAAACGGACACTGTACTAGGGGACTTGGTGTTTTTCTGGGCTGGATGTTTTTGTTTTATTTGGTTCTGCTGTTTTTTAAATCCTATGGATGTGCTTTTGAATTTGCAATCAGTCATCTATTTTTCAGCTGCCTTTTTCCAAGTTTCATTGATTTGTATGTTAACTGCATTTGTATAAGCAGCAGTGCTACACTGGAGAGTTCTTTGTGAAATCATGTTAAAAGGTTTAAGACAGATTTTTGATTCACAAGAGCGACTCTTTTTATATCAGTTTTTGCATACATCTGTAAGACCAATTTATGAACAGTGCTCTTACTTCGTGGTATTTTCCTACAGTATTTTAGTTTCCCTTATTTAATATTAAAAGAAATAAATATTTGAGTTCATAGAAATTCTAGAGAAAACAATATTGCACAAAGAAATCACTTAGTTAATCGTGGAATACTGCAGAAGTGCTGGGAGTTTGGTTAAGCTGTGAGGGAAATGTCCAAGTAGTCCTTTTTAAAGCCATTACAAGCATACCTGCAGCACTTTAAATCAGTCAAACCTCATCAACAAGAGCTAGGGCTGAATTCTTCAGCTGGTAGCTAATTTGGTGGGGATTTGAAAGAGTGGACAGACAAGGTCCGTAAATTCTCTCAACACCAAGTTCAGGAACTGTGAACTTTACCCAGAACAAATAGTTTCTGCGGACAAAAGTATTGCCATTTGAAAATAATTCTGGTTTTCCACTTGGATTTCTTAGAACTTCAGTATTCAAGACTTCTATGGATCATTCTGAAACATAATTTTATTTCTAATGTAATCAGTACCTTCTCTGCAATGTTGCTGAAGTATGTAAAGTTAAGCATATACTGTGGGTTAACCCCAGTAGGAGATAAATTCGATGGGGCAAATATTTTCCTGAAGATTTGGTCCCATTCCTAAGTTTTTGCCATGTTGTTGTTTTTCTGTGTTTATTTTCATTTCTAATAAATGTGTAAAAAGAAAAGGACAGGCTTTGCAGCACTACTGGGTTTATCGCATCAGCATGGTTTCGAGATGGTTTCCTCAAGGAACAAGAGAGCAGTTAAATCATTCCACTTGACTTAATTTTAGTACCTCTCCTCAGAGTACCAATATTTGAAAGGAAGAACTTTATCATAAGGATTTTGTTTGTTTATTTATATTTTGCTAAAATTACCGAGAAAATATATACGTTTGGTGTATTAATAGCAATGACTTGATACAGATGTTAAGTAATGTAGGAAGTGTGCAAGCAGTCCTGAACTTCCCTTAAGCAGGAACTGACACTGTTCTAAGCTATGGGAATCCAGAGCTGACAGGATAAACAAATGTGGCCTGTGTGTCATCTGGGAAACTCAGTTTCTCTGGCGGTTTTACCACAGGTTCAAATTCTGGCCTTACGACTGAAGAATATGAAAAAATACAACCTTCAGAATCATTCAAATAACATGGTCCAAGTATCACTTTACAATATCCTTCACTTTCTGAAATGATGCAGAATAACCTGTGTGTATCTGTCCTGTTACCATTATTGAGCTTGGATTTGATTCTTCACTGCCCCCTACCCCAAACCACGGAAACAGTCTGCAAAATTTTAATCCATAGAATCTCAGAAATCTCAGGTGGATGGTCGAACAACTAAAAGCTAGGTGCAGAATTTTTTGGCAAACGGGTGAGTAGCTGTCCCAATTACTGAGTCAGGGGCTGAGCTGGAAGGCTGCAAGTGAGCAAAGACAGGATTCTGTAAACAAGGTCATCATCTGAGCACTGAAGAAGGGCAAATACTGTTATTTTGGAACAGCCACTTGGAGTTGCGTGTCTTATAGTGCAAAGCATGACTCTAGTACAGTAGTTGAACCAGATGCAGTGCCACATTAGTCAGTCCTGGAATCCTCTTTCACCAGATTTGCTGGAATCGGGTACTGCATCAAATTGGTCAGCATATTAGCATATCATTCCTTATGAGTAATTTAATATCCACTCTTAGAAATAGCTTTCAGTAAGACCTTATTTCTTAAAAATAGCTTTCAGTAAGACCTAATTGTATTGCAGATGGGCTTCAAAAATTATTCCAAGAAAGTTCTTTACTATCTCACATTAAAATCTTCAGACTAGCCACTTCACAACCCTAGAGTTATTTATAATTGTCTGCAACTTTGTTCTGTTTGAGACAGATGCAGGCAAACAGCCAGAAATGTTCTGGAACAAAAATTCCCTATTAGTTCTCTTTGTAAAAAGTGTGCATCCTTTTCTGAGACCTGGACTTTGTCAGCAATGGTGGCTGCACCCATTGTTGAACAGCTATTACATAGGGAACGACATTCTTTCCACCAGCAGTCAGAGAGGACTGACCATTCTTCAGCAGTAATCCAACGGTGGCAGGCAACTGCAGCAAATGGGAGCCGAGTCCTGCAGGAATTTCAATCTGGTTTTATGTATCCATGTCTAGATATAGTCAAAGATTGAGTTTGAAATTACAATACTAAAGGGAACACATATTTTTGTTCCACTCCTGCTTCCTGTATGAAGACATATTTTTTCCATCCCTTCACACTATAGTTTAGGGATAATGATCTGTCTCTGGAATTAGAAGCAATCAATCATTTTTGTCGGTTGCCCACTTGCAAAGTAGCCACCGCGGGGATTTGTTCATATTAGAATTCAGAATAATTAATTTTAAAATGTAGATAGCTGAAATGTAGCAATGGACAATTACATTTCTCTTTCAGTCCTAGATAAATGAATCTCTATTTTATTAATTAAAACGGCTTTAATGCTGCTGCGCCAAGTGGTTTAGCCAAGAACATATGTAACCCATGTAGTTGTGTTTCATTAAGGAAGGAAAAAAAATTGTGAAATGAATACCTGAAATAATAATTATTTCTTATATTATTGTCTCATACAGAAAAATCATGGCATGCACATAGAAAATGTTTTGTATAAATTGCATCTTCTCATTGTATGACCACATGATAAGCCCTTCTTCAGGACAGCATTGTAATAACCATGAAGCAAATAGACAATTACTATCCACATCCTGATAATTTATCCTTCTACTGGAGCTTGTTTTTCTATTAGAAGCATTCCTAAGTAATCCAGCTACTATGCAAAGAAACTAATTAAAAATATAAAATGACAGTTTGACTAGATATTTTTATTGAAAATAGATAAAGCATTGAATGTTTGCTAATGTGAATGTGTACCAAAGAAACTGCCTGACAAGCAAAGGAATACAAGTAGCATTGAAGACTTCTGACATTCATAAAATGTGGGTGCACTTGGTAATTTTCTTATATTGATTTGCACTTTTTCCTCAAATTATAGAACCATAGAATGGTTTGGGTTGGAAGGGACCTTAAAGATCACCTAGTTCCAACTCCCCAGCCATGGGCAGGGACACCTTCCACTAGATCAGTAGCTCAAATCCCTATTCAACCCAGCCTTGAATACTTCTGGGGAGGGGACATCCACAGGCAACCTGTTCCAGTGACTTGTCACCCTCTTAGTAAAGAATTTCTTCCTAATGTGTGATGTAAATCTACCCTCTTTCAGTTTAAAACTGTTACCCGGTGTCCTATCACTACACTCCTTGGCAAAGAGTCCCTCCCCAGCTTTCCTGGTGGCCCCCTGGAAGCTCTACTGGAAGGCTGCCATAACATCTTCCTGGAGCCTTCTTTTCTCCAAGCTGAACAACCCCAACTCTCTCAGCCTGTTCTCATAGGGAAGATGCTCCAGCCCCTTGATCATGATCGTGCCCCTACTCTGGATCTGCTCAAGCAGGTTCATGCCTTTCTTATGCTGGGGACCTCAGAGCTGGACACAGTACTCCAGGTGGGGTCTCAAAAGAGCAGATTAGAGGGACAGAATTACCTCCCTTGACCTGCTGGCCACGCTTCTCTTGTTGCAACTATCAGGCTATTGCCCCTCTAAAAAAACCAGAAGACAGAACTGTTGACCATTTAGCAAGTATTTTAATTACAAAGAGAAGACAAAATGTATGTTACATTCTAAGACTGCTTGCTTTTTATCCTCAAAAAAATGTCAATATAACATTAGAAATAAACCTCTACTTATAATCTGCATACAGTACTTTAAATGCTTGGCAATTATTTTTACCAAAACAAAAGGTTAAAAAAATGGACTGTTGGCTTTCTGGTGAGATGTTTCAGTAGCCGCACCACACACCCATCCCCACCGCCCACCCCCCCCACCCCCCCCCCCCGGCCCCCCGCAACACCCTTCTATCTAAATTGTAGAGATACGGATGTGATGGGTGGACTGTTCAGTGGATGAGGAATTGGTTGGATGGTTGTATCCAGAGAGTAGTGGTCAATGGCTCAATGTCTGGATGGAGATCAGTGACAAGTGGTGTCCTTCAGCGGTCCGTACCAGGACAAGTGCTGTTTCATATCTTCATCAATGACACAGCGGGATCAAGTGCACCCTCAGCATGTTTGCAGATGACATCAAGCTGATGTTGCAGTTGACACACCTTAGGGATGGGATGCCATCCAGAGGAACCTGGACAAGCTTGAGAAGTGGGCCCGTGTGAACTTCATGAGATTCAACAAAGCCAAGTGCAAGGTTCTGCCCCTGGGTTGGGGCAATCCCCACTATCAATACAGACTGGGGGATGAAAGGACTGAAAGCAGCCCTGCACAGAAGGACTTGGGGGTACTGGTGAATGAAAAGTTGGACATGAGCCGGCAATGTGCACTTGCAGCCCAGAAGGCCAACTGTATCCTGGGCTGCATTAAAAAAAGTGTTTCCAGGAGGTCGAGAGATGTGATTCTTCCCCTCTACTCCACTCTGGTGAGACCTTACCTGGAGCACTGTGTCCAGCTCTGGAGTCCTCAGCACAAGAAAGATGGAGCTGTTGGAACAAGTCCAGAAAACAGCCACAAGGATGGTGAGAGGGCTGGAACACCTCTCCTATGAGGAAAGGCTGAGACAGTTAGGCTTGTTTAGTCTGGAGAAGAAAAAGCTCCAGGGAGACTTTATTGCAGCTTTTCAATATAAAAAGGACACTTAGAAGAAAGACATAAAGAGTTTTTACCAAGGTCTGTAATGACAGGACAAAGGGGTGATGGTTTTAGACTAAAAGAGGGGAGATTTAGACTAGCTATAAGGAAGAATTTTTTTACAATGATGGTGGTGGAACACTGGCACAGGTTGCCCAGAGAGGTAGTAGATTGGCCCATCACTGGCAACATTCAAGGTCAGGATTGGATGGGGCTCTGAGCAACCTTATCTAGTTGGAGATGTCCCTGCTCACTGCGGAGTGGGTTGGACTAGATGACCTTTGAAGGTCCCATCCAACCCAAACCATTCTAGGATTTTATGCTTTTAAGTACCGATGCTGTTGAAACCTTCTGCAAAAGACCATCTGTCATGGTACTTTAAACAGCTTTAGAGTCACCAGATTCTTATTTAGATCACCAAGATCCAGAATCTTTTTATTGCCATGTCATTGACTTGAATGGAACTTTAGACTTGTATCATCACAGAGATAGGTCCTTTGCTAGGGACAAAACTCATTAGGGTCTCCCATACCAACCTCTGAGATCCTATTCTTATTTTTCAGGCCTCGATGAGTCTTTTGGAATGTATTTCAAGCTACAATGTTTGCTTCCACCACCTGGTCAAGATCACAGGATTTCCATTCTCTCAAGGTTCTGAGAAGGATTCTATAGGTATGTCCATATTAGTATTTTAGTTCAGATCAGGAGTGTGCTTTTGAAGTGAATCTCTCAATTGTGCCCACTTACAGCACTTCAAGATGCATCATGGAATAGACTTGGAACACATGAGCTGAATTCCTTTTGAATGAAACTAAACTGGAAGATGCCTGCAGGTAGAGCACTTAACATCTCCAGCCGTTAATAATTGTTTTGTGTATAGGTGTTGGTGTATAGGACCAGGTGGAGCTAGTCATAGAATCCTAGAATTATGAAGGCCACTCCGAGAGTGCTGCCTTATATTTTGTTATATTGGCCCATGATGTCAGAGGTGCATGTTGGTGGTGTGGCAGTAGAGGTTGAACCTTCCCAGCAATACTCCGTTAAATTTTGTTGCTGTGCGGCAGACGGCAGCAGAGGGGCAGTCTGACAACATGACATCTGACATGGCAGTGCCTATGGAGCAAAGAGATGGGGTTGAATTCCTCCGTGCAGAAAAAATTGCACCCACTGACATCCATCGACGCTGCTGAATGTTTACGGAGACCAAACAGTGGGTGTCAGCACAGTGAGGCAGTGGACGGTGCGTTCCAGCAGTGGTGACAGTAACGGTGGGTCCCCTCCACTGCTGCAGATTGTTATGAACACGGCAGGGAGGTTCATGTCCATCGCTGAAGAAAATGCACAGCCCATGGTAGGGACTGTGTCGAAAAACAGTATTTTGTAGCTGAGAATTTGCTCTGTCAAACAGTGTTATTGTCCTCTTTGTATCTGCTGTAGTTTCCATGGAAATAAATAGGAGGCATTACTTTCGGAGCGACCTACATATTTAAGTTGGAGAATACACTTAAGAACATCTGATCCAGCTATTAACCAAACATTACCAAGTGCACCCACAACTAAACCATGTCACTAAGCACCAGGTCTACAGATCTTTTAAATACCGCCAGGGATGGTGGCTGCACCACTTCCCTGGGCAGTCTGTTCCAGTGCTTGACAACCCCTTTGGTGAAGAAATTTTTCCTAATGTCCAATCTAAAACTCCCCTGATGTAACTTGAGGCCATTTCTTTTTGTCCTATCCCTTGTTACTTGGGAGCAGAGACTGACACCTCCCTTGCTAAAACCTTCTTTCGGGTGGTTGTAGAGAGTGTTAAGGTCTCCCCTGAGCCTCCTTTCCTCCAGACTAAACTACTCCAGTTCCTTCAGCTGCTCCTCAAAGGACTGGTGCTGTAGACCCTTCACCAGCTTTGTAGCTCATCTTTGGACATGCTCCAGCACCTCAATCTCCTTCTTGTAGTGAGGGGCCCAAAACTGAACACAGTTTTTGAGTCTGGTCTGATTTGGACGCTCTCCAGCGCAAGTTAAGCACCCTGGTAGTAATAGTCTGAAAAAATGTCATGGTTTTGCACCTCTTGCCTCTACTCTTAAACAGGAGTCGTATAGAAGCAGTTGTGCTGAAACGGACCTGGGAGTCCTGGTGAACATTAAATTGAACATAAGCCAGCAGTAGGCTCTTGTGGGGAAAAAAGCCAACTGCATCTTGGGCCGTATTAGCAAGAGTGTTGCTAGTAGGCTGAGGGCCACTTTTATACAAACCTGATTTTATTAATTAGGATTAATGGAATCACTGAGAAGTTTAATATAGTGGTGAGCTCAGAACATGAAAAGACAATGCTAGCTGTCACTGCTGACATTCAGTAGGTACTTTTCTGTTACATAGATTAGGAGCTAAGTATTAGCTAATGATTTTCCCCAACACTGGACAATTTTAAGATTCAGCTGGGCAGGGTGCTGGGCCATCTTGTCTAGACCATGCTTTTTCCAAGAAGGTTTGGACCAGATGACCCTTGAGGTCCCTTGCAGTCTGATATTGTATGATTCTATGATTCTGTTAGGCCAGCCCTGAAGTTTTCTTCATTGTAACAAAATAGCTCCACTGCTTTCTTTGCAGCTGTGGATGGAAGATTTCGTCTTGCGCTGCCCCTGAGCAAGTAATACAGCATAGGGGTTTTGCGACCTATAGGTGAGATGGAAACAGGACTTGAGTCTTCAGTACAGTAGAATCAGATCTTGTAACACATAATCATCTCCAATATTTCATTACTATAAAATGTCTGTGTATTGCTAAAGGAAGGGGATTTCTACTCATTTGTTAGAGAATGAATGAATGACTCTATTGTTAACTAGAATCAGATTGCAAAAAGTGTTTGCATTTGTATATGAAGAAACTTCAAATTGAAAAGTCACTGTTCAGTCTTGCCCACAGTTTTGTGCACATACTTTCTAAAATCAGCAAGTGTTGGCTAGCATTGTAGCAGATAAATGACACATACACGTGCTTCTAGGGGCAAGATTGACCCCACAGGCTGTAAGCCTTGCCACCACCTAACTTTTCACATTCCATACACATGGTGTGGATAAACCTAATTCACACTAATAAGCATGCCTGTACATTTTGAAATTCTGATAACATTACTGCAAATGTTTTTCTACACCTATTTATAAAGTAAAATGTGACTTCCATTTCTATGTGCATTTCCATTCACTCATGTTTACTTTGTGGGGGTTTTTATTTAATAAGGGTATCCTAACTGGAATTATAGAAAATTAGTTTTCGGGCGCATGTCAAGGAAATTAACAAAGGTATGTAGATAGGAATTTTCATCAGATAGTTGTTTAAATACCTGTTGTGTATAACATTATACCTATTCTCTTGTACTTTACCCTTCTAATATGTCTATATTTTTGTGTGTTTCTTGGAGATATGAAAGATCTGTAAAGGTACAACCTCTGGAGTTGTGCACAGACTGCCCTGATGGCTTATGTTTAGGCTCATCCTAGGCTCAAACAGTTAGAGAATTTTCACAGTAGGAACTTGGACTTGCCAGTTATTCCATCTGTACTGCACCTTTCATGACAGACCCTCCATCTGTGCTCACCACTGCAAACATCTACATTATGCCTGTGTAGTCAGGCAGATTTGACCTACAGACCTTCAGCAATGGTCTGCAACTGAAGCATGTATAAGATATACATCCGTGACAAGGGGTTTTCCAAAATTAACCTTCTGGCTGGGAAGTTTGGGGATGATGCCCTATGGCTTCACACCTTGAATGCATCATGGAGGCTGTGGCCTAACTTGCAGTCATGCAAGTGGATTGCAGGTGCTCAAGAATTACATCCTGTAGATTAAATCCAGTCTGCTCTGCATGGCACAGGCAGGTGTGTCCCCACAGGGCTAGTTGAGGTTCTGTATGTGCAAGTAAAAATTCTTAATTTTTTAATCTTGTATTTAATTTTGTATTGTTTGTGTTCTCCTGTTGCACCCAGGTCAGAGTTATATTCCCTCTGTGGACTTCTTTGTATGATGGTTAGAGATTTTGTAGAAGAAAACTCTTTTTTCCTTAACTATTTCCAGAGATTTTATTTTTCTCCTAAGCCCATATAGTTCCCTTCTATGTTTTATTTACTAACGCATTCCATGTAATAGCTGTGTAATTAGATAAAGACTCCCCCAGGAAGCAAGTCTGTTTCATGCCTAACAGATTTTTAGTAGAACACCTAGATTATGTTGAAATTGAGTTGTTATGGCAGAAAGACATGGCAAGATGATAAACATTTGGAAGGCTGGAGCCAGGACAACTTAATTCAGCCATGGCCATTACCTTCTGCAACAATAGAGCTGAAGCATAAAACAGTTCTCAATCCTTTGTTCTTGTTCCTTCTGCAGCATAGAGTTTCTCTGCCAGTGAGCAAGCTGGCATATGCTGAAGTTGAGTCTGAACATGTATTAGCATGTAGATAGTAAAGGTGTTACAGGAACTAAATTTTAAGCTTGAGATTGTGCAATCATGACAGTGCAGATGTATCCCAAGGAACAAGGAAACTTTATGCTCCAGAACAGAGACTGCAGTAAGCATCCTGTATTCAGGAGTTGACTGTCATTCTCAAGTCCACTGACACATTTCAGATCTATGCTTTGTTGTAGCAGGTATTGTAAGAAGCCATGAGAGCAATTATGTGATACTGATAGAATCTATCCAGCTTCAAGAACACAGGACCAAACCTGTGGGAAGGGATCCGTTCTCAAAGATTCCATTTTGGTTTAGGGTGGGTTGGTTTTGGCTTTTCTCCAATAAATATCCTGAGGTTAGACTGAAGTTTCAGTCAAAATTTACTTTTTTTTTTAAAAAAAGCATTCATTAAGTACATTCTTTTGAAACAAATTATAAGACTACATCAACACTGCCAGTTATGATTCTCTGGTAAATCAAAAGAAGAAATGAGAGAACACCCTTATGAATCACCTGTAAGCGTAGATAGTGTCTGGTTGTGAAAGATTGAAGGGCTTTGAAAGGAGGGGAATTAATGAAGTTATGATAGTCATCCCGTGGACATTCCCAGATAACTGTCAAAGGCATAAGGCATTTTTTTCCATGAGAAATTGCATACAATTTCCAGAAATGGGTAATAATCTTACTCTACTGAAACTAAAAATTCTTCAAATTATTCCTCTTCTGTATTGTTTGCACTACTTACCTAGAATTTAACTTTTTTTTTAAAAGGTTACAGAGCAAGGTAGTTGAAAGAGGCCTTTCCCTTTAAGAAAAGCAAATACTCTGTCCACAATCCTTCAAAAGATACTCTTCTTCTATGTAAGACTTATAAATAGGCTAAGGCGTTTGTAAGACAGACAAGTGGTGGCGAATGATACTAGAACTGCTGTTTTTGTATAGTTTGTCTTAACAGTGTGGGAGACAGATGACATTAATTATGATTACTTAGTGACCAGCTAATTATGCTGCCCTGATCAACATGAACTATCAGTGGTTTAGCAGCAAATAACATAGTGCTATAATAATGATTATATCTACCTACACTTTAAAACATTTATTTACCATTAGATATGCTTCCCTTTCCAATTACTTTAAAGAAATGCTATTTTCATAGACAGCTAGAAGAGCAAACATTTGATGTGTGGGTGTGTCATAATAACAATATTTTATATCATTAATGCGTTCTGTAGCTAAACCTCTAAAGCTAAGGATTTGGAGCTTAATTAAAATAGATAATAAAATAGGCTGCTGCAACACTAGTAAAATAACTTCATTTTTTTCAAAGGAAGGGCAAAGGCTGTTACAGTAAAGAGATACACTGTTATTCATAATGCATTTAACATTCAGTGGTAGTTACTTTCTTTGCTTCTGTAAGTCTTTCAGGGAGAAATAAAAGAGAAAAACAATATCAAAACATGGTTGTGATTCATTATATTTAACTTCCAGGATTTCAAGTTCCTTTTAGATGCACACTGAATTTCATTGGGTTTTTGCACATGACACATTTAGCTTTTTGTTTCCCCTGGAAGACAAAATAATCAGGCAGTTTATGAAAGGCTCTAAACCAAATCTGAATTACCATTTCCTTTTCTGAACCTGTTTTATATTTTCAGAGGGTGTGTTATCAAGTTATGTATAATTTTGGATGCATGAAACAATTTTAGCAACTATTTTCTCCCAAAATAAACAGCAGTAGAGCTCATTTACCATAGAATTATCTACTTAGCCCACCCTGTTATCTGTGTAGAAGACGTGTCTGAATGGCTTCCATAAAGCTTGAGAATACAGCATTTGTCTGCAAATATTTTAGTTGAGGTTTTAATTGAATATAAACATGAACTGTGTGAACTTTGGCACCTGAAGGACTCCTGAGAAAAAGCTATTGCTAGTAGTATAGGACTGTAAATACTCATATATTGTAAGGATATTGCATCAAAGCTGTCACTTGGTAAGCATATCAGCCTTTCATTTCTGCCTTAGAAATGAACAGGATGCTATCTAAGTGTGTTTAGCCAGCTGAAAGCTATCAGAGAGTTCCTCCAAACAAACATTGTTTGATTTAATACGTTATTTCCAAACGAGTTACATTGGCAAGGTATAAGGTAACATGTGGTTTAGAAAAATAAACCTAAATAAAATGAAAACAGAAGCAGCAGAAACTCTGTTTGAGTCTTGTATGAACTCTAGGTGGATTTTTTTCTCATATGGTAAATGACTGAAAATTAGAAGTAATATTCTGTGGAGAAAAGGTCAAGACACACAGGAAAAAATTGAATATAGTGGAAGCACCCATTAAGTCTTAGTTGTGTGAACACTTAAGAAGTGAACATTTGGTAATATGTCGGTGAAATTGCTATACCTTATTATATAGGTATTGTTCAGTTCTGATAGTGCTGCTGGCATCTGTTTAAACAAATTTCCTTTACCTGTGAGACCTGATCCAAAGGCCAGCAATGTCAATGGGCCAGTTATCAATTCTGTGGTTTCTAAATGGACAAAGGTAAAGGTTTGGAGAAGCTGGGAGCATCAGGTGATGGTCGAGAATGACTGACAGAAGGGCTCATGGAAGAGTGCAAGCAAAGCATTGCTGCATTGCTGCAGCCTAGTCACCTGTGTTCTCTGGCAGATTCACCAGTCCTGCCTTTTCCAGTTTTATTTGATATATGGTATTCTCTGATAAAGTACATGTTGATCAGAGATTACTCATGCTGGTAGCTTGAGGGTATGAATAAAATGGCGCTGTGATAACAAGAGGAAATTGCTTGGGTGCAGATTACAGATTATTTATTTTTAGAAAGCTCATCACCACAGGATCTGATCATGTTCAAGATCTATTCTCAGAATATTTTGTAAATTAAGAAAATGTTGTCTGTATTTTTGAAATGAAGGGATAAGGCTCATGAAAAAAAGGTGAGGATGATGATAGGTGAGGTTTAGGCATAACTTGGGAACGAATCTACAAGTCCACATTTCCTTCAAAGTATTTATCCTGTGTGAGTACAGCTCGTTTAGAAAGACTTTGAGTGCTGATCTTTTCAGCTGCAATTTACAGAATAAAATCAGTAAGTAGTGGAAGAAGTATGAGACGTGAAAAATACGACATATCTCCCTATCTTATATGGAAGAACGTTAATGTGGAAGAGGTTAATGAAATGAGAAATTTCACTGGACTTCACTGATTTTCTGTTTGCTCATGAACTCACATTGATACTAAACATTCATTTGTAACACCTGTACAAATACTTAAATTTTGAAAGGTACACTGGAAATCACTTAAGTACTCTGAAAGTCACGACTCTTTTTAAGAAAATCATATTATTTTAGTATTTTTCATTTGATGAACCCTATTGATCAATGTTTAGACATCTTTAACTTTCAGTATACACTCAGTGTTCAGTTGCTGATAAATACGTAAAAGTATGTTTGTCAAGAACAAGACACAGTGTCATCTTCAGGACTTTTGGGGATTTTAATTGTATCTAGTGAGCCACAAAGTTTTCCTCTTCTGCATTCCTTTATGAATTACATTTTTTCATGAGTATGAAAGTAGACTATACAAATGCACCCTCAGAATGATTTGTAAAAAAAAATCTGTTAAAAAAAAAAAAAGAAAAAAGTGTTTGGTTTTCTTAATTCACAGACCAAATGGATATTGGTCTATATTTTTTAAAACACCTTTGATCTTATCCATACAGCAGCTCCTACCACAAATAGATACAAAGCTGTTTCCAGAAATTTTTAGGACCATTAGATGACAAAATGTGTTTTAACATTCTTAAGCTATTAAAATCTATTGTAATATGTTTAATCTGTTGATTAAAAATTGCTTCTTTCTTCTATCTAGAAATCAAATCAATGAAAGTATGTTTTGTTTTGGTTTTGGTTTATTTTGGTTTGTTTATTTAATAATACCACAAACTGGTAAAGGATTAGTCAAAAAAGGTTGAGAGAGCAAGTTAAAATAAGCAAGGAATTTTCAAGCTGTATAATCCAATTTCCTGAACGTTGCTTAAACACTGTTATGCCCCTTTAGGCCTATTTGGAGTTATAGAGCATACCTACTGAGGTACTCGAGAGGATTGACCCCTCAACTCCTGACTTACGCTAACGTTTAGTCTAAACTGAAGTCTAGAGGGAGCCCAAGTTTCATTTAGACATTTCCTTGATTAACCTTATTTGTATTTATGTAAAGAATAGCTTATTATCCAGGTTATAGGCATGCCACGTCCTTCCCACCCCCCACCATGAAATCCTAAGAGCTCAAATTCACTTGGCATGCTTACAAAATTTTCAGCAAAACTGTCCCTGGGAACAATCTTACTTTAAAATACTGTGAGAGGGATGAGAGAACAGGTTTTCAGCATCCCCTTATCCTGCCAGATAGTATCTCCATTCTTTTCTATACTTTCTGTCTTAAAATACCTCTCTTGTGTACAAGGCTAGATAGCCATGATCCAACTACTGAAGAAGCTAATTAAATACTTCACAAGCTGGGAAAACCCTATAGTTTCAGGTCATGACAAAGAAAGTTGTTGAAATTACAGTGCTGTAATTATTTATCCAACCTTTATAGGTATGATTGTATGTCCACATACACAGATTTTACATACCACTATGTTTCATACCATCTGTAATTTAAGAATTCTCTGGTAACTAATTGTAAATCATTCATTAACCATGGCACGTTTATAAGATATTCCATTCGGGCTTGTATTTAGTATTCATTCACTTTCATAAAAGCTGTTAAAAAAGAAATTTTGGAGAAATCTGGTCAACCGGGTAAATTCTATTAAAATTTCCAGTGTTTTTTCACTCTAGATTGTCTCTGTTTAAAACTGTTTTTTACATTAGAATCTTCCTCCAGTTACTGTGGAAGGGGTAGTGCATAGGAACTTCCATGTCATCTGTACGTGTACTGTGGTAATAACATGCATCTAATATTGAAGAAGTAAAACTATTGTTCCTTTCCTGCATATGCTTGACTGTCCTGAAGATCTCGAGGAACTGCATATATGTAAGGCAGATTTTCATGTTAGATGCTTATCTCTACATTTAAAGAGTAGAAATGTAAAAATGGCCTTGGAATGGATGACCAGAGTCATTAGAATTATACTCAGCAACTAAGATTGTAGCTGATCTTTATTTTGTTGTCAAAAATTGTGAAAGCTTCAGTTTGAATGTGCTATTTGACTCCTGCACGTCTTACTCTTGAGAACGCTGGTTTGAGCTCTATCTTTCTTTTTTAGACAAGTTAAAACATACTGTATATTGGAATCCACATATTTAAGCATATTGCTGCCATCATATGGTTATATACTTATTTGTCAGAATTGTATAATAAAAGCAGTTCTCCATTTTAGAAGAAACGTTGTATAAGGAAGTATAAAGTTGCTCAGTGGAATAGTAATGAGTGTAATAAAGCTTCTAATCCTTTTTTATGTTTAGGCTGTAACAGCTCTGGCTGTCTCTGAATATGAAATACACTGTCTCCTGAAGATAAATGAGTAAGATTATGTGGTGTGTGATCCATACAAGACAAAGTAAAGATAATGTAGTTAAATATTAGTCAGAAAAAATACCGTGGGAGAGAAGTTAGTGGGAGTTTTGCCTCACTAAGGAGTGAATAAAAACTAGGAAAAGCTGTCAGAACATGTCCCAGATGGTTCCAAAAGTAATCATGTCAGTGTGTTACAGTATGTTAAATCAAATTCAGTCTTACTCCTTTTGTTTCTGTGCATCTACTTTTTGGAGTTTCTCATGCAACCTTCATCAATTAATATGTTGGCTGTCCTTGACTGATTTTTTAAAATGACATAAATTGTCTTTTCAGTCTCAGGCCTGTATTCATGCTGGCAGGCACAAGTCATATTGAAACCAATGCTCTTTCCTTCCTGCTTCTTTGTCCCATAGAGAACATAAGCCTGGCCAATCTGACAAATACACAGGAACAGTATGGCTAGTAAGGAAAAAAAAAAAAAGAATGGATGGGATAGGAAAGGAATACTATACCCATATGAATATATTATTTAAAAACTTAACTTGAGTAGAGAAAACTAGTATTAAATTAATTTTTGAACCTTCTCTTTTTTTTTTTTTTTTTTGATATAGTAACCATCGGTATGATGAAAACTGACAGTATTTGAAGACAAAATTATTTCTTTTAACTTTCAGTAGTATAAAATCTGACATGATCAGACCTGTTCAATTTACCTCAGATCATCCATTAATTAATTTCAACTGCATTAATTTTTACAACATAGTATTTACTTTGAAGTAATTCTACAGGAAGTGATGAATCTGTACTTACATATTTGTACAAGGTTAACATAGGGTTAAAATAGATGATTCAAAGTCTTGTAGGAAGTATAGCTAAGACAGCTTACTCAGCCGCCATAAAATGGATCCAAACCCTATAATACTAATAGCGGAAAACAGCAGAAGAAAAAAGGGATAGAAATGTTGATAATTAAATAATCTAGTCATTCAGTGTAACAAACTTTACTAAGTTCAAAAAGATGTATACCTTTCTCAGTTCTAAAACCAGGATGTATCATTTCCAGGTGAGCTTCTTTGTATTGGTCAAAAATTTCAGAGTAGATCAGCAAAACACTGTATTCAGTAGAGATTTTAATCCTAAGTAAGACTGCCAGACTGCACTAGACAACAAAGATAAACCTACTTCTCATATATATCAGAAACAGATGTTGAGGGGATGTAACGGTTTTATAAACATGAGTTTGGAATTACTACTTTGCTCATAAGTGATGAAATAACAAGTGCAGGTTCTCATAACTATGCAGGATTTTATCGATCCAAAGGAAGAAATGACAGAAGAAAAAAAATCTCTACAGTGGTGTTCTCTCCCTACATCTTTTTTTTTTTTTTTAATCCATGGGGTTGCAATATGAGACTTTTTTTTTTGCACCTTCCATTGCCTGAGGATGCTCATGTAGTGGCACAGGCAAGAAGTCTTCTGTTTCACAGGTTTCTTTAACATTTGTGTTTAATAAGATTTATAGGAAAGCAGAAGAGGAAAACTCTAAAATCTCTGTCTATCCTTGCCATATATTACACCAAAAAAAATGAAGTTCCAAATCTCTCTCGAACTTCCACTCCTATGGCAGCCAGCTGCATACTACAAGGCAGGTCAGTAGGAGAGGAAAGTAAGTGTTCCAAAGCTAAAGCGTGCTAACAGAGAATACTATGTGGCTAGCCTTCTGTCTTTCAAGTCAAGAAGGATTTAGAGTATTTCCACTGAGGCAAACTTTGGTGTCTTGGCACAAAGATAATGTGTTTAGTCAGGCCACTGGAACCCAGGCACTCAGGACTCACTATCAATGCCTTAGAACCAAAACCAATTTCTTATATTCCAATTAGGAGCCATTCCATAGCAAGGAACACCAGGGGCACATATAGCTGCAAACAACAGCAGCTCTTCTTTTGGTATGCTGTGTTTAGTAGGATTTTGGATTGCACCCCATATAGTTCGCTCTCAAGTAATCCAGTCTTGAAGTATGAAAGCAAGAGTCATAACTGCAAATTTCACGGTCAAAGGCAATGTTTCAAGCATAGACAATATAGCATTTTTGGTAGCTTCTGCTACATGATCAGAGAGCAGCTGGTATCCCACATAACCACAGATTTGCAGACATAAGAAATAGTGAAACAATGAAGGATTTAGTGGTTTTACAATTCAGTTACTATGCCCAGCCATGCCATCAGTTTAATCCCAGTTGCACTGGATGAATCAGGAAGATTTCATCCTTCCACAGTTTCCCCAGCATTTTTGGCAAGACAAAATTGTGAAAACATCCTGGAAAGGACACCTGGATCCTATTATTCCCTCTTACCCAACAGCCTCAAATACACATTGAACAGGAAGGATGACAAGGCAGATCTCCAAAGTAGTCCCCCACCACAGTGCCTTCAGGGGAAGGAAGTGAATTGCACAAAAGATATTCTGAGAAAAGCAAATTAGGAGAAAAAACAACAATTCAAAAGCAGTGTTCATGACTGTTATGTAATATGAAAGTCAGCGAAACCTGGAAGAGAAATGTAGCAGTATTACCATAGGCATGGAGTCATAATTCATTCTCAGATCGATGGAATTTCCTGTGCAATTTCCATCCCATACCCATGCAAATAAAGGCACTGAGAAAGGATCATGTAGCTCTGAGATAAGCAGATCTTTGGAAATTTTCTTTGCTACAGGCTTTGCTGTGATTTTAATGAAAAATAGAATGCAAATAATAGGTTGATGGTTAAGCAAGTCACTCAGCTTCAAACGATGTTGTGTCCATTGTTCTTTGATACAAAACCAGTTATTACAAGTCTCACACGTGTAAAATTGAGTTAAGAGGCTTAAAAGATCATGCAGGATTGCAAAATCATAAAGTACTCAAACTAAGGGACTGACAGAATTTTGGGTCTTTTATATATCCATTGAGATCATGAGATTAAAGACTGTATTGTTTTTTATTTCCTCTGGAGTAATCTCTGTCTCACTGAGTACGCAGGGTGGACCGTCTTCAGTTAATGAACAGGCATGAAGCATCTATAATAGGGTTTTTTTTCAGTATTGGTCAGTGATTTCATGCCCTGTTTATTGCAAACAGTTGGATCCATGATGTAAAAACATAATTGCTCATTTCTCTCTGGCTTTTTGTTTAATAGTCATGTCTACAGTTTATGTATGCTTTACAAATGTTTGAGGTAGTATTTTCGCCACACAAACTCAAGGAACACAGTAGTATAGGTAGAGAACAGAACCACAGAGATCTCAAGGTCAGAAGTTTTCACTTATTGTGTGAGTGGGATCTTGCATGCATAGGAGTAGATCTTTTCAGAACGTAAAGAATTATCTACCACTTAATGTGCTCAAAGCACATGTTCCATACGTGTCAAGTATGGTCCTGAGCTTTAGGCATTTCTGTAAATGAGGCCTAAGGCAGACACCTAGAAAATGGAGAATATGCTTACTGATCATCTGGGAAAGACAGATATAAGCTGTGGGTGATTACATGGGAAGTAGTAGGGTCTAGAAGGGAATCCTCCAGGTTAATATCTATAGCAGTGAAGACATTCTTTCTTTTACACCACGTTCGCTGCCTTATGACTCTCTTTACCTTGGACTTCTGCTATACCTAAAGTTTCCTTCCTTATGCTGAATAAAGCTGGAATCTTGTGTAGAAATAACTTTGCGACTATGTAATTAAAGATGATGTTTATGCATGTGGTGGCCTAATTAAGGTTGCATAAATTATTCTAGTTCAGGCTTTTCACGAATGTTAAAATTTGACTTTATGACCGTAATGCATAATTCTCTTGTAATGTTTCATTTCTTAACTTTTTAAGAAATGAACTGGAAAAAAAAGTACTGTATTCTAGCAGCATGTGCAATGTCAGCAGGATTAGAATCTAGATCCACTGTACTGCTTTGTCCTTCATAAACTGTCACAGTAATTGATTGCAGGATGACTAACCATTGACTAGGTGAACCGGCAGAAATAATAGATTTTTTCTACCAAAGTAACAACATGATGCCTGGTAATTCCTGTTTCCACTCAGGACTGCATTCTGCAGTTTCCTCTTTTCAGTCCCAGTTGCTTTGCCTTCCCCTGGGATATTTTTATTCCAGACTTAATTTCCTTGTACAGCTACTGGAAGATCCAGCTGATGTTCAGTGGACAGTTGTCCATCTCTTCTGTCTCCCCTCACACTTGCTTGTCTACATGCACTAGACTGGGAATGTCTAAGCCCAGCTTTTGTGCTAAGCACTTCAGTTGCAGCTTCAGGCAGTTCCAGGTTGATGAGAATGACTGCTTATCAATTTCTTCTGCTCCTATGCCCAGACCTCACCGATGTCTCCCCATATCTCTTTCCTTCCTGTCACAGACCAGTTCAATTTACTCCCTCCTTCAAGCTTTGACAACTTAACCCCTGTTCATCTCCTCCCCATGTATTCAAAAATCCTCCTCTCTTTTCCTTACCTTTCCTTGAGAAAGGGACAAAATATTTCAGAGTGTTTTTCCAGATACCTGAACCTGACACGAATAGCACAAAGCAATCCTGGCAAATGAAGGAATCTGGCAACTGGTTTTCTTTCCAATCCATCTCTGTTTCCCACAAGATCTGTAAATAATCTTACAGTGGTTTGTTGCTTTTTTTTTCCCCCTATGCATTTTGATCAGCTGCTTTCTTGTTTTACTACAGTTCAGCACTACTTTGGTTTATCTGTTTTCAGACATACAGAACACTTACTGTGCTGTGAAGTGGATTATATAAGGAATAAAAATGCGTTCTCAATTAGATATAATCAAAGATTTCTGCCTTATGCTGTAAGTTTGAGCAGGGTTGGTTCTCTCAGTCCTTCTAGTCCCCACCCTGTATCACTTTACTGCAAAGAGAAGAAGATTTTGCATGCAGAATAATAGTGTGTTAAGTTAGAGGCAATGGAATGTTTTGCCATTACGGGATTACATTTGTACAGAGGAGCAAAGAACTCCCCCCCCAAAAAAAACTAGCAATTAATTGGGTATTGTAGGTGCTTGATGTTTTTAATTTAGGCTTTTCGAGATTATTAAGTCCTGCCGCCCGGAGGTAAATAATTGTTCTTCATCAGAAAATAGTAAGTATTCCTAGATTTTGAGCCTATATACTGCTTAATAATGATTTCATTTGAGAATTAAAACAAAAGAAATGTTGAACTCTTAACTGGGAGCATTAGCCATTGCATTTAGACCAATTTTCAACACAATCGAACTGAGTAACTCTCCTTACCTGATTTTTTTTTTATTTAAGTGAATGTAGTGTTATTCATCTGGTTTGAAATGCTGTATAGTGTTAAATGACTACATTTCAGTGAGCTTGCTTTATGAACTCAGTTTCTTTCCAACAGCAAAGTCTATAAACAGCTGGTTCTCAGCAACAGGAAGGCCTTTTGGAGAAAGCTAGGGGCAGAGAACAGAAAGTGATGTCAAAGGTAATCAACACTTTCCTCTCCTCCAGGGGACCAGCCAACTCATCCTAGAAATTGCGCAGCAGAGTGAGAAAGTGTACTGATTCACTGTACATCCTGGGCGGTTTTGGGCAGAGCAGGTTCTGTGGGATCCCACCCCTTTCTTTATGGTAACATTTCATGCGCTTTTGATCGCCTTTCTACATTAAGCAGATGTTTTTATTACGCCGTCCAAGGTGACACACAGGTCATTTTCTTGGGTGGTTACTGTTAATTCAAAATCCAACAATGTGTATTAGTAATATCCTTCCAACACACCTTATTTTGAACTTTCCATCATGAACTTCCTCTGTCATTGTGCTGCCTAATTGCCTAGGTTTGTCTTGACTCACTTAAATAACTACTTAGTTAAATATTTGCTACTTGTTAAAAAAATATTTCCATGGCAGACCTTGCCACCATGCTGATTGAGGCCTTTTCCAGAACATCAATGAATATAGTGAAGTTCTGTTAGTCTTACAGTGTTCTGCTGCTCACCACCACCGTCTTGAAAACTCACCATTTTATTCTATTCTGTTTTTCATTTAGCCATTTTGTGATCAAAATGCAACTACACCTCCCACCTTACAACTTTTTAGTTTCCTTACTAGCCTCTTGTGAGGTATACTGTCAAAAGCGCTTTAAAAATCCAAATAAATTATGTCAGTGAAACAACTGTTGTTCCTTGTCCAGCTGAATTCTCTCAAACGTTCTCTGAAAATTTACTAATCTAATTCAGAAAAAGAGTCAGGAATGCTAGTTGCATTGTGGTTGATTTATTTGGTTTTAGTGGTTGGCAATAACTGTATTGATGCTACGTCTGGCCCTCAGCCATTTATATTCACGTCAGAAAAATTAGTAGCATTAATTGATGGTCTGGGATTCCACTGAACCCCAGACAGTTTCCTGTACCAAAGGGAGGCAAAAAGCTCTCATTACACACCTGGTCTGTCTGGGAACTGCGTGTTCAAAAGTTCTGGACAATAGTAGCAGTGGAGGTGCTGGGCTGGAGGTCAAAGAGCTGGATGAGGTCACAACTCTGTGTGAAGTGAGTCCCATCTCATCCCACAGTGTCTGCCTTTCTGCTGCCAGAAAACTTTAACTGATTCCATGGAAATCCTCTCACAGCTGACCTAACCTCTTTGCAGCCAGTTTTATATGTCTGGGGGACAGGAAATATTTTTGGCAGGGAGAAGACAGAGAACATGATGAAGGTAATAGAGAGAAAGCACAATCACAAAGGGCTGAAATTATTTTACTGGAGTTTATGAATTGACTGGAGGGGAAGTAAGCTCATTCTGCAAAAGACAAGATGCTAGATAAGGATGATGGTATGATCTTTATTGTGAAGAGATACAGTCATCGTTACGGAGAATGCCTCTTACTGGATTAAGTTCCACTCAGCCTTTCAGCTTCCAGTATTGAATTGACATTGCACATCTCAACTCAAGGATCTGGCCTGGGATACCAGCATCGTATCAAAGCGTTCTGAAGAAACAGTCTCAGTTTTTTCTTTTAAAATTTCATTGTCGCTCATCAGTTTGCTCAGTAAACTTCCCTAGCTGCACCAAATACATACATTCTAAGCAAACCTCAAAAGGGAATAGCATAATGTCTTGGAAATAATTACCAGCTAGTCATGTTATACTTTCCACGAGTTCACAAGACCCTTTTTTCCAAAATATGAAAGTTATTTTGCTGCTTAATATAGTCTAAACTTCAAAAGAAACAGTGAAAATGTCTCTTTTATCTTGGCAGAGAACGGCAGCACTGCCATACTCCTGAGCTACAATCTAGAAATGGTTTAAACTGAAGTATACGATCCAAGCACTGTTAAAACTGTAAGGTGAAAATTGTCTAGCCTGCGAACCGCTTTTCATATACCTGGTGATATCAGGAAACACCTCCTCTCACATTTCATATGTTCATAGTTCATATTAAATAAATTTCCCTGCAGATGGAAAATTACCTGAAGTGTCACTAGTTCTTGCAGCTAGGCGGTTTAAAACCAGCTTGGGAACATCTATGTCCTGTGGCAAGCAATGGCTATGATGGGTTATTGAATGGCCTTTTTTTCTTTTATTCTTATTTTCAACATTATTTCATGCAACACATGGTCCACAGATGGCACCTGAAAGTACAGTATCTGTTCCAAAAGAAATTTTTTTTTTTTGTCCTCATCTTTTTCCAAGAGAAAAAAGCACACATACTTATTGTGTGTTATGGCCTTATGTAGGACACCACCCACAACCTCACCCTTTTTTCCCCTTCCATGGCTAATCTTTTCACAGGGTGGAGAGGGGATGGGATGGGAAAAAAAGAGTTGCTTTCATGTTTTCTAGCAATGATTTTGTCTGCAACTATTTCCTTCTTGACTTCTTACTCACTGTTTATGAAATTTCCCTGCACTTTAACAATAGTATTGTTGCCACAGCTGCACTGATTATATTTCCCTAACTTCTCTCATTTTGGGTCTTGGAATCAGTGTGGTTTGTTTTCATACATGGTAACTTGGAACAGCCTACAATAACATTACAGAAAGCCTTGATAATGTAATTGTAATGTGCACACACACAACTTTCTCTGCTTTTTTGTCTCCATGATCAAATACCTAATTTGTTGGGTTTTTTTTAATTACTTTGTCTAGAATAAAAGTAAAGTGCTGATTCCAAATAGGAACATTACAAAATGCAGATCCTTAATAAGCATATTAATAAAGGGTCAGTGAATGTTTTAAGTATTTCATTGCACAGCCATGTATCACCATGTGGAGTTGGTTTTTTTTTAATCTGCTATATCCATTCTCATTGTTAAAATAAAACAAAAATACCAAGAAAACCATTCAAAATGTTTTATTTTAGGCTATTGAAAATCTTATGCCCTTCTCAGCTGATACTCAAATATTTGGTTCTTCTTTATGCTTAAACCTCTAAGAGCACTTTTGCAAGGCAAAGGATCCTGACAGTGCAAGGTTCATTCCCTCTCTGCTGAAGTTCATCCTTTGAACTTCAGGGCAAGTCCCCCTTTGCTGGAAACCACGCAATATTCTCGGTGTTCTTTAATAAGAAGGATATATATTAAATCTGTAAGTTTAAAAAGTCCTTAATTTGCTGAATTATCACCTGGAGACATAGAGGTGTATGTAATGAACAGCTACTACAATCATAAAATATATGGATTATGGGACATTAATTTAGACATATTAGGTAATGCTATAGGACTGTCTCACATTCAGATTGCATCAGATACCTGTGCAAGTCTTAACACATGGTATACTTTCCATTGTTTCCAAGGCTGATTAGTGCTGGCAAAAGATGGCTCACTGACAGTCAGGGACACAGAAAATCCCTTAATCTGCAAAACCTAGACAGGATGAAATGTAGAAGTCAGGACATCACCCTCCTCTCCTGCTTTGCTGCACAGATACTTTCAAAGAAATTTGAGGTGTTAGGGCGGAGCATGACAAGGTGTTCCACTTAGTGGATGAGGTAAAGAGCTTGTCTACCAGACTTTAGTAAAACCTTTGACACCGTTTCCCACAGCATTCTCCTGGAGAAAATGGCTGCTCATGGCTTGGTTGGGCGTACGCTTCGCTGGATTAAAAACTGGCTGGATGACCAGGCCCAGAGAGTGGTGGGGAATGGAGTTAAATCCAGCTGGGGCCGGTCACAAGTGGTGTTCCCCAGGGCTCAGTACTGGGGCCCGTCCTCTTTAACATCTTTATCAATGATCTGGATGAAGGGATTGAGTGCACCCTCAGTAAGTTTGCAGATGACACCAAGTTGGGAGGATGTGTCGACCTGCATGAAGATAGGAAGGCTCTACAGCGGGATCTGGACAGGCTGGATCGATCGGCCAAGGCCAGTGGTATGAGGTTCAACAAGGCCAATTGCACCTGGGTCACAACAACCCCCTGCCATGCTACAGGCTTGGGGAAGAGTGGCTGGAAAGCTGCTGGGCGGAAAAGGACCTGGGGGTGTTGGTCGACAGCCGGCTGAATATGAACCAGCAGTGTGCCCAGGTGGCCAAGAAGGCCAACGGCATCCTGGCTAGAAGGATGTGTGGCCAGCAGGACTAGGGAAATTATTGTCTTCTGTACTCAGCACTGGTGAGGCTGCACCTTGAATACTGTGTCAGTTTTGGGCCCCTCACTACAAGAAGAACATCGAGATGCTGGAGCATGTCCAAAGATGAGCTATGAAGTTTGTGAAGGATCTAGAGCTCAAGTCCTTTGAGGAGCAGCTGAGGGAACTGGGGTAGTTTAGTCTGGAGGAAAGGAGGCTCAGGGGAGACCTTAACACTCTCTACAACCACCCTAAAGGAGGTTTTAGCGAGGTATTGTCAGTCTCTTCTCCGAAGTAACAAGGGATAGGACAGGTCGAAATAGCCTCGAGTTGCACCAGAGGAGTTTTGAATTGGACATTGCCCTGTTGCAAGCCAGCTACTCACAGAGAGGCACTCTGTGACAAAAATCCTGAGCAAGATGAGCAGACTGCTTGTTGACTACATGCAAAACAGAAGAAAATATCTTCTAGTGTTGTCCTCCATTAAGAAGTTCCCTCTACAAAGCCATGTACAGTAATGTCACATAGAAAAGTAAAAGAAATCGGACACTAATGGTATTCCATTGTTACCACCAAATCAACAAGTCTCAAACAAATATCTTAGAAGGAAAGTAGGCTGGGTTTTTTTTTTCATTATCCTATTAATGATTCCATTCCTCATCTTCTACATAATCCATCCCAATTACATTGTTTTTCCTAGCATATGTGATATAAATAACGTAGTTATTAAATCCAGAGTCATTGAACAGCCTCAGCTGTTTACTTGGCACCATTTGCTTTTATAGAAGTTCCCTGTAAGACAACTTCTAATGAACTAAAATTGCAGCATTCACGGTTTCTTTTTCTGGTATCACTGCATATATTTAACTGATAAGAAGCAGGAGGCAGCATGCTCAGATTCCTAATACATTAAAGAAGAAAGAGAATTTAAAATACAGAAGGTGAGGGTTTTTTGTAGCTCCTTAGTAATTGCTTTTTGGCAAATTATGTTTAAAGGAGAGCCCAAAACCCTTTAGAACCAAGCCTGGGAACCAGATTATATGTTTCAAGGCTGATCAATGCTTTAATCATTGAGTGCTCTGGTGCATTGTCTAGCAGATGCAGAAAAACTTTAACACAATTAAAAAGCAGGTTTGTCTGCACAGGCCACAATAGATACTTCTCTCAAATAAGTAGATGGTTTAAAAAAATGTCTGATGTTGAAAGAAAGTGTTTGCACCAAACAAATTAGAGACGTCATCAGTCAAGACTGTTTAATACTAGTCAAAATAGCACACTTGCAATAAACTGGCAAATTGAACGTTGGTTTAAGTTATCTTTTGTTGTAAGCATACAAGTTGTATATGCCTAAGGGAGCCTGTTGTAACTTGCATATACATAAATCTGTTTCAGATGACGGTTTCATTTTATTTTTTGAACAGAGTTTTCTAATTCTCTTCACAGATTAGCTTGCCTCTTACCTTATCGCAGTCGAACATGTTTGTAAGCTACCAGATGTATGTCTGAAAAGAAAGACATGCTGGTGACTGCAAGCTAAGGCCAAATGGTAAACCTCTTGCAACATTGGTGCAGTTTTAAGGGATACCTCATACACAGTTGCTCAATTTTTATTGAAGTCAAAAGTTTTCTCCTAATATGGCATCAAAATTTACAACTGTCCTTTGAACACACTACTGTTTTCACTCCGGTGGAAAAAATTCTGAGAGCCACGTGTAGGTTACACTTGTAATTTGTGTTATCAACCAATTGTCATGAGCATAGCCTTGGTTTTCCGATAAGCTCTGAGCAATTAATTTACACATTTCTCCTATCAATCCCTATTTTTGCAAGCATCTGTGCTTCCTTGTTTCTTCTAGTATTAGAAGCAGATATATTGAAATATCTCAGAGGAAATCATGCAGATTTTGCTGGAAATACTACTGTAATTTTTTTTTTTCCCCCTAAAATTTCAAAACTGCATGCCCAAGAAATTTGGGAAATGTGTACTTGCTTAAGTACTTTTCTGAACCTAAACTACCAAACTCTCTGATATTGACCAATTGGAATAATATAAAATAACTCATCCAGTAGAGATATCCTTGCAGAATGTAAAAGTTCAAATTCCTGTTTCTTGCTCTTTTGATGTGTGGAAAAGAAAGCCATATGGCTTCTCTAGGCTGTATTCGATAAACCTGATGCTGAGAAGTCAGGGGAACTATTGCAAAAAAAATTTGGGGCTGTAAATATTTCTGCATGTGCTCAGCTTTAAGCACATGAATTGATTCATTTACATTACCTGATCCCAGATCTAACAACTCAGATTTTTATGCAAAGATACGAATATTTGCAGGTCAGGAGTCTTTCTTCCCCAAAATCAAATAATATTTAAGGGGTTGAGGGGGGAAATTACAGGTTCATTTGCAGCCTTCTTAACGTGTGGTGTGATCCTCACACACAAAAGGAACATCGTTTGATGAAGCTCTTTATGAATAGGGTTCAAATTTTAATTCAAAGTTTCTACATAAAAAGAGAACAGCTCCTGCTATTTCATGCTTCTGCATAATGTTAAGTGTTGTATTAGTTTATCACAGGTCACTTGATGAGGAATACCCTGCTTGCTAGTCAGCCTAAAAGGAATATTCTCCATATTTGTCTCTTTTGATAACTGAATGTATTAAAATAGTTACCACATGGCAACAGGGTTGTCAGTTTTAGAATGAAAATGACTGCTACGGGGCAAAAAAGAAATGTCTTTTTAATCCACATTAGTGCTGAGTCAATCAAATCCATGGCACAGGATGTCTCTTACATTCATATAAATGATTTGGATAGGGAAATATCCTCCCCCTCACATTGCAAATGTCTATTAATAAGAAAAAACAAGTTTACCTAATATGTTATTCGAAGATAAAGTCAAGATGTTCCAAGTATATTGTTTTTCCCACTGAAAATGGGTTCTGAGTTCATTATCTCTTCCTATGTTGTTTCGGCACTCTATCCATCATTAAATGCACATATTGTTTTCTCCAGAAAATACATTAATAAATTCTAAATATCTTTTCTTTAGAGTGGTAAAAATTGCACAACAATTTGGCTTTACAAAACAGTGAAATAGTGCTTCGCATCTTTTAGTGCTTTACCTCTGTACCTGAAGATATCCTTAGGAAAGACTACTGTGCAGTCTTCATTCCTGCAGTTACTGTGTGTTGTATTTAATTGAAAAGAAGCAATCTACTGCTTATTTAAAATAGAGATAACGAACTTTGTCAGATTATTTTGAAGCACAGACACAGAGAGTTTCTAACTTTTTTTGTAAATTACGAAGACCAAAAATGGCATTTTCATTGAGATAGATTTTGATTGCCCAGGACTGTGAAATGTGAAAATTGCTAGCAAAAACTTTAGCTTTAAGAAGTAGTCAGAGTGAGTAACGTGCCTTTTGCTTTGCACAACATGGGGAAGCAGGTAACGTTCACACAGCCTAGCATACCCTCTATGAGAGAGGGTAATTGCAGTTTAGAGAAGTTTGTGCAGAGAAAAGAAAGATCTGAACTGACTTTGTTGTATGCTTTTGGGAGGATACTATAGCTGCTGCTGGCAGCCTATGGGAAGCTTCAGAGCCACCTTAATCAATGTTCCTCTGTATTTCACTATTCAGGCATCCGGGCTTTGTCAGGAGAATGTTATGACTCCTTTTCTCCAACATTACAATTTACCTTTGCCAGACTTTCCTCTATCAAACTATCTGTGTTCTATTTTACACTGAAGGAAGACAAAAGCCAGGGATGAGTCTAGTCACTATAGATCTATCTTATTAATCTCTAGCTTGTTTGAACAGGAATCTGCTTTCCAATAATATTACCACTGGGTTTGTTTTTTCATGTCACTTATCTCGCCTGTAGCAAAGAATATACTAGAATTTAGACTTACCACAGAGGTAGGTCTCTCAGAGCAGCTTGCAATACACTAAGTCACAAAACAATCTTGAGTGATTACTGTAGAGCACGTTTCTTTTTGGAGAAAAGCAAGTTTCATCTGTGCTGTCTTCATCAAGTTAAGGACTGCAGAGCTCACTGACATTTTGATAGCTCTATTTTATCCTTCATTGTCCAAAACAACATGGTTAAAAGTTTCACCTTTCTCCCATCTTTCCTTCACTGATGTCAAAAGAGCACTGGGGGAGGTGGTCAGGAAGGGTAGTGATTATATTTTCATATGCTATCAATAAGCATTAGCTCTTTTTCTGGAAAAAGAAAGGTAGTGAAAATCAAAGATGTTAAGAAAACATAAATACTTTTGTAGCAGTGAAAGTCTCCTCAGACATACCCCACATTGGATCTAAAAATATGCAGAGAACAGGCATTACTTAGCCCAAACATTGCCAGACTACTTGCTGCCTTGCAGAGCAAGCTCTCCATCAGTAAGTGTGGGCTTGACTTCTGAACCATTGAGAGACCAGAACTGTTCCACATGCACATCCTTTCTACTCTATATTGGTAGAAATCAACCCTTGGCCACATGAGGCATGCGTAAGATGAAGAAGACACAAGGCTGTATGTCCTTCACTAGTTATTTGTGTTCTAGTCTTACTGGCTACCCCAATGAAAGGATGACTTGCAAAGGAGCCATGAACACCTAGGCCTTCTCTAGGTCTTGGCTGTTTTCCAGCCACGTGGCTACCTCACAGACAGCCAATGTCAGACGGCAAGTTAATGTATTAGTTCA
This sequence comes from Bucorvus abyssinicus, assembly GCA_009769605.1. Taxonomy (NCBI): domain Eukaryota; kingdom Metazoa; phylum Chordata; class Aves; order Bucerotiformes; family Bucorvidae; genus Bucorvus; species Bucorvus abyssinicus. The sequence goes on from CM020025.1 coordinate 76,014,217, forward strand.
TTTAGACATGGCATATAGAGAGGGGTCCCATGTGCTCTAGAGGACTTGTTTTGGACATAGCCAAAGCTGTGATTTCAGCTAGGAAATACCAAATAGGTGATTTTAGTTTGAGGAAGGAGATTTGTCTTAAGAAGCAATGAAAGCAATGCAGTGCAGTGATTTCAGAATTTTTATTTTTAACTCCATGTCTAGTTCAGATATGTTTATAATTGTGATGGAGTATGATGATATCTGGTTAAGAAACTCATCTTTGTTTCCACATCTCCTGGCATGGATCAGGTTTTCAAAAGTTCCTGTTCCAGCATTGTCAAGACTAGCCTCATCTTCAAGGTCTTTTTTATCTCTTGTTTTACCTCCATGATGATCATGGAATATACTACTCACTCTATTTCAGCTCTGTGGGATGAAGAGTGAAATCAGAACAATAAAGACTGAAGGGATAGTAATAGAGTAATGCTGGGATAGATTGAGGAGAAAAGGTAGAGCAAATGTTGGATGCAAGAAACCTTCACAGTAGAGCAGAAAGGTCTGTGGAATCGCAGGAAAGGACTTAAAAAATAAACAAGTTTGGAATATTCAAAGACATAACAAATTATATTCTAATAATTAGCCTAAGGAAACAAACCCAAATGGAGAAAAAAAACAACACCAAAACTAAAAAAAACACCCACCCCACCCCCCAAAAACCAAGGACCAATAACACAGTGACAGTAGGTTATTTATAGTTGTTGTGCCATATAAGCCATGCTGCATACCTAATTTGCATTTAATATTTAAGAAATAGTGCTAGTTTCTAACCCACAACAATTTCCTCCTTTGCTTGGAGGGGGTGGCTGTTGTATGGCCACTCATCACCTAAGTTCTGAATACTTTTCTGAACAGATTCAAAAGTAATAGTGAAATTCAGTGATTTTCTGACATTCGCTTAGAGTTGTAAGGTAATCTAAACCACTTTTTTTAGTACAAATTTTACTTTTCCCGCAGAACTTCTAAATTTAAGTGAAAAGAATTAACATTCCTTATAAGACATCACCTTCTTTTTTGGCTGTAGATATTATTATCATTCATTAGTTTTTCTATTACAGCAGCTCTCTGATATCCCTTTCTATGAGACATTTCATGAACACAGAGCCCTTGTTCTAAACAGCTTTCAGTCACTGGATAGTTGACTAACCTCATGTAACAAGGAAATAAAACCACCACTTAGAATACTGATGAAATTCTGGGTGGGAGCACTGGTATAGAGTCATTATCAGATTTTGTCTCTAAGTCTGCACACATACCCATGGTTACATTTAAATAATTTAAATGAGGTAAATGTCTATAAAGTAAAATCAGACAGAAGCTTTTTTTCAAACGGAATTAGGAACCATCCAATACTGAAACTTCTAACATGCCTGTATCTTGACAAGTCTTCATTCATGATTGGTGTACGAAAAAACTTCTTTCATATTACTCAGAGCATCTTAAACAAGAAGGACATCAGAAAATAATACTAGACTTGTTTGTATTAGGGCAGAATATATAAACCACAGCATATCTGTGGGGAAATAAACTTCCTGTCTGCTGGTTTTGTGTGTCAAATTAACTACAGATTTTTTTTTTTTTTTTTTTTTTTTTGGCTACTAAAACATTTTTCCAGAACTACCAAGAAACAAAACCTAAACAAGGCAAGTAAAGCCATGAATGGATAAATACTGTGGTACGCTTTAACAGTAAACTTGGAACATGTAGGTAAGCCCAGCTATTCTAGCATGACTATTTTTCAGACATGCTGTTTCTAATAAGCTCTGACTTAGGTGTCCTGGAAAGACCATCTCTAAGCAAGTGTTGCTTTCACTTTTCTGTGCACAGGAAAATCACTGTAATTCACCTTTTGATCTTGTAACTGGCTCCGGTTTAAAAGAAATATTTGTACCAAGCAGACGATCGCACAAGTGTCTCCCAAGCTCCCTAGCTGACAGAGAGAATGAATGAAGCAGAGAATTGGGATCCACAGTACTGAAGATACTGCCCCCACTTCCTGAATTCCTAGCCAGGGCTCCATGACAGCAACTACTTTCAAGTTTGTTCTCTTTAATTGACTGACATCACTAGGCTGTATTCTATGACTCCTACAAAGAGCTATGGAAGGTACAACGTTGCCTGGTAGATCCACAACCAGTTCCCGTGCACATTTGACAGTGGGACTTCCACTGCATACCACATTTCTGCAGCACTTCTGCACATGTATTTTGATCCATGAGTAAGGAGGATCACATATCTTACAGCAGAATATTCTGCCAGTCTGCTCCTCCCTGGAGCCTATGACCCTCTAGGCACATCTGACTTACAGGTGGAGCTAGGGGGTATATGCAGAGATTTTCAGTGAAGAGGAAATGGTAGTGTTTCTTCACGGAGATGTGGGAAGTGGTGGGGGTTTCCAATAGGGCATGCTATATACTAACAGCTGACATAATTGGAAGAAAACAATTTACACACGTGTTAATGGTGCTATAAAACACAGGAACTCTGCTACCAATCCTGGCTACCATCTACTGGCAACTTATCTATTCCATTTGTATAGACATATTCACACAATGCACAGAGAATCCGTTTTCTGGCTAACAAGAACCACCTTCATTCCCTTCAAAATATTTGAAATGCTTTTTGAACTGTTTTCCTTGCCCTCTCACCATGCAACAAAGATACTCTAAGGTAAGAAAAAGTCAGTGAATAGGTCTCCAGAAGCTCATTACCACCATTGACTGACGGGAGTGTGTCTTATGGAAGGAAATGAAGCAGCAAATTGGCTCAGAAAAAATCTGAACTAACCAGTACCTTTTCCAGGAACTCATACAGAACCCAAAGCAAAAAGGCTTCAAATATTGGAAATGGCAGTAGAAAGCCCAGTCTGGAGAGATTCTCACTGACGTTTCCTAAAGGAAGAGTCTTACCAGTGAAAGAAGTTGCACTTGGTTTTTTCAGTGTGGTGTGTGAAATGAAACATACAGAACCTTGGACAGGAGATAGATTTGTTTTATCCAAATGATACACTGACTATTTTGAGAGTTTATGCAAACTGGCAGGTCAGGGAGACATGGTGCTTATGTTAAGAAGTCAAAGGATGCTGTCATAAAGAAGGAAATGATAGCAAGGTCCTTTTCTTGCCAGTTAACCACCTTGTGATGTTCTGGGACATCCATGCAGACCTTGCTACAGCGACATAGGGCTTTACCCTGTCACACAGAGGGGTCAGTTACTACTCTTGCTTGTTCATGATATGTACTAACAAGTAGCTGCTTCTTAACTCTTCCATTTCCAAATCCAGTTTCTTTAGAATGTGATGTGCTTTAGAATGAGGCAATTTCTCACTTCTACAAGACATTCACAACTGGCTAGAGAACAAGTTCTTAGATGAAAGTTTGCCTTGCTTGCTCTATTGATGCACTGAGAACTTCATCATATCTCTAGCTGTCAGTTTTTACAAATGGGAAAACTGTAAATAAATACCTTATTCTGAAATTTCCGATTTGTCTATTTTGCATCCAGAGGATATCAACAGGAGAGTAGTCTAAACGGTCAAGCTACTAATTTCATTTTCAGATAGGAGTAAGTTGAGAAGTCGGATACAAAACCATGGGATTTTGAATATGTGTGGTTAGTGCGAGAGTGAAATAAGATGAAAGATTTGTCTTATTCTTCTTAAACGCAGGGAAAGCCACAAATAGTGTTCTCATATTCTTTTATTTTTGAGCTGTGGGCCTAAAGGGGCACAGAGGAACAAAATCATGCTTGTCCAATGTATTTTCCATCAGCTTGAAGTTATGTATCACTGTGCACATTTGCATGTATTGAATCTTTTTGCAAAATCTTTATGGCTGATAGCAAGTGGGATTAATGGAATGTATGAAGTACCAGAGAAACTGTGTAGAATGAAACCCTAAAACAAGAGCTAGAAAACAGGGTGGTCCTCTGAGTTCAGTTTTCACTTAAGCTACTGAGTCATTTGGTGACCTTGGACATGCAATCTGACCTTCTGGCACTGTGGTGAGGCCAACTGCAAAGCAGTGTAAAACCAAACATGAGAGAGTAATTGCTGGGGGGGGTGGGGGGAGGGAGGGGAGGGAGGAAAGAGTCATTTTGGTTGGATGGTATCCCCTAAGCACCCCCTGTGCTCGTCAGAAAAATCCTAGGTAAGGCAATATACTAATATATGTTTGCTTGTGTCTGAAGTGATCAAACTTAGAAGAACAGTTATTCTTTGAAGGTATTTGCCAAGCCTTACTGAGCTACTTCCTCTCCCTGCAGTGTTTCTTTTCTAGACTTCTCCATTGCCAGATTGAGTTATAGGCTTAATTAAAAAAAAAAATTATATATATATATATGCCACCAAGCCTTTTGATGATACCAATTTTTCTAAGCTTGGGAATCAGAAAAGCTGTTTCAGAGGGAGCTAATCACTAGGTTCTGAGCCTATTCTGAAATCAAAATTTTGAGGTTTGAAGGGTCCCTCTGGTTTTACTTGGTTTTGGTTTTGTTTTTTAATGTCTGTGAGGTGAGCCCAAGGCCAGGCTGAGGATTTCATGAGGAAAATGGAAAGATGAGGAGAAGAGAGAAAGAATGGCCCCAGCCCTAAAATAGCACTGTAAAGGGCGTTTTACTTGGAACTTTCTTTCAGCTGACATCAGTCAGGGTAAGAAAAAGTTTTTAGTTCAGAAGTGTAAAGCTAAAACAGAGCATTTAAGGCCGGATGTAGCACTCAGATCTATTTGGTGTCTTGAAAAAAAATGAGGTTCCACCTGGACCAGAAGTTTAATGTTTTTTTCAACTTCAGAAACATTTGGTTTGTTTTGATGTCTTTGACCCTGGATAAGACAAAGGCAGCACACAACTCAAGACACACTCTGAAAAATAAAAGGAACTGAAGTGCAACAGCAGCTATTGGATTCTTTTATTCCTGGTGAGCTGGAAATTTCAGGAAAAGCCAGTTTAGAACAGTGAGGTTTTAAGGCAGTCTTCTGGTAATCTCTGATGTCCAAAGCCAACGCCACTGGGAATTTTCCAGCAAAGCCAAAAACACTGAAATTTTTTAGTGTAATGTATAAGCAAGAGACCATTTCCTTTTTGTCCAAAAGCTAGTTTCATCAATGGAGCTCCTTCAGCCATAGCTTGGAAATCAAAGTAGGTTTTTATGCGTATTTTCACTAAGACAATGTAGCAAGCCTGGGAGCCACATAAGTATGGCTGTGCTTTTCAGTAGGAAATAGGTTTGTCTGAATCAATACTTGCAATGATGCATCTTAGGTCTATCCCGTGCTCAGAAAATTCAGTGAAACTATCATGTTACCTAGACCCTTGCTTCCACTAAATTGTTTGTCACAGATCAGATTGTAGTGCATAAAATTGACAAGTGACTTGCACATGAAATTTCACCCAAACTTCAACAGTGAACATCCTTCCTCCAGATGCAGAAATGGGTGGGGAAAACAATGCCAGCATTGATGCCTCAGTGATGAGGAGTGGGAGGATTTGTTACCTATTCATTCCAGTTGTTTGTATTTCTTCAATGCTTTTATGCAACTAGAGTTGGTTTTCAGCCCTAAATAACTCTTCATGGACTAACCCCAGCAGTAAAGGGATGCTGCAATAAGTGTTTTCAAAACAATATCAGACATTTACCACAGTTCCTTATAAAAATCAATGCTATCTCCAAAAGATTTGCTTCTCTTATTAAGGTTACTTGTGTGGATGAAGTGGTCCACTGGCAAGTGAACAGATATTGATAATCTGCTAATCACTTTCCCTAATTCGTAATTCTGATCACTATGCTACTTAAACTGCATTTCATCTTTGTACTAACATTAAATGGAAAAGAAGGGGTGAGGGAAAAGGAAAAACAAGTCTTTTCATCAGGCAGGTTTGTACATGCTTAGCCAGCTCTTCTGTTCTGGTTTTAAGGCAGAAGAAAAAAAACACTGAAACATAAAGCAGTGTGGATTGTATGGAAAATTTTACTCAGATCGAGTGCCTGGCCAACACCACAAAATGGACTGGAGACAAATCTGATAATTAGAAAAAGCAGTGAATAACAAAATATTTTTGACTCATGCCATATCAGGCAGGCTCCGAAAGTTCTCGGAGGCAACAAAACAGGGTTTCATTTCCCGCAGCTTACTACAGTTTTATGCTAGAGCAATGCCACTGATTTCAGAGGCATTATACTGGTGTAATACTGGAGTTGGGAATTAAGCCTAAATTCACCTTATTCTTCCATGACAGTTCATTTTCACAGCTATTTACTCAAATTGCAAAAACAACCAGGTAAATCAGGAGTGACCACACTTACGTCAATTTTGTACGACTGACATAAACAAGATCAGAAACACTGCTATTGTATTAATCTCTTTTATAGTGCCTGGGGTTTGGTTTTGTTTTCTTTTTAGTCCAACTGGCCAGGGTAAACACATATGCTGACCAGTCCACAGCAAGGGTGGGATAAACATCATGACCATCACACAAGTGATACCATATAGGGGTAATTATGTCTGATGCCTGTTTTTCATCTACTGCTGCCAAGTTGAACAGGTAGTGGAAGGCGCAGTGGTGAGGGCTGGAGAAGAGGAGAGATTTGCCAGAAAGTAGTAAAATAAGAGCAAGAGAAGAAAGAATAATGCCTGTGAAGAAGCCAGAGCACAAATCAAGGACAGGTAAAAGAACACAGGAAATAACTGGACCAAGCAGTAAAGCGGAGAGATGAGGAAAGTCTCCAGAAGAAGCCAGAGCGGAGGAGAGATGAAGCAGGAGGGGGTATGAAAGGGGAAAACAAGTACCTGAACAAGAATCTGAAATGAAGTAAGAGGATGCACAATGACCTCTTGTCACAGTTGTTTCACAATATATTTAACTCCATCCAGAGAAGCAAGATGACAGTAGTCATAACAAGCGTAGGTATCTTCACTGTTCTTACCTGGATGCTTTAAACAGCTATAGAAGATTAAGATCAGTCTTTAGAAAGCAGTTCTGTCTGTTACACCCTTTTCACACATAGCAGGATTGCTGTTTCTGCTTGAACAGTCTGAGAAGTTATCAGAGACATCCAGTGTGGTCTCACGTGGGTCCGTTTTTTCTTTGGAGGTATGTGAGCAAAGTCAAGTGAGCAGTCACTTGTGCTGTCTCTCTCCCTAGAATGTTTGAGTCATATGGAATTTTCAACTAGATTTTCTCACTTTCCTAAGTATTAATGAACAGCAAACAGATGTTTTATGTAACAGTTCTGACTGGAAGTTTCTTCTGCTGTGACAGTGTGTAATGACTGCTGACCCAAAGATCTCTGTTGGCTTATGCCTTCCTGCCCCTATCCTTTTGCTACCTCACTTGTAGAGCAATACATGAGCGATCCAGAGGAATGAGGAAGTGCAGTGTGAGGGCAACTTGTAACCTCTGGCTTGGAAGAAAGGTTCCCACTTGTAACTTGCAAGTAGGAAAACCTGGGCCCGAGTAAGGTACTCCACTTTTTCTAAGCTACAGTGAGCTTTCCTTGTCTTTGTAATTGCATTGAGTTTACATGGCAACATTTTGCCAACACAGGAGCTGCAGGAATGGTCTCTGTGGAAAGGGACCAGGGGCTGCCCACCACAGTACACAGCTGATACCATCAGCCAAGGTGGTGACACCTCTTGGAAAAGATATTTAAAAAAAAAAAAAAAAATCACTCATGGTAGTGTGAAGAGTAGGGAAGTAAGTGTGAGAAACAACCCTGTGAATATCAAGGTCAGAGAATAAGGAGGAGGAGGAGGTGCTCTAGGCACTGGAGCAGAGATTACCCAGCAGCTTGTAGAATAGACCTCACTGGAGCAGATATTCCCCTGCAGCTAATGGAGAGGACATGTCTGAGCAACTATCTGCAAACACTGCAGCCCACGGAGGATACCATGCTGGTGCAACTGTATACTGAAGGACTACAGCCTGTGGAGAGAACTCACAGGGGGAAAGTGTGAGGAGGAAGGAACAGAAGAAAGGAACTGGATTGACCCCATAACCCCCCATTTCCCATCCCCTTGCACTGCCCTGGGAGGTGAGGGGTAGGACGTAGAGGAGCTGGGATCAAAGGAGTGAAGTTGATCCTAGGAAAAAAAAAGTGTGGGGGTGTATTTAAATTTTTGTCTTTGTTTCTCACCATCCAGCTCGATTTTTATTTGCAATAAATTAAATTAATTTTCTCTGACAAGTCTATTTTGCCTATTGACAGTAACTGGGAAGTGCGCTCTCTGTATTTATCTCGACCCACAAGCTTTTTCATCCCTTCCCCTGCCTGTTCAGGATGAGTAGTGAGAGAGAAGCAGCCAAGGTCAATCCACCATAATGATACACATTTTCATTTTGCCACTCCCTTCTGCATCTCATTCCCTTTGACTTCATTCCCCTCTAGGAATACTGAAGCCTAATAAATAAGGAAAGGTACCTCACAATGTCACCCACAATGACTCTAAGCGGGTTAGCTGAATCAAATAGCTAAATAATATGTAAAAAATAATGAAGATTTTGAAGAGGTATGCTATCAAAAGTAAAATATAAAGCAGAAAAATGACAAACATCAAATAAAACTGTCCCCCTTTGTGATTCGTATGCTTCAGGTTTTGGATAAAAGTGAAAACTTTGTTTCCAAATGAGCCATAACTAAGCAGTAACCTGCAAAATCTAAGTACTTACTGCTTGTGCATGCTCATTGCATAGAAAATTAAGAAGACATAGCCATGCTCTCAACTTTCATGTGCTAGTCTGCCATATGCATCCTACATAGAAGAATGCCAAATTTGAGCAGAGTTTCAGCTCAGAATTTAAAAAAAAAAAAAAAAAAGAATAAAACCTTAAAAAATAATAGAAAGCTTTATTTCGGGTTCAGCAGCATGAAATTGGATCCTTTTGAACCTCTACCTTAGCTGCCAATGCTGAAGTCTTTCTAGGACCAATCAGTCTTCTCTTGAAAGTATTGGTAATGCTGAGACACTACCTCCAGGAGTCCCAAAACTCACTGCTTTAAAGCCTTGGGTTGCTGGATTTCTCCATGGCACTAAAGCTGTTGTCGGAGGCCCAGTCCACTGAAGGCATTTAGAGGTCAGCTCTAGTGTCAACCCTGTAGCAGTTTCAGACCATTCTCATTTGTCCTACAAATTCTGATTCTGACTTGTGACTCTTTCAAGGTTTCAGGTCAGAGCATGATATGCCTAAGCCAAGTTAGGTTTCTTTTACCTCGACTAACTTGAAGGAGATATTCCTATCAAGTTAAGTAATGACTGGGTGGTTACCATAAAAAAAAATCAATATTTTCCATTGGCTGCCATAAGAAGATCCCAGAAATGTATTTTTATTTCTACTTCCAATTATTCTTAGTTGGTGGACAATGCTTTTGTAAGTAATTTGCTTGTGTAGGATCTCTACCAGTATTTTAGATAACTAGAGAATACTAAATCATAAATTGAGATAATTAAAACCATTCAGATCTCCATTTATGAAAATCATTCCCATTTCTGAGGGATGCTATTGTCTACTAACTTGCTTAAATTACAAAAAGACTTATGGCTGAAAAACTGATTACCAGAATACATCTATGTTTCCTTATTCCTAGAAGGCTCTCCTCAAATGTAGCAAACATTTTCTGAAATCCTTAAATACACTGTCCAGAAGCTGTCCTAAAGCAGACACATTCTAAAAAACCATTTTTTCATGTCAGTCTATGTTATTAGAGAGTTCACTTAGGAATGTTTAACAAGCAAGAAGAATCTGCATCTGCAAAAGAGACACAATGTTTGTTAGAATAACTTTTACCCTTGAAGTAATTTGAAAACTGTTTAGCAAACAGCTATTCTCTTTTAAGTCAGGTAACTCCAAAATTAGTCTAGAAGGTTTTTTTGCATCAATTTGTGTTTCTGCCCTTTTCAGAATCTCTATTAATTCTTCTATAATATATTAACAAAATAAACAAATTTATATTAACACGAATAAGTATTCATGTGGCTGTATTCTCTATATGTTTAATGTAGTCATTTATATAGATATACACATATTTCTATAGATATGTATTATTTAAAAATCTGACTTTCATCTGTGAGTGAAATATAATGTCTTACACAAAACAGGGAAACTGTAGAGCCACAATTTTAATCTCTCCAGTGTCTGTATCTTGGTTTCTTGATGTGTAGTAGTTCTATACATCAGACATTGACAAAATTATCAGTATCATGAAATTATCAAAGCTCTTTGACTGTTTTCTGATTTGGATCAGCAAATAAACATGAAAATTCTACATGAAACATAAACAACTACAAAAATGATTAATGAAAAAAAGTAAAGTTTGTAATCTAAAAATGCTCTCTGAATTAAAGCTGGCCAAATTTATGCAATGAATGTAATGTCCAAAACTCACTGAAGTCACTCAATGGTGGGAGTTTTTTCACTTATGTCACTAAAATTTGGATGACATCCATAACACTCTATTAGCATCTATAAAATGCTTTTAAAATAGATGATGTAAGAAAATTGGTCAGTTATGGAGCTTTTCTTCTCATTCTTTATGTCAGGAGCAAAGAATGTATTTCTGTGTGAAGAAGTATTTTATTAACATATGTGAGGGATAGATGGAAGCAAAGGTTTTAAAAGGCAAAGGCATTATATTATTCTGGAGTCACGGATTACAGTACAGAAAGTGTTTTCTTTGTGACTGAATGGACAAGTTGTGCTAAATGGTATAAATAAGGTCCAGTTCACTATGAAGAACAGTAGCAAAATTAGGTTAATTACCATTTGTGATTTGGCACTTGGGCACATGTCAGGATCACAGGAGTTTCTGAAAGAGGAAACAATTTGCAAATATTCCTGTACTATTCAGATTTTTTAAATATTGTAGCCTTTTACAGTTATTCCCAATGCAGGAAGATAACTGAATCTATAGCTACTGGTTCATCAAAGGTAAAAAAGAAGGTAGAAAAAGACTGCTTTTGTAGACTTGTTGTACTCAGAAATCCACAGCTTTCTGGAGTGCATCTAAATGCTGAAAAGGCAGTTGTACCTAAAAAAGTGTTTCTCTGGATTTAAAGGCAGCAAAGAAGCTTGTGGAAATATGGAAGACCTTTTTCTATCCTGTCCTGGCTCCTGACTTCCTCATCTGTCAGCTTTCATCCTTGAGACAGCTGTAAATGTCTGTCAGCTAGTGAGGTATTTCATCCAGTCTGTGAGCTCCTTTTATCAGCTCCTCTCACTACAATGCCAGCCTAGGGCAGGTAACATATCTAATCTGGGCATATGGTCCTAGGAACTGAAAGGCAGCCTTTATAATAACCTCTACAGTAACTACTTTAAATAAACTGAGTAAAACAGGATCTCTAATCCTGTCCTGGATCTATATTCTAAACTAGAAATAATTCCCAGAAACATTATTCTTGGGGCAGTTCTATGCCATGCAGATTTTCAGTGCTTTTTAGAGATCAGGTTTAATCAGTTCAAGAATATTTTGGCTTTTTAAGTTATCTCGAGTATATAAAGAAGCTGCTGAATTCTGATCTGTGACACTTCTGCCGTTCTAATCGTTCATCTCAACATGGCTTTACTAGAGCATCATAATTTTAATCAACAGATACATTAGGTGCCATTGAAGAGTCAGATACCACACATGGATTCTCAGGTGGCTCACTCTTTCATTATAAAGCAAAACCGTGCACAAACTGTATACATAGGCCACCCATGTTACTACTGCTTTTTTTCTGGACTTTGTTTTTGCTGCATGTTACCGTTTTGGTTATGATTCAGTGCACTACTTTAAGTAGATGGTGCTAGCTGTGGCTCAGCTAAGCTCAGCAAAGCTTTGCATTGCCCTGAAGAACTGTTCATCTAGATCATCTTAGAGAAGATGAGGCTGAGAAGTATGTAAGAGCTTTGCACGAAGATGTGTCTTTTCCTGGAAGCTTGTAGAACACATAACAAGTTGACATCCTGGTTCTACAGGGCTTCTCTGGAAGCTGCAGCGGTGGAAAAACCAACAGTTATGGAAGTGGAATTATTTGACATGGGGTTTTTCTGGTTTTTTTTTAATACTAGATGTTTGCAGAAAGTAAAAACAAGACACTTTTCAAAAAAAATTCACAATTTTCAACTTTACAAAAGTTGCCAGAAGGTGGAGAGGTGGAAAAAACACTCTACAGTCTGCGTCGCCTGAAAGAAGGAGATGTATGAGAGTAAAATAGTAGAGACAAGATGTTCCAAGTTCACCTTCTTTGCTCTTTAGTTACCATTCCGTTTCTCTACTGCCCAACATTAACTGAATGTGTTAGACAGGCTATCTAATGACATGATAGAAATTCTTAACATTTTTGACATCACATAGGTTACGGATGGTAACCTGGCTGGAAAGGACATGGTGATGTATAAAACTAAAGCTAGTAAAGTGAGAAATCAAAAGCTGAACATTTTTTATATATATTTGCACAACCTCTCTTCCTACCAGTTGTTTCCAAGTTCTGGTTAAAGCACCTATTTTTATTTCAGCTTAAGGCTGGCATTTTTTCTGTATGGATGTTGCCAAATGTGACAAACCATAAACTGTTTGTCAGCAATTTAAAGCGTGGTGAACACAGTGCTTCATGCTGAGTTTATGGATGAGTTATGCTGACTGCTCTATTAAAGAAGTCTGTACTCCATCATTTAATCAATTGAAAAGAGAAACACTTTCAATTTTCATGTGATCGAGCCCACAGTTATGTCAGACTGACAGCAGTAATAGGCAAGAAACTCTTCCTTCTCTTTGGAGAACTGTAAAGGAAAAATAAAGTAAGTTGCAGAGCAGGGCTTTTTTCATTTTCAGTGAACAATGATAAAACAAGAGTGAATTCTACGCCTGAGATACAAGAATGACCACAGGGGAGTTCTAGGTGAGGTTACTCTGCTTGCTTCAGCTAAGGTTGGAAATGAATTCTTAAATGATAGATTAAAAATCTATTTCTGGCATAGGGTGTATGGAGATCACAGAGTATCATCCATAAAGGATCACCCTCCAATTTTTATAACGATGCTGTTGGGACAGGTATCTAGTTGTAGTTGTGACCACTCGGTACAGACACTATTAGTAGCATTTAAACCTCAAATCTTGTGTGCTGGTTTAAGAAAACTCTAACAACTGGTACCCTGCGAATGGTTTAAGTTCATTTACTGATACAATACTGTAGCCTGCTAGATTGCATAAGTAAGTACAGCTGTTTTACTGTAAAGCAAAAAAAAAAAAGAAGTCTGGAAAAGTCTTGGAATAAAACACCCTGGAGCTGAAAATCTTTCACTGGTTACCAGTAATATTTTATGCCGATATTTTTAAAGTATTTCTGTTTACCTACCCAGTTCTTCACATTACTCCAGAATACCCTTACAATTGACTTTCATTTTAAGTTTCCAGTTATACTTTAAGGTCAGAGTCTGATTTATTAACTTGCCCTAAATAAAAATTGAAAACGTTTGGCAGCTGGAGCCTTTCGTATTTATGCTTCACGATTATGGAATCAGCTTCTTATTTATATTCAGAAATCAGAAACCTATTTGGTTTTTGAATCAAAACTGAAGAGGCATGTGTTTAATGCTGGTTTTAATTAGGTCAGATCTGAGAAGTTTACTGGGACTTTTTCTGAATGATAATGTAGGAAAATCTGTTATGAAAGATCATTACCTTCTTTTAAGGAATGGTGCATTGTCAGACCTTTGAAAACAGACCAATCCAGAAATCTCAAACATTTATTTGCATAAACCTTAATGTATGCTGGAGGAGGTAGTGAAATGAGATACAAGAACTCTAATACGTAAAAATTGCATGAATTATAGCCCCTTAGTACATAGATGGAAAAGTCTCCGTAATTCTGGGTCATTCTGACACCAAATTAGCCTGCTTTTACAAAAAAACCCGATATATCAAACCTTAGCAAAACCTTGCGCTAGATTCTTATCTTCTTCTTAGCTACCTCCACCCCTACTGACTTTTCTCCTCTGAAGATTTCCTGGTCTCTCATTTTCCCCCTCAACTTTTCTTGTTTTCCTGTTGGTACAGAATTGAATAGTATTCAAGCTAGAAGGTCTTGCATGTTAACCTAATCTACTCATGTACTGACTTGCAATTTCAGCATAAAATTTTTATCTTAGACTTTGGTATGTCATTAGGATTAACTTCTTTTTTCCTTTGAGAATTATTCCATCATTACCATTTGATGGTCCTCTGTGTGGGAGTTGGTGGGCTTTCAGAGGAACAGAAAAGAGAGAAAGAACAGACACACTCACATGACCCCAACACTACTTCATGCCATCAGTGAGAAACTGAGTTATAAAATAGAATTCCAAAGGCTAATTAAAAAGGATCAAGTAATAATAACAAATAATTGATATTTCTGCTGTGGAAGGGAATCCCCATTCAACTTTGCAACTGCTGCCAGGGACTTGCCTCAAGATTTCTGTCTTCCTGTAAGAGGGGAAGTGGAGAGGTTAATGACTAATTCCAATAAGGTATTTACTTCTATTTCTGCTACCCCATTTCCAGGCATTAAAGCCAAGATTTGCCTTCAGAGTAATATACTTCTTTCTAGCTCTTTTTTAATGCAGGGTTGTTTTTTTGGTTTTTTGGGGTTTTTTTAGCCTGGAGAATAAATTCTTTAGCCCCTTTCAGAAAGCAGCCCCTCAAAAGAAAAGAGTGATTAGACCTGACAGAAAGCAATGTTAAATAGAAATGTAACATATGAAAAACAGATAATGAAAGAAACAGCTGTCACTGGGCTAGACTAACTAAGCCCTTGCAAAATGGCCCCAGGCAGGCCTTACTGGGAGTACACGAGGGTAGAAACTGAGCTCACTGAATTTTCTGAAGTGCCTCTGAAGCATCCATGAGAAGCTGTAATTGCCAATTGCAATCATCATTTCATGGCAGCTGATGGTAGCATGGGGGAAAGAGGCAGAACAGGGAAGGAGCTCCTTCAGAGGGTGCGTGATGTACTTTTGCTGCGATCAAGACTTCAGCTTTTCAACCCGGTGCTTTTTTTTCAGCTGAAGAGAGTAAGCCTCATTGTTCCTAGGCTCTCATTTAGGTTTGGTGTAACTCAAGGACTGAAGTTCGTGTTTTCAAAAGAATATTCAAAGTCTGTCCTGTAGGCTGTGAAATAAAAAATGATTCTTGAACACTAACGTCCTCTCCTTATGGAGAACACAATTGCGACATATGCAACAGAAGTCTAGCCAGGACTGAAAACAGGGAAGAAGAAACAAGAAATCTCTTACATCCGACTACAAATTTCCAAGACATCCATTCACCCATCAGAACTGTGTTTATTTTCACCCTCCTGTCTCAATAAGATCTACAGGAAAGAGCTGAATGAGACCATAGGAATGCAGAAAAAGTTTACTCATGAAAGAATATTGTTGGTAATAATTCACAAAGAGAAAAAAAATAAAAATGAAAAGAGCCCATGGGAAATGCTCTAGACTGATCGATGTTTTGTGTTTGCTAAGCTCTACATGCAGCTAGACCCAGCTGATAAGGTCAGAGAACCAAATGATGTGCAGTGTTGTTCCAAGATGCCAGGAGCAATGGCAAAAGTGCATTCTTCTCCTAAGAAGCCATGATACACAGGTGTCTATGAAAGATTTTTGGGTGCAACGTGCACGCCCTGTTTCTTAATAGCTTAGTGCTGCCAGTCGCTGAAGTACAGCAAAGAGGTCAGTGAAAGGGCAACAATGTCATTTCAGAAAAGTCTACTGAGCTTTGTCTTCCGTGCTATCATTTTCTGACCTATGCATTTGGGCAGGGAAGAGGCAGATTTCACCAGCAGCTTACTTGCAGCAACGGCAACTCACTTCCTTGCCATCCGTCATTTGGTGGTGTTCCTTATAACCCTAGTCACACATCTGACAGATGCAAACAATGTTGAAACCATGGAAGTTAGTATATTTGTATTGTTTCTGTAAGTATGTGTGTGTGTGTGTGTATACATATGTAAATGTATGTAATACTTATAAAAGTAAATATATATAAAACAAATGACACTGAACTTTTGGGCTGGAGTGAGCTGTGGCAAAAAAGCAGAGATCCAAAAAGCAGGAGGCAGGTCTTTGATTTGGCCTCTTGAGGAAGGAGTCAACAGAGTATTTAATCCCTTTGCCCCTTCTTGCCCTGAGCTCACTGCAGTCAGAAGGGTGTGCAAACTCAGGCATGTTATGATTCTTTCTCTGTGTGTCATCTGGTAGAACTTAAGCTGTAAATGCAGCAGTCCAAATTACCACATAGTTTATAACATGGCATAAAGTGCTGATCCATACTATTCTTGGTCCCTTCTTTTCTCCCTTATGGCACATTGTAGAAGTTCTCAGGAGTCTGAGAAAGACAAATTATCATTAAGCCTACTGGAATTGGGTAACTAACTTAAAATACGGGTATTATCCCACTCTTGACTACCTGACAAAGGCTCAGTTTGTTTCCCATCAAGGATAACTAAGATATAAAACCAGATCAAAGATAAAAGAACAAATGAATGCCCATCCTTAATTCATCACAGGAAAATTACCCTGTCTAATGCTTACTTCCTTTCATATGGTTCCTCAAGATCTTTCAAAAAACAACAGCAGCCAGTCTGCCGAAGTAGAGGATATGCCTGTAGGATAACAAAGAAAATGATTCACAATCACCCAACAAACTGAGCTCCTAAAGGCTTTGCGAACCTGATCCAAAGTCCATGGAAAGGAACAAAATCCTGTCCATGATTTGCTGGATGGGGAGTACAGAACTGGTATTCACATTCCCTTCAATATCTGGTTCTTACTGGAGAAACAGAATAGCAAAATACTGGAACAGAATACTGCACTAAGCACAGTGCAACTGCCTAGCCATTGACTCAGTCTTTCCCATTCTGCAGTTTACCTCAAATGCTGGATTAAGGATTGCCTTTAAGTTAGGAGCCTGCTCGACTGTGACTTGCTTTCAGGTATCTGACTTTGGCCTCAGTTCTCACTAGCTGGTGTCCATCAGCCAGGCTCAAAGAGCTGCTCTTTTCAGCTTCAGCTTTGGTAACCACAGCCTAACCAGAAGTAACCTCTGGAGGAGCCCACATTGTTCTCTAGCTAGCTGGTGCTCCAGGCCTTCATCTGTAGCTTTTGGCTTCTCCCATACTTTAAGACTTTGTCTTTTGCCAGCAGACTTGAGTGTGTTCTGATTCCTGTTTTGTTTGTTCCATTTCCTATTTCTGCCTTGACTCTTACCCTAGGTATTGTGAATTAAGGGTTGTACTTCTCCTGACTTACTTGTGCTGTCTTCCTTTCAGATGACACCTGCATACAAGAGTTTTAATAATTCAAATCAGTTCTTCAGAGTTGTTAGGAGCCTTGGAGCCTTGGAAGAGCTCTCCAAGTGAAGTGGTAGGCGGCTTCATGAACAACGGGCTGAAGCACTCTGGCACAGAAATGGCAACAGGCTCGAGCTGTGTTTTTATTGAGTGACAGATATCCCTCAGCAGAGAAACAGTGGGACTGTGCCTCAGAATGCGTGAGGGAGAATCTTTCAGCAATGCTATCCACTTTAGGGAACAGGTATTGGCAATTTAAGCACTGATATTTCCATGGTTTTCTCTAAAGAAACACAAAGCTGATTCCCAGTGAAAGAAGACAATCTGAGGAGTGCCAATAATGAACGTATATATTTCACAGGAGCTGTGGGACACGGGGAGCAGAAGCAGACACTCCCTCATCATTATTTTGACAATGCACCTGAAATTTGCTGTGACAGACCATATCCAAAGAGTAAGAGTTGTTTATTCCCCTCGCTCATTAAATCATTGTTTTCTCTGAGGCTGCCTGTGAAGAAACTAGCCGATGTCAGCATGGATCATTTTATTTATGGTACAGACAACTTGATACTACAATTTGAATAACTTCTTGAAGTCTTCCAAATAGTTGTGAAGAGGTGCTTAATAGGACAAAGGAAGTATCAAAACAGAGATGAAATCACTCTCTTTTGATAGACGTAATCATAATTTTCTAACAGGTGCCTATAAATGCTATTTTAGATTCTATTCATCCTTGAATTCCCAATCCCACTGCTG
The DNA here is from genome assembly GCA_009769605.1 of Bucorvus abyssinicus. NCBI lineage: Eukaryota > Metazoa > Chordata > Aves > Bucerotiformes > Bucorvidae > Bucorvus > Bucorvus abyssinicus. The sequence goes on from CM020025.1 coordinate 76,032,303, forward strand.
GTTATTAGATTGACATTCTAAATTGGATTGTCCAAATCAGGTATCTTCTTCAAGTGTGCTTCAAGTGACTTTGCAGCAGTTTCATGAGTTTCTAGAAAACAGATTTGAATCAGATGCCTGCCATATTTACCTGCCTTAGGAAAGAAGTGTCAAGTTGTTTACAATAAGTAAGTGATGTCCAAACACTAGCATACCTGCTCTGCAACTAGTTAGAAATCAGCATCTGTCTGCGCTTAGATGTAACATGAGCTTGAGCATTGCCATTTACAAGGTATACTTCAGAGTTTATAAAAATGCTGGTTCAAAAGGGTAACATTGGAAAATGCTCCTTGCTTTATCTTGAAATGTGATCTAGTCACACGGCCTCAGAGAGAAGTGAGACACACTCATTCTTGAGAGGTTCTTGCTTATGTTCATTCCAACAGGGAGAAGTCAGGACTGACATATATCTCCAGAAGCTATGGTAAAAGCTTTCAACTGGTAGGACTAACTACAGCTTTGTAAACAGAAGGTGTTCTTTCCTCTCTCATAAATAACTGATACTCTTTCCGTTCCCTCTCAAACAGTATTAAATATCAAACCTGGTATTTCTGGATGCAGACATGAATTTGCCCTTCCCTATTAAATCTTTCTGTTTCTGTTGTGTCTCTGCAGAGATATTTGTGGCAGTATTTATTACGGATTCTGTATAAAAATAAAATGTATTTTTTAAGTCTTCTTAACTTTAACCTCAAATCATTCTGTAATGATGCTATGAGTTAACATGAATAAGGAAGTCTAGTTATAATTGACAATAATGCATAGTTTATACATCTCGAAATAAAATGGTATATACTGCTTCAAGGACTCATGCCAAGAACAAAAGTAAATTGTGTCACCCTTTTAGCAACAGTAGTTCCAAGAAAGCACTTCTATGGGTTTAAGTTACATGTCTGATTACCAGAAAAGAGCCCTGAAATCCTGTGTGTTTAATAAACCCCAACCTTCTGTTTCAAAACTAAAGAGAATTATTATAATGGAACAATGTCCCATACCTAGCATAGATGACAGAATTACAGAATCATCTGGTTGGAAGAGACCTTTAAGATATCAAGTCCAACTGTTCACCCTGCACTACCAGAGCCCCTAAACCATGTCCCTCAGCGCCACATCTACATGTCTTTTAAACACTTCCAGGGATGGGAACTCTACCACCTGCCTGGGCAGCCTGTTCCAATGCTTCACAACCTTCTTGGTAAAGAAATTTTTCCTAATATCCAACCTAAATCTCCACTGGTGCGACTTGAGGCTGTTTCCTCTCGTCCTGTCACTTCTTACATGGGAAGAGAAACTGACCTCAATCTCACAACAACCTCCTTTCAGGTAATTGTAGAAAGTGATGAGGTCTCCCCTCAGCCTCCCGTTGTCCAGACTAAACAACCGCTGTTCCCTCAGCTGCTCCTCATAAGACCTCTACTCTAAACCTTTCACCAGCTTCTTTGCCCTTCTATGGACACACTCAAGCACCTCAACGTCCTTCTTGAACTGAGGGGCCCAAAACTGGACACAGTATTTGAGGTGTAGCTTCACCAGTGCTGAATACAGGGGGACTATCACTTTCCTCCTCCTGCTGGCCACACTATTGCTGATACAAGACAGGATGCTGTTGGCCTTCGTGGTCACCTGGGCACACCGCTGGCTCATGTTCATCCACCTATTGACCAACATCCCCAGGTCCGATGAGCAGCTTTTCAGCCACTCTTCCCCAGACCAGGGGGTTGTTGTGACCCAGGTGCAGGACCTGGCACTTGGCCTTATTGAACCTCATGTACTTGACCTTGGCCCATTGATGCAGCCTGTCCAGATGCCTCTGTAGAGCTTCCCTACCTTCAAGCAAATCAACACATCCTCCTAACTTGGTGTCATCTGCAAACTTACTGAGGGTGCACTCAATCCCCTCATCCAGATCGTTGATAAAGATATTAAAGAGAACAAGCCCCAACACTGAGCCCCGGGGAACACCACTTGTGACCAGCCATCAACTGGATTTAACTCCATTCACCACCACTCTTCAGGCCTGGCCATCCAGCCAGTTTTTAATCCAGTGAAGCGTACGCCCATCCAAGCCATGAGCAGCCATTTTCTCCAGGAGAATGCAATGGGAAACGGTGTCAAAGAATTTACTAAACTCCGAGTAAACAACATCCACTAAGCAGGTCACCTTGTCGTAGAAGGAAATGAAATTGGTCAAACAGGATCTGCCTGTACTAAGGCCTGGAGTTATCCTGTCCCACATGCAAGCCTCTGTATTTGCCTTTGTTGGCCTTCATTGGGTTTCTGTCTGACATTTTCTCCAACCTGTTGACACGGTGCTTGAGTGACAGCCCCAACAACCAGCCACCAGTTGATGTTCAAACCTCTCTCCACTGCCCTTTGAGCATAACAGCCCAGGCAGATTTTCAACCACCTTTTAGTCTACATATCCAGTCCCTTCCGTTGCAGTTTACCAGCAAGCCTGCTATGGGAGGCTGCATGGAGAGCCTTGCCTCATTCCAGGATTCACCTTTTGTTCTTTCATCTCAGTGTTTTCAAGTTCCCTGTGTGAACTCAGGCACAGTGTTATCACCCCAAATTTGGTATGGGATTGGGAGGGAGTAGTTGGATACCTAATAAGAGATAAACATTTGAGCTATCCTATTGCTTAGAAAATTTGAGACATGAAGAATAACTAACAGCAGGCATTGTTAGGGACCTGCCAGCATACCTTTCTCCTGTATGGCAGAAATATCAATTTTTCCAATCGAGCCAAACTACAGCAATGAAGACAGATGCCGTCTCTGGAGACAAATAGGCCTGTCTTTCTTCTGAGACAGATCTATTTAAGACAGAGGTTACTCTCCAGTCTCAGGAGGTAGCAGTTAAATTCATGAGTTCCCTGCATAAGTTCCCTTTCCCCCATCCAGCTGCATATGAATTATTTGTGCCGAGTCTGGTTATTCTATCCAAGTGTAAACCTTAAATTAGAATAACTGAAACTCAGGAAGAATGATTATCTCAGGCCACAAAAATAAACGTTTCCAGCTTTTTTGTTTTCAAACTTACTCTTAAGCTTTTTAAGCACAAACACAATAGCCCTGAGAGTCCATATCTGACCTATAAACTAAAGGCTGTAGTGAATTAAGTGTATTTGCTTTGTTCTGCAGACGTTAGAAGAATTGCCCACAAAATATGACAGGTTCAGTTCATTTTATCTTAGACAAATGTAATAAGCATCTGTTTTGATTTTTCTCAGTCATTGATACGATTTCTTTTTAAACTTGATACCAGCTGGTTTATACAAGTGTGCAAAAGTTGTAAACAGCCAAGATGAAGCTATTCTAATGCCAGGGAACATTTATTCCTTCCACTGTTATCTTTATACTAATAATACCAAAAAAAGTCAAGAGTATTTCAGAACACGGCAGGATATTTATGTATAAACAGGGTTCTTTTTACAGAAGTATGTTATGTGTAAATATTATATGCAGCATATGCATAAATATGTGGATGGTGTTATCCTCACAGTAAGCTTAGAATAATAAGATAAACTGCAGAACCAAGCACTAAATAATATTTATTACATGGCTTCACAATTTATTATGTGCTTCTGAACACCTCATCTGGCCTTTCCCTACTAACCTGCCTCTTCTGGACTATTTCTACCATTCCATACTTATCAGCACCTTCAAACAGCTGGTCTTTTCTCTCTGGGCAATGTATGACAGAAAAGAGGTTTTTTTTTTTTTCTCAGAAGATACATCTGTAAAGTTCTCATTCTTGCTTCTCAGCTCACTGAGGTGAGATAAGCAGGCGGCACCACTAACCTCTTAAGAGGTTTCTGAGCCCAAGTGTCAGCACAGCGTACTTCTCTCATCACTCTTCCACTCAAACGCCAAGATGGAAACTCAGTGTCATCTCTGCTGCAGAATACTTGCCAGCACTCTGCAGTGCCTACACATAGAAGGAAATGGAGGGGCCGTTTTCGTGTAGCCACAGAGCCTGGACTCTGCAAAAATGAGATAGGAAACACCCATCCAGATTACAAAAAAAAAAACCCCAAAAAACAAAAAACAACCATAAAAAAAACCCAGACCTAAACCTCCTATACTATTCAAACTGTGGGCTGAAAAATGCCTGTTCCACAATTGTAAATCAACCAAATGTAAATTGACAGTTTTGGAACCCACAAAAGGCACCTCCCTAAGTCCAGATTTATCCTTCCAGGAAATTTTCAATCATACTGTGAACGATAGGAATATTAGGATATTATAAAAAGGATGGGTTTATGTGTTCTTGCATGCATGAAGATGCAACAGCAAATACCACTCTTCTAACAACAAATACAGGGAAAAAAGAAGCACCCAATAGCTTCACAATGACTTGTGGTGCAACATCAGCTCTGGCATTAGATATTACAATTGTTTGCTTAGCATTTCAAAAGCTCCTGGTTAGAAAGCCTGACTGCATGACAATTTTCAAGTTTCTTTGTTCCATATTTTTGGGGTAAGGAAGGCTCATTCGGCTTGCTTGCATGCAGTCAGCTGTTGTGAAGAAGTACCATTTTTTCCCCCGTTTACATTCCAGTGAATCGTAAGTATAGCTCAGGGTTAAAATAAGACAGAAGAAGAAAGCAGGGAGAGAGACAAGTAGTAGGAAGAATAGAGAGGCCAAAAGAGCTAAATTCATAATTGGGCAATGTTGCCTAATAGGAATATCAGCCTGTAATCACTTCGGACCAGTTACAAGACTTCCCCAGTTCAATAGAAAAGAAAGCTTTGTAGAAAGAAATATTTTTAGCATTCCTATAAAACTTCCGAGTAACTATTGTCAGGGATATAATCACAAACAGATACTAGTTTTCCCCTTAAGAATCTATATTGTTTATGCTGACACATTAAAATCAAGTGTTGTGACTGTTACTGTTTGTGTTGTACAATATGGAGAGGTTTATTTATTGTATATTATGCAGGATTCTATTATATATATATATATAGGCAATTATTACACACAGAGTTTAATATAAAGAAAAAAACCCTCAGATGAAAAGTAATGCCAACGTAATTAAACCTAAGAAACACACAAATAAATACTACACAATCTTTTCTCTTTGACCTGATTCCAGTTCAGACTGGCTCCCTATACGAGACTGTACTTGTCCCAAATAAACAAAATCCATGCCATATGCAATAAACATGTTGAAGAAAACCTACCTCAAGTGAAGGAAACTGAGAGTATACTGAAAGATATTTCACTATATAAATAATGTCTCAATTATGCCTATTAGCATCAAAGGAGAATGCAAATTACTAGACAATTTTAGAAACAATTCTAACACCTTACCTTACATTATTTTGTTGTCATTTGAGCAAGTAGCACCTGTACAAAAGAGGCTTAGTGTACAACTAAACACAAAGATACAATTTAAAGTGGGTTTTTAAGGCACCTGATAGTGTATCAGAAAATTGTTCTTTGCAATGCAGTTTGGGTCTATTCCTATTGTTTTATAAGTAGAAATCAGGGATAGTGACTCTTCATCCATTGAGGGTCCTCTTTGGCTTTATCACAATAAGACCTTTATAAGTGTAGATACATTCCCTGAAGACCAGCAGCTTTATTGTGTATTTCCACTAATGTTATGCAAGCGTATTTTGGCATCTATGTTTCCTACAAACTACAGGAGTGTATTGGCATTGGGGGGGGGGGGGGGGCGGGGGGGGGGGGGGGGGGTGGTGGCAAGTGGCTTTGCTGTTCATGTTCACAGAGCTTTCCAGACAAAGAAAACACTAGATAAAGAATAGAAATATATTATCAGATATTCTAAGAAGTAAGACAATTTTTCAATGTGTTTCGTGTCATATCTCACTAGTCAGTGGGTAAGATATGGAACATAAGAATATATCTTGATTCTACCTGGACCATTCTTAAGATTAATAAGTGTTACTCTGATGGAAAAGCCTGTTGTCTTACCTAGGGGTATAATAGTTCACTGTTACAGAACGCAAGCCTTTTGAAATAGCTCTGAGTAATCAGAATTTTCAAGTCAACAATCAAATTAGTGAGAAAGGTGGCAACATGAAAGTCTCTGATTTAATCACTGGCAAATGTTACCTGTAAACACTGTAAAACCTAACAGCTGTTAGAGCAGACAAATGCTAATATGGCATTTTATGATTTATAACTATAACAGTCCCATTCCCAGAAGAGCAACTTGTTTTAATGAAATGTAGCTTTCAGATTCATACTGTAAAGCAATCAGCCTCTTCTATAAATTACAAATTTTTTTTCAGTAGAGACTTAGATTTCCTACAGGGGGTGTACTGAAGAAAACACGTCTGGAAAAGGCATTCTCTTCCCGTTAGTGTCACTACTTATGTGAAGTTAATAGGAACGTAAATCTTTAGACAAGTTTAGCAGGGAGGTTCCACTTCTTTGCATTGAACATTGAACAGAGGCTGATAGGAACAGGGATGCTATAATATTGGTATTTCAATTAGCCATGTGAAGTGAGGAATGGGAGTGCAATATCCAGCTCTCTCTTTGTAAGGACTTTTGACTGATTGTTACCTGATGATTTACACAATTGCATCCATGGAAGTCTTTAATATATTGTTTCCAAACCTCACAATTTCCAGACTTCATTCATATTTGGCTTCATTACATTAAAATGCTATCTTCAGGGGCATGTTCTCTCTAATCGAAAATGTCTTCTCTCCATATAGGTGCATATAATCTGTTAACAAGTCTTTCCATACTTTTTTTTTTTTTTTTCGAACTGAGAAATATTCTATTTGCTATTCATCTTTCTCCTGGCTCCTCTCTGAACCATCTGATTTATCAGCATTGTTTTTGATTTCTCTCCCAAATGTAGTGGCTGTGTCTGGCCTCCTCTGCTAGAATTGCCTCAGGGAATATTTCCAGCCTGCTTCTGGTGGCCTCTGTCCCACAGTGAGCCTCAGGCATGACCACACTGCATCAAAGCTGAGTTGCACTTGGAAGTACCTACTGCCCTGTAAGTCCTTGCAATACACTGAACACAGACCTTGTGGCACTCCTACTTAGTAGACTATTTTGTCTTCAGCTGCTAGATCTACTGCATAGCCTTTTATAAGAAGTCACATCCAGTGCTGTCCTTCAGCACATTTACAGTGTTCTTGTTACTTCACTATAATGCAATATGACAGTGACATAGAAAAAGCACACCAAAGAAGTTAGAGGCTTCACAGAAGTTCGAACAGGAGTGCAAGGATCTCAGATACTGTGTTCCCCTGACGTTTTCCAAGAAGGCCACTCTCTCTTATGTCAAAAGCTTGTTGTTGTTGTCAAAAGCTTGAACAACATAAGTTGTTCAAGGTGCTACCACGAGGCTGATGTTCACCACGTCCTAGTGGTTGTGGTTAAATATCTAGCACATTCCAATTTGCTCTATGTCAGAAGGGTCCCCAAATTATTCTAACTATTCTAACAATGCCATCTTACTTCAGAGTCTGAGGCTATGCTTCTCAACAGTCTACGCTTCTCAACCACAGCAGGTTGACTCACCTTTAATACAGCATTTCTGCCCCCACCCCCAATCTAGTATCTATTTTAGAAGAAAATACAGCCCCCATTGTCAGTATCATGTTTTAAACTCTGTGGTTAGAGATACCTGTATGTCTGCCAATCCTCTGCTGTTTTTTGTTTGTAGGCTTACTGTTACAACCCTGACACCAATATGGAGTGCACATTGGACCTCCACTTCTGTCTATTGACCTCTGAGTACACCTGTGGAGTTTTCAAGGATAGCTGTTGCTTCCTACTTCATCATCATGGAGAGCACTGGCAGGATCAGAGTGACCTGTTTATCTTCTCACTGTAATCCACGTGAGGATAGGAGCAAACCTGTCCAACCTCAGCAAATACTGGAAGTCTGAGTGCTTTGGAGACGCTCTATCCTACTGGCAGTGCCCCTGGGTATGTTGTCGTCAACAGATGTAGCTCTGATCAAGAAAGGGTTTTGCAACATGTCCTGTATGTGCTGGTGGGCTTGCCTTCGCCTTTCTGTCATGGTCCTGCAGCTTGGCTCTGCCTCACCGCTACACTATTTTCTCTTCTTCTTCTCCCTCCCTCCAGCAAATTTCCCTAAGCTTCTCTCTATTCCCTCTCTCATTGTCATGATGCTGGGAGGAAGTAGGTTAGTTGCACTGCTCTTGCCAGAGTTCCATGCTTCCTGCATCAAAATTCTTACTGATTTGAAAAATCTTTGTCACCTTCTTGACTCTTTATTACTTGAATAAAAATGGAGAAAAAGATGTGCTTCTCATTGCCATCCCCAGCTTAGAGAACATGCTTGACAACACAACACATTGGCACAAACAGCATTTGACAATCCTGCCAGTGTAATTCTTTCAGACATGCCTTCTTTTAAGTTCTAATGATGGGTAAGGGAAGGAAGGGCTATGGTTGTGCTTTGTGTTCAACATACAACAGATTTCAATCGGACACAAGAGGAAAATTTTTTCACAACAAGAACAATCAGCCATTGGAATAATCTCCCCAGGGAAGTTGTGGATTCCCCGAAAATGGACACTTTTAAGAATCAGCTGGACAGGGTGTTGGGCTGTCTTGACTAGATCATGTTTTTGCCAGGAAAAGTTGGACCAGATGATCTTTGAGGTCCCTTCAAACCTGCTACTGTATGATTCAGCGATCTTACACATCTGCCAGATAATAAAATCATACCAGAGAATGCTGTCTTCCTGCTTCTCAGTCACACAGAACTTGAATATTAATTAACATCTTATTTAAAAGCAAAGAGGTAAGCATGAATATTTTTAATGTATTTTCTATTGTGTAGTTAGACCTGCATTTGTGTTTATTGATTTTTTTTCATGAAAACTGGGTTTCCTCTAAATCAACTTCCTGCCCCTGAGAGACAGTGGACAGTCCCTGAAGGCATTCCCTGCCTGGCAGATCCTTAATTTCATAGGGAGTAGCCACTAGTGGCAGGAACACCTACCTCTGCCAGTCCTCGAGTGAGTCTCAAAAGTGCTGGAAGCAGCTCCTGCACTCCTGAGATCACAGTTTTCCTGTGGCTTTCAAAGTGCAAAGGGATGCCCCCTTTTCTCAGCTCAACTCTCATGGGTTGGGGTGGGGAGACTGCATCAGACTTCATACTTGCCAATGTGGATGCCCACAGCTTAAATGATTCAGGCAAAGAAAGTTTCCTAAAACTTCTAGAGTATTTTCTCAGTAGAGCTAGTGTATAGGATTTAGTGAAAAGGACTGCTGTGAACTCGGCAATCCACAATACCGTTCCTCAGAACGGACATATCACTGGAGATCACAAGAAAGCCCATATCTCTGTAAATTGAGTTAAGACACATTTTAACAACTTACCCTACAAAACACCTGCAGCCTCAGGGATTCACAGGTTTATCTCACTCAGCAGCTGCAAAATTCTTTAATGAGTTGCAGTAAGTAATTCCACAAATCAGTGGAACTTGTATAGATGGTCTAGTGAAACCACCAGCAAGACAAGGTCATGCGCTCCATAAAAGAAAGTCCTGTCTATGAAAACTACTTTTCTAGTTGCTACTAATTGCTTGAAAAGTGGAACAGATGAATTTGCTCCTAGGCCAATCTCATACTGTGTTTCATACATATGAAGTCTTGTTCTCACTTCATATTGCAGATTACCACCCAATATGGAGGTGTTGAGGACTCTTTATTTACACAGTCATTGTAGACTGTAACTAAGGAGTTCAGGTTCAGACCTACTTCATTTATGCAAAACATCCTGTGTGCTTATAGACGAAATTTATATTATTTTATTTTATTTTTTCTTATTTGAAACAAGGTGTGATGAAAATGGCTACATTAAATGTCTTTTGCTATTGTACAATTAAATTTACAATCAATGCGTATGTTGTTTTATAATACATACAATTCTGCTTGGTTTTATACACAATAAAGTACTGTTAAATCTAAGAAATTCTAACAGTTGTGGGACAGATCTTTGTTGCAAACTCCTTTCTGGAAGACAATATAAGTATTTCCAAAGAAAAACACATTTTGTAAGAGTCAATACTATTCATTTGCCATTAAGCAACACAATAATTATTATAATAAAGAGTGTCTTACACCAAGTGATCTTGCGGTTCTTAAATGTCTCGGTCTTGCTTTAGTAGTTAGAGCCAAATTCTGCTTCCACTCAAATCAATGGGGAATACTGCAGAATTGAATGAGAAAGAGCCTAGATCCTTCATCAGCTGCAAAACCTACTTCTTTGTGTGTGGTAACCCTTCAAATACCATCCCTTTCAATTACACACATATGCGAACTTGTAGCTTTTCTAACCTTACTCACTCAGGAAACATTACCTCAGAGGACTTAAAGATGTCTAGTAGTTATCTTCACTGTATTTTTACTCCTGAAGCAAATTTGAGCCCCTTCATGGCTCATAATGCAGTTCTGAGGACTTACATGGTTGGTCTGTGAAAAGCAGCATCATCTAACTTTTGGTTCTTATGTGCTGCGCTTTGCTGATTACATTTCTAACGTTCAGTTATGCGTTGAAAGAGTTAAACTTTTTTAGTCTACCTGATGTAAAACAGAGGAGACTTTATGTCTGAAGAGATAGCCCAAATTCAACTATCTCAATAGCAGCTCCTCTTTGCTGCCCTCACTAAGGAATAATGATGAAACCCACTTCTGCTCATCAGTCTGGAGTTACACAACAGAAGGCCGATAAACCTTTCTACATTCTATGATTTTCATACATTAATGAGAGGGTGATGATAAGGTATTGCAACATACATGTACAAGACTGGGCACTGTTTGTTACGACAGAAAGACTAACTAACTGTTAGAAACTATCTAACCTCTCCCTATAAGACGACCGAGTGCTAATTAGCATGATGTGCCCAAGTATCAGTCACCACCTTGTAGATTTACGGAGCCTGGTGCTTGTGCAGTTACAGCAGTAATTAAAGAGCCAGGCTTGCAAGCTGGGTAATGTAACAAAGCAGTACCTAACTGCATATTCACCAAAAAAGGAAATATCTAGTACAAAATGATTAGAATTGCATAGAGATCCATTTATTTTCATCATCTGGAAGTGGAGTTTGTCTGTCCATATGCTTGCCTTTGAGTTCAACAAAAAAATGAACTAGAATGTATTTCAGCTGGAATAAGATGTATGGGCAGGCTATGGAACTCTGTTGTTTCTTACTCTTCACAGGATTCAACAGAACATTTGTAGCATCAGATCCAACTGTACAATTGTCCTTGGAGCTGGCTTTTCAAAAACTAGTATTTACCAAGAGGTGCGACTTTGGAGATACATGAGACCTATGATGGTAAAGTTTGCTCTGTCTTCTCACTGCGATTAGCTTTGCCAAACATCTGACTCCTAATGCCAATCAGCATATTTATACTGCTTTCAGAAGGCTGATTAACCCTTTTATGGACATGATTCAAAAGCAGCTTTATCATCACGTAGTTTAGAGCAGAGCACTAGTACTTAGCATAGTGGAATCTTATGGGGTACCCTAAAGACTCTTTCTTCTCTGGTAGAGGTGCTGCCATTGGTCCATAAGGTTACATCAGAAAAATTTACATCCGCTCCTTCTGCAGGTGCATTGGTGGTGTTCATTGTGTACAAGTAAAAAGAAGTGGAAGCTCACTCGAGAATAAAAAGCCTCATGAGGACGAGGCACTAGACTCATTGTTGAGCCAAGGAGCTCTTGTGTGAAAGAGAAGGCAGGGAGCAATGGAGGGGAGGGTCATTAAATCCAGACATTACCTCAGGCATTAATGCCTTAAGGGATAGCTAGAGATACGTTAGTCTGTTTATAGAGACAGATTAAAATCGGATTTCGCACATAGATATCTAGTATATCAAGGGTTATGAAAATCCTCCTTGACTGGTTAAAACACAATAGCATAGTCGTTGGTTGCCCAGCAAACCTGAGGAAGCTTGGCTCTGATTCATGCCAACAGACAATAAAGAAACCACACAATGAACAATTGCTTTCATACCAACTCAGATCTTTTCCCCTCTGAGGAAATCTTCTCAAGTGAAGGAGGACAAGATCTAAAGGGTAAGATTGTAGTTACACAAATCCACCCTGATTTTTAGGAACACCTCAGTAAACTATTACTCAGACTGTGAAACCATGAGTTCACCTTCTGTGCCTTTTCACAGCAAGCAGTAGATACAGTGAACCACTTCTTTAAGCCTTTGAGAAATCTTTTTTGTTTTTTTCCCAGTTCCCTAGCCTAACATGGTGGGAATGCCGACATGACATTTAGTATGCAAGAGCCAGAATTGCATGTGCCTTGACCAACTGCCAGCCCAGCCTGCTTGCACTCTGAGCTGCCCAGACCAGAAGCAGTCAGTGACCAGAATGTGGTCAGTGCTGAGCTGGAGCTAACGCCGCTGTGCCGAAGCTAATAATGCTTCTCTCCCAGCTGAGCTAATGGAACCTTCACGGTGGCTCACAGAGCAGCCCAAGCAGACTCTCATCAGCCTGTAAAATACCACGTAGATAACCCCAATGTAGCTTTCAAAGAACGCGAGAAGCCTATGTGCAGAAAAACAGGTCCTTTACGTGCTAGCTGTACCTCCAGAGAATTTAGCATGTGTGATGCAAACCAAGTCAGTCATGCATTTCCTAATTTTGACTGCGTTTAAAACATGCAGATTTGGGCACTCGGTAGAATCAGTAACTTTTTTTCAGTCTAGATCTCAGTTATGCATGCTATTTTCGCTCGTTACTTCGGATCTGAAAATAACGTGGGACTCTGTTAAGACGTGATACCAGAAGGACATTCTCAAATTAAAAAATGAGGAAAGAAAGAGGTTTTAGTATCTCTCCTTGCTCCCATAGTACAAGAGTTGAAACCATACACACTTATTTTTCAATCCTAGAAGCTTGTTATCCAAAACGAGCCATTTCAACGCTGTCTCCCAAAGGAACACTTTGGGTATTTTCCATTAAATGAAATGGTTATATTTCTCCTTTATGTTTTTATGTCATTCCAGCTCAAGGAATCTCATAATCATTAGTCTCACTGGGGACAAAAAGCAGGTATGACAATATCTTAGACTGTAGAGACAATATTCATGTTCCATGGGCAAGAAAAAGGAGCTTGTTACTACCAAATTCCTGCATGTTAACAAACCCATGCTTGCATGAGACATATTTACGTACAGTCATACCACAAATCTTAACTCAGCTGAAGCATAGGGGAGCATCAGTGAAGTCAATGAGGCACTGACATATGGTTAGATGCACAGGAACACTGTTTTGTAGCTATAAACTATCTGACCATACTTTAGCCAAAGTTTTATTATTAAGACAGCATCTTAGCTGACTTCCCCTCCTGGTTTTGTGCTCCGAATAGGCACATTTATTAAACCCGTTCTGTACTCCCTTCAAGTGCACTGAATCTTCTGTAACAGCAATGCAGTAGTTCAGTACATAGACATTTACATAGCTCTGGCATATTAAAAATAGGTCATAAACGAGTGACTCCTCATAAGCCCCTTGCAGTACCTGGGACCAACTCACTGTAAAGAACTTTATAGAAAATTTGTCAGGGGATTACACACCAAAACATTTGTAAAATCATACAAAAATAATCCTGAAAGAGGCCTCAAGGTGTTATATAATCTATCCTGATGCCCAAGACGAGACCAACCAACTTAGCCTCACCTGAGGTGGCTCCAATCTCTTCTAATAGTCCATAACCTTCACAAGAAACTCTTCTTAATATTGCAAAGAGTTTTGCTAGTATCCAGGTTGAACGCTACTCTCTTGAGTTTGGCCTATTACTTTTAGTCCTCTCCGTCACAGACATAAAAAAATTAAATTACTCCCTTTGTCTTTGCAGCAGCCTTTTCATATATCTAGATGAGCTGCCTCATTTTTTTTTTTCTGTAGACTATTCATCCACAATTAATTCAATTTTTTTTTATATAACTTTTTTGCTAAACCTCCAATAATTTTTGCTGCTGTCCCGTTGACTTTCTCTGCCTGTGCAGAGCCAAAGAGAGCGGAAGATGTAACACACAGGTTCACACAACCTAGTAGGACTTTTACCTTTTTTTCATTTAGATTATTATTGACTTGTTTTCAATCAGTAACCTATTATCTATAGCATCTCTGTGGTCCTTTCAAATGCCAACTTTATCTCATTCTTCAGAAAACATTCTGAAGAATTTTCTCCTCTATTTTGAAAAGTTTTGCAATAGATATACTAATTTAATTTCAGCCACATAATTTGCTCCCAACAGACTAATCCATCTTCCTTAATACAGGAGATGGAAACCACAAAAAATTCTAATATTCTTGCAGGAGGCTCAGCCTGTGCAAGGTTCTGTCACAGGCCACAGCTTTTGTACCTACATGTACATATATATACATATAAACATTTAATTATCTTAAGTTTGATAAATTAAAGCCCTCCAGGGTTAGATAAGAGAACTTTATATCTTTGGGAAGAGGGAATTTCCCAGCATCCCACATACACAACTGTTGCTTCTAGCTATGTAAGGGCCCAATACAAAACTAATTAAAGACCAAGACAAATGAAAGTAAAATTCCTCTAAAAATAACCAAAAATAGCCCAGCCTGAAAGAGCTGTGTTATTTTATTCTGCTACCAAGTTTCACGTGTGTTTACAATGGCTAGGGTATTATATGCTCCAAATAGAAGAAAGAAATATATATTCCAAAGCTGTTCAAAAATTTGTTTTTGTAATTTGTGCACATATTTCTACTTTTTTGAAATTTCTTAGCTAAGATTATCTACACACTTATTTTTTCTTATTCTCCCTGATCCAACCTTAGATTTAGCCATTTACTTGATGACAACATATATGGAAATACTTTACATACAATTAATACATACAAAATTCATACATACCAAATGCATACATACAGTTGATTTATGGGAAACTAATGTGCTATGGGTAAAATTTTCTGAAGTGCTGAAACATCAAACTTCTAGTATTTTGAAAACACAATCCACTAAGTTTCAATACGTGCAAACTCTCGTAGAATTTCTCTGGGGACTGATTCTTCTGGAAACACAACAACTAAGTGTATATACATTTTATTCTCCCTCTTGCCAGACTAGGTGTAAAGTGTTTCCCATTTCTCCAGTATGCCATCTTCACAACTGCCATTGGCAAGCCTGCAGTTTAGTATGGTCTCTGTCACTTTTGCATGTTCTTATTCATCCAGATATTAAAATAATTAACAATTGCATTCCAACCTAGTACCGATCTGATCTTTTCCTCAGTGACATTTTAGGTCTTTACTTTCTACCTCTCTTTCCTTTCATGGTAATTTTAGCTATTTATACAGGAGAACCAAGAATTTCCAGCTGCATTGTATTAGTATCAGTTATTAAATTATACTAAAGAATGGGGTTCTTTAAACAATAAAAGATTTCTTTAGAACAGTGCATCTCCAGCTTTTGGAAGCACAGACTATATCAAAGTATCTGTGTAGTAATTTCACTTTGCAACTAGTTAGTGCCCACAGATTTCAGTATCCAGCTGAGCATATTTCACAATCCTGTAAGAAACATTCATGGACTATAACTCATCTCAGGCAACTGGTTAGTCTCTTCTGTTTAGTTTGGGGTTTTTTTTTTTTCTTTTTCATACGAGTTGGAAAGCATGAGGGGAAGCACAATAGATGAGAGTAAAATCAGACCTTCAGATTGAGAAGAATGTACTGAATTGCTTGTCATTTTTAGTTACAAAACAAAGCTAAAGAATAAAACAAAGAGCAGGATCACAGCAAATATTCTTTAAGCCCTGGAGTCTCCACTTCCTGTGTTTGAGGAGCAAGAGGACTGACACTATTTAAGTCTTTCTGTTCGTTACATCCTTTCAGAGCTTGGAAAAACTGTTTGCCTGACTCTTGCTTTGAGATTACTTTCAGAGAAAGTTGAAAATAGGAAAAAAAGAAAACCAAACAACTACAAACCTTGGCAACCCCAGTGATGCACATCAGCTGTTCTGTCTTTAAAAATGTTTTACTACAGTGCTGCTAAATGAGTTCCATAATGATTTGCTCTTTTTAGGACAAAGGACATTTAGGGTCAATAAGAGAAAGAGTTAATTATGGTAGATCAAGTTTAGCAAAAAGTTGCTGAAGGGCATCTCCAGAAACCTTTCAGATGGAAAGGAAGTGCACAACAGATATGTACTACCTTACTTTTGTCTATCCTGACATACATTGCATTTGAGATGTAGCTTCATTCACCCCTAGAAAAGAGACCTGACCTCAGAAGATGATTTAGAAGGTGAGAGAAGTGGGAGTCAAGAAGGGTTACTTGGAGAGAGACCTGTCACACACGTTATGTCTCCAAGCTTAAACCCTTACTGAAAGATACTTTAATAGAAAGCAAGTAGGGTAGGAAACATCTAATCTGTCCTGCATATCAATCTTCCCTCTTCCTTCCCTCCCTTCTGCTCTTCTGAGTGTCCTTTCTTGTTCCAGTTTTCAATAATACACAGCTGGGAACTTCTCCAATATGTTTTGAAAACAAACTGCTTTTCTCGGTGATGATGAATTTCACACAGCAACCGCAAGGTTCAGGAACAGATCCCTCCTTTGTCTACTTCAGATGAAGCTCTTGAGCCTGGATCATCTGTCTCTGGTAGAAGCCATGTGATCCAAGGAGTCTCATCCTTCCAATCCTTTCTTCTATTCCTCTTTCAATTTCTGAGAATTTTTTCCTGACTCAGATTTCCTCACAACAGATGTAGTTTCATGGAAAGATCAACTTCAGCGGGCCAGCATTTTCCATAAACAACAAAATAAATAGCATCAGATAATTCTCCACTAGCTCTGTACTTGTTTATTCTGAAATATCTTCTTGAATAAAATGTATTCATTGGAGAGAAGCTTTGTGTTTAGTTTGTACACTTTAGTTGGAGAATGGGAGCAGGATTTGGTCCCTGCGGCTGAGTGAAAAGGAAATGTGCAGCAAATTACTTGCTCCTCTTGAATAATATGGCTACAGCTCAGAATTATCAGTGTCCTCATTAACCAATAGGTGAAGCTCCAAAATTTGTTCTTTCTCCTCAAACTTAAGCACTGCCACAAGGAAACATCTCTTCTTTTCTTCTGCCTGCAAATGCCGTGCTGAAAGCTGAGGTAGCAACCAATGGTGAACATACAGGTGAAGAGAAGTGAAAGGTTGGGGTTTTTTGATGGACAGGCTGACTAGAGGCAGTGTCAGTGTCAGAGCACAAAGAACAGGAAATGGGGGAAGGGCACCAAATCGTTGGGATTATATTCATCCGGTTCCAAGTAAGACTTAGCTAATAGTACAGGAAATGTATTACGTAGAAATCCTATTTACTGCACATAGTAGAGCGAAGTTGCGTCAGTTATGAAATTCCGCATACCACTATCCTGTGCTCAATCAGAATAACAATGACTTCAGCCATGTCTTAAGAAATAGCTACTGTGATGTTTAAAAACTGGCAAGAGATTTTTGAAGGCTACTTTCACAGTGGCAAATTTAAAGGGGATCTGGATTACTTCAGAACATGCTAACCCTTCAATATGTATTACAGCCGCTTGAGCGCTAGAGCAAACTGGAGAATAAAAACCGTTTTCAAGGCTTTATTTTAAAGGGTGCTCTAATGCCTGACCACAGCGTTAGTTGTGTTCTCCCAGTTATCAATCTCTAGTAAATACCCATACACATTGTTATTCAATTCTATATCTCAGTTACTTAGCTTGCTAAACCATTGACTACAGAAGAAAGGGTGCTCTAAATTTCAGATTCTACAGCTGGTTTCTTCCTTGATACTGCACAGAGGTATGCTTAATGAAGCATATTGTAAAGCATAGATTAATGTTGCTTTATTCATTCAAGGAAATGGGCAACCCTATGTGCTCTGACTGAGACTAAGTGAAACAATGACAGCAAACCCATATTGCTAGCCTACTTTTTATACGGTGGGAAATGGAAAACATAAAATGCAAAAAGGATAACACACCAGCAATAAATCAGGACACTTCCAAATTCCACCTAATAAAAGTATCCATTAAGCCTTTTGTTTTCCTTCCAGTCTTTTGAGTTGTGCCAGATTGATGAAGTCTTAGCACTTATTGTTGCTTTATCAACACTTTCGCATAGGGGAAAAATAAAAAGATAGGAAGCATGACACAGAAGTAAGTTTTCTACTTTGTTTCTTTATCCCACACTGTACAGTGTTTTGTTTTAAGATAAGGTAATAATTTATTTGATTGAGATCCCTTGAAATATGATAGTTGGCAACTAGATGTATTCTAGCCTACAGGCTGACAAGTTTTATTCATTCTCTACCAACCAAACTCAAGAGTTGAAAAGATACGAAAGAATACATTTCGCAAAGCTAGCACAATCCTATGTGAAGCTAATCTTTTCTAACAACCTAACAATGTTATCCAAATTGCCTAAGGTAAAAAGTTAACATAAAGGAAGAATGCACATTGTTTCACTAAAGAGAATAAATGTTAATTTAATTAAATAAAAAGGCTTCACAGTGCTTTCAAAGTAACCACAAATGGAAACACATTTAATTCCTGGGAAAGCATCTATTATAGTAGATGGTATGTCTCAGCTAGTGAAACTGCAATGGAAACATGACCGGAGCCTTCACATGGAAGTAATAATAACCCAAATTCCTCTTTGCAAAGTAAGATTTGTTTTGACCCCAGCTTCTGGAGTTTAAAATGACCACTATCATATCTCTTCCATGACGACAGGGCACTGCCATTGTAATGCTTGTCAGCAGCAAAGTCTCTTCTCAGGTACATAAAGCAATAAACATATTTTTAAGTTATTTTGAATTAGCTCGTATGTATCTGAATGCCAAATATGATCTTTTATCTCTAACACAGTAATGATAATTTTTATGTCACAGAGCCAAAATAACACCCACTGTTTCTAGAAATCTGGTAAATGTCCTTCAAATTATATTCCAGTTTAGCAAAAATGATCAAACAAAACTTGAGAGAAATGTATGTCTGTGCTATAGGCCAACATAATCCATTTAAGTTCCACTATTCTAATTCGGTATGAACAGAAATGACACCTTACTTAATGTGCCCTCTATGCAGTCATTTAAACAGGAATTGCTAAGGCAAACCACTAGCAGAAACATAAACTTGACTTGGACAATCAAACAAAACTTTTGCTTAGATATTCCCTTTCCTTTCTTTTTCCAAAACATTTTCAGTTGATTAGCAAGGGCCGGATTTCATTATCTTTATTACTACTATCTCTAATTTGGTGGGTTCTACTGATTCTTTCAACTGTAGAGAACATTTCACAAGATGCTCTGTACACCCCTAGAGTCACAAATGTAACACCATGCCTGCCTACACCCCTGCAGAAAGCCTTCAATGAAGAGGGTGACAGTACACATGGGCTTGTCTATGGACACACATGTGAACACATATGTGAATGAACAATGCTTGTTCCCATTGTCATAGCAGGCTATAAGACAGTTGTTTTTCCATCACTTCTTTAAGTTAAATCAGTGAAGTCAAATGCATCTATAGTGTATGAAGAAAAATATTAATTTAAAATGTTGAGAATTAAACCAATGAAACCGGTCAATTGACAACTAATAAAGCTCTTTAAGAGTGGGAAAAAAAAACATTAAATTAATTATATTTAATAGTAAGAACCATATTGAAACTAGGACCTTCTGAAATGCACACAATGAAAGGCAGCTGTAGATCACCTTCAGCACTTCTCCTCACACACAGACATACACAAACTGTACTAATGTCCCTTGACTATTACTAAAAGTAAACAGCCTTCAAAATGAATGCAAAACTCATCTGGTGGACAGCAAAATGTCACTACTAATTTCTGACTTGTATACCTTTCAATGGGCATCTTACACAGAAGGACGTTAAAGGGTAGTGGACAGCCCCCTCAATAAATCTGCTTGTGGTTATCCAACAGTACATGGGGCTATCAAATATACATCCTTTCTAATGCCGTTACTTTCTAATAGAGTAGAATCATTGGGGTTGAAAATAACCCTTAAGATCATCAAGTGCAACCCTTTACCTAAGACTATGGAGTTCACCACTAAACCACATCCCTAAGCACCATGTCCACAAGTCTTTTAAATACCTCCAGGGATGGGGACTCCACCACTTCCCTGGGCAGCCTGTTCCAATGCTTTACAAGCCTTTTGGTGAAGAAATTTTTCCTAATATCCAATCTAAACGCCCCCTGGCACAACTTCCTCTCACCCTATTGCCCAATACTTGGGAGAAGAGACCGAATAGCCCACGTCGCTACAACCTCATTTCAGGGGGTTGTAGAGTGTGATAAGGTCACCTCTCAGCTTCCTTTTCTCCAGACTAAACTATCACAGTTCCCTCAGCTGCTCCTCGCAACACTTGTGCTCTAAACCCTTTACCAGCTTCTTTGCCCTTCTATGGACACACCCGAGTACCTCAGATGTCCTTCTTGAACTGAGACACCCGAAACTGGACATAGTATTCAAGGTGCAGCCTCACTAGTGCCAAGTACAGGGGGGCAATCACTGCCCTGCTCCTGTGGGCCACACTATTGCTGATACAAGCCAGGATGCTGCTGGCCTTCCTGGCCACCTGGGCACACCGCTGGCTCGTATTCAGCCAGCTGTCGACCAACACCCTCAGGTCCTATTCCTCTGGGCAGCTTTCCAGACACTTTTCCCCAAGCCTGTAGCGTTGCAGGGGGTTGTTGTGACCCAAGTGCAGGACCCAGCACTTGGCCTCGTTGAACCTCATACACTTGGCCTCAGCCCATCAATGCAGCCTGTCCAGGTCCTGCTGTAGAGCCTCCCTACCTTCAAGCAGATCAAGATGTCCACATAACTTAGTGTCTTCTGCAAACTTGCTGAGGGTGCACTTAATCCCCTCATCCAGATCATATTAAAGAGGACAGGCCCCAATACTGAGCACCACTGGGGAACACCACTTATGACCAGCCAGCCACCAAGGAGATTTAACATTTCACCACAACTCTCTGGCCCCAGCCATCCAACCAGTGTTTTACCCAGCAGAGTACAAAAGAGTACAAGAGTACAACCACCCAAGCCATAAGCAGTCATTTTCTCCAGGAGGATGATGTGGGAAAAGGTGTCGAAATCTTTCTTAATGTCCAGGTAAACAACGTCCACAGCCCTTCCCTCATCCACTAAGCATGTCACCTTGTCATAGAAGGAGATCAGGTTAGTCAAGCGGGACCTGCCTTTCATAAACCCATGTTGACCGGGCCTGATGACCTGGTTGTCCTGTATGTGCTGTGTGATGGCACTCGAGATGATCTGCTCCATAATGTGGTGTTTAGGACTCTCTTCTCATGAGTCACATGTACTTAAGTACTTTTTCACCACTACAGATGAATGGAAGTGAAAGGTTTTACTTACAAAAATTTCTCTGGTTTGTCTTCTAGGTTCAAAATAGGCAACACCTTTCCACAGAAGATACCTGTTAGTAGTTAATTTTTTATGTTTCTCAGGACCATTCCATGCTTACTAAAAAGGGCAACGCTCAGCCGTGGCAGACCTTTTCTAGGAATCAAAAAGTCTGAGCAGGACACTTTTCCAACATCCTAAATTTTGTATTTTATCATGCTGTGAAACTAAGTGAAACACAACTTCTCCACCCTTGCCTTGAGAGATGGAGTAAAATGCTTCCTTTTGTCAAGTTTGCTAATATGTCCATATAAATCAGAGTGGGTGCTGTCCCCTTGAGGGAACTATTCACCGTCAATTTGCTTTGAATTCTGACATTTTGCGCCCTACATTAAATGCCATCACCATCATCATCATCATCATCATCATGGCTTGGCTTCGCGGACGAAGATTTGGGAAGGGCTTTGCCCACGCTTATTGCCAACCGTGTAGTCCAAGACTCAGGAATCCAGCTCATCCCAAAACAAACGGTGAAAAATGAATTGGATATAGCCCCTACTATGGGAGAGACCCTTAAGGCCATACAGCAGATGAAAACCGGCAAGGCAGCTGGGGTCGACGGAATCCCGCCTGAAATCTGGAAACATGGAGGCCAAACGCTCCATGCTAAATTTCACAAGCTAGTTGTGTGCTGTTGGGAACAAAGCGAACTACCACCAGATCTCCCCTTGAGGGAACTATTCACCGTCAATTTGCTTTGAATTCTGACATTTTGCGCCCTACATTAAATGCAACAAAGCATTATTAGCAGAAGGGAGAATTGGCCACAGTTTCCTGGGGACTTGAGAGTCCTGAACTGGTCTGAAGTCATGCTGAACTTCAAAAAAAAAAGTGTGAAAAAGGAAAGAAAAAAGGGAATTAAAAAAGGAAAATCATCATCATCATCATGGCTTGGCTTCGCAGACAAAGATTTGGGAAGGGCTTTGCCCATGCTTATTGAAAGCGCGTTGATGGCTGAAAAGGCCAATGCAGGATAGGCAAGACCGGTTGCAAAGAGCACACTGGAGGGTCTCCTTGGGTGGTATAGTCGAGGCACGGTTCTTTCTGCGCTGTCTTTTCTCCTCGAGCTTGATTCTACGCGTGCTCTCAAAGGAGACAGCAGCGTTATGTACGGTGTGTCTCCAGATCTCCCGATTGGAGGCCAGGGTGGACCACTGATGGTGGTCAATATGGCCTAGGCTGAGGTGTTGTTTCAGGGAGTCCTTATATCTCCTCTTTGGAGCTCTTCTCTTGCGGCAGCCGGTGGCAAGTTCACCATAGAACACGATCTTAGGGAGGCGGTGATCCGCCATCCTGGAGACGTGCCCTGCCCAACGCAGCTGCGTTTGCAGCAACATGGCCTCAATACTGGTGACGTCTGCCTGTTCAAGGACAGCAACGTTAGTCACGTAGTCAGTCCAGTGGATGTTTAGGATTGTGCGGAGGCAGCGCTGATGGAAGCGTTCGAGGAGTCGCAGATGGTGGCGGTAGATGACCCATGATTCAGACCCGTACAGAAGAGTAGACAGTACCACGGCTCTGTAGACACTGATCTTTGTACTTTTCTTCAGGTGTTTATTGCACCAGACTCTTTTATGGAGTTTTCCAAAAGCTCTGTTTGCCTTTGCTATTCTGTTGTCTATCTCTTTGTCAATCGTGGCATCTGAGGAGATGATGCTACCCAGATAGCTGAACTGCTGGACTGACTGAAGCTCTGACTCGCCGATGGTGATGTGGGGATGATGGTAATCATCTTGTGGTGCTGGTTGGTAGAGAACTACTGTCTTCTTCAAGCTGACTTCCAGCCCAAAAAGCTCAGCCGCCTCTGCAAAGCAGGATGTTAAGCGCTGCAGAGCTGCTTCTGTGTGGGCAACAAGGGCGGCATCGTCAGCAAAAAGCAGCTCGCAGACAAGGTGATTCAGGGTCTTGGTGTGGGCCTTCAGTCGCCTTAGGTTGAAAAGGCTCCCATCGGTACGATATCGGATATAAATGCCGTCTTGTTCGTCATCCCAAAACAAACGGTGAAAAATGAATTGGAAAAAAGGAAAATAATAAATGATAAAAAGAGGAGAAATTGGGGGAAAGGGAGAATAAGGTGGGGAAAGGGTTGAAGGGTGTGAAACAGTGAGAAAAGGGCAAAAAGGAAAAGGGAAGGAGCGGGGGGAGCAAGAAAGAGGGAAAAGGCAGGAAAGTGGGAGAGGAAAAGAAAGAGAGAGAAGAGAAAAGGGCAGGAAGGAGAAAGACTGGGGAAGTGAATTCATGACTAGGGTTCTAATCAGGGTGTCGTGTAAATCTGTACAGCTTTAGGTCTCACCTGTTTTAATGTTTATATTCATCTATTTGTAGGTACTGACTGCTCTTTTCTCTAGTGCATCTGTTTCTTATCTTTTTAATCTCAGTACACATGCTAAGGCATTGTCTGGGAGTCAAAATGAAACAAAGATCTTACCAAGCAAAGGGGATTCACCAAGGAAAGGGGATTATTCCTGCTGCAAAAATAAGATGCCATTTTGATAGAGGAGCTTCTGCCTATATGTTTCCTCTACAAATAGCATGCAGGCACCTTCTTCATTCTTCTTCAGTCAGTTAAGTATCATGTATGATTTTACCAATGAAGACCAGTCATGGGGACAAGTCCTCATTTAGCCTTCTATGGTGTTGGAGAAGAAATCATTTCTTTAATCACATCTTTCTACAAAGTACTGGCTTAGAACATAATTTAGAATGTAAATTTAGAATGAGTTCTGATAAGCCTCGTAAAACTAATTGCAAGCAAAGATATATCTCTGTATTTTTATTATATATTTATACTGTTAAATCTCACTTAAATTCTACTTTAAGACTATTTTCGAGACTGAGGTGTTGCATGAGACTCATTCTGACTTTCAGCCTGGATATTAATTCCTTTCTCAGTCTCAGCAGTTCAATTTACTGCGTTTCAAATATATTATTTATGAAATGGTTTCCTTCATATATTTTTCTTCGTATATGCATGCAAATGCACACACATTTATAATTTTAGCAAATGCCAAACATTGAAGTAAATATGTATTGATTAATTCATAACTGTGGCTGCAAAGCAGAGTTTCAAGAGCAAATTAGCTGATGCAAAGACTAAGACTTGAGGAGAGGTGTGGTGAAAAGGAATAAATAAAATAATTGTCCCAGACTTTCATGTATGTGGGCCATGGCCAGAGGCACCCCAATTCCACCTTCTAAAAAAAAACCCAAAAAGATCTCTTTTGAAAGCAAACCTTAAGAGAAGTAAAGAGTCAGCATGTATCCATTGACCTAGCCATGAAAACTTTGGCAATAGCATGGTTTAACAAGACTACCACATACCATTTTTCTTTTAATAAAGTTTGATAGTTTTTATTTAAATTATGCAAATGTTAAAAGAAGTTATAATTGGCATTTCAAGAGGATTCTTCACAAATCAACCATATAAAGACATGGGATGATGGGAAGGAGACACGAAAGTGAGAACTGTACAGCTAAGACCAGGATTTACTGTCTCCCACTCCTACTAATTTTCTTTTGTTCAAAGTATGGGGAACAGTGATCATACCAAAAGTAAATTAAGCTAGCAACTGGCATGTACTTCTGTGCTGAAATGGTCATGGCAGGATTCAGTGGAATCTTATAATTCCCTATTACATTGAGAAGGCATAAAATAATAGTGCAGACCTGGCATAATTATAACAATTGTATTTCTTCAGTCTATTAATTCTGACGCTTTTCATAAGGGTGGGTTTTTTTGAACAATGAGTAATGTCCTACACCATACAAATCCTCTGTCTCCATCACCTCTTTAGATCAAGATTTCTGTTAGGACACAGTTTATATTTAGCAATAATGATGTATATAGTCACAGGAATCCATGAACGAACAAGGACAGACAATATTTTCCCCTACAATCATGCTTGCCTGGGCAAAGAACCTGCATGTAATAAAGCTACAAAAAATTCTTGTGCTATGTGTTGCTTGAAAGTCAACTTCTTTTCAGCATAGACCAGATGGCATGCGTAGATAGGTATTTTCAAACATACCCTCATTAAGACACCAAGAGTTAGTTGGAAATGGTCTCCCTCCCTTTACTAACCATCTGTTATCACAGCATTTCCATAACCTAAAACCCAGCAGATTGAGGAGTGCTGCTGGAAAATTCCTCTCCCCTTGAAGGTGTAGATTTCATTCCCTGCCAAGTAAAATAAAATAATTAAATAATAATTTAAAAAAAAAAAAAAAAAAAAGGGACAGATTTGGACCTCACTCTGTACATCTGGATTGAGGATATTGACAGATACTTCATGGGCATGCAGGGCACCAGTAGCCTACTATTACATTCACAGCAGCTGGAATCGCAGACCCTAATTTGGAGTAATAATGTAATACCATAAAACAAGTGCTTATTTGGGTTTGGTTACAGCACTTCAGCTTTCACAACACCTGACCCCACCCGCACAGAGACAGTTTCATCTTACAAAAATGGGGATAAGCCCTATTACTGTATAATTGTGTCTGTAGACATCTGCATGGCTTACGTTTCCAGATTATGTTCTGGCAATAGTCCTTCTAGGTGCTCTGTCCCCTTCAAGGCTTAACTGTAACTTCAGCAATCTGCTTGTCGGCTCTCTTCTTAGACAGTCCACCTCCTAAGACCAGGTCCTTTCCTTAGTATCACTTCTCTGTGGCCCCAAGCCCCTTTCAATATTTTGCTTTGCTACCCTTCCTGATGGCCTCCACCCCTCCAGTACTAACTCATTCCACTGTAACAGCAGACAGCATGGTCCTCCAGCATGTGGACCATGTTTAATATGGCAAAGCGAACCCTTCTGATCTCACCATCAGTTTCTTGACAAGGGGCCCTCTAGAACTTGGAAAACACCCTAACATTAAAAGCAAACAAACAAATATCTTCCTTGAAATTTTAATAACTCAAGTCGTGGTGGTAAGAAACGTCAGATTGACACCACTGGAGAAGAGAGTTTTCAGTGATGCATGCACACGTTCTTGTTAGGCACTGATAGTCCTTTTTGCGTCCTGTGCCACCCCCAGACCTCGCCTCATGAATACAACATGGTGCTGAAGCCATCACCTGGGGAGACCACCTTGAAGAACAGTGTAATGACCATGCCAAATTAATGCTTAGGTTCCCAGCTGACACTGCCAAGAGAGGTGCCAGTCTTGATGGTCTTTGTAATGTAGATACCTGCCACCCACTGAGAGCCAGACTGAGAGACCATCAATTCATAGATTTATTCTATTTATTTTATGACATCACATCAATTAAACTTCTATTCCAAAAACTTGGGTTGTAGCTGAAAATACCTCCAGGCAATGGCTTCACATTTAAATTAAAAAAATATCTCACTTCATCTGGCTTCTTCTGTTCCTCCTTCCCCCTCATTGTAGCTCAGAAATGACATACAACAGATGAAGGAGTATGGAAACAAACTTAATCTCACCGTTTTAGACATTTATCCCAGCAGGTGTACAAGTTTTACTTGGAATTTATGAGAAGTAGTAAATATTGCTAACTCAGCTCTGACCATCTTGCTGCAAAATTACATGCAGCATCCCATTGCCACCGGTCACAGTGAACACGGCTATCAGAACCCAGTACAGTAGACTCTAAAGAGCTAACACTTTCTAGTAGTGCCTCCCAATAATGCTTTAAAGTTGTTATAAAAGCTTTTATATTTTATGTTTGAGTAAGTATTAGCCATCAGCAGAACAAATTGATTGGTAAAGTAATGATTTGGGCCCCATTCTGTTCAGACGCAAATTACTTGGCCTAAATAAGCAGCCTGTCACTGCTGAATTTCATTACTCATTTCCTGTCATTAAATTAGATGAGACTAATAAATAGAAACTGAAAGACAGTCAGCCAAATTCAGCTCTCCAGTGAAACTTATCCTCAAGTAAAACTGTGAAGAGAGTCTGGTCATTCACTATACGTACTATAGGGTCTTTCTTATTCATCATGGAGATGCTCGAGTATAGTGGGATTGCTTTCCCTAATCTCCTTTTTTAACCCCATTTGTCCCAGACAGGCAAGCATCCCACTCATACACCTGTTAGGAAGTACTCTTAGACATCAGGGATGTTTTGAAATAAATGAGAAGAGAATCCAGTCAAACAGCAAAAGCAAGACAAATTAATGACATTTCAATGAATCATGATAGTCACCCTGTCCAAATGAGGCCAGGGAGCAGAAAACATTCACAAGGAGAAGCACCAAGCAGCCTACACAGCCTTCAGAGCTTCCCCTTCTCTGCAGGGGTATCCTGTTCCGCACACCCCACCAGTGCCCAGTCTTCTGAGGTGCTGACCTGAAACTGTCACCCACATCCCTCTCCTCCCCAAGATCAGACCACTTGGTTAAGCAAACTGAGTGCATGAGAAAAGCTGAAAGAGAACTAAAAATCAGACAGCAATTGACATTGTACTCTGAATCCGATCCTATAGTGCCTGGGCACGGTGAGGAAGAGAAGACTGTTATTGTAGTGGGAGCTGGCCCCAGCCCCTGTATGTAAGTTGCCCGATGCTTTCGATTATAACATTATTGCAATCAATTTTTGAATAACGTTAACACCTCTATTGTTTGTCTTTGAAATCTGGCAGAAGCAGGGATTGCCTTAGGGCCAGTGCCATGCCTTTCACTGGTAAATACATTCAGATCTGGACGAGTAATAGAGGTGTTGAAAATCACCATTTTTTATTACTGTATCTTCCAGAACCTGGAGTTATTTTGGCAACTAACTAAAACCCCTAGACATTTGATGCATCTGCCTTCATGCTGCACCTACCTCTCCGCGAATGGCTATGTCTTGGGCTGGTACAGTCAAAACGGCTCTGCCAGTCCACCAAGTGGACTCAGTGTAATAGGCACAGAATTACAATGGCCAGTGTGGGGACATGATATGGTGGCAGCTACATCAGGAAACAAGGAAAGAAGAACAAGCCACTGGGATGAGAGGTCCAGAGTGTGGGAGCAGTTGAAAGAGAGATCAAAATGAAAGGAAGAGGGGCGGTTATGGGCAAGGATGTGATGAAGACATCACTTCAAATGAAAATTAACTCAAAGAAACAGAACTCACTGTACATTTCCCTCAAATGTCCAGTTCACACAAGGAATGACCTTTTTTTAATGAACTGAATGACCTGTTCCTCTTTGATGACACTCAGTTGGAAATTTCTTGTTAAAATCTCGCCTGCTCTGAACTAGGCAGAACTGCTGCCTATAGCTCAATTAGCCCTGGAGCTGAGCATCCTCGCACAGCCCCGGGGACTCACATCCACCTTCAGCCCCCATGAAGTTTTGTAGCCTTTGTCTTCCCAACATCCGAACAAGCACTGTGGGTGTGTTTAGAGTGCTCCCAGGCCCAGCACTCTGGCACGCACTGCTTGTCTGCTACTGTCTTCAAAATTTGGGAGCTCCAGGAGACATCAACTGTATGTTTCCAACTGTGGAGTCAGTTATGTAGTTGTTATAACAGAAGTTATAGTAATTGAGTGCTACATCTGGCTTAGCTAAGATTTCTAGATATGATGATAGCCTGCAGTAAGATTTTGCAGTTATTCAGCAGAGGTTGAACATAAGGCATTCCCACAAGGCAGAAGTAACAGCAGCCTGCTTTGGCAGGGAAAGTGAAAACTCTTATTCCTATGGTTTCCATGTCATCTCTAGACCCATTTTTATAAAAATCTCAAACTCAGCATGCTGTACAAGCACAGACTCAAACAAATCTTGCGATGCTTTCTGAACTTCCCCTGTCTATCTAACAAAAGGGAAGAATTCTGCAAGTAAGAGCGTGGAAACAAACAATTCCCTTTCCAGGTGAGTCTATTAGGATTACCTTTGGGATCACTGTTTACACATTTCCCAGCAATGCTTACATGTTAATTATTTCAAAGCAATGTTACAAACCTTTTTCCCGAGGGGACATGTTAATATAACCTTTCTGAATTACTCTTTTAGTCAGTATACGCCAAAAAAGGGCTGCACAAAAATTTGACAACATAAAGGTAAGCTCCATTACTATAAAATATTTCACAATGTTTGTAACTAGACTAGGAGGAGATAATGTTCATGTCCCACTCCAACTTCCCTTGAGGTATTCCATTTTAATTGCACTGCAGCTTTTGATGAGTGTTATATTCTTTTTCTGTGTGTATTTTCTGGAGATATTACCAAGTACTGCCACGCAGTGTTGGAATGCTATTCCACTTTAACAATGAGTAAAGTTATAGTATCTGAGACAGAGCCATAAGAGATAATCAAAGTCATTCCTTGGTCTTTAAATCAAATATGTTTTAAGTCCGCACTGTATTTTGTAAGTTCCTGGAAGAAGAGTGTTCTGGAAAGAGGAAAATCATTGTAAGCTGTTCCTACAGGATAAATTATTCTTCAACATTAATACATGAAATGTAATTCTTATAGAACTGTGTACAATAAAATACAAGAAACGCCAAACCCACCAAATCCAAACAAAAAGAAAAATTGTTCAAACACGTTAATCACAGTTTCACAACATAACAAACTAGTCATTTTTATAGTTATAAATTAATTCTTTCCATTGAGCAGTCAGAGCACAGTCGGAGAACTGAATCAGTTATGGCATGCAAATAATGCTCAATAGCTATATTTAACTTTAGGGAAAAGGCTTGTTCATCTTTGCATTGAATGTAGAATGATTAATACCTCGGTTATTGTTTTAAAACCTGAAGGGTGACAAGTAGTATTTTCCCATTAAACGTTAGTACTGAATCAGTGTGCGGTTATATGAGGTGTTCCTCTTCAGATGTGTCAACTGAGAGGGAGACCTACTGCAATTCCAGTGCAACTCTGAAGTCAGAGTAAACGCAAAGAAGCACGTAGTCAGAACCTGATGATGTTGGTAAAAAACGTTTTTCCTTCTGTCAGCCTACCTTCCCATTAACTGTCAGTTTTGATTTAAGATTTTATTATTTAATCATATGTTATAGACACACCTGTTAATCTTGTCGCTCACCAGTACTATATGCTGCTAGGTGTGTGGTATACTGGAAGAAACCAGGAAAACCTCAGAATGGATGCTTTCTATGTGCAGACGAGCAGTTTACAGAAGTAGATAGTAAAAGCTAAAGTTCATTTAAAGTGGATTTACTGAGAGAAAGAAGAGAAGCGGAAAGAACTTTCAGCTCCATCCAGTACACATTGGTTTCTGTGGTAAATGTTTCCCTACCACAAGATGCAATCCCAGACATGAGGTTTCATAACCCCTTGCCAACCCTTTCTCACTAACCAGCTCAGTCCTGAGCCCTCTCCTTCTATACACATTCTTAATCTTGGATTTTCAGTTGCTTAAAAGTTTCCCAAACCAATTCACTTTGGGATGAAACACCCTTTCTACCGGAAGGCAATTTCTTCTTTAGCTTAGTTTCAGTCTGATCGAGTCTCATTTATGTATATCTACACTCTCGACTCACATGCTTCCATATGTTCCAAGTAAGGTCTTGCACTCACACAGCTGAAAAACACAATCAAAGCTGTAACTTTTGCATGTGGATACATGTACAGGTTCCTGCCTTCCCTACTGACATGAATAATGCTACCAAATAATACTACAGATTTCATGGGACAACTGAAAGAAATTGTGTAACTGATATCCACCTTAATGAGCTAGAAGCTAGGAATAAAAGTATACCCTAAATTAGGAAAAAATAACTAAAAAAGAGACAGGAGAGAGAACTAATGCAGTTCAGGACTGCAAGGCACTTAGCACCAAACCACAACTCTGTTGAGCAATATGTGAATTTATGTCAGGTTCTCAAAAGTGGAGCGAATATAAACACTACACCTCAGTTTCTTACCTCAAAGAGCATCTCCCTAGACAGAAGAGCTTCCTGTTACTCTCCAGACTTACTACTGTTTGCAAATACATAGGTCTACATATGCATACATATATAATGCATATATCAAGTATAGGCATATGTATGCATATAGATATGTATAGTATGTACGTGTAAAATACATATAAAACATAGACTATTTTTTCTATTGCATATAAAGCACAACCTTTCTAGACACATGTATATGTATATATGAACAATCACATTTTCTTTTTTTATATTTTGGTCCCATAAATCCAGAGGATTAGGACTGAGAAATCTGAAGTATAGCACTTCATTCCATGCCCAGATCTCTCTGTGATAAGTGAGCTTCTCAAGAAAGTTAAGCTTTTCCCCAGCAAGAGACAGCTTAAAATGCTGAACATAACTTTTTTTCCCTAGCCAGACCACAAAACCCTTTCTCAAGAAAGAATGACCTCATATCATATTAACCCAAGCACAAAGTGAATGAGCTCACACACACTAGCACGCACACACACGCACACACACATGCACACATATACACATGCAACCAAACAGCCAAGCAAAAGCTGAGGCAGACTTTTAGGAACAGGACTTCCAAGAAAAGGTAACTAAACATGGATTTTAGAACCTAAGTTCTTTTCTAAAGGTAATGCCAGATGATGGTTCTTCAAGAGCTTTGAAAATTACACAAAGAATTTGCATATTTATTTTATACTTTTTCTCTTTTTTTTCTTCTCTTATTTGAACCTAACAGATAAATAAATAAAAAAAATCCATATTTGTCATCTCTTTGAGTTGCTTAGAGCAAATAAAAAACAGTTTTATATTTTCTTTATAAATACTCCAGTATGACAGAATATAAAGAAACAATTCAGGACAAGAAACATTAAAGCTGCATACAAAACCTGCAGAACAACAGTGAGTAACTGGACATTATCGTGAAAATGAAATTCTGTAAATGTGTGAGGAAAAAGCAGCCTGAGTTCTGCATATTCTTACATGGTGTGTTTGCACTCTTTTGAATAATTCCAAATTCTGATTGTCCTTTGTTGCTAATGATAGAGTACAAGTGGAAAAGATACAGAGCATAACTATTCTGAGAAAAATAAATTAAGGAAAGGCTTGCACAGGAAGAGAAATGAAATGCACTACAACTTCCCTGATGGAAAAAGAGATGATGGAGGAGAAATATAATAGGGTCTACATAATTATGAATGGCAAAGAGAAGATGAGCAGAAAATGACTATTCCCTATTTCTCATAACATAAAAAATTAGGGAGAATTCAGTTCCCTCCACATTAAAAACAAACAAAAGGAAGTACTTTTTCGCACAACATAATAATTAAACTGTAGAAGTCCACCACAGGATGTTGTGGAGGCCAGCACTGTAACCACGGTCAGAAAAGGTTTTAGTAAAACTCAGGAAGAATGGTGGCTGTTCAAAATAATGGTACAATGCATCTGCCAGTCACTCTCTAAATCAGTCATTACTGAGAGACAGGAGAATTTAAATGGAGATTATTTACTTAATATTAGCCTGTGCGAGTGCTGCTGGCCCCTGCCACTGGCGATCCAATGGGCTAGTGGCACCTTGATTCCGGCCTAATATGGTTATTCTTTGCACCTCTGAAACCTTTAGATATAGAGGTCTGCATACGTGTAGGTCCTATGAAATAATCCACATAAATGGAGAACTATGACTTTTAACTTTCATTTTCATTTCAATGCAATATCCTCAAATTGATGAAGAGGTGGAGCTACCATACTTGTTAACATGAATCAGCAAAAACCTTCCCAACATATGATATGGGGTCATTTTCCCCTTTAATTTCTGCAGATTTTCAGTTTCCTTACTTTTGATGCACATGCGTATTTTCATGTGTGAATGTTGAATTAAACAGGACTACTTGCAGGCTTAATGTTAGCTGTATGCTTAAGCCATTTTGTGTCACTGATTTCATACCTGTAACATCATCGAAAAGTTGGCTTCTTTATAAAATTAACAAATATAGAGTAGAGATTGATGCAGGGTATTTTGCGATCTTAATGTTCATTGAAGAAGCTAATACTGTCTGAGGCCAGGCATGCACTAGAAGTTTTTCATGTAGTCCTGCAATGCTTCTCAATTCTGACATAGGATCCAGCCCTCTTAGAATATTAGCCCCTGTTGTGCTTGATTCCGAACCAGAAAAGCTCAGCAGCCTCTCCTTGACTTAGGCACTGAAGTCTGTTTGGCTATTTGTAGTTCCTACATGCTTTTTTTTTTTTTTCTCATAGGTCCAGTGCCCAAATCTGACTTTCAGCACACTTTCTTTTCCACTTCTCTGGACTACTTCAAAATATGGATTTTGTAGCAGCTGTGTCTTTATTATTCATTAGGTATCAAGATGAAGAAAACAGACTCATGTCAACTTATTCAGCATGTTAGCCCAGATCTTACGAGATGAAAAGTCAGTCAGGGCATAACTAAAAGGGCACTGTCCCAAATTCATAATTTAATCTTAACAAATCCTATAGCCATTTTCTTAGGATTTCCACAAATTTTCAAGGACCAGCATTACTTCTGGAGTGCAGACTACCTAAGCAAGGATCTTATATGAAAACTGGGAGGGTTAAGTGGTAATTTTTAAATTGGTTTCCTTTGAACTTCTGCAAGCGCATTATTCTGTTTACATTCTTCCCATTCTCATTGTTACATGAAATGTTGGGAAGTTTTCTGCCAGCATGCAATCCATAGGAGCTGCTCATATTTAAAACATGTCACACTCCTGACATGTTAGGAAGTATCACAGCCCAGTATAATATTTGGCCTTCAAATTTTTGTTTTGCAACAAGAGAACCAACAGTCTAGATCAGCAAAAGCGATTTCAGTTATTAGAGTTTGGACATGATCTTGGCTTGCTAATGCCAGAGAAATACAAGAGCCTCCTTTCATGCTCTTAATGAAATCATTAATTATGTCAGCAGTTCAAATGATACATCTCCAAACACTTTACATTACTTTGCAAACGGATAGTCACATAGAGGTCTCAGAAAAAATATTCTTAAATTCCAAATTTATGAATTCTAGTAATAAATGAATTTCTAGTTGCAGAGATTTGTAAAATCATTTTCTCACATCCTCTTATTCTGCCATACTGCCAATGAAGATTCGGATTTTGCATGTGGGAAAAACAGTAAACTGAACAATGTTTCTATATACCGTTGCCTTGTGGCAACCTAAATGAACTTCCTGAGCCTGCCATGCTTCTGAGTAGCAAGAAAACCATCTTAATAGACTTCTTTCTTTTTAGCTAAGCATTTAGTGTGCATGTGGCCCTTGCTATATTTCCTAGAATGACTAAATGGCTTGTTTTGATTAAATAATCAACCTGTTGACAATACTATAAATAATCATTTCAATTATTTATCTTTCTTGATTTAAGTAGACCCAGTTTCATCTTTGAAAACAGCCTCCATTACAGAAATGAGCTTTTATATATGATACATAAAAACAGATTGCAACTCTTAAAATCAAAAGTAGTCTTGGGAAAAATTGTTTCTCGTAGAGCTACAATAATACTATCTGTACTTTACACTCTGGTAGACTTAGAGAGATATAGAACTTGTGAAGTAAAGCAGGAACCAACATTCAGAGTGTTTTTGTTAATCTTTCTCATCTAATTATCTTTTCCAAGAAGGCGAACTCCACTGTTACTGTTAGTTTCAGTAGAGTCATTCGTTGCCTTTCCCACATCACTGAAACATGGAATTTACCTGTTCTGTGATAGCATAAAAAGAATAAAAACCATAGCAGCATCACAAATAATAACTCAAAATAAACAAGATTATATAAATAAATCAAAAATTAATACATTTTGCTACAAAGCCTGTCATGGTTTTGGCTGAGCGCTGTATTCATATGCTTTGTTATGGCATAATGAAACATATGATGAACTTCTGCAAAAGAGACTAAAAAAAAAAAAAAACAACCCAGTATTTCTTCACACAGCAGTGTTTTCATGGAACTCTGTACGTGGAATTTCTGGACTTAAAGGTGCGATTACATAACTTATAAAGTGCTTCCAGCACACCGTGGAAATAATGACAGAAATGCAGAAAAATTTCAGATATGTCCCCTGGACAATATTCCTAGGAAACCTTCCAGTACAGAGGATAGACTAAGCAATCAGCTTTAACTGGGATTTGAAAGAATCATTTCAGGTCAGTGAACTGGCTGAGTGGGTTTGGTTCTCTGGAGCAACTTGAAAGAATCTGTATCTTCCATACAAATTACTTAAGGAGGTAATGTAAAACTTAAGATGTTTCTAAAATAGCTGTGATAGCAGAGACATATAATCAAACTGTACACAAAAATAAACAAGCCAGGATAGAAAAACTTGGGAATTGGGGTATAAACTAACTGTACGAGGCAAACCAATTAAAAAAGTGAGAGACATCCACAAAGGACAATGATGGACCTGAGAGATTAAAAAAAAAAGAGAGAGAGAAAAATACATTCTTTTCATACCAAGGTAAAAGTTCAGGAAGACTGAAATATGCTATGTGGTACCCCAACTGAAGTTGATTGAAGTTCCTCATAAGAAATACAGTATAGATGCAAAATTACATACCTCTGAACTTAGCACTTAGCAAAATATTCCTGTCCTACTCTAATGGGATGAAATAAGACAGAGAAAAACACAGCATTTTTTAAACATGCTGTAGTGCTTCCTGTCTTTAAACAACCCATAGCTGACAATATTCTCGTGTTCTTTCGCCCCTCAAATGAGAAAGCATGCCTTTTGCAACACCAAAAAACACCCCTAGAATCCTTTTCACTAATATTCACAGCTGTCTCTAGTTTGACTTCTAGCCCCTTCTTTTGACTAATTCAGCTCTCAGATAGGTTTCCAACCTCTTTCACTTGGCTAAGTCCCAGATCTCCTCCTCTCTCCACATCCTCATAAACTGTTCAGTTCTTCTGTTCAACAGCACCCTGTTTAAATTCCGTGTTGCACTGGGCATTGTGTTTCATCGAGTTTCTTTACCTGGGCATTTAAAACATTACCCATATGATCTTTCCCCTTCTCTTTACATCGTGCTGTCATTGAACCCTTCCTTTATATGTTGCAATATCATAACAGCTAAGAGCTTAACTATGGACCAAGACCTGCAGTATGAAGCCTTCCTAAACACAGAACTTTTATTCACTCTCGAACTATCTTTAGGATGATGACACATGAAATTTCTTCTATGCAATTCCATCCTTTTTTCCACCTCTAACTTGTACAGGCATGAGCTTAAGCCAAAGAGGGTTAAGATCTCAGCTGAGCTCTTCTACAAACCCACACTCTTTTTTACTATTTCTCCCTCTCGATAAAAGGCCCTTGGATCCATAGTTATGTTTTTTGGTTGGGGGGGGGTTGCAGTTTGAGGCATTTTGGTGCTTCCACACTTCGCTTATACTCAAATACTTCTGTCTTTTGACATCTCTAGAATGTCTCCGGAATACAAAAGCTTTCACCTGGGTGCTTCACCCCTGCATCTTAACCCTCAGCCATTGCAAGCTGTTCATCACTTAGTCTGCTCCAAAAGTTGCCCAAACCATCCTCTTTGCTAGTTATTTCAGTCCTACCAATTATACCATTCATGGTCTTCTGCTTCCTCCCCACTTCCTCCCTAAAATGACCAAAAAAAAAAAACCAAACAAAAAACAACAAAAAACCCCTCCACATCTTCTATCACTCTCTCTAAATCCTCTCACAACTGAACTGCACCTTACCTGGCTGTTCGGTTCTTGCCATATTCCCATCTTCACTCTCCTAGCACCACCAGTTTTCCCTGCCTCTTCAACCGCATTTACCTCTCACTCCTCAGTGCTTTCTCTCCTTGTGTCCCTTTACTCTGTTAAGCCACTTCCATACACGCCTTTAAATTCCACCTGAATTTACTTCTGCTGTGACACCTAGCAGTTACTGCCTTATACACAGTGGACTGGAACGGTACGAAGTGAACCAAAATGGATTTGGTTTATTGTTATGCCATTTTCCCTCTCCCTGTTTGCTTGTTTTGTATCCTTGTTGCAACTTCTGTTTAAACTGGATTGTTAAGCAGAAGCTATTTCCGTATCACAGGATGGTCTAGCACCAAACACAGCAGAGCCCTTATGCTCGTTTGCAGCCTATAGATGCTATCTACTGTGCAAAAGCTCTGTAGAACCTACATGGGATCTCAGAGGCTCCCGGTGCTTGGCAAAACTTAACAAAACTGTCTTAGTTCAGCTTTTGTGTGTCTATGGAAAAAAGGCCCTAAAATTTAACAAAGATGTTGTTTTGTGCATTCTTACATGCACATTTCTCTCTCTCTTTTTTTTTTTTTTTTTCTCCCAGTAAATGCATTTTGAGACATAACAAGTAAACAGCTTGCACAAGCCTGGGCCTGAAGCTGAGCACCTGCAACTTAAATAAGATCATCATTGTTTGAGTGGGGTTTAAATAATTTAGTACAAATTGGCTTTCCTATAGGCGTTGACAAGCACATCATCACTACTTACTAATGAGTACAGGATTCCAGAGGACTGCACAGATATCATGCTCCTCCTACGACTGCGTATGTGTCCCTCGAAATGAAGTATTTCATAAACAAGCACCTGGAGACCTTGATTAAAAAGCACCTGCTCTGAAGCTCCTGGGAGGACAGATTGCACAGGGTGCAGATGGCCTTCACAGTGTCGGCTGCTGGTATTTCTGATATCCGTAGTCGCTGAAAGAAAGTTTGTTTCCCATCCTCCCCTGCCCAGACCCAACTCTTTATGCAGGATGTTTTCGTGCCCTCAAAGAGGTGGTTGAGGGAGAGTCTGACACAGTCTGACAGTGACTGCAACCATAGAAGTGATGAGTCTAACAAACCCTGCCTTTGTGACAGGGCGGGCTGCTGTTATCACTGATCACCTTTCAGCCTGATATTGCAGAAATAGTGGTATTTGGTGAAAAGAGGATAAAGGCATCCCAGGGGTAATTAGTGATAAGGAACTGATAAGCTTCACCACCTGTTGCACAATTTTTCCCTATTCATGCCTGTGACGCCATGGATTGTTAACAAAAACCCTACAGATTTAATCAGGTCTGACATTCCACGCTGAGCCCTGCAAGTTCTTTCTCTCCATACAAATGGGATCCCTCAATTTTAATGTCAGTTTTTCTGGTTTACTGGTCCTGGCGCAAGGTCCTTGCAAGAGTTTCAGTGCTGTGCTTTCAAAGATGGAAATTAATGAAGTGAGGAAGAGCTCTGTCAGCTCTGGGCAGATGTGAGGAATTTCTTCAATGACTAGGGCCTAAGAGGTCTCTGGCTGGAATAGCCACATGCCCTGAATGACTTACCTCTTTGTGGAAAGCCCAAGGACCCAAAGGACCTTTTTCTGTCTGTGTATACGTATAATTTCAAAACTGGTACATTGCTAAGGGCTGGAAGCGAGAAGCTTGTCACATTTCCACGCTCAGCTACTGGCCCTGTTCAGAAAGCAACATCAAGCAGGGACCTTCTGGTTACTTTACCCATACTTGTCATACTGCAGGGGCAAGGCTTGTTCAAGAGGGTACAGATAGCCAGATAACAAACTCTGGATATTGCATTTGACAATAAAGAAAGAACCTCTATGAAGATGGGAAAAGCACTTGAAAATTTTGTTTCTAACCTGATTGTCTGCAAAGCAATTGAGAAATTGAGATATTTTCTATAAAGTAGAAGCCAGTCCCTTGCTGTTTTTCTGATCTACAGATTGAAATTATGCCTGCAGCCTCCTTTTGTCAAGGCTGTGTATTGCATCCTTGGATCTCAGTCTTGCCAGCATAGCAACCTACAGATCCTTCCTAGAGCTGTACTCAGCCTGCACTAAGTATAGCTTGCTTTGTTTTTACATGCATTATGACTACAGGAGCCATCCCTGAGTCATATGGGCTGCTCTCAGAAAACTCTCACATGTGTCATTCCCTCATTTGCCAGCTCAAGAACCTGTTCAAGACTCGAGTTACCTCAAGGGCTCAGAAGACAGGGTGATTTCAATAAGGGCAGCGGAACCCAGAAACTCTGACCATCAATGCCCAGTCCTACTTAGAGACAAAATTCTAACTACTTTTCAATTTTTAGCAGAAAATTAGACTTTGCCACCTTGGCTTGCTAAACCTTTTGGCACCTTTACACTTCCCACAGCCAATGAAATTGCTTCAAGCACTTGGCAGAAATAAGGCAGTCAATACTCCTAAGAAACAAAAAACCAGCTTTTCAAGAGCACCATTGATAGGTCAGACTGAACACACAAAGTATTGTTTCTGATTTTAAGAGAGAGAAAATCTGGAGATGAAAGAGCAATTAACTTAATCTCAGTGTAAGAAAATGTGTTAAAATGATATAAGAAAGTTTAATTGTATTTTATATGTTTATTATCGTATTTAATAACAGCTAATATATAATTTTTACAGTTGATCCTCATTTATGTCTTCAGGTTAATTGAATTTCACATTTGATACGCTAGTAAATTTAGAACCCTAACATGCAAGGGTTAATTGAAGCTACTCTAAAAATGTGCTTGCTCACATCTCCTGCTGTCCAAGCTGATTATACAGTGTGCCATAGGCAACTCTATGGGCTACATTTCAGTATTCATGACCTGTTTAAAGCAAGTCGGGTGGTCATTCCACTTTGCTTATTACAGCACAGGCTTCACATCCTATGGGACATGATGTCTGAAAAAGTTACCACACTGCTAGATCAAAAACATGCAAAATCTGGAGAAGGGATGGCCGTGTAAGATGTTGACCACCATCTAAATAAAGTGAACGAAGGGAATTAGTTTGGCTTCGGTGAGAGTTGGACCAGGTTCCATGACTTCTGGGAAAAGTTTAAAGACACAGTTTGTTCCACTGGGAATTAGGAATATGAAAATGGATAATTAATATGGTATGAAAGGAGAGAATGCAGGATCGTTTTACTTGTATAGGAGCAACGGAAGGAGCAAAGCACATCTGAGTCAAAGCAGAGGATGCATGTAACAGTTCCAGTCATCTCTATGTTTTAAAACAAACAGCAGGAAGCACCAGAAGTTCCCGGAAGGCAGGCTGGAGATTACCAAAAATAATTAGATTAAGAAAACCAAAATGTATGAACCAGAGATATGTATTAAAGAAATGCTAGCAAATAAAGGCGATGCTCATGGTAGAGCATGTTACCATACCCTGCTGTCCAGATTCACAGGCATGACTTCAAGCTTCACGCAAACAAGTTATTTCTATCAGCCCAGATGTGGAAAGGCAATCTGCCTTCTGAGCTGGAAAGTCAGATGAGGCTCGATATGATCCTAGGTGAAACTATCTCTTGTGTTCCATTTGCTAAAGAAATAATAGAAAAAAAAAAAAAAAACCAAAACAAAACTACAGCTAAGCAAAGCACACCTTAACCATACTAGCCCATGGGGAAGAACAGAGTCCTCTTTTTTCAAAATAATCTTCAAACCTAAAGCTAAATAAAGTCTATATTATCCACACTAACCCTGTGTACCGCCAGGGAAGAAGACTCCTTCCTACTTCTTAGCACACCACTTCTTTTCACAGCTTGCAATTCCCTTCCATTGTTGTATGATGGCAGCCTGGACTTCTCAGGCTTCTCAGGCTGCTCAACATTAACTGCTAGATGGGAAATTTTCCTTAACTAAACTTTCATTTTTCACCAATTGAAAAATATCAATTCATCACAAATGTCATCGGAAATGTTTTTAGGTCTGGGATGGAACTGGGAGAAGCCAACAACAGTCCAGGGATTAGGGCTTTGAATCAGAGAAGGGAAGGACTTGAACTCTGGTGTCCCACATCGCAGATGAGTACAGTAACCACTAAACCATTCCAAGGCAGGAGGTGAGTCTGTCCTCTGTCAGAAAAAATGTCTAAAGGGCAGAATCTTCGTTCCAACATAGTGCAAAAACAAATTGCAAAGCTTCTTCCTGCCTGTCCCACCCCGCCCCCCCCACCCCCACCCCCACCCCCGCCCCATGCCTTAAAATGAATTCTTGTTCTCCAGCCAGCCCAGTTTGGTAATAGTTTTGTGTAAGTTAAATAGACCAGACACGTTTGTTCCTGTTGGTCTTTAAGAGATACTCGGTCACAGAAAAATGGAACAAAATTAAACAGCTCGGTCCATGTTAAGAGGTATTTAAAGCTGAAGTCAAGACCAGACCTAGAGAGAGGCAGCTTAACAGCTTAAGGTTTCAGGCACTAAGTGAAAATACATGCACCACTGAAGGCAGGGTTACTGTTAGCATTTCAAGTGCCATGAACTTTTGGAGCGGGTATGTTTGAAAGTCTCCCTTCCGCAAGGGTCTGGTTCTTTCAGGTTACCTACCTACAGTTTAGGATTAAGGCAGGAGCCAGAGCGGCAGCGCCCCGCCGGGGCCGGGGCTGGGGCGGGCGGCTGGGGGCGCCCGGGTGCAGGTGGCCGGCGACGGGCAAGCCCGGGGAGGGCGGAGGGGACCGTGGCGGAGCGTGGCGGAGCGCGAAGCCGAGTTCGGCACCACCATGGACAGCTCACTGGGGCTCACCGGCCCCGCCGCCGCCGCCGCCGGCCGCTGGAGCCCGGCCACGTTCCGCCGCCCGCGCCGCCGCGCGGTGCCAGTCGCCTGCCCTGCGCGGCTATAGATTGTAGGGACAGGCTTTATGAATTAATAACTGACTCTTTGCCCTCAAATTTGAAAATTATTCCCTTTGGTGTCTACTGGATTCTAGGAACCAGACAGAAGATTTGGCAAAAGCCTCTTCAGTTCCACACAGTCTTTTTTTTTTCTTTTCTTTTCTTCTTTTTCCCTCTTTCTCGAGGGCATTAACGTAAATGCATATTGTCTAAATAAACCACACATTGTATCATTAGCTGAACTTGGGGACCTCCGGCCGCATCCAGCTCTCCGGGGAGGAGAGGCAGCTCTGCTCAGCTACTCTATCATTGTTTAATAAAGGAGATTTTTGTGCGCAGATGGTGTGCCACGAAACGTCTGGGTCTTGCTGATGGGAAGGAAAAAACTGGTTTTCTCTTTCTCCAAGCAATCTTTTCACCCTATTAGAATATTACAGCACGTCAGACGTGAACTAAGGAATTTCTCATCCCTGACAGCCACGGGACAGTCAGAGGGAAGGAAGGCAACCTTTATGAGAACAGGGAACAGCAGTGCACCCCAGGGCTGGGTTGCAGGCAAGAACGAGTTTATGCTAGAAAGTCTGCCTAAATCTGCAAGCAATCGCGTTGGCTGCTATCTGCATAACAGCCTTGCCCTCAAGACCACCCTGGATGCTTTGGAAAAAACACTGAGACTTTGCACCTCTCCTGCAGAGAGCTGCGCTCCCGGCTTTAAACCTTGCGAGATCACAGGGCTTGTGCACGTCTCAGGGGATTCTGAGTCCTCGCAGGACGAGTCCAGAAATCGCTGCTCTGCCGTTCCCTTCCCTTCCCTGCCAGACTCTCAAGCAATCAGCACGCCTGTGTTTTTTTGCTGAACACCATTTTTTCCATCCTGGGAAGACTGGGGAGGTTAAACTCCCCGTCTGAACCGAAGCCCTGGACGAGTGCAACTGAGGTTATAGAAAGCCGGGAGGGGAAATGACGAACATGCTTTATCGTGAATAAAACAAGAAGGAGGAGGGAGAGGCGGAACTTCACAAAGGTGAAGGATGGGAAGTTTGCTGAGCTGAGGATTTAGCCTGTCTCTGAGCACCGGCGGGCGGGGGGGGGTGGGGGTGGGGGGTGGGGTGTGTGTTAGTCGTTATTTTCCTCTGTCTCTCTGAGGCTGCAATGGCACCACCTCCCCAACCAGCTGAACCTGTCCCACTTTGTGTTTCAGGGGAAGGTTTCGCTCCTGAGCAGCTTTTGGGGGGAGCCCGGTCACCCAGCAGCCCGCAGACCCTGGCTCTCTTCCCCACTCGGGAATTACATGCCAAACCTGGAACAGTGACTTCTCTTCCTAGCCAAGCTCCCAGGTCAACTTCCTCGTAGGAAAGCTGATTTATGCCTGTTTATACATATGGAAAAAGGAGGCAGAAGCCAAGCGCGGCATCCCTCCAAAATCTCATTGTCTTTGAGGCAGAAAGAGGGGAGAAAGAGGAGGCAGAAAACCTAAAATGATAAGGTTTGCCTGTCGCAGAAGGGAGGGCTTGACCAGAAAGGCAAACACAGGGTTTTGCCTCACCGAGGGTGCCCCATGCACAGAGCGATGCTTTGGCATAAGTGTGAGAACGGGAATCGCGTCGGACGGCGCGATTCCTGTCCCCACACCTGTGCCAAAGCATCGCTCCGATGGTCCTTCCTCTCGTCCAGCCTCATCCTCTAACCGCCACCACACACACGCATACCCCGCCCCCCCGAGATCAGGGGACACCCGGAGCTGGCAGGGAGGAGCGGCCGGCACCGGTGGGGGGGAGATACTGCAGGTGGCGGCGGGTCCCTCCCGGGAGCCGCTTCCTCGGGTGCGCATCCCCACGGCCAGGCTCCATCCTGGGGGGAAGGTGGGGCTTAAACCCTGGTAGAGAGGATTTTTCGACCCGTCCTGCCGCGGAGGATGGCTCAGGCTTGCGGTGAAGATAGGTACCAGGAGGAGTTTGCTCACGCGTTAAGCATTTGTGTAGGTGGCAGGAGAAAAAAGCGCTGCGCCAGTTGTTGCAGATGACAGTCTTCACCGGGCGGGGGGTGAGGGGGGTGGGGTGGGGCGGGGGACGGGGAGGGGGGACGGCGGGGGGACGGTGTGAAGTTATGGTATCATGATGTGACAGTAAGTCTCCTGAACGGGTTTGGCACTGCTCAGTTCCTGCCATATTAGCAAAGCCATAGTGGGGTTGCAGGGTTGGTTGGTTTTTTTTTTTTTTCTCTCGTTCTTTTTTTTTTTTTTTTTTCTTTTTCCCCCAAGCCCACTGAGGCAGAGATGAGGCAAACTCAGCCATAGGAAGGTGGTTAGTGATGTCACAAGTTTGGTCTTTTCAATAAAAGCAATAGAGAAGGGTCTCCCTCACTATATATATTACGAGAAGCTTCTGTTCTTCATTGTAAAAAGAGCAGCAAGGGCTAAAAGCACCTGCTTTTAACACCCTTTATTTAGCACTAATCTCTTGCAGGCAGAATAAAAACTCTGTAGGGCTGGATTTCTTTTGAAAGTGTTACTTTTTGATTTATTTGACTTTTGTTTTTTCTTTTTCTCAAGGATAGAACATAGTTTTGGAAGCGATTGCTGAGAAGATCAACCACTGTTGGCCAGGGTGATCTCTGAGAGGCACAGAGGGCTGTAACTCAAGAAAAAGGTGAAGTAATAAATTGTGAAGAAATTTCAGCATTCCAAGTTTATAAAGGCTATTTATGTTCCCTGAGTCTGTAAGGGTTGGGGTGGTTTTGGTTTTTTTTTTATTTCTGGGGGAAATAAAGTTCTGAAAATGTTTGATGGACCTTTTACCTTTAACATGA
The DNA here is from genome assembly GCA_009769605.1 of Bucorvus abyssinicus. Taxonomy (NCBI): domain Eukaryota; kingdom Metazoa; phylum Chordata; class Aves; order Bucerotiformes; family Bucorvidae; genus Bucorvus; species Bucorvus abyssinicus. The sequence continues at coordinate 76,077,108 of CM020025.1, forward strand.
GCAACAGACCTGTGAGTGTGTGGGGGCTGTTTTCAGGGCATCTCACGATTATTTTTAATTAGTCGAAAGGGCAGTGGAAATCAAAGAACCTATTAGCTATACATTTTAATTTATAGCCTACCAGGTGTTCGGGGAATTTATTTACAGCATAAACGATTTAATGTTTTCAGCATGATTTCTATTTCAGCTCTTAATATTTTCGGTTTTATTTCCCTGTGTGATATGAGATTTGGCTAAGGAGCTGGGCTTCTAAATTGTGGCAGCAAGTGTCGTTTAACGTAAAATAAGCTGCAGGCAGAAAAATGGTTTGCTCTGCACCTAAACTTTTCCCAGAAAGCGTTCCTTAATACGAGGAGAGGTTGAGAAGCAGCAGCCAGCCGGCACACCTCGGTGTTTTGTTGCGGCATGTGAGGGTGTTGGGAAAGAACTTGCTGCAAATCAGGCTGCCAGTGGCAGACACCAGCGACCCCTCCGTACCTGGGGGCAGCAGGTCTCTTCGGAGATGTTTCGGCGGGGCGTGGAGCGGAGCCCTGCGGAGATAGCGCGGCAGCGGACGGGCGAGGGTTCCCGGGATGCTACCGGGACGGTGCCGGCGTCCCCAGGTCTTCCTTGATGCCCGCCTGGGCAGGGCCACAGCGTGCGGGAGAGCCCATCCTCTGCCGTCAAACTGGAGATTGGCTTGCAAAGTGTTTCATTTTCAAAGAGGTGCCGGGAGAGGGGGATGTACAAGGGGTGCACCAACCCTCCCCGCACCCCCCCGCACCCCGGCTTTCTCCCTGTACCTTCCTTCGTAATAGCCGGGGGCAGTTTCTTGCTCAAGCAGGCTGTATAAAGGTGCGGATTGTGTTACCTTTGGTTTTTACATAAGTGTTTTCCTGTGATGGAAAAATTTGGTCCCTTCGTCGGGGTGGTGGTGGTGGTGGTGGTGGTGGGTGGGCTGTTGCGCGGGGCTGCCGTCGGGGCGCGGCGGTCCGTCCGCGGCGGGACGCAGGGAGGGGCTGGCCGCCCTCCCGCAGCTCCGGGCACCGCCGCCGCCGCTGCCCCGAAGAAGCGCGCCGCTGCACGGCAGCGCAACCTGACGTAGATGTTTGCATCGCCCTGGACGGATTGACGGAGGGTGAAGTGGAAGGCGAAAGAGGGAGAGGAGAAGAAAACTTTCCACTAATTTACTTTTTTGGCGAAGAGCGCCTGTGTTCATAGACTGAGAGTCTTTCCCCCAGCCCTCCCCCTTAGCCCCCCCTCCCCTTTACTAGCCTACAATTAACATCATTAGGAATCAGCCCTCCAGCTAATAGGGGAACGGCGGCGAACCACGGTAGGTGTGTGAAAGGAAAGGCGGCAAAGATCCCAGGGGAGGCTTTTGGGATTGGTGTAAGAAGTGTCCCCACGGATGAGGGGGATCCACAGCAAGGGGAGGCGCTGACCTAGGGGTAAACACTAAAAAGGAGGGTGGTGGTGGTGGTGGTGAGAGAGAGAGAGAGAGGAGCCCGGCTGCAGAAGATGCGAAGAGCTTGGCCGGAGTCCTTAGGATCTGCTAAGTGCATGTGCTGTCGGGTGTTCCCCTTTCTTCACTCCTTCTTGACTGCGGTCCCGAGAAGCGCTGGTTTCTTGTCTCCTTTTTGACTGTGGGTATCCCGCCCGGGCTCTCGTTCTCTCTGCACATGTTCCTAGGGCGCCATCTCTTTGCAAAACCCTCCGTCCTCCCGCAGGTCTCCCAGAAGGCTGCTTCGGAGCGTGTGAACATCGCAGGCTCCAGCCCAATCCAACCTGCGGAGCCAAGCGCCCGAGCCTCCCCGGGCCACCGCTCCTCTTAGCCCGCTCGGGCTCTCCGGCTCTAGGCAGAGCTCTTTGCTCGAGTTCCCTTTACTTGTCACAGTTGTGGACCCAACTTTCCGGAAGCAGAGGACGTGAACCTGACCTTTTTTTTTAAATTTTTTTTTTTTTTCAGAGGTATACTTAAAGACAGATGTGTAGATGCATTCCTCCCGCCCTGCCTGAATCTGTGTGTGCGGGGGTGTGTGTGCGGGGGTGTGTGCTGGTGTGTGGGTGCGTGCGGGTATGTGTCCCCACGCGTGTTTACAGAGAAGAGGGTATCTGAGCTGACTTCAGGGACTCTTTCCTTATCTGCAAAGAGGGCTCGTCCTGTGACACAAAGCCCTGAGACGACGGCTTAGTGGACTGGAATTGAACAGGGCTCAGGCAGACAAATGGACGCGCTCTCAAACCCGATTCAAATAGGAGCTAGATTATTTTTTAACTAACACTGAGAGAGATCTTGCCTCCGGGCAGCGAGAGACACAAAGAGAGGGAGGGAGGGAAGGAAGGAGGGAGGGAGAGGCAGAGAGCAAGGAAGGGAGAGAGACGGAGCGAAGTTTGGAAGAAGTGAGCCGCTGCCGAGAGCTCAGAAAGTTTGTTTTTCCTTCCCAGCCTGGGAGCTGGAGGAGCCGAAAGCAGGGACTGCTTGAGGACGGCGCTGGCGCATGTGTCCCTGGGGACTGATCTCCGTTTCCTTGCAGGTTCCGCGACCCGGAGGATACAATGTTCACTAAACTCTTCCAGCAGTGGAGTTTCGCAGTGTTTCTGTTGAGTTATTCCGTGCCCGCTTACGGGAGATCAGTAGAGGGGATCAGCCGCAGACTGTGAGTTTCTCTTTTTGGTTTTTGACTTGGGGTTGGGTGGTTTGGTTTGGTTTTTTTTTCCTCGCTTCGGTGACGGTGCGGGTGGGGAGGGAGGTGGCAGGTCCCCCCACCCCCAAGAGCAGCCCGGGAGGTTTTGCAGCCTCCAGCAGCAATCCCGGAGCGGCTCTGCAGCGGAGCTGCTCCAGGTTACCTGCCCCAGGTGCTCACTGGTGGGGTCTAAGCGCTAGGCAGGGGGCGTCTTGGGTAGGGAGAGCGTGCTTTGCAGCCGGGTGACCTTGTAAAGCTTTTGGGAAGGAGATGTTAAAGCTGAGGGTCTCTCCTTCCGAGGGGAGCAGCAATGCAGCAATGCCGTGTACCTTTCTGCGCCGTGGAAGGGTCCTAGTAGGGAACATTCCGTTTTATCAAACTGCCGTATGTTATACTAAGTAACATACACTTCTTCGGTGCTGGCATGGAGCCAATATTGATAAGGGTAGGGGAAAGACGCAGTAGAAAGTGCCATCATGAAACTGAAGTATTGAACAATTTCTTTGGATTTCTGCCACTTCAGTGAAAAAAAATTCCACAAGGAGTCCAGTATCTGGCTTGGAGGCTGAAGCGTATTTTTTGATAAATAATAATGTAATTTAAGAGAGTCTGTTCAGGAAATGACCTTGTTGCTCCTTCCAAAATAATCAGCACGGTTTATATTAATAACCCTACGCAAGTGCGGAAGAGAAGCCACTGGGCTAATGTAGGAGCAGCTGTCTCACATATCTAACTCATTGGCTTTCACCAGACTTGCATCAGATTTTCTAAGGAAGAAACACCTCAGTCATGATGCTGTGGGCTGTATTGTTACTAAGTTCAAAAGAAAGTCAAGTTGGAGTAAGAGAGTTGGAAAATCCAATCGTAACTTATAGGGAAACATGACAGAGCAAACAATTTCAAATTACTTTCCTTATAAATGTTTTATTACATACGTAAGGACAAGATCTCCAACTCACACTTCCTCTGCCATTTAGGCAACAAAAAAAAATACCCCAGGTGAAGTGACTTCAGGCACACCTAAACTTTGGCACCAGGCAGACAGCTATTACAAATCTCCTACAGCAAATTGTGCAGAACACGTTATTGCTACAGCATATTCTTCCCAGTTCATTAATGCTTATCTGTTTTGTACTCCTGCAAACTATTGTTGAGCTATTTCTTTCATCTGAGACCATTTTCTTCTCTCTGGATATAGAGGAACCAGATTTTAGTTTAGTTCAGAAATAAAAAACATAAATAACAATTGAAGTACAGTCAAATGCTGCTATTTTCTTGGCTAGGAAACCTGAACTGGATCTAAGCCAAATATGTTTTTTAAGAAAGTTAGATTTGCTAAGAAGTACTCTCTCTCTTTTTGAAGTTAGCATTGTTCTAACAGTTGTTTTTAAAGGTCAGGATTAGAGGTCTTCCTAACATCCCTATTCCGTTTTGATGGGGGAAGAAAAAGTGGAAGCTAAACATTCAAAACACATTTCTCAGCTCCCTCTTTGCTATGGCATGTAAAACACACACAAGAAACCAGTCAGCTGTCAGTTAGTGGCATTCCTGTAGTTTTGTTTGTGGGTACAGCACAAACACAGACACCACAGTCAAACATGTGTCTTGTTTTAATATCACCACAAACCATTCCTAGAGTTAATGGTTAATAACTCACTTAAACCTAGAGGTATTTTTTTTCAGTCAAAGGCTTAAACCAGTAATGGATGAAAATACTGAATCACATTATTATAGCCATGCAAAAATAATCAAAATGACATAGGCCTGGTTCTGCAGACATTACTGAGGCAAATCTCCCATGGAAAGCAATGGCAAATTGTCCCCCAAAAAAGATTGCCACACGTATTATTTGTTCTAGAAACACTGTAGCTGCTAAAGAACTTCAGAGAAACCCAGTAATGCCTCAAAGTGAAATTAGATATTTTTATCAGTGTGTCCAGACACCGCAGCATCATGTCCTCAGATCTGCTCAAAATATTTTTTCTAACCCTGAGATAGGTCGAGCAGCTTTCACTCCCTTTGGAGCCAGTGGTAAGGGCATTCAGTCTTGCAAAATCCAGACAGAGAGATAACTGAATCCTTCCGAGTTATTTTGCTGAACTTATGATTATGATTATGATAGTCAAGGATAATAATGGTTAAATAAGAGCAACTGCCTGAGACAGAAAGTTGTCGCTTGAAGAATGTTGCCTCACAGTGACGCTAGATATCTAGGGGAAAAAATGATGGAGGAATGTGAGAGAAAAGAACAGCTTATCTGGAAGTACATGAAGTCAGGGTAGTCACAAGACATGGATTTCTACTGTTTTCCCCATAATGAGACATTAAGTTTTGTATGTGCATAGCGTACTTGGATACAGCAATGAGTCTGTACACTCCGTTCAAATACAAACCATGAACATCCTTCTCTCAAAAGTGTCTACCACATGTAAGCTTAGCATTTACTGCACTTGGTTTGGGTACAGACTCTTTTTCCTTGAATGAGAGGTGCATTTTATAGAAGGATGGAAGGGACCTCTAGTGGGTCATCTTAACCCTAACAGCCTAATATTTTTTTTACATGTCGTCCCAACATGTGAATGCAATCATTCCGGTTTCTATTGCCTTCTTACTCTGTGTGTGGGGGTGACATATTGTTGATATCTTCATTATGAAGCACTTCTTACATCAGCCTTCTTGGGCAAGTGTTTTTCCCTGATTTACAAACATAGGAGTTGTTTGAATTACTGCGGCAGAAGGAGGCAGAAGGTCAGAGAGATAGGTATCTACCACATCTTCTTTGTTTTAAAGAGATTTTTCATCTAGAGCATACAAAGGAAGCTGGTAGGCAAAATGTAATCCTTAAGTCTTGGCTGAGTAATAAAAGTCATGTGAAATGTAACACTACGTAATGTTATACAATCATCTGGAATAGCAGAATGTTATTTGAGGCCAGTCTTGATGCTAAATATCATACAGACTTTTAAAGAGAAACCCACCCTCTTTGGCACACTAGCCTCTCACACGTCAATCGCTGCATTATTTTGGAAATGCATACTCACTCAAGATGTAGATCTTGCAATGCTCTTTGAGTGCCTTGTGTGTACTGGAACCAAATCTTTAGGTTTCAGCTCTGTAAAATGGAATAGCTTTTCAATCAATAGTACTTTTAATAATGGCTTTTAGAGATTCAAGATTTTGTCACAGTGGGTAAATCGACCAAACACACATTACAGGATTAAGGCAGCTTTAGGCTGTCTGTGATAAAAGGAATTATCCTTAGTAGTATACAAGAGGCAGTGGGAAAGCTTTGCTCATCACATGAGACATACTGTTTTAGACTCAGTAAAGCACTGAGATTTCGTATGCTTTTTATAAACTCAAAGAGTGAAAGAAGAACTGCATTTCCCATGCAAATATCCTGGGAAGATAGATTAGTGAAACTGGGAATGTAACAAGAGCCGCAGTGGACAGCTTGACAAGGAGCACAGAAGTATGCCACTCAGAGGAGTCCAAGGTGCTAGTTTTATTAGCTTACTTGCAAACCAGACTGACCTTAATGAGAAGGTTGTTAGAGATGGCTATTGCAGAGCTTCAGGGAGTGCACTGTCAAAAAAAAATTCTCCTGGGGGAGATCTTGAACTCGCGTTAATGGTCACAGCTGCACTGAAGAGAAAGAAACAATATGGGTTCAGCTCAGTATTATCACATTGCATTTTTGCTTAGGGACATTGAGTTGAAGGGTATAAAATATCCCTAAAGCCTGAAGTCATCCAAAACGGATTTTGAGAAGCTTAAAACATAGACAATGTTTAGTCAAATGTGTGCTCACAAAGCTGAGTATATCTAGGCCTGATTTTGATCAAGCGTCCCTGCTGTATGACTTCATGCAAAAACAAGAGTCATCTTTCAGACTCATTTTAGAATGGAGGAAAGCTGCTGTTTGAATCTCACACTGAGTAATGGAGATGTACTATTGCTTGAACCCATCACTTGAACCCAATACTCAAAAAACACGGCTCTACAAAGACAAACAGTGAAGGGGATGCTCTTAAACCAATGCTACTTGAAGCTGCCAATTTCAAACTGCTCTACTGTTCGTCAAATCACAAATCTAAAGACTTTGTCTGAAGGGACTGAAAAAGATAAATCGCAGAACACTCCCAGTCATTTAGCGTACTATCTTTGTCCACCACATTTTGAAACCCGGTAATGTAGCAGGATAATTAGGGATGGTAAGGAAGGAAGGAATATTCACTCACAGTTATGTGTCTTCTCCCATCTCACCCACACACAGAAAACTTCTTATCCAGATAACTGACCATATGATTATATGACAGGCAAGGCGGTGAATACATTTTCTTTGGCTAGTAAAAATCCAGCCACATGCAGTACCCTAATGCAATGCGAGAGGATACATAGCCAATCTCTGCACACTGAAGGAGGGCAATTGGAAGGAGAAACTGTATTATAGCATTCATGGGAACATAGCTCAAATCCCAGCTTGCACTCGTTCTGTGGTTCGCAGTGCAGCTGTGCATCTATCCCACATCAAGGGAAAAGCATGTATTTTCTCATGGTTATTTATTATCCAGGTGCCACTTACATCTTCTTTCCTCAGATGTTTCATACCTTCTCTGCCAGTACAACATCTCTAAAAGACAGATAGCTAACCATCTCCCATTTCCTCAAAAACAAGACAGAGGTTAGAGAACCAAAAGGTTAGGAACGCTGGAAAAGTACCAGAGACAAACAAAAGTACCAGAGACAAACCTACTCAAACAAACCAGGATGCTCTTTGAAGAAGATGCAGTGAAGAGGGGTAGCATAAAAACTCAGAGAGCACAGCAGACAAGAAATTTGGCCACAAAAGTTCATGCTTAAAGGAATACTAGAATGGCATCTAAACCCATAATTAGACACAAGGGGCCAAGCAGTAAATTCAACAGGAGTGGCTGAGGCTCATCTCTGCTGATGCTCAAGCTGCCACTTTGGATAGCTCATTATGGACTGAAGTGCCTATGTTTTAGGCATCTGAATTTGAACATTTTTCCATTACGCTCCTGCAATTGCACTTATTTAAATTTAGAAATGAAATGTACTTTTATGTATTTATTTATATTTTTGAAGTACATGACTGAGCAGAAGAAAATTATTAGAATGATGCTGTATAAACACTGCTTCCGGCTTCAGTACTTGTTATTCCCTTTCTTGCTTGACTGGAGTGCTCCATTACCTGACACTTCAGTTTTTCTGTCTCTGACATCTGCCTTCCTGCTTTTACTGCCTTAAGTGTGATATATTGAGTTGTAATGCTTTCCTAGAACAGTGCAGTGACTAATCCAACTCCATGTCCAGTGGTGTGTGATTGGACAGCTGAGAATTACTACCCACTTAAGCCTTTCCCTTCTCTGCAGGGAGCATCTACTCTAAGAAGCAGGCTTGCTCCAGCAGTCTGTCCTAACTGGATGTCTCCAAGCCTGAGAGCTGGTACACAGTCACTGTGGCCACCACTGGCAGAGGAGAGAGGAGCTCTGCCAAGTACTGGGCAACAACCAAATCTTAAATGTTTCTTTCCCCCTCCTGTCTTCTCTTTCTTTAGCAAACGGGCTGTATCAGAGCACCAGCTGTTGCATGACAAGGGCAAGTCAATCCAAGACTTACGAAGAAGAATATTCCTTCAAAATTTAATTGAAGGTGTCAACACCGCAGAAATCCGTGCAACTTCAGAGGTTTCACCTAACCCTAAGCCTGCTACAAACACAAAGAACTACCCTGTCCGATTTGGTAGTGAAGATGAGGGCAGATACCTAACTCAGGAGACAAACAAATCACAAACCTACAAGGAGCAGCCCCTGAAGGCATCAGGGAAGAAAAAGAAAGCAAAGCCTGGAAAACGTAAGGAACAAGAGAAGAAAAAGAGGCGAGCCCGCTCAGCTTGGCTAAATTCTGGCACGTATGGAAGCAGTGTGACTGAGAGCCCGCTCTTGGACAACTCCGTTACTACACATAATCACACTGTAAGGTAATTCCACTACATCCTTTTTGAAATTGTTATCCTTTGGTGTGAGAGGCCAAGGCCTCACTCAAACCTGGAGCAATGCACGCCTTTAGGCTCATAACTGGTCATAGAGCAAAGCCTCAAGGTGCTTTCTGGAGGTAGGCAAGTACCCTTTCTACTTTGCACTGGTGACAAAGTCTTTTTTCCTATGACAAAAAATTGAAGCAAACCCCTTATTGCCAAAATGAGCTTCCTGAAGCTGAGCGAGTAGGAAGTAAAATTATTTCTGCAAAAAGAAAGCACATCATAGGCATTAAAATTTCCTTTCCTGTTTTAACTGTAGGGTCTCTTACATCAGATCTTGGTCCCACACTTGGGCCTCAACAGATTGAAATCTTTGAGTTTTATTTAAGGCTCTGCATCTATAAAATGGCGAAGGTTTCTTTCCTCCCTCTCAACACCTCCCCTTTTTGGCAACTTTCCTACCCTTACTTTACAATTTTTCATTTTACTGTTTAACCTTAGGGGAGAACACGGAAAAATTCTCTCTAAGTAATATCTGCAGACAACGCAGACCAGCCTTTTGCCATAAAAATTTCCCTGCCATTAGGACTTTTTAATTCAGCTCCATCTTTTTGCCAGCTAGTGAAACAATTACGTTGCTGCTGAAAAATGTTGAGCATTGCTTTTGGAGAGGGACGTGCTTCCCTCATGTATGACAATGAAGGGTTTTCAGGGCAGCGGTGAGCCGGAGACTTCAGCCTAGGTGCCCCAAGCGACTCACCAGCTTGCAGTCATCTCCATTTGAGTGGAACTCTGCATACCTGCAAAGCCAAGGAGTCCACTCCTTGGTTCTCCTCAAATGTTCACATTTTCAACAGCAAAAACCCCCACCATTTTCTCCCCTCCTCTCCTTCACTTTGGCAGAATAGAGACATAAGAGACATAAGAGTAGTGCCACTTGCTTATAGTAAATCCCTTAGAAATTGCCGCCAGCTGTGGGATTTACTAAAATCCAGTCTTGGGTTAAGCTTTACAGGCCACACTTTACAACGTGCTCCATTGCCTCAGCTTCTGCTGGCATCTACAGGAGTTACCGCCATTTGGGGCTAGGCATTCAGTGTCCCGGACCAGTTAGCCATGCATAGGAGAGGCACGCTCTGGGACTCCGGTCAGGAGACGCCTGATGTTTCAACAGATGTTAAGGAACTGTGGTGGCCAATAAATAACTTCTGTCTTTGGCACGTAGAAATCTTGAATGTAGGGAAAAAACATCCTAGGGTATTTCAACTGTTACTTCTTTTTCTTACTGCTCTGTCTTTGGTTGTGTATCCAATGGGATATGTAAAAAGAATTACAGGTACAATGCTGTTTATTTTCCTAGTTCAGCTTTTTTGTTTCAAGTATGGTTGAAAGCAGTCAACTTTACTATGGAATTCAGACAGCTGAAGGCAGTCCAGCTTTACCTTAATGATAATATTGCCCAAGATGCAGTATTTCTCCAGGGCAAGAAACAGATTCCTAAAGAGGACCTATATTTTGGACACTTAAGTGAAGATGTTTAAACAAAGAGAAGCCATAAAACAGGAAAATGAAATTTCTCCTTCACAAGTACAGAGCATAATATACACTGGTTCAGCTCTTAAGAAACTGCTAGTATAGGAGCTTTTAGTTATTCCAGTATGCTGAAAAAACATATAATTTCTGAACTTCAAGTGAAAACAAATCCCAACTCCCTGACGTGACAGGGGAAGTCAGGTTCAATGCAGTTGTCTATGGAGTCATTGAAACAAGGTGGGCAAGCACATTCTAGATGGTAGGACGATCACATCTGAGTGAGGTTGGTTCCTCACCTGTACTGACCTGAATCAGGAGCTTCTACTCTATCTGCTGCTGGAGGCAAGAAAGGTGTGTGCAGACAGGAATTCTATACACCAGTAGAAGATTCTTTTGTAGCACCCCTAAGGTTAGCTGCAGTTTAGGAGAAGCATCATTACTTTACAGTGAAGAAGTGGATATACATAATGCAGCAGGGTAAGTGTCAGGGAATTGCAAAGATAAACTGTAGGTGTGCTTTTCACTGTACCTTTGTGCTTCTTTTCTGATCAACGCACTGAATTAAAATCCTCATGCCAATTTACTCCATCCAATCTCGGTCCCAAAATTTTGGGTTTAGGTCAGAAAAAAAGACCAAAAATAATGTACTCTTTAGGTCTTTTGACTTACTACAAGAAGCAGGACATAAAGGAAGCCAATCTTGCAAAATCTGGGACCAAATCAAAGAAAAGTGCTTGCAAGTAGTCATTAGTATGAAGGCCATTGTCTAGACGTGGCTTAGCTTAAACTCTAAAACGAAGCCTAAAATCCAAGCCAAATTGAAAACGTCACCCTCTTAAAAATAGGCCTGTGTATCGCAGACACGCATATACAGTAATGCTGTATGAATTGTGTGCCATTATCATACATATTGTAATATAGCCTGAATACACCCTAATATTACTAGTTAATTATTAAGAAGCTTCATTCTGGCATCTCCATTCCAGGCACTTAAAAAATTCTTTCCCATGGACATTCCAGCTATATTCCCATTCCATTTCAATTACTCTGTTATTACCTAATTTCAAAAAAAACCCTTTAAATGAGTAAACTCCCTAATGTTAAACACAGTCTCACTTTCAATGTGCACATTAAAAAAAATCCCTCTTAAACTCTCAAGGATTTGCTCTTTTTGTGTCTCACGCCCACACACATCTGCCATGTGGAATGCTACCCACAGCTTCAACGATCCCGCAACAAGAGCAAATCCTGCTACATCCTATAGCTTCACACTCCACCCTATAGCTGTTTCCCAGGGAGCCAAGGTGCATTACAGACATGCGCTGTTCACAGGCACAGAAGTGAAAAAACACCCCAAACCTTGACCATTTTCTGCAGCACTGCTAAGAAGTAACTTAAAATAATCTTGTAGCATAAGTAATACTCTGACAGGACAGGAGCAGGCTCTGCTTTTGTTGTCATGCCTTCACTGGGCAAGGAGGAGCACAGAACTCACATTAGGCTGCAAGCATCCCTTAGAAAACTCCCAAATCTTAGGTCTATATACAGCTGGCTCTTCCAGCTTGGACTGCGTGCGACAGGAGTCAAAGTTTAACATGAGGAGATGCTCGTTTTCTATCAGGACCAAGCTCTTTGGCTCACAGAGGGAAAAGTTTCAGGATTGTAGTCTTCATTCATTCAAGCACTCAAAAGGACACGCTGTCAAGGGTCTGTTCGCTTCAAGAACTCAGTAGCCTTTAGCGCATGACTACTGTGTATAGTCACACACGTGACACCATAGAAATATAGACCTCTAAGATGAGTAGACCTTGGCCTGACAGGTGGTCTATCAGTGGGAAAAACAGAGCAAATAAGCCCCATAGAACTCTTTTAACCAAAAGTCTGGCATCGCACCCGAGTGATTAACACAGCAGGGGCATGATTGCCACCTTGTTCAAGTAAGACCTTCTTTTTCATATCTTCAAAATAAATTTCTCATTTCTCCAAGTATATTTTTTTTTCTTTTTAGCCCTTGGCGTATTTATTATAAATTGACACAATTTTTCTACCTGTAGCACTTAGGAATCTTCTTGCATAAGGCTCTAAAGAAAACTAAAGCCCCTTCCTATTTCTCGGATTGTACAATATAGTGGAATAGATGGCCTCAGTGTCATGAGAAACTGCAGGTCTTCATACTGCTAGCTGAGTTGCACTGAAGAAAATATAGTAGAGGACTTGAAAAGATGTCTAAAACTGAAGTAAAACCTAGTTTTTCTTTTTTTCTGTCATTTTTTTCTTCACAGGAGGCGCTGACATTTTCAGCAAGAGATTTTTGGAAGACATATTGCAGTATTCTGTAATAGTGAACATATGGGAAGTATTAAAATATTTATTATCTGTAAATACTGTAAATGCTCAGAATAAAACCTTTTCCCCCCATTGCTCTCTGAAACTGCACATTTGGTTATTGTGAATTTTCTTTTTTTTTTTTTTTTTTTTTGGCTAAGGCTAAGACAATTATTATTGTCACATTTACCATAATTTATTTTGTTGACTGGTGTATTTATTTTGTGAACGTATCTTGGTGCTGCTGACTTTCTATAATTTTTGTAACATAATGCACTTTAGATATACATATCAAATACGTTGATAACTGACATAAAATGTTACCGTTTTGTGGTTGACTTCAATGAATGCCTACATACAATTGTTCCAACTGATTTTCCTTTGTGCATGTATAATAGCAGTATTTTAAAATTTGTAAAGAATGTCTAATAAAATATAATCTAATTGAATCATGACTCAGAAGAAAAAAATGTGTCCTTTAGGAATTTCAAAAACAGGAACACTATTTTTTTCTTTACTACATTTGAAAATAATTTTAAATTTAATGTGTTTACATTGGTTCAACCTCCCACATTTTCGCATTAGCTTTTACTTAAAAATCACTCAGAAGATATTTTGTTCCAGTGCTCTGTTTCTAGTCAGCTAAGCTGCTGAACAACCTGGGGGTACTGGCGTATAACTCAGACCCTGCTACAGGGAAAGCACAATTCCCGATCTTCCAGCCCCCAGCCCTGCAAAAACTGAAGCATTACATTCTTCAAATGAGAGGATGTGAAAAGCAGCCCCAGGGGATGTGTCACTTAGTACAGTCCTGGAAGGTGCTCACATGTCACACCCCACAGTCTTGTTCAAAAATAGGCTCAGTGTCCTCAGCTCCCACCAACTTTATTCAAAGATGGAAATGTCTACCACGAGTAGAGTCTCGGCTCTTTGTACTTTGGGACCAGCTTATGTTAAAGAGAGGGGAAAAAACCTGAGTCTTTCCTGGGCAAAGTAAAGAAAAAAGGGAAAGTGCAGTAGGATGTATCACTAGGTGCTATTGCATTGCTTTAATAACTTCTCTCCCACCATAAAGGTGCCTCACACAGCTCTGTTTCCAAAAAACATCTCCATTAATTTTGCTTCTGCCTTATATCCATAGGCAATTGCAGTTAAGGGGGAGATCACCTTTGTTACTTCATGGCCACTGGCTGAAGAATACAACAGAAAAAAAAAATTAGGATCTTTCCCTTTTTTAAAAGTGAACATATGAGTCCTGCTTCCTGTCCCTTTTGCTGCCACCCACATGTTAATCACAGCAGCTGCTCTCGGGGACAACCTGAATAAAGGAGATTGTTTCACGGAGATATCTGTACTTTATAAAATCCTACTGAATTTCCTCTGTCTCACTCCTTTAACAGCAGCAACATCAGAGAAATGCAAGCACGGAAAAATAAATTACAAATCCTGGGAATTTTAAGATAGTTCTTGTAATCGTTGCTCCATTATGTAGTTGCCAAACTCTTCTTTTTTATTCTTCCCTTTTTTTTTTTAAAGTGCCATCTTTTTCCATTGCCAAAGTACAGCCATCGTATAATATAAACCAGATGTATTTTTGCTTTCTACCCATCTTGCAGAAAACTACCTCCAAGAAAGCACTAAAATCAAGAAAACTTGAGAAAAACTTATTCTCCCATCCACTTCTCCAGAGTGTGAAATTCAGTGCTTCATTATGTCCAGTTAATTACCACAGCCACAAAGCACATGCATATTGTTTCCTTTTCAGATGAAAAATATTATACGTGATGAAACATAGCACAACTTCAGGGTTGCATTAAAAAAAAAAAAAGGCATGGTTCCTGCACATTTTCAACTTGGCCTCCTTGCACATCCTGTCTATTTATAGTATCCAGCTAATGCTTGGATTTATACAACTGAAGTTAACTGCAATATATTCAGAAGACAATTTCATATCTCAGGATTACCAGCATATCCTAGCTGGAACTAAGACCTAAAGCTCTGGTGGGCAGAGGCAATTTATCTTTGTCAGAAAGGACGATTCTCAGCATCAGGGGGCCCAAAGTGTGTAAAACAAAACCATACACCCAAATGCTAAATGTTGGGTCCGTAGAACTGGCCACTTCAGAAGAGGACGCCTGATTCTGAAGTGCCTCCGGTCTCCCCCATATCTTTAGACTGTCCATTAAGGACTTGCAATTTTTTTCCCCAGCTCCTATATGTAAAATCTGTGATTGTAGCAAATTTAAGCAAAAGTCCTGTTTTTCTTAAAGACAGGCCTTATAAAAGCTGTTTATGGATCCTGTGATTCCCAGACTATGGTTTGAAAGTCACTGTTGCAGTCTGTTGGATTTAACTGTGCAAAGTTGAAAGTTTTTTTGAGCTCTCGCCTTTGCTGTAAAATAAATCCTAAAGACCCCTATTTCTGAGACAAACTACAGCAGCTTTGCCTTCCTATCTGTGGGGGGCTAAAGTCTTCCCCAGATTTCAATTTCTCAGACAGTTCAAACCAACTAATTCAACTTGCCTTAAAAACCCTGCAGCACTCAGGACTTAACCTGATATTTTCTGATATACATGACATTGAACGCAAGAGGAGAAAAAACTAGTGCTAGAACATCAACATTTGCATTGTATGACCTCTTGGAAGCCTGCACTTTGACATTCATGTGTGGCTGCCCACTTGATGTTCAACACAGCACATGTGCACACCTAAACATGCCTAAAATGGACAGCATTATGGGTAAAGAGGTACTCCAAGAGTTTGGAAGTTCCAGAAGGCATGTGGCTCACATATCTTAATTTGGCCTCTTTGCTACCACGTTACAGTCAGAGGTAGGATCACACAATCAGAACAGTTCTTACTTCTGTCACCTATTTTCTCTTCCTTCTCTCTCCTCCCACCTCTGCTTCCCCACCCGTGCCTCATTCCCTTTTTCTCTGCTGAAACCAAAGTTCAGCTCTTTTCATCTGACGTCAACTGCCCTGTGCTCTTCTTGGCTCACTGTTTCTGCTTCCACCATTTCTATCACCATCTATTCACTTCTCCTTCCCTCTCCACACCCCAAGTCCTTTCAGCTCTCTTTCTCCTGGTTCCCACCATCCCTAGGAACGCTCCATCTTCGCTCCTTCTTGGCCAGCTAATCCCAGACCTGACCTCACCCACGTCGTCTTCCTTCACCAGTCTCCTGGCTCAGCAAGTCCTTCCTCCACATCCTGGCTCACAGTCACTGATTTTGTGGTTCTCCAGGCTTTTTATCCCAGACTTTTTCCTGGTGTGTTATGCTCTCCCCTTAGCAGCCACACCAGCTTCTTCCTGCTTTCTACCAACCTGCCAGCAGGAAAACCAAACAGATCAGAACGTGGAGACTTCCTCCTCACTGTTGCTTTACACCGCCCTATTCCAGTGCCTTTTCCCAATTTCCTGGCTAAGCAGGTGTTTGTGGGGAAAGTCTGCCTTTGCCCTCATAGCCTCTGAGCACAAGCCTGCTCAGACAGCATGGTCTGTGCTCCTGATGGAACAAGTTGAGCTGGAGGGTGGTGGAGTACAATTGGTTGGTTGGTAAGGGATGTGCACTCAAAGTCCAGTCATGCATAGGGGTTGTGGACCATGATCAATGATGAAGGCTTTTGCTGATAAAGGAGCTTTTATTAAATTAGTGTGATTTTTTTCAGAGGGTTACAACTTGGCCAGGTGGTCTTCAAGGTGATAAAAGAGCATTCCCAATGAAGAGGATGCACTTCCAAATTCCTGTTTTTTCCCCTGAGCCACAAAGGTGCTAGGGCTTCTCAGAAGAAATTCTTGAATATTTTTAACATGGATAATGCAATGGGTTTTCCTTGTTTTGCATTTAAAAATGGTGTGACTATTTGAGCTCAAATTTTGTAAAAGACAGTTTACTAGTTTTCAGCTTGAGATGTCAAAGATGAGTCAGAATTACTAAGAAATTAAGCCAGGGTGTCATACTAGAAGATGGTGGACTACCTCAGAAGTGCACTGAACAGCTGTCCTGTCTCTCATATACAGCTAACACAGTCAGAAATGTTGTTACTGCCTGAGGGCTCCAAGAGGAACCTACATTTGGCACCCCACTGCTGCTCTAGTTTTAGTAACCCTGCTAACTACAGAACTTAAAAGCTGTTAAGAGACATCAAATGATTACAGCACTTCACAGCAGCTATCCTGTGCTGGATCTCAATATCAGACCTTTTTAGTGTTTGTGCACTGGGCAATGGAAGCTCACTAACAGTAGAGCCCTACTCACAGAGTTTGTTTCGTGGTCCTTTGTGAATACAGACGTTCATTTGCCATTCAAGACACACACACAAAAAAGCCAGTATGTAGTTTATGCCTATACTATGAACTGACTCTATGCTCTCAAGGAAGGGATTTCAGGCACAGGAACTATTTGGCTTAGTTATAGGCATTCACCATCTCAACTTGTGGACAGCACTGTTCCCAATACAATGCCCCGACAGTGTAGTAAGCATGCGTGTTCTCTTATGAGTAACTGCCCTTGATCTCCTGAGCCACCACAGAGAATTTGGCTCTCTTGCAGTAATTCAGAATGTAGGGGAATGCTGGCTGTATTTAGTTACAGTCTTTGAGAGTTTAAAACATTTTGTTATTTGGCCATAATTTACTGCAGAGAAAAGGTGCTGGAATAGTTTCTCTAGAGTCTGAAGGTCTTTACATAATGGCAAAACAGATAGAAGCAGAGGAAGCATGAACTACCTTTTAAGCACCACAACACAATACCTCCCATAATACAATGGAAACCATCAGCATGAGGAGTCAGGTCACGTGAGCAACAAACTCATTTAAAAGTATGCTTTTTGTACTCTACTGAGACCACCACCAGTTTCTCCTAAGGGCTTCAAGAGCAAAGCAGGGAAAGAGGCACATGCATTTGTCCCCAATTTTAACAAGAGCACTGGGACTACCGGGAGAAGTAATTTTACTTCTTTATCCCAATTATTATTCAAAATGTGGTCAGGCTTTCCCACTTTTCTAAAATGTTCTGAGCTCTACTGAAAGCCTGGTACAGAAAGGCAAAACATTATTGCATAGCCTGCCCTCCTCCCGTCCACACCCCATGGTTATATTTGGTGTTTTGTTGGTGGTTTTTTCATGGTTGGACATCCCAGTTCATTCACTCAGGCTGTGAATACAGTCATCAGATATCCAGTCATAGGTTTCAGTATTCACCTAGGTAAAGGTGACCATGCTTGAAGACAGTTTCTCATCACCCGTCTACCACAACACTCCTCTAGACATTGACTTCAGTGGAAGTTATGCACACAACTTCCCACACAGTTCTGTGAACATATACCCCCTAGAGTCCCCTCTTTTAATTGGTTTCCTGGACTCTTCTCCTCACAAGTAATTTTTTCCTATAGTTAATGTTAACTAATTTACTGTGGAAAATATCTATGATCTAACCCTCTCCATGCCTCTCCTTCTGAATGAGTTAGTGATCCGACAGAGTGGCTTGCAATGCATTTGCCATGGACTGTCCTTTTCCAATCGCTGGATCCCGTTCTCTGACAATGCAAGTGAGCATCCTCTGCATCTTACTGGGTGCACTGCCACAATAGAGTACCTGCTTGGACTGCAGAAAGGATTGCAGAAATACTCTATGTATTGCGGAGAAGCTTCTCGTAAGGAAAACTTCAGAAAATTTGAAGAGGTTTTTTTTTCCAGTGGAACTACAAGGTAAGCTCTTCATAAGCACTAATGAAAATCCTTCTTTAGCAGCAAGATATTGGAATGGCTTTTCTTGCCACGACTGTACATGTACAAGCATGTTAGAGGCAGGAAGGATTTGTGTGGATTAATGTCATTAGAACTACATTTTGTAAGATCTGGATCACTGAAACAGAAAACTAGGGCATGACAAAAGGAAAATTTATCCCACCTTATAACCTGAGTTTTCCAGTATATACCCAAATTTTCCATTTTGTTGCTACACAGGAGGTGTGAAGAAGACCTGCTCTAATATATTTAAAGTTTTCACACTGTTAGCCACTCTGCCTGTGTTCAGAAGCTTATTCTTGCCCTCTTTCACCCTCTAGTAGCTGAAAGGACATGAAAACACACAAGCGTCTCAGGGTAAATCAACGCATGCAACTAAACTCTGGTCAAAATTAGACCAATTCTTTTCCTAATAAGAAGAAAAAGTGTCTGTATACCACTTTTTTAACGGCTCAGTTCTGCAACCAGATCAACCCTCAGTGAAATGCAAATTGCCCCAAGGCTCCTCTCATCCAAGCTGGGGCTCATAGGAGTGACGAGCCATTTACATGAGAACAGGGGCTATTACTAACCAATTCCTCAGTCAGGCTTTTGGGCCAGTCTGCAATTCTGAGACAAAACAGGGAAGATTTTGTGCTTTGCTGTACCCACTTAAAATGTCTACAGTTTTCAATGCCAGCAGGCAAGAAGTGTCTGTAAATAGATTCTTTTCCTTTCTACCTTTTGCATCACTCGGGTTCCTGTTCCAGTAATAACCAAGAAAGATTTACCAGGAAAGCACAGAGACATAGTGTAGAGACATAGCGTATATACATAGCACATAGAGAGAGCACATATATTTTTCATAAGACAAAATGGGGTTATCATGCTTCGGGGGATAATGATGACTCTTCTTATTGTCTAGTGACATTCCACTCATAAAATCATACGAGTTGAAGGACAAGTCTCCTTGAAACTCGCTCAGAAGATAACTTAAATGTACCTTGAGGCTTGCTTACGGCCTCAAGCAGTTTGAGTCTAATACACCAATATGAGTCCCACATGATTGCTTACCATCAATAAAATAAGCAAGGGTTGCATGGTCTCCTTGGCCACAGTGAGGTTTTTCACATACCGGAGTGCTTGATATTGCAAGCACTGATCACAGAGAGGTCCTACATGTTTGTTGGATATAGAATCTATCAGTCGCACACAGCAAAAGCGTGACAATGCACAGCCTCTGCAAAGCTGACACACTCCTGGGAAGAACTGGGGCAGAGCCACCACCAGAGCAGCTGAGAAGATCTGAAGGCTCATCTCTAAGCACAGCTGGGCAGGACAGGACAGCATTACTAACAGTTGCTTGGATAACAGTCAGTTCCAAATGATATGCTGTAAGGAATTGTCACCAATACAAAAACTTGACAAAACTTGCGGGTTTTAAGTGTGAAAGATACAGAGGGGCTGTCCTTTAAAGGGTTTCTCCTCAAGTAGCCTAGCTGTTGTGCAATGGCTACAGGAAGTTCCTTACAGGACAAAGTAGATTTGTTTATATTTGAAACACCAGATCATGAAATAAGATACAGAAAATGCTATCTATATTAATGAAATGCAGCTGACATCCACTGATTTTTGAAATTATTTTTACATTGCACTTACTCCGACATCAAGAATCCACAAGGCTAAGCAGATCCAGAGCTCTCAGCTTTGCTCAGTTTCAGAGGCTCACTATTGGCAGAAGAAGGAAAAATTCAAATTAATATATCACAATCGCTATGACTGTATTCAAGTCATTTAGATAATGATAAGATGACGTGGTGTAAATGCTTGGACGTAAGAGCATCTCTAACGACAGATGATCCATCGTTTGTATTTAATCCATTTAACAGACATCTTTATCAGGCAAAGATCAACCCACTGGGACCATTAATAGTTACACTTATAAAAAAAGCCATCAGTCAGAGACCGACAGAGACAGACATAACAAGAGTTAGTTTCACAGTCCAAAATCGCCAGTAAATTTAGAACACTTTACATGAACAATTTGCTATGCATGTTATTATTTGAACAGCATTGTAGTAAGAACATATGCATGCATAATGAAAAACAACTACAAGGATCTAATTAAAATTCTCTGAATAAAAGACCTCAGGAGAACATGCAGCTCATCTTAGGTAACTTTAATTAGGAGGAAAAAGAGCACAATGGCAAATCATCTGAAGTTGGGAAAGAACAGTCCATGATGTGGTGTTATTTGTCAGAGCCTAGGTTGGATTATATGGAACAATCTAGAGTGGTATATAAAATGTCCGTTAGGTATTGTGAAAGGAATGCTTGTCCGGGTGCACTATAAACACCGCACAGAACTTTTGTTGATGTTAGCGGGAGCTTCCCCCGGGATGAGCGCACATGCATCAGACATTGTGCTGCAGGCTGCTCTCACCCACTCATCATGCAATCATGTACGCAGGCGGACGCAGCTTGTCTGAGGGCAGGCTCTTCATCCATCTGGAAAAAAAAGATCAGTAGCTAGCACATAAACCAGAGGCTGATCTCACACTGGATTCTTGGGAGTCATGCTGCATTTCACCAGTGTACTCTCTTCTGCCACTAGACAGGGCTAGCAAGAAGGAGGAAGATCTCCCAGCAGATGAGGTGCATGGCTATCTCAGAACAAAAGTGAGCATTGCAGGCGCTTCGCAGCAATGAAATTTATGTGTAAATTTTCCCTGGTACTGTTTGCAAAAACAGACTACAAATTCATTCATGGTCATTTTCTTCAACAAACAGACTTCTGCTCTTTTTTGGGGGGGATGGGGGAGCTTGGGCAGTCAGCGGAGAGAGGTGCTCTGGGGCTATATTCCACTGCCCTTGATCAGGCCAACCTTCCATTGAGTTCACTAGTTGTTTTGACTACATAAAAATATTTCCAAGGGCCCCTCAGAATTTGACAGTATTTGACTCATTTTCAACACAATTCCTCTTCCAGTCTATAACGCTCTGTCTCTCCTTTGCGTACAGAAGTGTCTCAGTCCCAGCCTCTGATGCCCTTCCCTTTCATTCCTGTCTTCCAGGACTGTTCCATCAGCCCTCTTTAGAGTACAGATTTATATAGTGTACATATAAGGTGAGCAGGCTTATAGCTTCAGAGCTTCTGGCACAAGGTACAAAGTTACAGCAACAAAAACACTGACATATGCAGCTGTTTCTTTAAATAAGGGAAGGCCAAGCAAGGTGACTGCTGCCAGCCAACTCTGAATGTATAAAGAGAACCACTTCCAGAAAGAAGGGCTCACAAAGTTCTTGAAAGTGGGACCACCTCAGAGATGAAGTTAGTCCTTTCCCCTCCCCCAGTGTTCCCTGACCTGCTTCAAACTTGAGTAAATCAGTTTTTCCAAGCCTCTCATGCCCTCCCTCCCCTTGAGCAGTCTGATTTTTCTATGTGAACATTTTGGCAGATCTCAGAACAGTTTTACTCATTCATTTAATAGACACAAATAATGGTTCTGTTTCACCAGCTAATTATTTCGCCAGCCTCACAGATGCATGCCTTTCCTGCACATTCAGAGAGGAAGAATCCAGTGCCCACACAAGCAACAATAATAGTCTGATTAAAAAACTGATGTGTTCTGATTTCTTCCCTTCAACAGGTTTTGCTCTGTGGATGTTTAAAAAAAAAAGAAAAGAAAGAAAAAGGAAAAAAAATTAGCTCAATTTCTTTAGGACACAGCATGCAGGACATAAATGAAGAGAACCACTGGAGGTCACTGTGACAGAAAAGGAGAGTGAGTCAGATGAAAGCATGGACCTCCAATGCACTAGCCACCCGTTTGAGGTGGTGGTGGTGGCGGCAGGGACTGAAAAGGGCGAGAGAAGAGACTACATCTCCAGTCAGACTTTACTGGAAACTGGGAGGCACTGGCTGCAGAAGCAAGGCAGGAGACGAGGCTCGTGTCCACATCAAAAGCTTGAATTCTGACCAGGTTTCCCTCCAAAAAGTCTCAAACTTTTATCTCCTGTACGTGTTTACCATCTTCAATCTGACTGTGAAGTGTCCTGCCCTGCTCAGAGCCTCCCAGCTCCATGCCGTGCTGAATAGGAGCTTTTGTAAAAAACAAAGTAACGTTATATCCTACATATATAATACCATTTTGCTTTCAGAAATACTGTTTTTCCCAGCACTGAGGGAACTTTAACCAAAGGCTGCAGATGCTTCGCCTCTGCCCCGGCTGGCAGCAAGGCATTTGTGCCCCAACCCTGAACACAGTGCATGGAGCTCGTTCCTCAAAGGAGAAACACACATCAGCTACAGCACCGCCAGCTCTCCAACCTATTTCCAAGAACTGCATAGCCTGAAATCCTTATTTGCTTTATTACTGTGTGTGTAGGAGGGAGGGAAGGAAGTGTGGAGGGGGTGAGGGGGTCAAGGCAAGAAACATCATGCCCTTCAAATGTAAAGGGGTAATTTTCTGCTTTTTCCACCCGTGCCCCCACCAGCTGTTAAATCCCACGGTTCTCCAGCAATGCCTGCTGCCTCTGCAACCGAGTTATGCACAGCAATCATCACTTGCAATGTCTGAAATCACTTGGCTGGACTCGCAGGGGAAGAGGTTTGCAAGTTCGTTTGGAATAAGAATCCAAACAGCTATAAAAGTTTTTTGTTTTGGTTTGGTTTTTTTCCCTTTAGAACCCCCCTCTTTATCTTGCATCTTCCTTTCCACCCCAGAGTCTCTCTCTCAGACCAGTATCTGTTGTGTCCTTAATCTACCCTGTTGCCTTCCACAAGTTTCTGGTAACTTCATATTCAACACAGGATACTTTAACAAAGCAGAAGAAAAGTGAAATATCTGCTATCAAATAAAAGAAAAAATAATTAAGTTGAAAATGCTACATCTTGCAGACAATGTCCCTTCAAGATCAGCTTTCCTTTCTGCCTTGTTTTTTGTGTGTGTCTGCAAGTATTTTTGACTAATAACTATGCATACATTCACATGCACGTACGAGCGTGTGTGGGAGTGAGAGCCAGAGAGCATATAAAGGGTATTTGGGGATTCTTTGGTTTTGGACTCTCACACGCAGTTGGGGGAGGCAAGATATAAACATATAGGTAGATCCAAGAACGAATACTTTAATATTTGCAGATCTCGATGGCTGCCAAATGCTAGCGTTTCAGGGATGCATATTCACATGCAGCTGGCAACACACGTTGGAAGATACCCAGTGTTTTGCCAGTTAGCTTCCAGACTTGAAATATCTCATCAGACCCATATGCGTATCTCAAGACTGAGGAGGGAATGTTTCCCCTTATTCTCCATACTCATTAACTAATATGCAAGGAAAATGGTTTGCTGAGAATAGAAGAATGGAAATAAATCCTTTACTAGAAATCCTGCCCTTTTAGAAAGAGCAAGTTATCCTTCCCAGGGCCTCCAAGTCAACATGTTAACTCCCTAACCTGGAGAAAGGCACCAAAGCTTATTAGGCTCAATAAAAATCAACCCACAGTCATCCCCCTTTGGGATGCCTCACCTTCATGATACTTTCTAGGCATTTGTGCTAAACGGTTCATTGCAGCTGGACTTTTATTTCATTACATTTTCTGAAGGCTATCACACAGCTCCAACATTCCCCAGCTTGTTTACTGCTAGTCTCACCAGTAAGCCGGGTGCCAGTTTTATTTAATTTGTTTTTCCAGTGGCAGCAACAATCTGTGTGGAAAGCATAAACAGAGGGAAAGAATCTGGAATCAGCAAATGGTGTGCACAGCTGCACACCATAATTTCTGCTAGTGAAAGTTTTAATTCAGTTCATCAGAAGAAGAGCAGAAGAGTTGGAGGCAAAGAAGAGGTGGAGTAGTGGAAGAAATATAGCAAGAGGAAACAGTAAAATCCAAGGCAGCTGGAGAATCTTGGAGTCATTATAATTAAGGCCCAACAGGTTACAATTTCTCCAAAAAGAAGTCAAAACCAGAAACCAGCCAACAGGTCTTCAGGAGGGATTGCTCAAAGGTGTGATTCTAAAATACATTGCAATGGAAACAGGAAAAATGCATTCTGCCTCCACTTCTCTTGCAGGTAAGAACATTTCACCAAGACACGAAATGAGTGGGAAGGGGGAAAAAAAAGTCATGAGAGGAAGAAAACTGCAGCAATCCAAAAAAGGTAGTAAATAAATTTCAAAGCCAGAAATTAAGAAGAATTACTGTTGGATGTGAAACGTCAAAAATGGCATTTCGAACCCCTCTTTAATAAGAACACGACAAGTAAATGGTAGAGTTGCAAACCATGGCAAAAAGCAAGTCTAAATATAGAAATTACAAGAAAATATACCCATCACCTGTTCCTCCAAGGAATCACAGAGCAGCCATTAGTGGTTCCAGAAGCAAGTTAGCTAGTGAATAGACTGAATTGCTAATATCTATACTTGGAAATAATTAGGAGAGGTAAGAAAAAATACAAAATCAATAGTGCTACTTAAACAGAGAGGAAGGAAGGAAGGAAGGAAGAATGTCACCAATTAACAGTCAGGAAATACAATTTCAGCCTGTAATTAGAACAAAACTGCAAGTGGCCAGAAAAGCATCCTCAGCATTTAGAACTTGGTAGGTGAGTCAAGAGTAACAAGCATGGTTCCTAGTTTGTTTCTGGCCAAGTATCTTCTGATGTCAAGTCTTTCCCTTTAAAATTTTTATACTTCCCAGACCACCACATTTTAATCAATCCATTCATCCAGACAGATTCTGTCACTTGCCTTGCTGAAAGCTTGTTGTAGACCATGTTCGTGCCTCCATGGTCATAACAAACTTTTCTACCCCTGCTTGAGAGATACTATTAACTGGCCCATGTTCAGAAGCAGGGGATGATCACAGCTATTGGTGTTATTGTTAAGACAAAGCTCAACAGTGTAATTTAGTCCTCCATGAGCTTGGATGATTCTTCCCCCTGCCCAGCAGATCTATTTCACAGGAGTATGTAGGCTTTCATTTAACCACCCATCTCGTAAGTTTTTTAACATATGTGTTTGTGTGACCTGCAGGAGGTTTCTACAATGCTTTGGGCTGCACCAGTACATCTAACAATTGTTTCTGGGTGACATCTAGTCATGTCACTGCTTCTGGATGAGGAGCTCAAAACAAAGGTTGTTAGACCAACCTGGAGATGTAGCACAGTTGGAAAGACTTGAAGTTTCCACCAGAAGCCACGTTTCATCCTCCCTTTGTGAGAGACTGCACTTTGGTTTGAGGAGACAACAGCGGCTGCAGTCCTGCTTTTCTCCTGCTGGGTCTGGAATGGGTGTCTGGACAGCCTCCTCTTCTTCACAGTCCTTGATTCTCTGTGGCTGATAAACCTGTCAAGAGGTCGCCACTCCAGGTGGGCATTTATTGACAGTTAGCAGAAGTCAGGGAGAAAAGAAGAGAGAAGGCAATGGCCCACAGCTATAACCTCCCAGTACAGCATGTGCTAGGAGACCTTCACTTTCGGCCTTCATCCCCTTTCCAGATAACAGCTGCAACTGGCCTTGTCAGGCTTAGATTATTATCCAAATAACACTCCTTGGGAGCCATTTAAGTGCTTAACTGACTGCAGATATCAGCAAATTTCTTGTTTTGGTGATGGCATTAGTGCAGAAGCACAGCATGCTTGCGCTCCATGTACTCCACAGCTACCTGCTCTCCGTGGGGGCAGCTGGAGACTTCAGCTTTAACCTTGGCTTAGGAGGCTGGTTCCCACTCATATTTTAAGGTCTGTCTCCTCCCCCGTATAACCTTCCTTAGCTGAAATGGAAGCAACACAGATAAACCGTTCAACACACAACACCTGATGGAAGAGCCAAGGGCTGGGGCCACGGTTTGAGCTACATCAGAGGAACAGCCCTGCCCACATTCATCCCGGTTCCACTGCTAGAGTTGATGTAGTCACGTGGCCGAAAGATCAGTCTGAAGACCAGCGTTAGTCCTCACGCAGGAGCGGCAGGAAAAAGTGGTAGCCAAGGGTGCAATGGAGGGAAGGAAGGCAGAGATAACCCTTTGGCTGCATAGATTTATGCCAAATTAAAGTGACCATTCAATAATGGGGTGAGATCTCAAAACATGTGATGATTGTGGATTTTGTTCATGAACTGGCATATTCTCAAGCTTTTTATAAATGTTGACAGCCCTTGCAATTTTATTTTAATCTATTATCACACAATTGATAGAAGACTTCTCCCTTTTAGCAGTGACATTCATATTAATGTATTTAAAAGAGTGTTAAAATAGATATGTATAAATGTTTGAACTCTTGAAAACACAAATAAATATAATAGAAAAATAGAATAAACAAATATAATAAAAATTAGAACTCTCAAAAACACAAATAAATATAATAAATATAAAAATAAAGTTTTTTCAGGCAAAAATCTTTTTTTTTTCATTCTGTACTTGAAAAGAGCTACAGATGAAATGAACACAGTGAAAACTGTATCTGGTTTTTAGCAAAGATTTCAAAGTATTGCTATGGAACTTTAGTAATTTATTTGAAAATTGACTTGAACTTCTATACTGTCAGATTGGAAATTGGCTGAAAGATCATAAACAAAAGGGCAATAAAAAAGACTGAGTTTTTTTTCACAGCTGTCATGTGAGTCATGGATTTTCATGTGCTTTCAAAGTATCCGTGACTTTTGATATTTAGGGATTTTGTATGTGGGCTGGTAAACGTGATGGTTAAAGAGCTGAACCAATTTCTCTGAAAACCTTGAGTTCTGCCAAGTTAAACCCTAGACTGCACGGGAGGCTAATAGAGAGCAGGAGCTCAGCAACAACACTGTGGTTACACAAAGGATCAGACCAGTGAATTCTCACTGAGAGCTTTAATTCCTCCAGGGATAGAGAGATTTCTCTTTCCCCACAACATTTGCAGGTAGGTTTAATCTGCCAAGGCCAGCTCTGGCAAAACAATGACCAAAGCTAAACGGCTTCTCACAGCAAAACGTACCAACACTTTACCTATAACAAAAAAATGCTCTTCTTCACCGGCATCCCTGCATCTCTCTCATGACAATTCTGTGAAATTGTAACAGTACCGAGTCAGACCAGAGATCTGACTGGCTCGGTAACCTGTCTCCAGCGCTGGCCAAAAGCAGATGCCCAGGGAAAATTATAAGCAAAAGTTACGGTGATAATTCCTTGGAACTCTCTTCCAACTTCCAGCAATTTGCAGTTTAGGGACTTTCTGGTTTTGTATTTAATAGTCTTTAGTAGATTTTTCTGGCATGAATTTGCCCACACACTTTTTGAAGCTGTGTAATTTTTTCTTGAATTTACTGTCACTGAAGATTAATCGGAGAATTCAGTACAAAACAATGACGCTAAATAAATATTCAGAAAACACAGGCAAACTTGCCAAAGGAGTTGCCCTTGGACCTGTGGTGAACATGCCTTAAAAAAAAAGGAATGGGGAGAAAGAAATCTTTCTATTGCTCCATCAATTTCCTGGTCACAAAACCAGTATGAAAAAGTGGTTGAGTATCTCAGGACACAATAGAGCTAATTATACACCAGATCTTATATATATACGAAATATAGAAATGAGAAATAAAGATGGAAAAATAGTATTTACAGCGAGGGATGCTGTTAATAGCTATTACAGCATGGAGAGAGATTTCAGACAGACAGATGACAGTTTCCTTAAAAAGCAACGATCAGTCTATTCATCCTTTTCCAACTGCATTTGTTCAAGTAGAAGATGAGTTTCTCAATGGGACACTGAGTTTTCTTTCTTGCATTTCTTTTTTTTTTTAATTCAACCAGGGCACCCAAGGCTTAATCGATCCAGCCCAAAGTCTTAGGACCTGTTGTTCTTTCTTTACCTTCTGTGCTATAATAGAAATAGCAGGAGCTGGAGTATGCTGATGTCAAACCAGTTAGAAACAAGATAAGACTACATTTTTTTAAAGTGGCATTTTATTTTTGTAAACACTGGTAAGGAAAAAACCAAGGCAATCAAAAAATCAAGCTGCAGAAAAGATTCTTATGGAAATTTCAGGAAATCTGTTGAATAGGCCTTTAAAACCAGATTGATTACACTGAGCAAATTCAAATTCGACATTGAAACTTAGTTTTGGAAAATGCCAGGTCAGTTACGTGTCTTTGATTTGCACGCACAGTTATAGCATTCGAGCATACAAAGGAATATTTATAAGGGGAATTACTGCAATGACATACCAAAATGAGGCACTTGGTAGAGCACTGGGTATTATGAAAAAGCCAAGCTCATCCAGCTTCCTTACTCCCTCTATCTACTAGTCACTGTGCACGTAATAAAACTCAGAAATAATCATGTGCATTGAGCCAGGCCTGTGATGTGGAAAATGTGAATTGAAATTATTGCATTCAATAAATTCAAAGTTCACTAAAAGTGGGGTCTTATACCAACAGGTAGTGCTGCCAGCTCTGTCTTAGCTATCTAAACTCTTCATACTAGTCTTTGGCAAGCCTTACTGTCTTGCAGATGATATTTCCTTGTGTTCCAGAACCCCATGGGCACAAGATGGCAATGTTTTGGTCCAGTTAGAAACCCATCACGGAGTAGTTTGGCCCACTGTTGCCTCCCTCTTCCCTTCAAAAACCATTAGTCAATATTTAAAAAAAAAAAAATCTTTTTTTTAATGCAGCTTTCTGAATCTATTATTTATCTTTTGATCTGAATTACAATACATTAGTTTTCTGCTCCATATACAATCGTTGAGACCCATATAGTGTCTTTAGTGCCTATATGTTAGACAAAAAACCCCATGCTTTCCATTCAGTTTCTGCTTCTAGGGTTACTTCCTTTTAATGTTTTCTTGGGTTTATGTGTTGGCTTTTATTAATTTTTTTTTAAGTACCCATTTTCTATCTTATTTTTTATCTGTTTTTATTAGGTCAATTTTTACTTCTAATGTCCTTGATCACATCCCTTGAAAAGGAAAAGATTTTTCAATTACTCCTGCTTCAGTCTCACAAACCATCGTGGCCCGTGGGAATTCCACAGTGCCATCTACTGCAAGGTGCTAGAATAACTGATAACGCAGCACTTTTTTTTTTTTTCCTGGTTGCTCTTACCTTCCTGACTTGTTCCGAGGTCTCTTTTGCTTCTGAGCAGATCCCAACACGTTTTGTTACCATGCCAGTTTCTCTGGCTCTCTTTTGTGCTGCACTTGTGGCCATAGCATTGCGGTAGTCATTTCCAGCCCTAATTTTACCATTCATACTATTATTTTTTTTGAGGGGAGATGTGGTAGAGCCATGTTGGTTTCTGAGGCACAACTGTCTCCCCTTGCCAGATCACTGGCATCATCTTTCCTTCAAGAAGACCTCGAGAAAATTCTTTTCAGAGCCTGCCCATGATGATTGTTCATTGGCTAGAGGGCGAGGTGAGAGATTCAAACAAAACAAAGCACTAACATCCTTCCGGAGGTAGCCAAATGTGCTGTCTCTGCAGCTTCTGCTGGCCTTGAAAGCAAGAGATCAGGTGAAAGAAATACCCCACTGCTCAGTTTGAGAGCAGCAGAGCAGAGCCTGTGTTGACTGACAATGAGACTATGGCCTGGCACAGCTCATTGCTTAGCAAGGCTCGAAGCAGCTAAGATTCACAAGAGTGATGCTTTTTCCTTTGACATGTCAGTTGTTCCATTAAGGTACAATTTGGAAGCCCAGTGTTTGAGCGGGATATAAGTGGGCTGCAGAGGCCTTGGGTTAGCACTCTGTGATGGTCTGATTTTCCAGCTTTGTTTTTGTTTTAGGGAAACTTTAGGGAACAGTGAGACAAAGAAAGAAGTGTTTATCAGTTAACACAAGCAATCACCAGCTGTCAAAGTAAACCCATGTTTGGAATAAACGCTTCTTCACTATCTCAACAGTTTATTAGCTTTAATAAAATTTTAGAATAAAACCAACATTAAGAAATAGAATATTTAATATCACCAGACACCACTACAATCAGTCAATTATTCTATCCTGCATAGTGCTGCTGATGGGTAGATCAAGGGAGCTTCATCTTTGACCTTGGAGTACGTAGCCAGAGAGGCACTTTCCTAGCACTTGCCTAGAATCTGGCTAGGTTGTATGAAACGGAATGCTCTTCACTGCAGTTGAAACTAAGTAGTCTAAAAATGCCTGTAGAATAACAAAAAGGAAAGGGAAAGGGAAAGGGAAAGGGAAAGGGAAAGGGAAAGGGAAAGGGAAAGGGAAAGGGAAAGGGAAAGGGAAAGGGAAAGGGAAAGGGAAAGGGAAAGGGAAAGGGAAAGGGAAAGGGAAAGGGAAAGGGAAGGGAAGGGGAAGGGGAAGGGGAAGGGGAAGGGGAAGGGGAAGGGGAAGGGAAGGGGAAGGGGAAGGGGAAGGGGAAGGGGAAGGGGAAGGGGAAGGGGAAGGGGAAGGGGAAGGGGAAGGGGAAGGGAAGGGGAAGGGGAAGGGAAGGGAAGGGAAGGGAAGGGAAGGGAAGGGAAGGGAAGGGAAGGGAAGGGAAGGGAAGGGAAGGGAAGGGAAGGGAAGGGAAGGGAAGGGAAGGGAAGGGAAGGGAAGGGAAGGGAAGGGAAGGGAAGGGAAGAAATTGGAATGGGGAAAGTATTAGGCTGCAAATCATGATATCCCTCCATGACAAAGTAAGGCATGTTTATTCCCCAGACCAGTTCTCACCTCAGATTTGACTGATTGCTGACATGTTCTGACCAGACTTGAGAGCTAATAATGAATCACGCATATTATGCAAACACAGAAAAGAGAATGGAGCGTTGTTATCTATTTATGTGTTTCTTTAAATTATAGGCTTTTGTCTACATTGGTCATATACAAATGTTTGAATGTTAGTTATATTCAACAGTTCCAGGCAGGAAGATTTCCTTCATTACTCTAAATAGGTCCGTAGCCTGTTAAGCACTATCACAGTCATTAACAAGTTATGTTTATTCTCTGATCAGAAAATCGATCTACCTAGCCATGCCAAAAAGACATTGGTATTTCTAAAATTAGGCAGGGGAGGTCAGCAATCTTTTAATAGCACTGTTAAAAAAATTCATCCTAATTAAGTTATGAATTACAAAAAGCTTTTCAAGCTGAAGCCACTTGCTCAAGAACCAAGCAGTTGTATAAGGAGAAATTCCTTATCGAGTCTCAGTTCCTTTCTATATAAGTAAGTAATGCCCAGGGATCTTGAGTATGGCTCGATCCCAGCTACATAAGTATCTTGAGAGCTGGTTAGCTGATTAATAGGTGGTCTAAGGAAAGGATAATTGTAAGTGCGGTTTTATTTCTGTGTGTCTATTTTGTTAATCTTAGAGTAAGAAGAAACTAATTCTTTACTTTCATTTGGGTTTTTTTGTTTGTTCCATGGAAAGGGCAGTTGGCAAACTAGAATTAGAGTATTCCTCAACAGGGGGGATAGGACCATGGCAAAGATGACCAATATTTCCAAGGAATGCATGAGGTTAGTGAGGAAGTAGCAAGGTGGGACCTCGTGAAGCAGTATGGAGGCAAGTCCCACAGTGCTGCTATTAGGGATTGCTGTTGAATTGGCGGCCTTACCAGGCTGTCGGCACAAGCAGGGCAGTGGCTTCAGCACCTGAGCCTTGATGGTCGCTCAGAGTTTTGTAGCACACAGAGGAAACTGGACAGCATGACTCTGTTTACCACAGTCATAAAATGGTTTTGAAAGCATTTTTAAAAATATTAAATTACACCTTCCTCCCCCAAAACAAAGGATCTCCTTGGAGTGTTGATGGTCCACCCCTGCAATTCACTCTTAATGACCAGAAAGGCCACTCAAGGCCCCCCATCTGCAGAGGAGTGCCACTTTTCATTGGGTTGGGGGCTATTTTCCCATGCAGAAACAACTCCCTGGGCATTATAACATATGCTCAGTTCATATTTACCTGATCTATTAGAGGCAAAAGCAGGTTTGACAAGAACACTAATTACAAGAATGTAATATTCGTTTCTACAGAAGGCACGGTGTCTGCCTGTCTGGGAAGGGCCCAAGATGCTTACAGCATTTCTATTTTCCATGCTGTGGTGAATTTGGAACCTTTACACAGCTTAAGACAGAATAAATTTCACTCCAGCACAAATCTCTTGATCATTTCTCCTTCAAATGTGGGAAAACAACACTGAGAATGTGGAAAGTGTAGAGCACATCATAAATCCATGGACACAGGAACTCAGAAAGCTGCATAAGGCACATAAGGTCTGCTATAAAGGAAGCACTGTGCTTTCATATTATTTTCTGTTTAAAATCTACATGTGTGGTTTGGGACAAAGGTCTTTTAGTGTGGAAGAAAGAAGGGGTTTCTTCCCTTTTTTTTTTTTTCTTTTTTCTTTTTTTTTCTTTTTTTTCTTTCTTTTTTTTTTTTTTCCCCCTAAAGAGAGGTATGTCTCTGGAGAGACAGTGGAGAGATGTGCTCCAGTCTCTAGCACATACAGCTACGGGAAAAGTGAAATTTTTGAAACCACAGAAATAATACTGAGGAGAAATCAGCACCCAGGATCTAGTTCACGTCTGAATAACCAACAGGTGTTTAAGAAAAGATAAAGGTTTGCACGCTGTCTGTCATTTGACAACATAAGGATTTCTGATGCTAAAATTGGAGTGTCTTGAGGAAGTCTTCATCTACCACCTGATACTACCAGAAAGCATACATGTTCTTTCCCTTTCTCTTCTCGGGAAGGCAGTGATTTCAGCAGACTAACTCTGTAGATGCTTCTATCTCAGTAGCAGTACTAGAAAAAACACCTGTATATTCCTACTGCTGCCTTGAAAACAGATTCTTGACACTGAAGAAGAGTTCATATATCTGTGTCGCTTGTTTCTTAGGGCATTTGACTCTGTTTCACAAAGACTGGGAAATCTTCAGGTTTCCTTTTTGCATCTGTAAATGCTCAAACTGCCTGCTCTTTTCCTTGTCACGGATGAAATGCAGAATTAAAATCCCCAAAGGACTTCGAGTACACATAATCTAGACCATCTAAAAACAAATTGTAGATGAGTCATCTATTTAATGGAAGAAGTCAAATGATCAACATCAGCTGTCACAATGAATGCTATCAACTATTTTTGCTAGCATATGGTCTATATTAGAGAGAGACATAGAAGATGAATTGACATTCTCTGTGCCTTATCTGTGGCAGCAGAGTTTAGGCAGGGCTCATCTCCCCTCACTTTCAATCTTTACACAGTAATGTTATTCTATAGCCAAATGAGTCACTTTGAGCTCCCTTGATAAATAGTGAAGAGAAAGTGGCACTTTTAGACCCATTTTAGTTGTCTAGTTTCGGATGGGATAGATTATACTCTAGGCATCATTAATTAAATAGATTTGATCCTGACTGTAAATGGAGCCCAGTGTGACTAGGTCAGATGTGTTCTTCGATGCTGCAGACAGACAGACCTGGATAAGCTTGCCCTTTCATACTTGAAGCAAGAGAGATGTTGTTCTCACAGCACTGCTGGCTGCAGACACACAATTTTGACTAACTTTGTTGTAAAGTTGAATGAGTGGTAAATGGAGTTTCACGCATGATGAAGTCCAAGTTTTGCCCTCATTCACACCAATCAAACCTCAGAGATGGTTCCCCACACAACCATGGAACAATCACCAATGGAAAAAAGTGATCATGCAGTGGAAATGCAGTGGGACAACATTATGCTAACAGGTTTCTAGCAACTTTCCTGAAAACATTTGGCAGGATATATTCTCACCTACCCTGTGAATCTGTCAAAGGAGTATTAGTAAGACAGTTATAACCACAGCGTGGGGTGACTGAGCTGGAACATCTGAGACCTCCCAGACCTCCACAAAGACAAAACTGCTTGAAGTTTGTGTTGTTTTAGTAACAAACTAGACTGAAAGAAATCATAAGCTTTGCATTGTCTGTGGCACCTTAAAACATTTTTTCCCCAAAATTTAGCCTAACTTACATAATATTACATTATCCTCCTTTCCTTATATAGATGCACTTTTTGCTCATTCAGAGAAGTATTTTTAAAATTACATGCCTAACAAGCAAGATTTCTAATCCAAATAAATCTGTGCAGTATAAAGTACACATACTTGTTTGTAAATCTTTGTTAAATTGTGTAATGAAAAGGAAAAGTTAGATAATATTTTCCTCAGGGGAGTCTTGTTTAGGTGCAAAGAATTTCAAGAGTTATTATTATTATCGCTTTAGGAAAAAATGGTTTTTGCTTGTGGCACAAACATACAGAAATGCCAGGGTGCAACTAGAACTAAAACTGTGTGACAGATTAATCAAATTCATTAACATCACAAAGATTGTTTCACTGTTCTTTATGCAGATATTCTACAGCACTGCAAATTGCAGAGCAGTGAGGTAGCTTGTATTTGGCTACTGCTGCTCCCGTGGGCTGCTGTGGGAGAACAATTGCTCTTCTCTGCTCCATAAATGTGGGTTTTGACAAACTTGGCAACTGTAGAAACTCCAGGTTCCCTATTCAAAGAGACTTGTCTACGCTGTCTTTCATGCCTAACTATTTATGATTCAGAGTTGCAGCCACCCCAACAGCATCTCCCATTGCGAGAGGCAAAGTCCTCAGTAGGCTCCACAGAGGATCAGTGTGAAGTCCTCACATACACAGAGTTTGGTACCAGTAGCAGCCATGGTACTAGCTGATTCCAGGCACCCAGTTCCCCTGGGGTCCTTCTACAGGTGCTACTGGAGGTAGTTGTGTCTTGCTTGCACCAGCCTCAGGAGGATTCTGTCACCCTTATCTATAAAAGGAGTCCAGGGACTCGGTTCCTAAAACTGTACTCTCCTAAATAATTTAATTTGACATCTCAGCAAGGAGAGGAATAAAAGCTGTTGCACAGCTGTGAGGTGCCAATTTTCTGCCAATCTACGAGGATCGGATTGTTCACCATAGTGCTATTTCATCTCTGTCTCAAGAGGTTTGTAGTAGAGAGTGATCCAGGAAGTGATCCACACGTCTCTGGATTCTGAAAAAAGCACAATGGTGGTGCAGATATCAGGACTAAATGGATTTATTTGTCCTTGCTGATAATGGACAGGAAAGCACTGGTAGAAACCTTAAGTTTCACCATCAAGATGATGATGATATTCAATTACAGGTAAAAAGCTATAGCC
Organism: Bucorvus abyssinicus; assembly: GCA_009769605.1. Lineage (NCBI taxonomy): Eukaryota > Metazoa > Chordata > Aves > Bucerotiformes > Bucorvidae > Bucorvus > Bucorvus abyssinicus. The sequence goes on from CM020025.1 coordinate 76,112,480, forward strand.
ACGGATCAGATAATGAAGTCAGTAAGAGTACTGGGGCTATCAATCCCTTTACAACACCTGTGCCTACACACAGACATTTGCCTTCTGTGTCAAAGTATCTTTTATTCTGCAGAAAGTTAGCGTGGGACCCTGAATCAAACAAATGTCCTGGTCTCTTACATATGCAGAGAGAAACAAACAGATAGCGTATTTTAAATTCTGCCTGAAAATCCAGGCAGATTCCAGCAGGCACCACAAACCTGTGCTAGCGCTGCAAGCTGCAGGAGACAGGGGGCTGTATTGAAAAATTTTGTTCTGCCATACCGTGTAATAAACAGCTCTTTAAAAAAACCTCTTCTGGTTACTGGCAGCGTAGGTAGACGATCTAACCTCCCAACTACTGTAACTCTCTAAAATCCAGGAAAAGACTATCAGTGATTTTAGCTTGGAACTGGCTTTAAAAGTGTGCATATCTTACGTAAAATCAAAGAAGTTGCCTTTCTATATATTATGGTGTATATATTGTCAAAAGTTTCTTCTATGTCCGTGTGCATCCAATATCTGAAGACATTTGTTCCCATGATGAACTTTGTTATCCCTAGAATTCACAGTTAACCTCTACTGAGAACTGATATATTTCCTATAAACTCTTAAAAGTAAATATATTTTTTCCTAAAACTGTTACCGGGTTATGACAGTTGACTGTCCTCTGCAGTTTTCCAAGGAATCTGTGGGATCCTGTATGGAAAAGTACACTGTGTTACATATGGAAACATGTTTGCAGTAAGTACTGGGCTTGGAAACTTCCATGGCTTGGAAATTCATGACACTGAAGGATTTGTTCTATCTTCAATAGAAATATTAGATCCTTCTGAGAATTTTTCACGGATGTAGGCTCTTTGGATCTCTAAAGAGTGAATTTTCGTCTCAAACAAGTGCCCAGCATAAAAATCTCCATCTTGAAAGGACAGAGTGAGTTTTAATAGGCATTTCAGTGCCAAGACATGTCAGTCAAATTATTATTGGCTCTAGCTGCACTCTCACAAGCTGTTACATTCTTTACCTGCAGCAGAGTAGCACTCAAAAAGGTGCAAAATTCTTCTTTGCTTTTCAAAACACCAATGAAAGTTAAAAAAACAAAACCCCAAAACAAACCAACAACCCAAACCCTCCAATCTAATTCGCACAACTGAAAACCTCTGATCTGCATGCAAGAAGGGTAGACCCACAAACTTCAGCAGGAGAATCCTTTGAGAGATAGAAGTAAATCCACAAAGCTGAAATATCTTATAATTAATTTGAAATCCATAAAAATATCTGATTCCTGACGTAAACCGAAATGGACATGAATTCTAACCTTATTACTTGTTACCACACATGCATGTGTGTGCATGTTTGTACCATGTTACATAAAGTTACACAAGTCATAATAGTCTCAGGTTTGCGCTTATCCCAGTTCCCAATTTTTTTCCCCAATTTTCTAAATCATAACTGTGTCTTGCAAATAAAATCAATCTCACTGAAGTGTTACATGGTTCATATATTCTCAAGATGGGGATTTTCTTTAGAGAAAATTAATTACATTGAGAAGAAGGGGAAGGGGGAGAGAGAGGAGGGGAAATCAGAATTGTTATTTTTAGATCACAATGTTTTGAAATGTGATCTGCCCTTTAGTCTAAGATTTCCCAGCTGCCCTGTCTTCTTTTTTTTTTTTTTTTTCCCCAAACCTTTTTCTTTTTTGTGAGGGAAGTGTTGAGATGGGAGGGAAAATATATATACACAAAATAGTTTTGTCTAGAAACTCTGAAAGTGTGTTTGGCCTTGCAGAAAATAAGTCCTGTATGAATCTGGGGAGTGGAGGCTGGGGGGTGTTTTGCAGGGAATCACACTGCTCTGTAATTACAGATCTTGTATATGTATAAACAAACTCCACCTTAAGATCAGCAGAGAAAAGACTTGCTTACTTGTCCGATGGCCAAGAAAAATGAAACTAGAGTAGGCTATAAATAGAATGAAGAAGAAAACTGAAAAATGCCTATTATGCTCTGATAGCTGAGAGAAAAGTTCTTCCTTGCGAAAGGGTTAAAGCTCTGCTTACAAACTTTGCTAGACCTGGCATAAGCCTCTTTTTCTTCGGACTTCATAAGAGCTATCATGACACAGATTTTTCCTGTAGAGCTTTAGACCATCCCTTGAGCATGCCTCCAAATGAGTGTCAGAAAGTTTCACTTCAAGACAAGGCTCAAAGTGTGTTTAAGATAACATGAAAGAACAATGGCAAGAAATTCCACAAACAAAAACCTGCAATCATTTCTTGCCTTTTTTTCCAGGTCGGAAAAGTACAGCCTGTTACAGTTCCCAATCTTCCACAGCTCTGGACTCAGCTCACTGTGCTGAGCCACGCTTGGCTGTGACAGTCTCTAAGGGGTGATCTGCCACCTGAGAACTTCCAGACACAGCTACACCATCTGCTCACAGCATTCCCGCCTCCCGACAGAGCTGGAGCTGGAGCCAGGCAGCAGGAAGCACCTGTAAGTATTTTACATCCACCAGGGACAACACCTCCCAACTCGCAGACTTCTCATCTGGCCGAATACAGTCAGGGACCTACCCCCTCTTCCTCAGGTAGCCAGAACCCTGGCCGCCAGGGTGCTCGTAAGCGGCCACAGCTCATGGGATGAAGGCATTTCCTTTCTGTCATAAAATGCATCATTTACTATCACAGCCTTTTTCTCCACTGGGATCGGCTGGCAATGGATATTTGCTCCTCTCACCCTTCCTCCTCTTCTCCCTCCCTTTTTCCACCACCCCCGCACATTCTAAGCCCCAGGAGGTTTCACAGGAAGGAAGAAGGAGGTTGGACTTGTCTGAGAAGGGTTTATAAGCTGCCCTTCTGGCACTAGACTCAGGACATTTTTTAGCTAAATGTCTGAAGGAGAGAAATAGGCGCAATGAAGCTGGATGCCATTGGGTGGTTCACAATGAGTAAGTCAGTCTATAGCACATTAACCAGCTCAGCACCACAGCTGCAATTCTCTCTCCCTCCCTCTCTGACTTTGACGATGCCAGGTAATATCCTCACAGCTACAGCACAATGCCAAATGTACTTCCGATTATTTCGTGTTCACTGTATAATACAACAGTCTTTGGAGACAGAGCTGGAGACAAGGCTTCCTACACAGTCTGGGGGTCCATCCAGGAAGTCAAGTCATCTAGTCAAGATACGAGACAGAATCAAAGACAAGACTACCAGCATTTTAGTTCCGACCAGAGACAGGATGAGAAACAGAGCTACAACAGAGCCCTGGTGTCCACTCTGGAAATCCCGTCAGCAACTCATGTCACCAAGAGATAGACACATTTGCCACATCTCTCAGGCACTCTGGGGGGCCAGGACTGAGCTTAATGGAGTTCATGGTCCAATGGACAGGTTCTGCATAAATGGAGGCCCTAGGTAAGGCTGGCCAGGGCAACTAAGGCCTTTTGGTGCACTCAGGGCCCTGTCCTCTGTAAATTTGCAGCAGAGCTTGTAGCATGAGGGGATTACGGTCCTTTAGTAATCTAGTAGTTCTCTGTCCCATTGCTCAACTGACCTCAGCACACAGAGTCTTAAAGGGATGGTCCTTCAAGGGATTGGTAGAGCATCAGTAGATCCATATGTTAAATTTCCAGATAATAGTTGTCATGCAGATAGCTAGTGCTCGTCCAGCTACCTCCCCTCAAGAATCCAGTAGTGCACATGAAAGAATCTAGCATCGCTACGTAGATGCCCAGATCAATAGGGAGATACAGAGTATTTCATGGCATCTCCAACACCTTGCCCTCTTAAAGAATAAAGCTGTGAATGGAGTACAGAAATTTGCAGAAGTCTGGAAATAAACATTTCAACTGTGTTCCTCAACCCTTTATCCTGGTCTTCAGGATCAGCATATCTAACACCTTGACTGGCTCCTTGAAGTCAACAGGAGAAAAAGCATCACTTGCTTTTGTTTGGGTTCAGCTAGACCTCTTAGTAACACTTGTGTTCACATTAATCATTCAAAGCAGTCAGAATGTTCTCCTTTTTTTAAAAAATGCTGTGAGATAAGACCATGAGATGGTCCTGCAGGCCTGTTTGAAGATACCGTATCTCTGCCTGAAGAAAGCCACTCTTAACCCTGTTTCCTAATGCAATATCTTTACCAACAGTACTGTCTCTCTGCTCTCCTGCAGCCTAAACACAGTTTTGCAGTCTAAATCCAAAGTTCAACCTCGGTACAACCAGCCATTTAAAGTTTTAATCTTAATCTTCAAGTCTGAGAACAAAACCTCTCATCTAACTGGTGCCATTTCCAGTCAGAACCACCCTTGCTGTAAAGTGTTCCATTTTATAAACTCCAGTCCTTGAGGGCAAACAGCTAATTGTTTAAATGGTGTTGTGCAAATATTCTAGAGGTGAACAATCCCCCAAACACCTGCTGCTGTAGTTAATCCCTGTGCATTTACTTCTAGCCATAACATGCATATGTGTAATCTCTGTCTGTAAAAAGACATTATGGAAAAAGCTTTAAAAAGACAGGAATGTTCAAGCCACCTTCTTCTAGCTTTTCTTTACCAAAAAGACAGAAAGAGAATGTGTGGATAAGTGTGATCTCAGACCAAATGGTGAGAGTGTTTGATTCCTTTTAATATATCCTTGTGTCAGAAGCCACACTAACATAATGGAGGGCTTCTATTTTCTATGGAAAACCATCCATGCAGATGATAAATCACTTTACAGCCTTGACAATTTTCTGCGAACAAGATTCAATATAAGGCAGCCCACTGGCTGTTTTGCTTGCCTCCCACATGGGCTGCGGAATTCCTCGGAAGCAGGGGGTATCAAAACCAGCATGGCAGACCCCACTCCACAGCAGGGCTATTGACTATTCCGGTCTGCTGTCCTCCCCTCCAGCACCAACTCACGCGGGTGCCCCACACCCTGTGAAAGCATCCCACAAAAGGCTCGGAGCAATAAGCAAGAGCAGAAATGAGTTCTTTCACAAGCCAAAATGGCAGTTTATGCCCAGAAGCAAAGAACTGATAAACCTCATAATACTTCAGCCTCACAAGTTAACTGCAGGTATTTTTCCTATTCAAGTGCTTAATCCTACCCTGACTCTCAAACTGTTTGCCTCCATGTCCCACAGCAACAAATTCCACAAGTTGATTAGATGCCACTTTAAAGTTTACTGCCTTTCAAGTGCTTTAAGCACGTCTTCGTTTTACCAGGTTGATCCAGCATGAAGAGATCCATGGAAGCATCTACTTAATTACAACCCAGTCAGCTCTCAGCCTAGTAGAATCGAGAGCTGGCCAGGTAACCAAGAGCTCCTAATGGCAAGGCTGTTCTTAAACTAAGGACGTAAGGGTTGAGGTTCCAACCATCTTACATAGGTGTGAGAATTGACAAGGAATGCGTGGCCGGGTTGCCTGAAGTGGCCTACCCTTCTTAGCGGAGAAATGTGATATATTGGAAGAATCCTCATTCTAATTAATACCTGAAATGCAGAAGTTTATTATCTCTATCAAAAGCAAGTTAGGATACTATCATAAGTGTATTTTTCTTTCAGAGGCAAATAGCTCCCACAATGCCCAGTGTAGCTGGACCTTGTGTCTATGAAGGAGCATTGTAATGGTGGATAGACAAAACTTAGAATCAGTATGTCAAGTTCTTCAGTATAACAGCTTCCGCTCCTTCTTTGCTCAGGTCAGGATATTCACCTTGTGTGAGTCTCCAGAAAAATACAAAGATCCAATAGCACGCTTTTTACCACACATTTTAATGTCAAAAATACCAGTTCCATAAAGCCAGAGTTCTTAATGGGAATATGTTAATTTAGAATAACCTTGTGTCACAAAATCACTTCTAAATTTTGAACAGTTTTCTGCAAAGTTTAGTTTCAGTAATTTGACACTCACCTGGAATATATGTCAAAACCTGTTTCATCAAAAAAAAAACCAAACCAAAAACCCTTTATTTAAATAAGTGTGTCTGCTCTGAGATGACAGAAAGAGTAAGCTACATATCTTCCAACAGACTCACAGCCAGTAATCGTCCAAAATAGACTATAAGTATCTAAGTCTCAGTAAAGTACAACAAAGAACTCCAGCCACTGTATAGTCAGGACTTGGGGGAGCCTGAAAGAGATTAAAATTACTTCGTTTTAAAGCTTGGTAGAACTTCTTTATCTCTTTGTGCAAAAAAATTAACATGGAAATCGTCTTACTGTGTGTCAGAGATTAGACTGCCTTGGGAAGGAGGAAAACCAAGGACCACTGTTGTGAGACAGGAGAGAGACACGCAAGAGGCTGGCCAAATAACTTCAGAGTAGATGATAGTCTACTGACTGGGGCTGTTAGCTGGGATATAAAAGGATGGATTTAAACATCTGCTAAGTAATTTTCTGCCAATTCACCCAAGTGCCCTATGAAGGCAGCTGTTCCAAGGTATCTTTGTACACATCTGAATATATTTGACAAGGTCTTTTAGTTTTGCTTGGCCTTGCCACTATACAAGGAAAGAACCTGTCTTGAATCTCAAATACTTTCCTGGGATGAAGCACTCATCTTTCTGCTCTTGAAAGCTATGTACTTTAAAAGCTCAAGCTTCTGAGTATTTTGAGCACACAAGGAACAGGCTTTGTTAGTTGTGTAGAGGATTCTGCAATGCAAATGGGCACTGAAGTAATAAAATCATCATCAGAGCAATGCTAGCTATTCAACAATGAGCTGCCATTTTTTGCCAGAGAAACACTCTGTTGAATGAAATGCATTTAGAAAAATATGAGTACAGAGGGAAAATATGAGTAATCAACCTAAAGCAATGAGCCACGGAAGCTTGCTTTATGAAATGTCTTCCGGACTGTCTCAAAGCATTAGACTTGCTGACAGAGATAGCAGAGTGGTTTTCTGTTTTTTCTTATTGAGGTTGTTCAAATTTTAGATTCATCACCCAAAAACTATACCATCTTGGTCTGCCTGTCATGTTAAATTTTTAAGTGGAGAAGATTGAAAGAATGTCATGAGAGAACCTGAAATAACTTCATTCCAACCAACATGCTCATGGTTATGCTTTTTTTTTTTTTCCAAGTGTTGTTTGTGTGAAGACAGAGCATCAAATCCTACCCCTGGCACTATGTAATACAGGCAAAGAAACTCTCATATGAGGAGAAAAATTGCGTTTCAGGAACTTAAGCTGAGTTCTCCAGAACGAACTCCAACCTTGAAGTGTCTTGTTTTATTAAATCCATAATCTCAAAATATAACATAGCCTAACTGACTTATGATGAACCAAAAATTGAGTTTGCACATAAGCAGCTTTCTTTATGGCATGCCATACTCTGTGTGGAGAGTTGCAAAGTAATCTGTTGGTAGTGTGGGCTAGTATAAAATTAATACTTTCTCCACCAGAAGCAAGAAGACAGCACAGAAGGAACTGTGCCTCTTTAAAGTATGCAATTTTTTCCCTCAGGTGCTCCTGGAGTTGCACGACTTTGGTTTTGCTTAGGTTGGGAAAATATACTGGGATCACACAGAAACACACTGTAGGGCTCATTAGTCTGCTCAGTGATTTTAATAACCTGCAAATATTTGATCAGGAAAAAAAAATATCTCCTTACAAATGAAATTAAGGAGATATACAAGCAAGTCTGGTCATATAGACATTCCATGTATCAGCATACAGATGTGATTTTAGTCATCTGCATGGAATAAGTAAGCATATTGGCATATTCTCTATCCTGTACAAATAAGCAATGCCTTCAATATCCACAACCAAGAGGCCAAGAGACATGGAAGCTTGAATCCATTGCATTTATTTTTTGTGTTTCAAGGGTATAGGATGAATTTTGAATTTAACAAAGTACAATTTCAAGTAAAACATGGAGGCAAAGAGAACTTACAAGTGGATATGAACTCCCACCTGGGCCTGGAGCTTTCTTGATTATGCCGTCAACAGACTGGGAAGGTAGAATAAAACAAGCAAGACCTAATCCTCTTACCCTTTGTATCTTAATTGGCTGTGAAAACACAGACTGCAAAACACTCATCAAATAATAAAAACACTGACTCAGAGCAAAACTTCTTTTTTCCTTTTAATTTTTTTTTTTTCCAACCTTGTTCAAGCATTCTGAGCGAATTTAGGTGTCAACCTACCTTGTAGAAATGCTGTCAACTTTATGACATTGTTTCCATTATAGTGTGCACTTTTCCATTTTGGCGACTCTCCTTAATAAGAAGTGCCATCAGAATTAAAACACTTGAGGGTAGGATTATGTCTAAGTATATCCATTATGTTTGCTCAAGGAAAATAAACTGCTGTTGTCACTTGATAGGTACTTAATCTGTTACAACAGGATTTTATTTTTTTTTCTGTAATTCTGCTTTACTGACTGATGCATATTCTCCTATGACACTTTCCTGGAGAATCTTTCCTCTGGCCATATGTAATGGTCATCAGCAAAGAAAATAACATTCCAGGCATGATGCCGGCACATATGAATCCTTACCAAGTCATTGTGTCTGTTCCGTAGTGCCATCATATCTCAAGAACATGCTTTACTTCCTCTGAAGTAACCCAGATGCTAATTCAGATAGCTCTGAGGGCAGATGAGAAGTCAGACTATCAAAATGAAGTGAAACAAGAAGACATTCATGTGACCAAATCTTTTTGCCTAAACACTCTTGGTAGAGAGCACGCAAAAAGTCAAGCAATTCTAGATGTGATCTTTCTCCTGCACTTGGATTGCATTTGAATAAAAGCTTCTAGTGTGACCTTTCCTGGAGAAAGGTTGTTGATAATAGACACGTTTGACAGTTCCCAGAGAGGGATGATAGTTAGAAGCATGGACCAAAGGACAGAAGCAGGGCTAGATGGAGATCACTGTTCAATTCTTTTGTTGCTTTTATCTCACTCTCCAAACCCCTTCATTAGAGTCACCTTTGTGCTTATCAGTGATGTGGGACGTTTGCTGATATCCCAATAGTCCACTGAAAGCACTCCAGTTCTTGTTCCTATACTGAGTGGAGCCCAGCCCAAAACTGAGTTATGCCGGATGAAGTATTGTCTCCAAGTGTCTCTGAATGAATTTAGGCATCTGAGAGCAGGGTATTATTCCAATATTCTCATTAAACTCACGTATATTTAGTGCCACATGGTCAGCCTCAGGCATCCAAGAACTATGAGTAAGCACTCTGCTGACACACAAAATGGCAAGATTTAGTTTCTTTGAAAACAGAAAATGTTAACAGCGGGTTTTGTCCATGTTCAGTTTTTAACTCCCACTAGCTCGCTTATGACATTTAGTTTTGCCAACTCCTGCAAATTTGTATAAAATGATCTTTGGCCCCAGGATCCCCACAAGAATTAATTATGCACTCCTTCAGCCCTGTGACAATCCTTCAGTGCTCAAAGAAATCTGCCCTTTGTGTCCATGACCATCTGCTACTTCTGCATCTGCAACAGATCTTCACCTGCTGACCAAACCTGGGAATGGTAGTTTCCAGAAGATTTCTTTACATCTCATTCAACGCCAAGGCAGAAATAATTACTTGAGAGGTATTTTGTCCTGTTTATTTCTTGGAATGGCAATTAAAGGAGGATGGTGAGGAAGGAAGAGAGAACCAGAGTGTAAACTGATTTTTTTTTTTTTTTTTTTTTTTTTGGTATAGTGATGGATCCAGCTCAGCTGTCCTAAAATAGTGAGTGATTTCTGTTCCACTCTTAGCCCAGGAGAATAACATCTGATGTTGTCTCTCCTTTAGATTCTCCGGTAGCCTGAACCAAATGAACAGAGGATGGGATGGCTTAGCCTCCTGCAGAAACCCTCACTGACTGCTCTTCCCCACAAGGCAGCCAGTCAGGAGCGTCCTGTGAAAAAGCCAGCTGTAGACTGCAGCTTGGCACAGCTAACTGACTGCTAGCAGCAGGGGTCAAAAACATATGATTAAGGTGAGAGGTTCACCAGCTGGCACTGCTGCTAGAATGAGCTCAGAGACCAGGGTGCTTCCAGATGGAAGTAGTTGCTAATTCTATTAATAAATCCTGTGCTTTCTGTCCAACCCTCCAGCTCCATTCTACTCCCTGAATATCCATCTAGAATAAGAAGTAGATTCGGGCTTCTTTGCTCGACTCCAGTGATAGAAAGTGAAAAGAGCCAACCCTAGAGAGTATTCTTGGCCTAAGGAATTTTCCTGAATGGCTAAGGGAGGGCATCATGACCCGAGGCTCTCCCAGCTGTGGCATGACAGTCATGGGTGAGGAAGAGGCAAATGCCTTGGGCTGAGGCAAATTAATTTAGTCTTGTGGCTGTTCCAGTTCACCCTGACCCAAGCGGTGATCTGGCCTAGCTGGGACTATCAGTGCGTGGCATAAAGCCAGCTGTGCCATCCCCTTCCGCAGGGCTCTAACGTTGGAATTCAGATTTTAGTTGTCTGAGTTGCTGTGCTCCAGCATCGCTAGGGCGGACACCGGACATCTTTTTTAGATATTACATTTTACATGTATGTTTTAAATAAATAGCTTGTATTTTAGGAGCACTTAGCCGTAAGTATATAAACTGCTCTGAGGTTTACCCCATTGGAATTAGAATGAACCTAATTCATAATTCAGACATCAGGCTAGAAACAGCTCAGCTTCGCTCCATGGACCTATAGCTTGATGTCTGCACTGCCCACGAGACACCCTCTAATCCCAATAGCTGTAACCTAACCTCAGAGTGGTTTCTAAACTTACTAAATAAATATACTTTTAAAAGAGGAATGCACCATATTTATTAGGGTTTTTCCTCCGTTCAGGCAGACTATCATTTTAGAGCTCTTCCTATGAGAGAGGCTGTGGAGAGACAGAACTATATTCAAGAAAAATTCCAGAACATACTTTTTTAAAAAAAAAAAAAAAAAGGAAAGAAAAAAAGGAAAAATCCAGCCTATTCTGTTTGACTGAATACAGACAGCATCTGAAGATACAAATTCTTAAGCAATAGAGGACTACCTCCCATAAGCACTCACCCATGCAAAAACTTTTCTTGCATGGATAGCGGTACTCAATTCACTATGACTGCCCACTTCTCAAGGTTACCAAAGAATGGGCCTAAGCTATCTACTCTTGTGTGCATTCTTCAATCAGCATTTTTTTTGCATGTTCACACATGGTACTCAGGTAAATGATAAAATATCTTCCCAGTTAAACCGGAGTGTCCACATTTGTTTTTTCATTAAGGCGTGCATTCAACCTTCACTCCCACTTTGTATCTAAATCTTATTCATTACCAAGAATTATTTTATAAGCATCAATGTGTGAAGACAGAAAAGCTGAATTTTCAAAACAGTGTTTTTTGCAAGAGGAAGGAATACATTAATAGTGTGAAAGTCTGGCTGTCTTATCAGATCATGGCTTTCAGATTTGATCTTCATTGACAATTTTTCAACTTCACTCAACACTTTGTATACTGGAAAAGGGCTGTGCGGCAGGGATTTTTCTGAATGCCTTAATACCACAAACTGTATCTGGTCAGTCTGTCTGCTCTCCATGTGTGCCTAGCTTTACAGCAAATAAATGCCAGAAATAGCATTCCTACAGGATTTCCAGTTCAAAAGCCACAAGAATGCTCTTTCTCATGGTATGGCACCGTGCAATAAAATGGTGTCATCTGGAAAATTACAGTCTTGGAAACAAATATTTTTTTCCCTCTTCACTGATTTAAATCATCTAAAAATAGATGGGTTGTCACATAACTTTTATATTTGTCAGGGGAGACCCTCATTTCATCTTGTGACAGTACAAGAAACGTATCCCATAACAAGACAGACAGATCTTCCTAGGGAATCCCCTAGGAATATAGTTTTTCTTTAATCGTGCAAAACTCTCAGAAATAAAACCTGAAAGCAATTCATCAAAGGTTGAAAACCCATTCAAGGTCACTCCAAGCAATGATTTCAGGGAGTATTTACACAGTACAAACTTAGGGGGAGAAGGAAGGAAATATCACAGACTAAAATCTTCAGTTCTTTCTGTTTTCTTGAGTAAGACTCCTTAAAATTGACTCCATATAAAAAGAGACTGTCACATTTGTTGGCTGAGACAAACATCATCTTAAATCTGTCTCCCTCATCAGCACAGCTGAGCCACTCTTGAATTATATTTCTCTCTCGACTTCAAAAAACCAGGAAAACATTGCAGGTGAGAAGTCATGGAAGAATTTAACATAAGAAACCAAGGCTTCTCAATGTTCAACTGATTAAGGAAGAATCCTTCTGGTTTTTAACTAGGATAACAGCTCAAAATTTTTAGGATGGATTATTTATTATTTAAGGAAGATCACCAAACTATCAGATCCACTGGTATGTTCTTCCCTATCCATTATTTCTGACTTCTCTCCTCAAACTTCCCATAAAAACAGCTTCTCATCAGTTTTGCCACCATTTGAAGCCAGCGTAAGCACAGATGTTTTTGAATGGCTTTCAAAACATCACCTGCTCTCCCTATAATCAACCAGTCATGGACCAGCAATAGTTCCAGTCTCCATGTACTTGCTGACTTTTGCAGAAGCTCAAAGAAAAAGCATGATTCCCATTTTCAGAGGGTCTTATTCCCGTATCTTGTTTCTCTTTTTGACCATTTTTGCATGATCAGCAAAAAAGCTTGAACTATGAACTACCTCATTACAGGTCTAGCTCTTTATTTCTATCTGAAAGGATTCATGCTTTCGCTATTAGGAGTTCAAGGGTTGAAGCCACATTGATGGTATGAAGCTGTGCAGGCACAGAAAATCTGGCAGTCTCTTGGATACTACACTTACAATTCTATATAGAATCTATATCTCATCAAGGATCAGAGATTCCTTATAAGCAAAGTAAGGAATAAATTGCAGTGTCTGACTGTGTCTTTGCAGTTTTCAGTGACTCACTTCTGAGAAATGTTGATGATGGAGAAAAGAACAAGTTTATATGTAGAAAGTAGAATATCGATTATTATGACTGGCATGCTAAATTCCAGGTAACGAAAGCACATTGCAACAATTAAAAAGTGTGTACATCAATTAAAGGCTGAATTGTTTTTCTTCTAGTGATGAACCTGTTATGACTTCTTTCTACCCTACCAAACTGATATATGCAAGCAAAACTCCAGTACCTCTTACAAAGGTTTTAGCCTCTCTCTTAAAAAAGGGTGCTGTTTTCATCATTGGCACATAGATAGCAGCTCTGTACTAGTAAGCAAAAATATACACTACAAATTACCCTAAAAACTTTAGAACCAAAAGACATACTAAAAATTAATTTTTCTAACTTGCAAAACCTGCCATTCCCCTGAGCAAAAGTCCTTTTCTGAAAGTACTTCCTTGCCCAGCCCCAATAATTAACATCTTCTGGACTGAAAACACCTCTATTTGGCACACAGAGAAGAGAGATTTGCATGCAAGCTTTCTTTCACGTACTTTTGTTCAACAGCTGTTTACAAGATCAGCCAGGACAGGCACATGACAAGCTTTCACATGAAATACACATGTGAGCCATAAGCCTGTTAGAAATTCCCACAACCACAATGTTTCACTTGTCATATTACTTGGCTTCATTCCTACACCAATGGAGCATCAGCTTCAGAGCCTCACCAGGAAAAACAGGCATCTTACATTTTGGTTTGAGGCATTTGGTCACTCACATTAACAGCAATATTGTACCCATGTTTTAACCATATATCATTATTTTTCTTCATCTTTACTTACGCTTTCTGAAAGGTTATCTGGCACTTATGAGCAGCGGACATATCCTTCTCTTAGAGGTGACAGCCAAACGATGGTTGGTGACAGTCCCAACGCAGCAAAAATTTCCCAAAAATCTGTATGGAAAGAAGGTTCTGATGACCAGATTTAAAAAAAAAAATTAAGCACCCAAATAAGCAAGCAGACACCTACCAGGATTTTTAAATTACTAGATTTTAATAATCTAAAAGCTTTTAAAAGTCCAGTCCCCTCTAAGTCATGGAAGATAATGTTAAATAAGCCTAAGGGCTTGGTTTTTTTTTTTTGTTAATAGTCTTTCTGTTTGACTGTGTTCCTTCTCTTCAGACCATCTGTAATTGTGCCTTGGGCATGTCCACTCATCTGGGAAAGACTGAGGTCAACGAAGCAAGGAGCAAAAACTGCATTGCTAAAAGCTTGTGAAGGTCAAAGCACCTTCACCACAGCTTCCCACCCTCCCAAGCCAAAACTCAAGACTATTCATGCAAGAGGACAACACTATTTGCAAAAGCAGTAGACTTAACTTCTTGGCCTTTCAAAGCAGCAAAGCTTTGAAGTAGAGGGCTAGGAATGACAGGGAGAAAAAGAAGAGACATTGGGCTGTTCCCTGCTCCTTGACCTACAGCACAGAGCCCAGCCCCATCCAAAGAGTTGCAACAATTTATAGAGTATCGTTGTCAGATCCCACCTCATTCCTGCAAGATCACCTCTTCCCCTTCCGCCTTTCAGTCACTGTGACACAAGGGCTCATCATCTGCACGAGGCTGAAGTAGCAGCAGGACTGGTAACTAACTGAGGGGAGGATGAAGCTCCAACCAGACAGACAACATAAGCATCTCCTAGAGGGCAAAACGGGAGAAATCGTGAGAAAGGAAAGAAGCAGTCTGCCACTCTGAGCTATTTTCATCATCAGAAGGAAATATCAGGTTGCATAAATCAGCACCAAAGAAGCAGTGTGTCCAGATGGACCTCAAAGTGGATGGAGTGTCTCTGGGGGGGGCCCTTCCAAGAGGATCGAGAGTTGGATTCAGTTGGGATTTTTCTGATCAGAGCATGGAAGTATCCCAAATGTAGATGCTACATAGTGCCAGTCACAGAACAATATTGTGCTAGCTGGAATTTCTGAGCATTTGTGAGGGCAGCCACACAAGCAGCATTTCTCCCAGTTGCAAACGGCTCCCTGATAGCAAACACTAGCCTGAGGGCTTCCTACTGTGAAAAAAGGAACATAAGGTTTATATCAGCATCAGGAAGGGAGCTGCCATTGTCCATATAAGTGTTCAAGCATTAAATGGTTAGACTGAGCTTGTATCTTTATTTTTATTCCAGGTCCGCCATAATCTGTACAAGCCTCGCAGCACTGAATTACCACTTCATTTCCTAATATGGGTTACTTTAACCACCTTGACATGCTGTGACAGCACTGAGCATGCTCAAGCAGTTACTATTGCTTGGAAAAAAACACATCTAAAGCGTATTTTAATTATGGGAGGGGTTGCTTCTGCTTCACAAAAAAAGCTGTAGTCGGAGTTGTAGATTCTATACGAACTGAGTGTTCATATCAGAAGTATTGCGACTTCAGAAAACGCTGAACCCTGTTTATTTGAAAGCAGGCCCAGTCTACTCATGAAAGTCAGTAACTACCTTATCATATGTCTCTACTGGGCTGACAGAATTTTGTCTTCATGCAGGTATTGTTGTTCAATAACTTAGTGCTTGCTACTGAATTTAAGATTAAGTATCTATTCAGCTCGTGTCCACACACATCCTGCCAATGTGGAAAACTGTGTGCTCTAGAAAAAAGCAGAAGGAAAGAGCATTAAGCAGCAGGAAGAATCCTGTACCAAAATAAATGTTTTGATCATTAGATTGTATTTTTGCCCACGTTACTGAAAAATGCAAAGAGCAAAATGCAGCTTGTTACAACGTTTTTAAGCTCTCTGCATAGTTAGATCCCCTTGAAGAGAGGCATGGTAGTGAAGAAATGGCTGGAATTCCCCGAGCATTTTCAGAAACCTAGAAATATGTTTAATCAGTGGTGGAGTTGTCTGTCTAAAGAATCCGAATTTATCAGAAATGTTAATCAACAGTTTATGGTTTTGTAAATTTTAACTAATAATAACTGTTCCTAGGGACAGAGCAGAGTCCACTTCAGATTTCAGTGATGACAGTGGAGGACTTTATATCATTTGGAGAGAACACGACTAGGCTCTAAGGGCCACATTCAGATGGTCTACAACCCACTTAAGTACCTATGCTTACTCAGGGAGAAAGCCAAGCGCCTCTGAAGGCCTCTGAAGTATGGTTCGGAGCACTGAAGTCAGCCAAAGATGGAGATGTTGAAAAACAGCTGATAGGAAAAACAAGGCACAGGCACTCCTGGAATTCAGGCAGCCTGCTTAGGGCCTTAGCGCGTAGGCACCTTGCCATTCAGTGTGCGCACGTGTTTCTGCAGACCATCAGTGACCGACAGCAGTATCTTTTAAATTGTCTTATATTCAGCGTCAGGGACCTCTAGTCTGGAGCTGTAGTACCGGAGCTGTAGCCTGGCTCTTCCAGGTGCCTGCGTTGTCAGTTGCTTCCTCACGGTTATAGAGAAGTTAATCATTTTCATAACTTAAAAACGAGAGAAGAGGGCACTCCCACACTCAGTGCAGTATCACTGACCACTTGAATGCTTTCTGAATACTTGCAACAGGCAGTTTTAAAATCAAGAGTTCTTACAATTGTTTTTCATACATACTTGGATCCCTTCTTCTGTATATCTAATAAAGATCTTCTGGACTAAAAAACTGGGAACAAAGACAGACCAGGGAGGTTTTTAAAAGAAGAAAGCATAAAATGTAAACAAAATTTACATCACTGGAAAAAGAAAGAATTCTCTTAAGAACAGGAATGGAGACTTTCATTGTTGGTCTCAGAAAGGAATTGGCTAACCTTCAAGAAGCAAAAGAGACTCCTAATCTGGTAAAGCAACTCCTCATCCCCAACAAAATGCCCCCCTGAATTCAGCGGAATTTTCCAAAGGAAGAAGCAGAGGAAGAAAAAGTTTGCCAGAGGTTACACAGGGAATTTGCAGCACAGCCAGGAACGGAGTTAGCTGCTTGCTAAGGAGTTACATGCAGGTCCTATCGATTAGACCACAGCAATCTCCATATTCAGTTAGACCAAGAGTAAAAAGAAGTCAAAACATCCATCTCCTCACTTTCCTAAAGGTGCTGAGATTTCTAGATGAAAAGTAAAACGTGTGCTCACAACGCTACTTGCCGTCATTTTCAAAGATGAAGCCGTGCAGGTTTCTGCCCCAGTGAAGGATTAAATACACAGTACAGCATTGTTTTGGATGCATTGTATACTACTGAGGTTTATGCATACCTTTTTGCTGCATTAGGTAGACCTCCTGTCTTCTGCTTGAGCTGCCACAGATCTGTAATGGAAACCAGAAGCCATAATCTGACAGCCTAAGGCCCGCCTTAACCTAATGATCCCCATTGGCTTGTGCCACTAAATGTTTAGAGCCAGCCAATAGTAAATACTAGGGAGAGGGATTTAGGTGGAATTTAAGGCTGTGTGAGTACAGTCTCAAGCGATGATCTGAAAGAAAAAGTTAAAAAGTATATTTCCTGCTGCGGTGAAGATAGCTATTGAGTCCTGAACCCATGCCATCACTTTGAAACAAAGCTAAGTCAGTGACAGCAATAAAAAAGGGGTTAAAAATTGCTAAGCTCTTCCAAACCTGTATGTAACTTTAAACCAAATATTAACAGAAAAAAAAATCCCTGGCATTCAAGTTGGCGCTTAACTGTAGTTAATGAGGAGTTCAGATTTCCATTCTAACCCTCTTTTTCTGTTGCTTGTAATTTTCTGAAATAAACTCCATTTGGGGCTGAAATTTTCCATGCTTGAGATTTTTTTTGGAAAGTTTATGCAAAATCAGTTAAACAGTTTATTTATGTTAGCACTGAAAACAAAAAAAGCCACACAAAAAAATTTCCATATATGTTCTGATCAAATATTTTCTGCTCAATGAACTCAAAATCAGCCACAGTAAAGAATTTTAAAATTTTTCTTGCATGTATCATTGATCGTGGAATGGTTGGGAAAAGCCACAACAAGCAAACACAAAACCCTTGAGCCAAAGGCGGACATAAATAAATTCAGTGTTATAAATCTTTTAAACTTCATTCTTTGGGATGTGACTTAAGTGCTTTCTGTCTTTCAACATGTAGTGGGAAGATTTATAAATACTTAGAGGGGTATCATCACCATTAGCCTAACAATGTTCATTGGATATGTTCACACGGCTCTGAAAGGAAGTTTTAAAAGTGTCTTTTAGCATAATGTCACATCCTGCCTTTATGGGTGTATCATGGACTGCATATTTTTTTCAACCAATTGAGTTAAATTTATCTGAGAGTGTGCCAAACAGCCTTGTGGACATAGGCAAACTGAATTCCACTTGTAGGGGCTGTGCTTTGGCTGCACCAGTCTGCGGTCCTTTAAGTCCATAAATCTAGTTTTAATATTCTTAAAGCCACTGATTTCAATGCGAAAATATAAGGTCCAGTAGATGAGGTTTTCTGAAGCCCTACTCCCAGAAGCAGCAAATCTTCCCATGTGTCAATAATTCATCCTTGAGGACAGCATACAAAGTCAGTGTATACACAATTCAGTGTGGTACTTTTTGAAGAAGGAAGTAAGTTTTTCGGTCTAAATCATCAAAATATCTAAACACATGCATAACTATATATATATTTATATGCATGATACATATATATATATATATATGACATATATGTGTTAACTGGCTAAACATACTTCATTGAAAGTAGTTGTTTCCTTGCCGACATGAGGTCAAGAAAAAGATGCCAAAATATTGTCCAGCAGAGATTTTGATATTGCAAAACACAAGACACTAGCTATGCAAAACACTTCGAATATGTGTGACATTTCTTCATGCAGACAACCAACCAAAGCAAGATAAATCAATTTCCCCGCTGGCAATGTGTAATATCCTTTGTTCCATTCACCACTAAAAATTTTGTTATTAATGGCTGGGTATGCTCAGCATGCTTATGAAGAATGCATTTCAATTCCTCTGATGAACGATCTATACATAGACTAAATAGCTTATTTCCGCTGAGAAATCTTGCTAGATGGTAACAACAAAAAAAAAAAAGAAAAGAAAAAGAGGGGGGGGCGGGGAAAAAAGGTATCATTACTTGCAACCAGCAACTCCAGCAGTTAGGAAGAGTTCACCTCCTTTGTATTGTACTTTCTTACTGCAGGCGTTTCATTTCTGGGAGAGAAAAATCACAGACGTTATTCTCATGAATGAAAATTTTGTACTTCTTTGTAGACTAACTAGTCTGTATGAAGCTTCTCTTTCTCTCATATGCACCATGATTAAAGCCCCATTCTACCAGTGGGAATATTGAACAGAAATGTCACACTGGGTGCAATTCACGAATGAAGTTACTGGGTCACAGTTACACAGAGCACACCAGTGGCAGTATTTCTGCTGTGTAAACTCACAACCTTGGCACTAGTTCAGCTAAACACTAAAGCATGCATGAAGCATAAGCACAGGCATTTTTGCTCAATTTTTCTGCTCATGCTGATATTCTGTTGTTTTTACTAGAAGTCTTTAATTACAGTATGTCTCTGAGCAGTTTGGAAGAAGAGAAAGCAATGGGGAATGGTGCTGCCTTTGGGTAACCTGCTTTCACAGTACTAGTAAGTAAATGACATTTGGCAAGATCTGATGTGAGGGAAATGTATTAACTCAAAACACAAAAAGCTCCTGTAAAAAAAAATCCATATCAACATATTTTGCTGCCTTCAGAGAAAAAAAGGAAAAAAACAGGCAGACTGTCTGAACCACAGACTCCCCTCAGTCTCTGAAGCCCACAGACACACACTTTGTACAAATATATGATCTTATATACAGACACACAGATATTCCTCCCCTTCCCCTACTACATTGCTGCCATACTTACTCACAAAGGCGGTATGTAGGCTGTACATAGTAAATACAGACACTATAACGTATCTTGGCACACCCAGCAGTGAGTGTTGGCACAGACACACATGAGGATGTGCACATTACTCCTGAAGCCAAGAAGTGAATAACACATTAAGAGGAAGAAAAAACCCACCATATTCTCTTTACATTAATACTACTTGACACTTCCAATGGGACCTCAAATCCAAGAAACTAAAGCCTTCTCCAAACACAACGAACACTTCAAGTCACTCATGTTTTCTTGATAAGTACCATTAGCTCCATTGTACAGACAGGAAAGCTGAGGAGCGTGGAAGTCAGAGTAACTGGATTCCCTGTCAGTACAGACAAGTCAATGGCAGGGCGGGAAACAAAAGATGAGACCCTAATTCTTCTTTCCATCTCACCCCTCCCAGGCAGTCGCATGTGACTAGCTGAATGCACATCTGAAGCAGTGTAATGCACAATGGTTACCTTCTGTGTCACAGGGCATACCCAAACAGGTGGTAAACGGGCAGCAGCAAGAGGAGTGAGTAGGAGGACATAGGAATTTTGCCAATGAATTGGCCAGTCCTGGATCCACAAACTTTCCTTTATTCTGCAATTCCTCCCACTCCATATCAGCTTCTAGCACAGGCTGAGTTGGAAGAGGAAACATCTCTTAGAGGAAGCTCAAAGGATCAGGGAGGAATGTATCCTATCTCCAGGGTTCACTTTGCTCAATTCTGCCCATCAAAACCGCACAGCTTCCTGACAACTCACAATAACTCTATGCTGCTCCCTTCCCTCACACTGCGCATCTCACAGTGAACTGGAAGCACCAGCTTCTATTAATCCATTTTTCTTCTCACATGGTAGAAGACGTGGCATTTTTGGTACCTAGGAGAAATATGTATGACTATGAAAAAAACCAGGTATTAGCAACAGCACCAAGACTTTTTAAAAAACAGCATTTCCCAGCAACAAAATACAAACAATTTTCTTTCTCTATCAGTTCTATTCTGTATCACAACTTACAGATTGTAAAAAACAGTAATACATCTAAATGTGTGTTTAGAATTCTTTATTGACCCACTTCAGTTGATATCAGCAACTCCTTCTTTACTTCACCTCCTTTCTTGCCAAAGATTCTCCGCATTGCAGCATGAATCAGGGGAGGAAGAGGTAAAACTGCCAGCTCAGCATTTACAGCAATGGCAGAAACAGTGTGCTGGTAGCAAAGATGATATTAGAAAATCAGGAGTTCATGTGGAGGAGGGTTAGTATTTTTCATGGTGGACAATTGCCTTTTGTTTCTTGTACCATACTGAAAAGTAATGAATTTCATTAGAAAGTACTTATTTATGAGAAGTTATTCTGCTTTCAGAAGAGGAAAGCTTTTTTTTTTTTCTCCTCCCATCCTTTTTAGGGATATATTTCTATTCATGTACCAGTGAGATGGATGTACATCTAGTGGTGGCTGTGGTGGGGTGTTAGAAAAATGTAGTGCCTGTACACCTTGTGATCTGTAAATTACTTAATTCTGGAGATGAGGAATGGCTCCCTAACTCTGAGCATGTAAATGGTCCAGCATGGAGCAGGTGATCATGCTGGGCCACCATGCTACAACGTAATTCTGTTTTTTACTGTGGTGGTTCCACGGACATTAAGGTTGGTCCCCACTCCTGGCATAGTACGTAGCCTACTCAAAAGGATTACATGTCTGTCTGGGTGTGAGACAAACCATAGACTGGGTGCTGAGGCACAAGTCCACTTAAACAAAAATAAATTTGCTGCTGAAGTCACTTTATATTGGTGGATTTCTACAGTACTTAAAAACTAAAGCTGAGTAAACCAGCTATCATCTAAAGCGCCAAACCTGATAAATAATCAGGAAGTGGATGACAAACTTCAGGAGTGATTAGGTTATTAAAGTTAACATGGTTGTTCACGAGATGTAAAGTTAAGCACATGCCTAGGTGTCCGCAGGACCAGGACTAAGCTGCTGCATTTTGATCAGAGTTGACAGGTCAGTATGGGCCACAGCACAGTTACTGAGATCCAAGAACAATAAAGCGATCTCCTCCTATTTGGAGATCCTTGCTGAAGGCAGTGTTCCGACACCATCAGATGCCGATTTAGCCCAGAAGAATGCTGACACTGGGATGAAACCCACACACAAGAACGTCTGCTAAGTTGATCTTGTTCTTAATTGGTTCAGGGATGGAAACCTATACCGTCACAGAGAGCCCCGATGTCCCTTGGTGGAACAGGCAGTTAATTCCACATTACAAGAGGTCTGGTTGGAGACTTGAGGTCAAAAGGGCTCATAAAAGGATTTTGTCTCATAAATGCTGAATGTTTAAGTAATGATTAAGTCATGTTTACCCGTTAATTGTGCAGTAAATAAAGCTGTGGCTTTAACCTTCCAGTCAGAGTATGGCGGTGTGTTAATTAGGACGGAGAGACTGGCCTTCTGCCAAAGTTACACTGTATGGGAGGTTGAGAGGTACAATTTGGTTATCAGTTATGTTGACATATGCTGAGCGTTATGTGGTCACACTGCATACCCAACAGATCTAGCGCTAGCTCTCCCGGTTATGAAAGGGCTGCTGTTTGAAATACTTGGCTCTCATTCAAAGTCTCTGAGCCTGAAGATCAAGAGTTGGTTGGGGTTTTTTTCTTCTCGTTTCTATTAGTTTTTATAGATCCACTTTCCCACTTAGAGGGTGGTTGCAGAGGGAGAAACAGACTGACTCATATAACAACAGTGCATGAGGCAGAGTTGTGGGGAGAGGGAAAGAAAGGGTGTAAAGTTTCGACTTGCAGCTCTGTATCTATTTACTCTTTTCCCACTATTTCTAACCTCAGCCATTTAACAATACTTGGAGCTTAGTCCTAAGATAGGACTTGAAACTTTCCCACGGGTTGAACCTCCTTGGATTCAGAAATCTGCATATGAACCATTACTAAACATTTACCAAAGCTGCCTACTTTCAAGCTCCCGAGATGTTCCTAAGGCATTAAATGGAGATACAGGATAAAGAGATGGAAGGGACAGACAATTAGGAAGTGTGAGGAGGAGAAAGGTGAGGAAAAAAGTTGGTTGTCCACGGAAATACTCTTGCAAAATGCTCCCTCAATAGAAAACAGAAATCTAAAGATTCTCATATGCCTGCCATTTGCAGAGTAACAAATGGGATTCTATCCAGATGATCCTCAAGCAACACAAAAATGTGGAGGTAACTTGCTCCAGTATGAAAGCCATCATGTTACTTATAATGAGTTTCCACCCAAGCTGATTCTCCCGAAACCTATAAAATTCACACAAAAATGCTCACTATGCCATTCAGATGAGAACATCCACATTAGGTATGTGGTAATATCAGCAACGCCAGAACAACATAGGCGTATTTCCAACTTCACCTGGAAATCAACCAAAGAGAGTTTAATCACCTTGCCTGGTCAAACAGCAGGTTATTGGTATAGATTAAATTAGAATAGAAAATTCTCCGGTCCTCATGTTTGTCCTTAATCCATTCTGTTCTGTTGGCTCAGCAACTGCAAACTGGATGCAAGGCTTTTATGTTCCTCTCTTTTTAATCAGCCACAACAGGGGCATTTTGGTCTCTTTCAAAATAAAGCTTAAAATCAAGGACAATCTCTCTTGATATTGTTTGTCTGTCAAGGATATAATTTTTGGAAGACAAATTCCATGGACTATTTTGACAGTGCAAATTACTGTAGGATCCATGCAAAGAATGAAAATCAATTTCTCATTCCCCAAGGCTGTCTCCATACATGGGCATATTAAATTAAAAGGCTTGAAGCAAAAGGTCCCTTTTACTTCATCTTGGTACAACTCTTATTACTTGAAAGAGATATTTTGAAATACCTCATGCTTACATGCAGTTATGCATGAGGGCTGCAGACACAACTTTAATTGGTCCCCAGGACCTTGCTTTGAAGTGATGACTCACAAAGAATATTTTGTCGAGCCAACTGTGCCATAAAAATAGTAAGTGTGGCTTAAAACAGTAAAGGTTTTATTATCCTGTTCACTTCCTGTCATGAAGCGTTGCATTAAATTGTACTTTTAAGGGATTAATGACCTCTTTGCTTCATACCGTGCTGCATTTGTGGTTATAAAAGCTATTAAAAGCCATGTTATCAACACCAGTGTTAATGAAGATATTGGAAAATCAGTGAAGCACATATATATTCTAATCCACAGTATTAATCCAATTGCCTTTCCCTAGGAGATTTTTTAGTGTTCCCTGGGGACCTTGCAGCATCGTTGCCATTTTGTGGGCACAGTCAGGAAAGTTAAATGCTTGAGAAAGAGAAAACAGGGCAGCAAAATCTAAACCTATGTTATGTAAACCCTCTCACTTATGAAGGACCGTACAGAAGTGTAGAAAATGTCCACATCAACGCAGACAACAAATAGCATGACATGTCATTACCACAGCTGAAAACAAATTCAAAACTATGAGAAACATTCAGGATTTTTGGTTCTGTTATTTTCAACGGACACACTACAAGACTGAAAATTAATCCAATTTATTCAGTAAGAAACTACTCTGCAAAACAGGTGTTGTAAAACCATGGTGAATTATTAATTTTTTTTTGTTTATAAATAGAACTGAGTGGATTGATTTCTCTGCTCTTTGACAAATAGCTTATTCACAGCGCTATGTGGGAAGGCTGAA
This sequence comes from Bucorvus abyssinicus, assembly GCA_009769605.1. NCBI lineage: Eukaryota > Metazoa > Chordata > Aves > Bucerotiformes > Bucorvidae > Bucorvus > Bucorvus abyssinicus. The sequence continues at coordinate 76,136,911 of CM020025.1, forward strand.
ATCATTCATGAAGTTGTGCTGAGTTTCACAAATACTTTTGACTAAAAAAGATTAAAATGTAGGAAAGCTGAAATGTTTTGCACTGATACTAATTGAAACATTTCAAAGTTTTATTTCAAAGCAATCTCTTTCACTTTTAAAAAAGCAGAATTTGATAAAGAGAAGTTAAAAGTAAAACATTTCAGGCAGACCTAAAACTGGATCACATTTTCATTATTGCAACAAAACAAAAATCCCATTATTTGTACAGCTTAACACATACCTTTTTTTTTAGCTATCAAATTGTCAACCTGAACAAAACACACTGCTGTTAATGAAGGTACTGGAAAACCAGTCAAGTACAAATATATTCCAATCCATAGTATTAATCCAATTGCCTCTCCCTAGGAGATTTTTTAGTGTTCCGTGGTGACCTTGCAGCATCGTTGCCGTTTTGTGGGCACGGCAAAACAGCCATAACAGACTGCTTCGTACCGATACACTGATTGCCATATCAGTGAATCTCACACCAAGCTGCCACCCCTCACGGTAATAGGGACACTAGCAAATTAGAACAGTACATTTATATACCAATACACTGATGAGACATCAGTGAAAAACACTCTACATTCAACACTAGCAGAAACTGCACAACAGAGGAAAGAAGGGTCGGGAGGGGGGGAAAAAAAGAGGAAAAAGAAGACAAGAGAAGTAGAAACAAACAAACCCCCCAAAGTCCCGTCTTGTTTTCTTGTACAGGGATATAGGAGGACAGGTCACTCAGTCATTGACACGGTCCATATGTGGTGACTTGATGACTTTTACCTCTACATCCTCAGGTGCATTACTGGGAGAGGGGGTGTCATAAATGGGGGCTCCAAGGCACTGCAATTTTCTTAACCCCACACAGCCACTCAGAGAGAGAAGCTATACAAGAACCCAGCTCAGCCAATTCCCAGTCTGGTCCCTCATCAATGGACCTATTATCTACACAATGCAGTTTTTAACATCTTATATGAAAGACCCATACATATTAAGACGCATGGCACTCAATTTATTTACCTCAGAAAGGTGAAGAGATTCAAAAATCCTGACTACAGAGTAATTTGTGCCAAAGTAAGGAAATAAATGTGAGCTTTTCTTCCTTCTAGGTTATCTTGTTATTTTTACTGACAGCATTCGCAGTTACTGATGGAAGAAAAGTTGAATGGGACTCTGCAAAATATTGAAAAACATTTGAAGACACTGCTCTCACGAGTTGAATTGTAAAGGGTGCCATCTCTAAAACCAAGTGTATGTTTAGTAGATGCCTGCTTATGCATTGCAAATTAGGTGAGTTCTTTCTTTACTTCACCATTTGATAGTAAAAGCACTAGAGTTGCAGAGAAGCTTTTCCTTCGTGTCTGTGTTGAGAAAGCAAGTGGGGGTCAGCATCACTTGTCTTTCTCTTGCAAATGAGCAGGGCAGGAGCGTGTGAGCACCCACTGGCAGAACCCTCTCACCTTTGGGACTCCAAGAGCTGGAAGAAACAGGATTTTCTCTGTCTCCACTTTGGCTGCTATCATCCTTGTATCAAAGCCAGCTATCCCAACATGAGTAAAAGCTGACCTAGAAGACGCAGGGGTCAATGAAAGCCTCTGCTCCTCTGCTATGATTTTTTCTATTGTTCACTCTTTTCTTTTGAGAAGTTTCCATAAGATCTACTACCTCTCAGCATAAGTGACACTACTCTCTCACTAGAGAAGAACAGCAAACGTAGGTACAACCCAAACAATCTTTTTATTTTAACAGAGTGGTTCCATGAGTTGTAAGATCTAGTAGCCAAATTCATTGCAAGTGAACCAGGGAAGGCTTGTGAACTCTTGGCTTTATGTAGGTGTTTGATTTTACTCTACAAGTAATGGGCATAGGCTACTTAAGAATGCCTGCACAGGCTCAAAACTTTGTTTAATATCCCACTAGCACCAGAAAAAAAGAGCTAGGAGCATTTTCAAAACTATTTCCAAGGTTAACATTTCCAGGGTGGTGCAATTTACTATCAGCTGTGTGTGGCTTAAGAACAGGTTGATACCTGAGTGGTATTAGAAGCATATGTACATCAACTGAACTGGTGACTTCCATTTTGTACTTCCCTTTTATTTCTCTGATTCTTCTTCTCTTTTATTCTCTTTTTATTCATCTCTCATTTTATCTTTCTTTTTTTTCCCCCTCCGATTAGCTTGGTAATCAAAGACCATTGCTCATCTATTTCTCCCTTCTTTCTGGACAGATGTTGTGCCCTCTTATTGCATATTTTAGAACACAGAAGAAATCTACAGTTTACTCAGACCAAGAAGTTTGGGTGCAGGTTGTCCATCATGCAATCGTATGCTCAGGAAGCATTGACTGCAGAGAGGAGCAGCCTTCAGTACACACAGCACAGTTAACAGCACATTGAACGCACAGTTAACAGCACATTGAACACACAGATGCCATACCCATTTCCAAAGTTTCCATGTAGACTATCCATCAAGCGATACGAAATGTTACTGATGCAAATGTTGATACAGGTTGACAGTAATTTGCCAGAAGTTTTGGCTTTGTATAATTTATGTTGTCTGTACACAACTCTGCAAACTATTGGAAACAGAAATATATATATACATTATAGGTTTAAAAGAAAGCCAACAGTTTATCAGGGAATGCTCTGCATTAAGGAGCTTTCAGAGACATTAAAGAAAGGATTTTGTCTCAAATTTCTAGAGAGAAGCTAGGCTGGTTTTTTTATAAGTCGTTTTCTATAAATTTTGTATGCTGTATCCATAAAATTCCCAAATGACCATGAACGTCTAAAGCTTTCAAAGAGGTGGGGAGAGAGACAAAAAATATAATGCATATAGAGCATAAACCATAGCACTAAAAAATCCATACCAGATCAGCTTATCTAGTGTCAATGAAACTAAAGCACATCAAGATTTATTATTTGATTAAAAGCACTCGGAGAGCAAATGCTTTTATCTAGTATTACATTTCTCAATTACTCTGACATATTTGATATTTATAAAAATGAAATAATTCTACATACAGGGAGAATAGAGGTAAATATAGGCTAATATAATACCAGCTGTTGATTCTGATTGACAGCTGTGAAGTAAGGCCACATATGGTGGTTGAAGTTTAAAAGGATTTTAAAATTAGAATTAGTGTTTCTGAACCTAGTGCTGAAAAACCCTGACATTGCAGTGCTAGGAGCAGGCTGTGAGAAGGATTTCTATCCTGGTTTCCCACCCAGAAGAATATATTTACTGTTCAAACATTTTGAGGCAGGCACCCATGGAAATCAACGGGAACTCTGCCATCGGTTTTAATGGGAGCAGAATCTGTCCCTATGTGTAAATATGCAGCAGTATTTTTTTTCCTCTGACTGTTAAAAACCACCATCACAACTGGATGGAACCTGATTTTAAACACTCAGACATGGGGCCTCTTTACCACGAGTCTCCAACGATGTCCATCCTTAACACCACACCAGCTGCCAGCTGAAGGCTCTGAAATGCTGATTTTAATCAAAATCTTTCCTTTCAAATCTAGCTTACAGTTTACTCATAGCGCAAAAGTGCTTCTCAGCACTGGAATTTTCAGGATGCGATGCTGAGCCAAATACTGCAGGCACAGCTTGCTCATAAGACAGCAATCTTGTGGCCCACCTTGGAGGCTGTAATAGGGCTACTGTACTCAGCCTCCCACCCTTGGTGAAGCCCACTAATAACATCTGTTTTATAGCATTCACTCCTGCAACCTGCTAGTTCCTTGGCTCTACTGCTGTTGTAGAGAGGATGTGCTTTACTATGCTGCAGGTCTGGTGGAAAGTTGTCAGACTTCAAGCCAAATGTAAAAGCAGCCAGTGCTGAATAAATGACTTGAAGTGCTTTCTCCAGGGACCCCTTCCAGGTCCCAGATAGGCAGATTTGGCCAGTGTTTGTAGACAGTCTTGCTCAGAGGCAAATTAAAAATCAAAATACAGACACCGCTTGAAAAACATCGAAAGCTAGACTCAAACATCCACCGTGTATTAAGACATTCTTATATAAAAATAACCACAAGGTTGCAAATTCATACTTTCCTACTTGGTGAGACCAACTGCAACCAGGAATAAACCTGGAAATGTGTGGGGCAGACTGCAGCACTGCCTTCAGAGAAAGCATAAAACTGAAGGTGGAAAGCTGGAGCGAGAAAAACAAGACACTGTGAACCGGGTAATTGAATCGAGCAGTGGGTGGCACACGGAGTAGGACCCTCACCTGTACCAGCACTGCCCAAGGGAGCTGCCCCACTCAAGTCGATGGAAGCAAAGCAGGACACTCACCAACTAAATACCCAAGCTTTAACTGGGTAGGTCCACGGTATACCCAATATACAAACACAAACTAAGCACGCTCCTCGCCTCATGCACTGGCTCTGCTGTGACTGAAACCTCCGCTGCAGTTTAGGAGTCTGGATACCAGTGCTTGGTACCATGGCAGCAGCAAGACATCCTCCTTCTGCTGTGCAGGGGTGAGAAATGGGTGGCAGACTGGCAGGATCCTGAGATTCGGATCAGGAGCAGGTACAAGGTAGAGCCCTTGCACCGTCCAAACCAATAGGACAAAGTTCTCCAATTGCCATGTGGTTTGACAGGAGAGACCAACGTCTTTTGTTCCAATGGGGAACCATTAGCGAATGCCAAGTCTCTTATTTTAGTATTGGTTCTTTTGTACATCCAGAGCATTAAGAAAGCCTTCGCCCCAGCTGGCAGGCTTGGCTGCATGAATGGCTGTGGCAACACAACCAAGGGACAGGGCACCACAGAATGAGTACAGAAGAGTAGTGAAGTGGGAAAACTGGAGAGGTGAAACACTTCAAGCCAGTTTTGCTGACAGACTTTATCTCAGAGAGTTACAACCTCAGACAAAACCAGCTAGTCATCTTTCAAATCATCAGCCTCTTCACACACCCCTTTTTCTTGCAGTCTCTCTTTAATATTCTCTGACTGGCTTTATAGTGTGGCTATGTAAGTGATTTATTGGCACAACCAAGTGGGTAGTGTCCTGTGGTATAGAAGCAGGAATGTGTGGTGAGGGCCGTAAGCCAGGACTGCCACCAAAATCTTGATTCTGTCAGGCCATAGGCCTGACACAATTCTGGCAGCACCCCTGGTTTCTGTAGACCACACTTTCGAGTACCCAGCCATGCCCCAGCATCACACCCCTTCTTGCACTGGCAGCCCAGCACATTCTAAGTCTGAAATGACTCATGATACCATGAGAATGGTGGCAGTTAGGGATGATGTCCACGCAACCACACAGTAATTACCACAGAAGCATGTTTATAGCTATCACTTTCCACAACACAGAAAGAGTAAGCTCGGCATATATCTCCCATGAACCTCCTGTTCCATCCTTCTGCTCTCCTTCACTAGTCATGCTGCCCTACAGCAGGATCATATATCACAAGTCATCTCTCTTATCCCAAACCCAGTTATCACTGCAAATCTTTAGAGATCTAGGCATTGATAATTCTGCCTCTTCATGTTACTCCTCTTGCTATATGGGACACCCAGAATCACTGTGCAACCTTACAGGGCTCCCCCAAGTGCCGCTTATGACAGTACCACTGTCTTAATGCTGACTGTGGTTTGGGCATAGCTTGGTCATCAGCTTAACATTAGGAATCCATGCCACAATCAAAACAGGATATCGTGCCAGTCAGTGCTCTGTCAGCAACAGCATCTGATTCTTCTTATGCAGCTTATTCTCCATTCGATCCCAGTCATAGTATTTATTTGCAGCTACATCTGGCTAGTACTCTTCCTGCGCCGATGTTCTTGCTGTGTTACGGAAACGCTACAAGAGCCTCTTTAATGAGGCTGCTGCTACCTTCTCAGTGTGCTGGCTTCCACTGTACATCATAGAAGTATTCATCTACGGAGAATCTACTGCCATGATGACACTTGGAATACCTTTCATTTTGTCTGCCCTGTTCTTCAATATTTTGATCTGCTCATTAATCTTTTTTTGGTATGTGTTATGGTCCAAAAGATATAGAAGCAGCAAAACAAAGAAAAGCCTATGCTTCCATTAAAATAAAGTCCATCTGTATATCCATATCTTAACAGAATCTCTCTGAAACAATTTATACCTCAAGGTCAAAATCTTAAATATGTTCTTGCAGGATGTACTGTTTGTGCTCAGATTATCTGAATTTGGGAATAATTTGAACCGTGTTAAAAAAGCTAGTGAGGAAAAAAAATATAATCCCTTAAGCAGTAAGGAGAAGATCAGAATTTGGGGCATGTTTCCAAATTGATATTTAACACAATCTTCAGCCAAATCAAATCCCCCTGTAGGACAATATTTGCCTGCTTTAAAAATGTTTGCTTACACACCAAAAGATAAATTCCACCAAACATCACAGCTTCACTACAGTGTAGTGGTGGCAGGAGATGTTGTTTTTAGCAGCTTATTTTAATTACCATCTTCATGAGAAAACTGTGAAAACATGAGTTAGGAGACGAAAGGAAGACATAGCCTGGAATTAACCACACTCTCCGGCTATTTTAGCACCACAGAGTTTTCTAGGCTAGGCAAGGCCTTTGAGCTGTTTAAGAGCCCAAATTTCTACTTCAAAAAATAATCTCAATCTTCATTCATTAGGCATTGATAGTGCTCTTCATACTCTATCTGAGTGTTTTTGTCAGTGGGCAAGTTAAGAGTAAATTTCTGTAACCATCAGGGAAGGAGATGGAAAGATCTTGCTCAAAATTGCAGCAAGAAAGTGAAGATACTTTTCCTATGCTGCCCAAGCTAACCACACACTGTTACTACACATCGAATAATTAGTTAAAGTGGTGGTATTTTTATCTTTCTTGAAAGTTTTTTCTAAATTTGAAAAAAATAAAGCGAAGTTGCTCAAGCCCTTTAATGCATAAAAGAGCCTGAGAGCCCTGGAAGATGCAAGGAGAATTTCTTGACGTGATCACTCATGGACGAATTGCTTTAAAAGATTACACATGGAAGTCTGTTCTTCAAGGAACCGATAGGACCTCGTGTCAGTTCTGGGATACTTTTATTATTGAAAAGAGCTGCCAATGTTTATTATTCCACATTCAATTTGTTGTCATAAACAGTTCAAAAGAAGGTGATTAACTTCACATTAAAAAGATTCCATCAGCAATCCAGTAAGGGAACAGAGAGCGCCAGGGACACCAGATCCGGGGCTTTGCTCTTGGCCCATTGGGAGTGCTTTCAAATCATGCAGCATCAGACAGAAAAAGTGCTGGAGGCAAAGGCAGAATAAACTTAAAAGTTAAACAGAGTGTGACCATGCCTCTGTGTGTTATTATTGTGTCTTACTGGAGTGCTGTTATCACAAGCCTATAATGACATCATGATAAGACCGCAGGCAAATGCATCATATTTTTGTAAGTGATCTCTAGTCTCTGGAATATTTTGGCTAGAGGGGAAAGCAAAACCGATCTCCCATCTTCCACAGCTAACAAGAACTGACCTCCTCTGAATTTTCTTTGAAGACTGTACAGTCCAGCAATAAACATGCTTCATGCAATACGTATATCTTTAGCTGAGGAAAATCAGAGTCTTACGTTTAAATACAAGAGGTGAAATGGAAGCACAGGACAGGGAGAGCAGACATGCAGTTAAACCCAAGATACAGTCACAACATTGCTAACTCAAGTGCCAAAAATGCCAATAACATATTGCCCTGGGAACATGAGATTTGAGAGGCCGGGTCACATGCTGTTCAGCACATCTGCACCTCCCAACCCTGCTGGTGTGTTTTAATGCAGCTTGGCTCTCTCCTTAAACATGGAATTATTACTGTTACTGCAAGACCCAAGGAAAGAAATTTCCATCACGATCAAGAGCTGCATAAATATACAATTAAAATAAGCCTCCAGTCATTGAAGCTTTTTATTTCATACAAATAATCTTTTAACAGAGTCAAAATCATGTATTTATTCTAGATAACAGATGCACCACTATTGCAAAAGCAGGTTACGCACTTGATACAGCACTTAGTATAGCAACACCTAGCAACATCTTCTTCCCCCAGCCGTGGGGAAATCTACATCTGTGTTGGAATAGGTTAGATAGCTACTTAAATATTTACTAAAGGAAATGTATGATATGATAAATGTTTACAGAATGCATGGTATGCTTCTCAAAAGCAGTATGCTAAAACTGTGGAATAAGTGCATCGGGTTTTTCCTGGGTGTATAAATGGTACTTTTTGAAAAGTTCTTAAACAAAAAAATGTGTTACATTTTTATAACATACGACAAATCAGAGTTTGTGTCAAAACCACACTTGGAATTGTAAGTTTGTGGGGGGCAGAGTACATTCATCATTAAGAAGTGACTAAATTCATCTTACCTAGAGTGTAGATCCGTATAAAATTTGGGAATTTGTAAGTTTTTATATTTCAAATGATAAGATTATTTTAGCTTCTCTCTATTTTTATGTGCTGGAAGTGTTAAGTTTGTAACTAGGCATTCAAAATCAGCTCTAGCGAGAAAATCAGCTCTGTGTGGAAACAGATCTCTTTTAGACTGAAAGTAGCCATAAAGTTGAAGGAGAAGCTTTGCAGAGATACCAGTCTATGAAAGACTTCTGGAGCAAGGGCCTGGATGAATATGTACACAGACTCATTTATACACGTACACAGAGACCAAACGCAATGAAACCACAACCCTCCTAGACTCTCAGCAGGTGGACAGCTGAAGATATCACAGACTCACTCTGACACAAAAGGTACCCTGGTGCCATGGCAAAGCAGAGATGGTTGAAACACATGCAGAAAAGGGAGCTTTCACGCCTAACTTCACTGGGCTGCTTCCACCAAGGCAGGTTAATTCCTATCTGAGCTTGATGAGTAACATCTCTTCATGACAAAAAAAACCCTGAACACTATGCAACCCATTTGACCCAGCACAGATTAAACTGTCAACTAGCTGGAACGAGTCCACTGCGAAACACTTACAGGGTTACAGGGAAGAAAATACATCTTTGCCTTCTCCATGCAGCCACCCCTTACTGCTTTAAAAAAAAACACTCTGTGGTGCAAATCAATATGATTCAGACTGAGGCTTCTGCTGTGGGTACTCTCTACTGGCTCCTATTCATACAGCTCATCAGCAAACCATGGTGGCAAAGCCTGGAAACGGCTCTTCTGAGGTCACCAAAAAAGTACTCTGCAATATTCTACAACCCTGCCAGGTCTTTGTAGCAATCTATCAGCTAAATAATTTTCACACTTGTTGGCAGTTTCAGGATTCCATCAGCATCGTAGCACGTGACATCAAAACTGATATTTGTTCTGCATATTTGAGTCCCAAATGAATAGATCATTCCTTCCAACAGAATGGCAGTTTTAAATCAAAAATGCTGAAAAGTGCAGTAAAGAAACTTGGATCCTAAATATGCCCTAGCAGCTACTGCTGTCAGAAAGTAATGGAGAGACAGAAGTGCAAGGCTGCCCTCTCTTCCCAAAATCATCTATAACATGCAAGGAATTTCCCTGCCACAGAAAACACAAGAGCCGGGAGAGGAAATGGAAGGGTGAAAAAAGACAACTCTCAGCATTTGATAAAAAAACCTTTGGCTTAAAAGAAGCACATAAATGGATGGATGGGTAGACAGACACTTGCACAAAAGCAGTGTGCATCCAAAACCAAGTCTGTTTATCGCTTTGTTGTACAGATATAGATAGACCCTTTATTTCCAGGTACTTCTGTTTCTCTGTCTCTTCCTTTTGAGTACGCACTCCATCTCTGTGGCTTAATTTTTAACTAAATCAATGCTGAGTGGTTTTCCTGCTTCATGATATTCTTGTTTACTGATCACTGTTCAATAGCTCCTAAAGGACAGTACAAATACAATATATTTTCCAATCTCTTATCTAGAACACATTGCTCAAAAACTGTGGAAATTTGGACTGGAAGAACTGCACTTCCACAGTGGAACTGAGGCAAGTGCCTCACTCTTTCTCTCCAGATAACATGGCTTGAGGGATAAATCACACGATCACTCCTCAATTTAATTTGTTCCATTGAGCAAACAGTGCTTTCAGAGTTGCAGAGCATTCAAAAGGGGAACATACAGAAAGCTGGTTAGTAAAATTTATGGAAATGGCTTAGAGTCATTGAATATAACTTCAGATGCTTAATTAGAAACACTTTCAGAAAGCACTTAAGTGCTAAACTTATGAAACGTGAGTTCATGCTGAAGTGCCTGAAATTTAATGTCCGAACACTTAAGGCATTGTAACCACGCTGAAAAGCTTTCGCCCCTTTTTTCTAAGCCTATGTCTGTGTCTACTGAGTTGCCATTGCTGTACACACCTGTGAACATTGCAGTTACCACTGTACTCTGTACCCCAAATCACATTTTCATTGCACCAGAACATTTTCTTGACCTTTGCCTGCATTTGCTTTTAAAACACGAGAGCATTTTAATTCTGATAAAAAGACAAGTAGATTTTAGTACCGCTATGTACGGTCCATGCTTGCTACAGAGGGTGGAACTCAAATCCCAGACTCGCTGCCCCTAAAAATATCTTGAACTTCTATTAAGACCTCCCACAGAAATCAGGAAAGAATTAATGAGCTGCTGAGTTCCTAATATGTCCCACCCTACGGCACCTGAAGGAAGTAGGTGTTAGACTGACAGGGAAGAGCTTGACAGGTTGAGTATCCAGCTATTAATGGTGACTAACTGAGAGGCCTGAAGCCAAAGGAGACCGTTCCCAATTAAAGCCTCCCTTTGGTGAAAAAGGCCTGGCAGAAAATGAGTCATTTTTCTGGCTGCCAGTGACTTAGAGGTCCCTCATCCCAGGTGGGATGGAAGTATTTACTGCCCTTTTTTTTTTTTTTTTTTTTTTTGACTTCTATTGACCATTGGAGGGGTGAGGAATCCACTGAGTGCTGGGCCCGGAAGGGGTGAAAGGGTTTATGTTCCTCTGTGTTTATTTTGGACTTCAAGGGGCCACATAGAGAGTGGAACTTTTTATGCAATGCAGCTGGCAGAAGATCTCGTTGATTTGGAGGTGTTGGAGGGTAGATGGATCAACCAAAAATCCAGAAGGATACAATGTCAGAGTTACTATTACATTACGCTGCTTGTAAAGGGGATATTCTAGGGGCATTCTGGCCACAGTGGTCAACAACAATCACTCCTCAAAATCACAGTCAGTCTTTACAATTAGTCTTGAATAGCTGGTCCAACCGACTTTGACCAACTGCCATTATGAAGCCACAGTCCAAGTAAAGCCCCAATGCCTATGTCTTATAGACAGGTACAATTATACCATGTTGATGGACAGAGAGACACTCTTGTCTCATAAGCCATTTCGCAAATACTCAGAGGACACAGCATTAACAGAATTCATTTGAATATCCTAGTAGCTGAAACAGATTTAGAGAAAAAACAAGGGAATTAATATATAGGAAATGCAAGCTTGGACACCCTGATTCGGGGGTGTTATTTATAGACAGCTTGGGGTAAATAATTTATTTTCTGAAAAAAAAAACCAACTCGTTTGATTATCCCAAATAAACCCTGACAATAAGTTTTTGTCTTAAGCAAATAAGAAAAACTAGTTACACATACAAACTAAGGAGAGAAGAGACTATATTTACTGGGAGATTTGACAAGACATCAGAGATTTGGGTTCAAGTCCATCCTCTGCCTCAAAGATTTCAACTCAATACTTAAGACACACTCCGATCTTTCCTATAAAGGTGTAGCCTTGAGGTAGTTTGCTCTCAAACAGCTCCTGGAGCTGTTTCACCTTGCATGGAATATCAGCCAAAGTTCCAATCCTTGTGCAAATAAATGCTTTATATTTGTATATATTGACAATGTAAAATGAGAACAATGCCTGTCTGTTACACATAACCATACTCTGCATTTTGTAGGGCATGGCATTATTACAGCATGTGAGAGAAGGATCCAAATGCCTATATACAAGGGGGTTTTTTTGCCTTTTTTTTTTTTTTTTTTTTGAGGGGACATTGTGGAAAAAAGCAAACAAAAATCTCATAGCACTATGATCTGAAGTAAAACATTTCAACTTCCCATACCACATCTCCTGGCAAAGGAGAACAGGCTAAGACATACAACAGTGCTTTGCTGTTCACAGCCACGAAGTATCAGCAATGTTTTCTGGATGACTCCCCAACAGCAGAATTGCAGAGATGTTCACCTTCTCCACAGATATTCTTAGAAAAACATCATTCTCCTGACTACTTTGGAGCCAATATATTTGAAAGACTTGTTTTAACAGAGATGGACAACTTCACATTGAAATTCAATACAAAAACCACAGATGGGGCATATCGGAGATCACACTGTAACAAGATTCTCCAAGACTTCAGTCTATGTCTCTTCTTTCATCAGCCAATTGTACAGTTAACATCTCCTCAGATTCTCTCAGAATTATCTAATTCACTGAAATATGTGCCTAATTCAAAGTCGGTTCTTTTTATTAACATCAAAAGGCGTTGGATCATTAAAAAAAAAAAAAAGTGCCCTATTAAAAAAAAAGTCTTTCTACAAGCCTATTGTGCAGTTGTTATTAGTTACACAATAGGGCTTCTGTGATACCTCTCCCTGCCTCACCTATCATTATGCATACGTTAGCAGAAAACATGTCATTAAAGAGTCATAAATGTCAGTCAGAAAGTCACCCAGAAAAGCTGAAGGAAGGTTTCTTGGTCTGCCAAGTTGTAGTTCTGATAAGGGATCACCTGCCCAAGCAGTGCATTCCTACCTCACCACTAACATTTTCTTCCAAATGCACAGATGCCTTGCCACAAATTATTGTGGTTGAAAGGGTTTGAGTTGCAGGGGGAGAGATGGGAAGAGGGAAAAAGAACTTGTTATTTTAAAACCATTTAATACTTCTTCTGCCTCCTTTTGCATTTGAAAATTGCTTATGCCTGGAGGTTAGACAGTGGCTGTTCCTAAGCACCTGTTTTCTGACTTTATCTCCCGCCTTACCACCCAAAATCATGTTTTTATGGGCTTCAGAGCAGTTATCATCAATCAATAATTTACAACCGCAAAATACACATTCTCAAACGACACAGCTCTGGCCTTCACAGGAAATCAAGTCCCTACCTGTAAAAGGGCAAAATTTCCCTTACAATCAACCAAAAAGGCAATACAATGTGATACCAGGCACATACAATATCCCTAGTAGAAAAATAAAAAACAATATCCAAAGATGAAAACAGAGCTTTTCTAACATTACCTTCCAAACCAGTGTTCAGTTACAAGTTTTTCAACCTCAATGAATAGTGTAAATCTTTAAATTAGGCCAAGCTCCAAAGGAGACTATGTAATGCCACTTTTTACGTTTCAAACCTTGCATAGCTAAATTGCATCCTTGAAACGCTACAGATAAGATTTCCCTACCCCTACACTGCGTAAATCCCTTATCTTGTGAATACTAAGTACAAGAAAGTACTCAAAATTCTCAAAAATACTCAAAATAATCAAAAAGAATAATTTTTCAAAGCATGATAAATAAAAGCAAACCAGAAAGTTTATAGGATAAGTCATTTTGAAGATGCAAGAACAGAAAATTAGGAAGATTCTTGGAATGAGTATTTTAGGTTTTTCTAATTATAGAATGTGAGTGGAGAAAAAAGATATCTTTCCTTGGAAAACATTATCTGAGGAAAACCAGCACACAGAAGACTTGGATGAATCTGTGTATCCTTGGATAAGTCGATGGGGTATCACAAAGGGGAGGAATGGGAAGATCAAGCCCTACACAGCAGTTTAATTTTAATTTTGAAGTGTAATATTCCCAGGAATTCCTGAAGTAGGGGTCTTTATCACCCGACTTGCACTTGTTTACAGGAATGTTCAGCAAGAAGGGCAGGGTGTAACTCCAGAAGAGACAGGCAGCTTCCAGCATAGAGGAGGTAGTTGCATCAGAAATCTGATTCTGCATTGATTTGTGGACTGACAGTCTCATGAGTCAAAGCTGAGTTACTGTACAGTAGAAGCAGTACATTAAAAGCTTGTCCGGGGAATAGAATTTGGGGCTTGCAGTACAACGTAAGCTATTACACAAACACAGCCTCATCCAAGAAAGCTACCAGCTTGGGGTGCTTGTAGAGGATAATACCATGATCAGGGCAAACGTGGGGCAGCCTTAGAGCAGCATGTTGGCAGAAAAATGACAGAGCTGTGGCTGGGTAAGATCTTCATAGGCAAAAGTTGGTGAGTCAGAGTAAACTGCTTTTATTTCTGGAAATTATTTATAAAGGGTGTCTTATCACAAGGTACAACCTTAAAAACATCTGGAAAATATCAGAGAGTGCAAAGTCAACAACAGATCAAATAGTTGTAACTTTTAACAGAAAAATTGAGTGAGAGAAGGAGGATTCAGAGAGCTTTCATGCACTGCTGAATCTTAAATAATGGTATAAGTACCAACAAACAGGAAATATCTTTGTTCGGGTGCTGAACGTCTTTTCTTCTACTGAAGCACATCATATAACTGGGTGCTCGAAAACTGAACACTGTCTAGTCTGCATTCTACTAGAAAAATACAGTAATTACAGTGATTCTTTTTATAAGAATCAATTTGTAATTCAAAACAAAACATGTTTCACTCTTCTAATTGCAATAAAGAAACTGAAGCTTACTTCAGAAAATACTAATATTTATAGGACATAACAACATATATTTTCACATAATGTCAAGGCTTTTAGGAAAAAAAATCCACATACCACATATAATTGGGATAGCAATTTTAAAGCTGTGAGCTGAAACCTATCACTTCACAAAATCCAGACTCCTTTTCCAAACTCCACTCTCCTTTTGGGGAAAAAGAGGCAGAGATGACACTAAAACAGGCTCTAAGTTCATTAGATAGAAAATATACTCCGAGAATGACAGTGGCAATATTGTAGAGAAAGACGTTTAAACTTTCTGTATCTTAGAGCATTTGTTCTGGTTCCTAAGACGTACTGTGGGGATAGGGAGCCACCCTTTGGTCGTTATTGTAAATGCAAAATCAATATAACGTACTCCAGATGCTGATGGTTTCTGCCCTCTGAGGAAGGCTCTTAGCAAACCACCTTTAAATTCATTGGTCCTACTGACAGATACTCCAAGGATTGCCTCTGGTTTAACACCATTTACAGTATGTTTCTTACTTTACAGGGACGATAGGGATGAGTAATCTCTGCTTGTGCAGGGCTTTGATCATTTTACGTGCTAAATGTTGTCATTACACTCTGTGCCTTCACGTTCTCTATCACGTTACTGACGCAGATCAATTTCCACAAACTGAATGTCTCCAGCATAATTTATCATTAAATGAGGATTAAATGAAACAAAACATTTGTAGCTTTGTGGACTTCTCTTCCAAGAGCCCCAAATAAATGAATAAATGAATAAATGAATAAAATGAATAAATGAATAAAATAAATAAATGAATAAAATAAATTAATGAAAACTTTCAACCTGAATTACAAATTACTTTTTCATCGTAGTAACTGACAGTCACAGATCAGTGTGAAAAGCAGACTAATAAAATGAAAAGACCAACAAACTACTACCATGTAATTACAGCAAAACAGGCTGGACACTGATGTAGAAAGGCAAAATCCTGAAAGAATTGAAAACACAGATATTAAGCCCAAGAAAGGTCAACTGACGGGGCAGAAAGGGAAACCTATGGAAATCGGCCAGGGAGATGAAAGTTAAACCCCACACAACTCTTATTTCACTTCGAAAACCACAAATGATTCCCAGAAAGGAAGAAACTATTATGTTCTCTCTTAGCCTTGATGCGAGCAACCTTCTTAAACACTTCTCTATTTTACGAAAGGGACTATGTTCTCAGAGTTTTCCATTTACTCCTCCCTCAGGACTTTGGAAGCTGTTGGTTTTTCTTTCAACTTGGGATCATCCTCTACCATAGTCTGCTTTTGCTGGTCAGTATCAAGTGGAATCGGTTCACGAGACAGAGAAGATGAATAGCGGATACCTAAGCACTGGGTAACCCAGACACAGCAGGAAAGCAGCAGTTTTGAATTTGAACACAGACTTGCAAACACAAAGGTCATGAAACCTAGATGAACTATTAGATGACAAAAAAAACCAAACCAAAGTACACCAAACCAAAACAGACAGAAAGAAAAAGACTGGAAATAGCCATCAGTTCAAAATAAAGGCAATTAGCAGGGACCACAATGAGATTACTGGCTGCCTTCTATCCTGCCACTTGTCATGAAGCAGTTTGAATAACCAAGTAAACAGATACAACAATGAGAATATATGTCCTTCTTCACATGTTCAAGATGTCTTATGCTACACCAGACAAACCATTTGTGTTCCCAGAAGATGAACGTTCCTACTCACGTGTTACATTTAGGGATTAAGATGCAAGAAGGTGGAGGGATCTCTCAAGCGCACACGGTAAACAGAACCTACACCAGGATAACACAGGCATTTCCAGTTGATCAGACTGCAGGGCCCCTTGGTCTACACTTGTATTATTGTCATTCAGAAGAATCTTTTTCCTCCCATCACCAAAAAAAAAAAAAAAAGCACACTGAATCACTGCATAACAGATCCATTGCCTAAAAAGCAGCTTTTTATTTATTCTCTGTTAGTGTCTCTCGACCAATTTTTGTTCCCCAACAGTGCCTTATGTGAAATATTAAAGTGATAGAAAGAAAATGAAAAGGGTATGAGACAGGCATTACAGTGTTTGGGTTTTTTTCTGAGGTATGAGGGCCACCCACATTGTATACTTTTCTGAAATGAATTTTGTTTAAAAAATTATATTTATTTCAGCATGTAGTAATAAAGTCCATTTAGATTATTAGAGGCTGGTGCTACCACTGAATTCAACACCAGTTTTGACTTGTCATTGTAGTACTGTTAGATGTCAGTGTATGATGAATTTGCACCATGGATTGACAAAAGGGTCTGATTGTAGTTACAGTTGGAGTCATCTTTCTCTTCTACATTTGACCAGGTTCTCCAGGTTTTCAAGGCAGTCACTTGATCACTGGAAGCTGAAAACCAACATGTAGATAAACCCAGTGTGGAAAGGCCTCTTGAGAAAAAAAGTAATCACACCTAAAAGACGACGTTATAGCTTTTGGATTTATGACTACACCAAGAAATGAATTTGTTTGAAAGGACTTGATTAGATATATCACACTGCACATCTGGGAGTGATGGGTTGTCACAGTTAATTTGCTACGTGAGAGAATGTCCCAACTCCCTCCAACAGTATCAATCTGAGCTGATTTATGGATGACCATAGGGTACTGAATGTGGAACCAAAAGAAATGAAGGAAAGCAAGTAAGAGAAAATTTATCACCAGACAATGACATGATGCTTATATTTATTCTAAAACACTTCTGAAAGAAGAATCTTATGGAAGCCACCATATTTTGTCATTGCAGAAGAGACATTGGTCTGATATTGCTGTCAAATAACAGCAGCTGTTCAATGCATTTTGTTTTCAGAGGAATAAACACCATCACATAGCCAGGGACTTAACTAATTAAATTCACGCACACAGCTGAATGGTAGACGCTAGTTTGGGCTGAAACATAACATACTCCACCGGGCTGCAAAAATTCCATCCAAAAAGGTAAACCTTGGACATCTAAAAGACCTTGCTTTGTGTTCTCCTGTATCCTAAAAGTGTTCAAAAACAAATGACCCCATTCTGGACGAGTTTCCTGGGATTTTCTGTTTGGGTTGTGAAGCATGATTTGAAACACCAGAATTAAGCACCTAGGCACTGAATTATGCACCTAGGCACTCCACCTTCTCTGTACAACAGGCACCTATCTGCAAAAGAAGATTCAAAAGACATCTCCACATATTAGGAACCTGTTCAGGTGAATTAAACCTCGTTTTCTCACATGGAGAAACAGCTAATGCAGAACCATCATCCCTGCAATGTCTCTGCCCTAAAGGCAGCCACAGGGAAACCTTCCCATGGTGACCAAGACCTTCTCCTTTTCTTGTTGTGAGGACACACATTCCATACCTTGGCAGGTGTCTTCAGAAGACGCTTATGGACTTGTCAGCTACAAAACGAAAAGGGGCCAATCATGACTATAATTCTGTCAGGCAATAGGCACCAACTGGGAGAAGCTCTGAGAGTATTCTGGAATTCCCACAAAGGAGTATTCATGGTGCCCAGCTTACAGTGCTTTTTGTAGAGACTAACAACTTTGGGTAGCAAAGTTGAGGTATTTTCTAACAAGCTTCTGGGAACACAAGAAAGAGCCAACATTCCCGGGCACCTGCTTTGGGTGGTGTTGGCATGAAGTCATTTACACAAATCGACCCTTCCATATCAAGTCATGGACCTTCTGGATGACCGTTATTAAGCAGGATGCGCTGGGTGCACAATCACTCTTGCATGTGTTCATGCATATTTTCCTAACATGCAGCTTGTTGCCAACTATAATTTGATCTTTAACACTCAGTACTACAGAATGCAACAAGGTAACTGAAATTTAAAACCTTTCTGCAGGTGAGCAAACGTCTCCATTTGAATTTAGAGCCTTTTTACTTTTATCTTAATGGTAGCAATAAATGCTGTCACCTTCCAATAAAGGAGCATCTAGTATGCAACCAGCAACTGTAAGCCTGTAGGCAATTCCCCCCAGTCCCTGGCAAAGCATTTCATTACAAATAATTCAGGAGAAGTTCTTATTTCTTCATGGTACTTCAGTTGCTGAGAATCTCACTTGTTACTTGTGGTATACTATCACAAACGTGACAGTATAAACAATTATAAACATTATGCATTTGACAGAATGTAGTTTGAGTAAAGCCTGTATTTTAATAGAAATCATTCCCTTTGTGATTTTTATTATACTTGGTTTTTACTTTATTGAATTATTTCCACTTTTACCATGTATACTTCTTGCCCATCTTCTACACAGTTTATTAAGATGGAGAAAAAAATTAGACTGATCAGTTTTGCCTTTGGAATTCCTTTATCAGCTACCAACACAATAATTTTATGTTTAAATTGCAAACAATGCCTGGTGAAATTTTAATCCAAAACAGTATCATTTTTAAACTGAAATAATAAACGTCTTTCTGGAAGTACTTCTCTTAATATTGGATTTTACAATTTTTTTTAAAGAACAGAACCAGTATTTTATGCCTGTGTTATGCAAACACATTACATTCTGAGAATGGAATTACTCAGAGAGAGTGATATTTCTTCCAAGAATGATTAATGAGCTGAAAAACCCGATGCTGTTACACTTCTCGCACATCAGGCAAGTACATAGAACAGATCAGCATGTTTTGTCCAAAGGCTGGAAAGCGCCTTAGTGATTCCCAACTGTCTGTAAATATATTATACTTAAGAAAAACACGGTGCTCCAAGCTTGTAGATAGAGTAATATCCCTACTCAATATATAAATTCCATCATTGTGAAGAGTGCAGGTCAAGTTAAGACCCGATTTTGATGTGTTCTCTTTGAGGTAGAGCCATTCTTTGGTAGCAATGTTATAAGACTGCACAGTTAACACGTCCTCACTTTGGTTGGATTTTTGGTTTGGTCCAAGCTCATGAATACAACCCCCTACCAGGTATATAGTTTCTTCAACAGAGAGCATCTGTTGTTTGCGAACATGGACTTCACAAAGTTCAAAGTTGGTCCAGGAATCAGAAGTGGGACAGTACTGCAAAATGTTCATATTCCTATCTGAAACAAAGGAAAAATATTTACAAATAAACAAATATATTAGAAGGTACTCATGGAGGAGTATTATTCCTCCCTACAAACTGTATCAGTCATTATTACACATTGCCAATGTATTACAGTGCAAAAGCATAGCAGACCAGGGAAGAAATATTAATTATTGAGAACAACTGCAATTCTTTGACCTTGACAATAAAGTTTGAATGTTCTGTGCCTTTGCAGAGGGAAAAATTAAGCTACTTCTGGCACATTTCATGATGTAAATGGTCGGAGGATACAGGTTTTAGCAGAATAATCCCCACCTTTTAACTCATGCTTTTAATTTTGTCTACGATTGATATTACGGATTTTTTTATGAAAAGGGAAATGGAGCAATATTCTGTTTTCCAACAGTGATCACAGATGAATCAAATTATCATGAAGACAGTATGCTTCATTAATTCCTGTCAAGTGAAGATTTATCATCCAAGCTTAACTTTGATACTTTGCATTTCATTTCATAAATCAAAGTTTTATGGAATAAAATTCATAGAGCTAGTTACATTTCAGCATGTGGCATGAATGACCTAATGGCGCATGCTAAATACCTTGTAAAGAGAGAAATACACATTGCCAAAACCATTTAAGAACCAGGAAGTCCGTGATCCAGCATGAGACGGAGGCACAGACAAAAGCTGAAGCCACATCTATGCTTCAGTTACAACTCAGTGGATGCATGTGTTTGCAATACTGTTATTCTATGAAATTGTTACAACACCGCCCTGATTTATGGTGCAGTGGAGACCCTGGCTCTGTCCAAGGCTTCGATAAATTAACACAGAATGCACAGGACTCGTTAGCTAGTAAATTCAGTTTCAATCTCTGGAGACCTAAGCTTAAATCCAAACTCAAGTGACGAGCGGCAACAGGTTTGCAGACTGCAGCCTGGTCGTTTCATAAAATCTGCTCCATATTACAAGGCTATCCTGCATGACGATCTCCAGAGGAGCTCCCAAGTGGAACAGCACACGGTGACATACTGACAAGTTATGTAAGGGCACAGGTAAAAATAGCCATAAATATAACTGGATTCATAAATATAACTGGATTGTCATGACTGAAGCGCATTAGAAGCATGATTAGGGAGGCGCTGTAACAGTATTTGCTTGCAGTCTGATCATTTTCAGTCATTGATTATTACTTTACACTGCCTTCTTGAACACCTAACCCACTTTAAACAAAGGGAAAAAAAAAGCGAAATTATCAAGGCAATGCTCTATGAAGCTGCTGATCAAAGCTCTACACATAGATGGTCTTCGTCTACAAGTATCATTCTCTGACTCACGGTTGGGGGGAAATCCCAGTTAAGTTTCTATGTCTATTTATAACAGCAATCTTTGCAGGTGAAACGTGTTATGGCTTGAGGCATATGAAATATAAGTCTATAGTAGTATGGCCCTCATTTGCTCGGTCCAGAGCCTCAGTCTCTTATATCCACTGAAACAAACAAACCAACTAACCCCAAAACAATATAAAACATGAACATTATAGTGCCTAACATGGAGTTTCTATCAGCATCTAGTTTCACAAATGAGAGCTGAGAACTGGAAGGAGGGTCTTTATTCAAGGAGTGTCATTATAATTTACAGTGGGAAATTGCAGCTCCTAGCATCTTTTCGAAAGTGTAGTCTCAGGAGACAGCTCTACACAGATCAAACACACAGCCCACAAAACCTACAAAATCTGAGATATATGCAGAAACACTAAAAATAAAATAAAATACATATTCATTGCTGCATGTGTTTTATGTAGTGAATGTAGTGAAATAGCAAATGAACCTCAGTGTCTCTCAGGTAGTTAGTCCTTAACACTTCCCACCATCGCCATAACCTGGAAGGTGAATCACCAACGTAATTCCAGCAACTCTGGTATCTAAGTCTGATAGCTGTCCTAAGGCAAGGTGTCACAGAAAAAATGATTCTAGACCCTAGTTCAGGAAAGGATCTTTATAACAAGCACAGGTGTTTGTTGTCCTGAATGGTCTTGAAATTAAACATGAGCCTATATGTGCTAGTTATCCACTGCTCACAACTCTGTACTGTCTTACTGTCCTGCTTCCATTAAAAACTGCTTTTAGGAAAAGACAGAGACCTGAAGGTCAGCGGCAATGCCCTGATGTGTGGAAGAAGCAAGAGGTAACTCACTGACTATTCTCCTTCAGTCTAAAACACAGGTAGTAAGTACTGAATAAGGAGCTTGACACAGGACAGCAGTCCTGACTACATGTTCTTTGTAGATGAATTTTAAGGCAATAGGAACTCCATCAGCAACATGCTGATACTCCTATCCATGACACCAGAAGCATGCAGCCTGAAGAAAGAACAGCACAAGCACCAGAAAAGGAACTTGCAAAGTGCAGGAGATGCAGGAGAAAAGCTGGTACTCCCATAATCTTCTAGCACCAATAACCAAATTGGAGGTTTTCCTTCTTATCTGTTATTTCACTTTCTGTAGATAAAAATAACAAAACCCTGACTCTGGTTCCTAGAGACCACTGTTCCCATTGCTCTGTTTCAGTCCCTTCTCCTTGTTCTCTGTTCTCTTGTCTCAAAGGATGTTTCCCCTTGGGTCTGACTTTTAAGCACAGCAAGTGTTGGTGCCAGACATCTTTCAGTCCTAGTCCCAGACGTCAGGGAGCACAATGCACCCCAACAGGTCCTTTAGTGGCAATCATCAGAGGACAGGGACTGAAGAGCACACCACAGCATGGCCTCCCATAATGACAGAGACATGCCAATATATTTTAAAGTTTATCATTACCACAAGGTGTAATGAGGGGTGGAAGTATGTCTTTTATAAACCTTACAATGATTCAGAGCTGAAATCTACTCAGATGCTAGAAGGAACAGTTTGTTCTACTATCAGTACAGCTTTGCTTGCATTACTCTCTGTAAAAGTTGATCTCTCTTCTAATTTTGTTCTCCATTTGGAAAAAAAAAAAAATTAAAACTACTGTGCTCAAATGAAGTGGCAAAGGCCTATAGATAGGAATTTAAATTTAGGAAATCCTGGTAAATACTGAACATTTGACAGGAAAAAAACCTGACTTCTAAAACTCTGAGAAAATACTATTCCTCCCAAAGAATGGCACTATGTGATTAAGAGATGATCAAATGGGAGCTCTTTTTAAGTGCTCTGTTCTTCCTCTAGATAAAGTAATTGTCAGGAGAGAGTGCAACTTCAAATCCTTCCCTCTGTACAGAATCCCCAGAAAACAGGGTATAGAAAGGAAGTAAGTAAAAAATGTCAGTTCTTTCTTAATTTTTTGATTAACTATTCAATTGAGTTATTTCAGCACTGAAAACCTTGAATATCTATAGCTTGAATTTGCATGTGAAACACTGAAATGCCATAGGGAAAAGACCATCACATCTATTAATACACGAGAAATACTAACATGGGCAGATATTTTCTTCATATTTTTCCTTCTGACAGTTTAAAACAGGTATTTTAAAAGTACACAAAGGTTAGCTGTTGAGCCTCTCTACTGTGTGATCGAAATCTAAAAAAGGAGGGCTCAGCTGTGTGCTGAAGTACCCATCAGTCTGTTCCTTCAGAATAATAGAGCGCCAGATCCATGTAGGCTCTGAAAAAAAATAAGTATCTGATTCCTCTATGACATAGCTAATTTTATTTTATTCCATACATAAATTATTTTCTATCAGTGATTTATTTCTACGTTTTTAAATAAGTATTAAGCAGCTTTCTACACCAGTTCAAAAGATTTCATGAAAAAGAAAATTATCTGGGCCTTAGAAGTAATCAGGTTGAAAAAAAAAAAAAGTAAAAGCAAGCTTTCTACCTCGTGTAGTGTATCCTCCGATAACGTAGATCTTGCCCTTGCATTCACAAGCTGAGAATTCTGCAAGGGGGTTCGGCATGGATGCTACGAAATTCCACCAGTCATTTTCTGGGTTATAGCACTCCACATTGGAAAGGGATTGGCCACCGATGGCATAGAGCTTTCCATTTACAGCCAAAAGCTTAAAATTGGACCTGAAAGAAAAGATTGCAGCATTGAAAAAGGTTGCATAGATGTACAGAAAAATATAGGAAAGAAAGTTCTTCTTATCCAGGCTCCAACATACTCATCATCACTTACAACTTGTACCATCACTTAATATATTACAGCATCTGAACTCTTTCTTTGCAAGGCCAAAATTCTGTAATTACACTGTAATTACTTAGGATAGTAACCAGTGACTTTCTGGATATTAATGATGTGGATGCTGAGACTAACGAATATTTTATTTTGGATTTCAGTCTGTCACAGTTTGAGCTCTACATGTTTAGGTAACTAACGTGTTCAGCATATGTCTCCTCTTTACTAGGCTTTTAATGAAGTACCTTCGGTATAGGAAAATTAATTAAATAGACACACAGTCATGGAAATTATTTTAGTTAAAATTTCAGAAATTTCAAACAAGACTTGATGAATGCCTAAGACTGTGTACTCATCTTAGCCTCTAATACAGAACCACTGTAATAACCCTAATAAACAGAAATTTAAAGTAGTACACATTGAATCATGTTCTGCAAAAGAAGGAAGAGAGAATCTCCCGTACCTTATTCAGCATTAAACTACTAAATACTTCCTCTGTCCCAGTGAAGCAAGATATATTTGTAAATTAATATTCCACCCACTGCTGAACAAAATACATTGCACTCCACAGGCAATGCCCTGTTCTTTTATTCCTTATTCTGTTCCATTTCACCCATAGTAAAGGGCAATTTTCTAATTACTAACGTGCAAGAAGCCTTATATCTTACACTTGTAAGATAATACAGACAGAAAAAAAATGGTCTATGGATAGTAAAGTTGCAAGCCTGTAGGAAGAAACTAGGGGACTGAAGATAGAGGGCTTGCATGCTCAGCTATTCCTTCCAGCTATGGAAGGAATAATAAAACAGCTAATAAAAGTTGAGCTCTTTCTCTCCTCAGAAACAGTCTCATTGCCTAGAAAGGTTGTTCCTTCTCTATTGCTCAGCCCAGCTGAGATTTTACCATGCAGTACCCAATTAACCAGATGTGTGAAAGTCATTGGAGTGCATCAGCTCAGCATAAAACTAAACAGGGAACTGCATTATGTCTGTAAAACTCAAGTGGTGCTTTAGACTTGCACTGGCCTGTTAAGCAGTAAAGCAAGTTTCACTCTGCATGAATCCAAGATTCAAAACTTACCGCTAAGTAGTTTTGCAGGGTTTTGTCTGGACAAAATGAACGCTGGCTAGCAGCAAACTGGCCTGCAATTTCTTTTTATTAAATATATTTGGAAAAAGAATTTGTTTCCAGATGGAATCATTTTGTTCTTGTAATCCTGATAGAGCTTTGGAAACTAAAATGCTCCTTTGAAGGAATTAATTGCTTTTTATTCATTTTTTTCGCTGGCATTTACGATTAGGTCACTCTGTTCATCTCATCTCTACAGCAATTATGTTTTCTGTCTCCGAGAATCCAGTATAACATGGCAATCAATAGCAGATATGAAATGAGGATAATTATTTGCAAAACATTATGATTTTCAAAGCAATGTACCTGTTCTAAAAGTTATGGTGGGGAAAAAAAATCCACAGACTAACAAAGGGACAAAACCACAAAATGTAAATGCATTTTCTAAGCAATCCTTTAAAATCTAAAGTATGTTAGAAAGTCGATAACTCTGTGCCTATGATGGAGATGGTGCAGGATTTTTGGCTTATGAGTTCACAGGCACACAGACAGCGTTTCCCTATTCTAAGATCTTCTAGCCACTTTTTAAACATGCTAAAAGTTCTGCCACAAGCCTAACCAAACAAGTGTGTAGTGTCAGAACATTAAAGAATTCAGGTTTCCTAATTCACACATGCTTCTCTGTTACCCTCTAACTGTAGTGTCTTACCATTTCATCTGAATGGAGGTAATCTATCTTGGTTTTGCTTGATGGCGTTCATATCACTGAATCATTTCCTGAAGCACAGGGAAAACTATCCGGTGAAAGATGTACAGCACAACTTTCAACTTCGATCATTCTAGGAGGCCATGTACATTTGTGTCAGTTATCTAACCACTTCCAACACTTGTTCAAATGGATGACATTCAGTGGATGTATCTCAGATTTATGGAACACATTAACTATAAGTTGAATTTTACTCAAATGTAACTGTAAGTATCCAGCAGCACACTTTATATGAAAGTTTGGACAATGGCTCAATATGTTATGAAAAAACTTCTGCCATTCACCTTTCCATGCCAATAACAGCAGGTGTTTTTATGGAGAGCTAACATTAGGAAATATTTAGTATATTTTTACATTCTTTTAATGTGTTGGAGCAGCTGGAAACGAGGAAAGCAAACATTGAGCAAACAGCCAGCTCTCCACAACTAATAACTGTTCCATGGACTACAGCTTGGAAACAGAGCTGAACAGTCCATCAGATTCAACTGCGATGTAACTCCACTCACAACAGTGAGTTACCTAAACTTGGAGGATCAAAAGCATTTTCCAAACGCCAGGCCTAGCGTGTACCCTTCTCGTTGGGACAAGACCGGGTATGAGCTGTCCTTCTGATGTCCTGGTGACATCAGAAAGAATCCCAAGAACACAAGCAAGAACAAGCTGTGAGGTTTTACCATAGTTCAAAATACATTTTTCATTCAATAAAGACAATTGCGAAGCACTATATGCACAAGGGAAGGCAAATATATTGCACAAATGCAAAGCATCTAGGGGTCAGAGAGCATAGCTTTCTGAACACAAGACCACATTCAACAATTTGGAAAAAAAACCTACAATGTTCTTGTTTGCATTAACAGCCACAGATGGATCTGTAGGAGACCACTATGAAAGAGGAGGACAGCAAGCATTCCTCTTGTCCACTGGCAGATACCATTCATTTAGTACGTAACAAGAAAAAGTTAACATAGATATTAGAGAGGACATCATAATCAGAGGGGTGGCTAAACATGGGAACAAGTTAAGTGGGAGAAAGGAGGTAGGAATCTACATTGCTGGAGGGTTTCAAGAACATGGTTATTTGCAAGATAAGCTTGGTCCTGCTACAGAACAGGAGCCTTAGACTAACTAACCTGTGGTTCCTTCCTGCCAAATTACCAACTTTAACCTCAACATTTCTCACAAATCAGATTACTTCTTTATTCTGGAGTTAAAACATTTACAAAAGAGACAAACAATCATGAAGGCACACTTATGAAGGCAATTCCAAAGCATTTTACACTTCTCGCATGAACCACTTTTTTTACATTCCTTATGAAAGTTTGCAGAGCACACTGCATCCAATGTTTAGCTTTGGAAGCATGTGATAAGTTTGCAATATATACAACATGAATATTTCTATCTTACTTTTTTTTAATAGTCTATTTTCTCCCAACATAGAGGAATTTTGAGTGAAAAAAAACCAAACCAACAACCTAAAAAATGCAGGAAAAGAAGGTCTCATAAACCACTACCATTCCCCCAGAGCATCCTCTCCTATATTCCTGCAAGAGTCCTCAGAGTGGCAGCAGTTCAGGCACAGATTGCTCACAGAAACTATGTTCCACACGCATGTGTATAAACTCAGCCAGGGGCTTACAAGGGTCTTCCAAGCCTGGAATATTTACCTGCCATGAGTAGGAAGGTTCTGAAGGAAAATAAAAGTGGAATATACAGCTGTAACTGGCACGTGCAGTAGAAATCCTATGAGTATATTATTTTTAAACAGCACATTTCAAATTCAAAGGAAAGTATGGAAAGGTGTTCAAGGGCGTTACTTGAACAGTCTGCAATGAGCTTTGTTACGTTCTTGTCCTCAAAGACCAGAAGTGGTCTTGGGAAATCCTTACATTATGTTTCTTCCACAAAAAATTCCAGGTCATTCTCTGAAGACACTATTCCAAGTCCAGCAATATCTCTAAAATGAAAAGATCTAGAAACTGTGATCTGTTATGATCCATTTGTGATCAGCACTAGATTTAGCCCTCAGATGATGAGAAAGTCCAGATTCAGTCACAGGCTTTCCATATGAGCCTGAGCAAAGGATCTTATATATCTCCCTTGTGTATGCATAAATAGGGAACAACATTTTCTCAAGCTTATGTGAGCATCACAAGAATAATAGACGGGAGTTACCTATTGAGAACAAATTTGAAACCACAGTAATAAGAGACCTCTATGTCTAAAATGAAAGCTCACAGCTATAACCTAAACCAGAATGACTGCTAAGTATTCAGTATACATCTGATGGCTTTTGTCTTCTACTTAGAAGTAAATTGGGACTACTTCATCTATGCACACGTGGAGAATCCCAGCATTCTGGGATTCCCTGTTACAATAAAGGAAATAATTAACGACAAAAATAGCATAGAATTTACAAGGTTCATTGAGGGCAGAGAACTTCTTATATTAACAGCAAATCAGCACAATTATTTTCATAACCCTTCAGCCCTCCCTTGAGGCCAACATATGCATCCATTCATATAGGCGAAATCCAGATACTCCATTGCCTGAAGTCAAACCAACTTCAATGGGAACTAGAACCCTCCCTCAAGGTATGTAAAAAATTCATCCATGGGATGTAATTATACTGGCTGACATAAATTCATTTGGCAGACAGTCACATGACTGTAATTCCAAAGCAGCATGCTGGCCAACTGCCTTGCTTATTTTACTACAGCATAACAAACTAAAAATACAATGCCGAGCAAATTGCAGTCTAACTACAGCACATCTGTGTGGCAGACAGGCATCAGCGCTGCTTGTATTGAACGCAGTGTCCCTGATCCTAAAATCATCCTGATCCTGGCTCCTGTGGCACACGCCATCCCTTCCTGAGTTCTAGCCACAAAATGTCAAGCAGGTCATCAGAGAGCTAAAATGTTACATCAGATAGAAAAATAATAATTAATAACTTCAGAGTGTAGACTCCATGAAGATGTTAAAGTCAAAAACATGTTTTGTGAAAGGGGTCAGCAGCGTTTCCATGAAAAAAAATTTCCCCCAATTATCATTCAGGGAGGAACATACTTACTGCTACCTTCCAGCCTAGGAGCAGACATGATTCTGAGTTCTTTTTGGCCTGCAGTAACTACCATAAACTGTAAGAACAGAGACTATTCCAAAACTACCCACTTGACTTTTCTGCAGTAAACGGCCAGTGTGAAATTCTGTGCTAAGGAATACCTTGCTGTCACCTGAGATGGTCTTCAAGATAAAGTTGGTATGGCAGTGCAGTTGAAAATAGTAATAATAGCCAGGTTCTAGAGGTGAAAAAAGGGCCTCGAAAAAGCTTTTTTTCAAAGGCCCTTGTCTGCCATGATGCAGAATCATCGCACAAAATAACATCTCTCTTGCTATACACATCACATAAACCAATGCCAAAACCTTGTAACTTGATCAACGTGGGACTTCTATGCTTAAGTTAATTTTCACAGGACATGCTGTGTGGGCTGACCCCATCATCCTTTTCTACTGAGGCCAATGTGCTCTCAGTTGAGCTCACGTAGGCAAGACTGCCAAAGCGAGGCCAGCTAAAACATCTCCGCTCCCACAAGATCCTTGGTGAAGACTGCTTATGGGATCAGTCTCTAAGACACAGGTCTGTAAGAAAAAGTGTTTGCAGTCTTTAAAAGCTAAACACTCATTTTTCAGTGAAATTTTTCACACCACCATTCGAAGAAGCCAGAAATACTGAAAAAAAAAATCCAATTCTGATAATTCCGATGACTGATTATGGAGGCAATCATTTCAGTGAAATTCTCACAACAATACAGGAAGTGAAAAATAAAGGGTGAAGTGGGGAAGACCTAATTTTAGATCAGATCCTGGATTTGAGGGGTTTAGCTGGCAAGAGCTAAAGACATACTGTTATAGCGACTGCGATTTTACTACCCAGATTGAAAGCGTTTATGCTAACGGTTTGGGTCTCTGCATGCACTTTGAACTTACTGGAAGGAGAAAGGAATTTCCATTCTACAGTGAATTTTGGCCTTCTTCCTTGTTCTTTTTCAGACAGAGAAGATAAAAATTTAAACACTTTTTCTAAAATGGAAACAATGAGGAACTTCACGCTGGATAACAGAAACATTTTGTTTCAGTGGAGTAAAAGGCTTTGTTTGATAACTCTGCAGCGTGACTAAGGTAGAGCAGCCACAACCTTGGCCAGGGAAATGGCCTCTCTTCCTGGGTGCCCCTCAAGGATAGCTCTCTATTATTCTTTCAGATGTAAATTATACAAGTGTTTCTGAATAATAACTTAAACATAAATGTCAAACAAATGATTTGAAAGGATAAAGGAAAAAAGCAAAATGGTCAAAATTATGACTGATTCCCAGATCCAATCTTACAATCTTCCTGACATTTTTCTGGCGAATAATTCACCGAAATGCAGGCCTACAAAACATTCAGATTTTTATGAAAGTATAAACCAACAAAAAACCGCCTCAACTAAATTTTTTCAGACATTGCCAGCCCTGATAGATTGTACAGCCCCGCTAAGAGCGGGAAAACTTGTGACTTACAGTACCAGAGTTAAAAAAATACCACAAATAAAGTAGAAGAACAATTTTATCTTGGGAGCTGTTTGGGTTTTTTTTTTTTTTTTTTTTTTTCAATCTTTGTTATTTCAAAGAGAATTTCTACTACCAATGAGACAGCTGTTTGGAGAGGCTGGATCCTTGTATACTACATTTTAAAGGAGAAGTGGGAGCTGACCATCATTTCACATTTAGGTGAATGATCACACACGGTGGAAGGACATAGCACAGTCCTCCTCTACTTACACCTAGCTCACATCCTTCCAAAGCTGAGGCCTTAACCACCAGCATTTACAAAACAAAGTCCTGTTCCCCTCACCCTTCCCTTGCCACAGCAGCTCTCTGCACCAGGCAGAGGGAGCCCCTAAGTAGGAGAAAGGCAGCAGTGTTGCGCTGTGGTGGGATGACTGCTGCTGGTAAAGACAAGGTTTGCCAGGCCTGTCTGGTGGCATGCTGTCAAGCCATTGCCAAGCACCACCATCTTTCCCACCACACAATGCAAGAGATGTGTGTGATTCACAGCACAGAGACAGGTCTGCATCACTTCTCATGTTGAGTCCAGTCAACACCACGTGACTCAACAGGGTCTATTCTGACATATATATGCAGCCACATGGGTATTTCAGGGAGCAAGGGTTACCTCTTCTGATTCATTGAAGCCAGCTGACTCCATTCGTTTAGGCAAGGGTTGTAACAATGGGCAGCTGAAATCTCCTGGCTTGTGATCCTGTAGCCCCCAACGATGAAGAGATAGTTGTCCAGCATTGCTGACCCATAGCCTCGAACATTCACCAGATCAGGGGGCAGGTTGTTGGCCAGGGGCAGCCACCTCTGCGCTTCCTCGTCATACCTCAGCATAGACCAAGGGGCTTCCACCAGAGGGTGACAGCCTGGAGGCAGGCCCCGGGAGGAGGCACCCATGAAGTCCCCGATGGCCACGAGGGTGGCAGTGCCCCTCATCCGCCTCTCCTTCAAGT
Source organism: Bucorvus abyssinicus (assembly GCA_009769605.1). Lineage (NCBI taxonomy): Eukaryota > Metazoa > Chordata > Aves > Bucerotiformes > Bucorvidae > Bucorvus > Bucorvus abyssinicus. Next base: position 76,168,170 of record CM020025.1, read on the forward strand.
GCTGCTGGAGAGCATGGGGCAGGAGGAGATGTGGTTGAGCATCAGGCCTCCGCAGAACCTGATGGTAATGAGTGGCCATGAAGTCTAAACAGGCATCGTGCAAGTCCTGGAGACCGTAGACCTGAGCCAGGCGGTGCAGCTCGAAGCAGTTGCCCAGCCTCACCTGGGAGAGAAGCAGGCGTAGCAAGGGGGTGACCTGCAGGTAGGAAGCAGCTTCCACCAGCTCCTCCAGCAAAGGGGGCTCTTCATCGCCCCCCTCCTCCTGCTCTAGCCGGGCCAAGCAGGAGGTGTTGATGAAGTCCAGCACCAACTCCAGCCCCAGGGCGCTCAGGCCCCCGCGCAGCAGCTGCTCCTCCTGGCCCTGCCCTGCCTCCCGCATGCCCGAACGGTAGAGGGCTCGGAAATAGTCACTCTGCTCGATCAGCTTCCTCTTGCACACCGGGTAGCACTTGTCCCCCAGCCGGATCTGCACCACCTCCTCCCCCGCGCCGGCCCCATCCCCTTTTTCCCCTTCCCCCTTCTCTTCCTCCTGCCGCCGCCGCTCTGCCAGGGACATCGCGCACCCCCTCCCCGGGCTGTACCTCAGCCCAACCGCGGCCCGTCGACGGCAGGCTCCTCCTCCGCTCCGGCGGCCGCTGCTGGGGTGGGAGGAGCGGAGCGGCGCCGGGCCAGGCCGGGTCGGGCCGAGCCGAGCTGGGCCTCTGCGGGGGAGGCGCTGCTACAGGCCCGCCGGCTCCGTCCCTGCAAGGAGAGAAGGGAAGGAAAAAAAAAAAAAACCACCAAACAAACCACAGCGAGGAAAGAAAAAAAAGCCCTAAAAAGGCAATGTTGAGCGCTGCGGCGGTGGCCGCGGCTATCCGCCGGCCCGACTGCTGGCCGAGGCCATGAGCGCCGGACGGCGCCGTGGGGCACCCACCGCCCCGGCCCGGCGCTGCGGAGGGGCCGGTTTTTAAGCTGAGGGACACGATCGGAAAGGCCGAGTCCTCGGCTCCGGGGTGCGGAAACAGGCGGAAAGCAGAGCGGTTCCCCCGCTGGCGCTGCCTGCATTGGGCCGGGACTGGAGCTCCAGCCGGCAGCTTGAACCTCCGGCCGTAAATGTACTTCTGCATCCCTGGAGAGGGGAAATATTCTCTGCCACACACGCAGCAGAAAACAAGCAAAAAAAAAAAAAAAAAATGGTGTGTGTACATGTATTCATGTGCAGCCAGAGTGGAGGAGGGAGCAGCACCGTCAGCCCGGTGCCACAGCACCTTGACACTGTGGCATTCACTACAAAAAAAACCCCAAAAACCAACGAAAAGGACCCCCGTGCACGTCTAGGGCAGCAGTGGGGTTCAGGAACAGCAAGCGTGACACGTAATCCCACCAGGACCTTCCTGATCCCTCCTGCACAGGTCTCTCATGTCTCAGCCGCTGCTTTGTCATATAAAGACACTCTATAACCTGTGCTGCTATTTATAACCTGTTCTAGTTAAACCAAGTTCCTGGAATGGGACGCTTACGTTATTCATGGGAGGGATCTACATACCAGGGCCCTGAGTTTGTTTGACATGAACAAGGAAAGAGCAAATTAACAACTGAGCATCTGGGCATGGATAAAGCGACTGTTTCGATGTTTGCATTGTTACAGTCTTGAAACATAATGACAGTCCTTTGTTTTAAAAAAAAAACCAACTGCTGAGACAGATGAAGTCTGCCATCCTCTGTATTCTTATATGATGATGCTTAATATAAAGACTTTAAAAATATATTTTGTATTTTTAATCTTTATAAAGATACTTCCTTCACCTCGTGTATGCCAGGCCATAGAAAATCTTTCTCTTCAGCAGTAATGTGACTCCCCTCCAGTTATTGCAGATTGCTTAGTTTTCAGACAACTCCCTATTTCCACTACTCAGAAGGGATCATTTTCATTTCCCCAACAATTAAAACTCTTCAGAGTGGTATTAGGCTGTTTCTTTTCTTTCCTTCTTTTTTTTTTTATTTTTTTTTTTTAAGGAAGACAGGGTTGTTTGCTGTTTAGCATTTCCTCTGTGAGATGATCCTCTCTCACTGTTTCATTGATCTTCAGCTTCTTAACTCGAGCCCATACAGATGACATGAATGTCAATCTCAGAGTTACAGGTGTTCTTTTCTGCTGACTTTTATAAAAACATTTGTTGAGGTGAGGTAGATTTCTGTGCATTTTTTTTTTCCACCTCACTTCAAAGAATTTTCTTGCTTTTGAAGAGCCCACTTCATGTTCTGAAATCTTTCTATACAGGATTTCAGCCAGTTCCAAAGAGCTCTCTTCAGCAGCCTCAGTCCCTCCCTAGGTCACCATCACCTCTTGTTTTCACTTTCCTACTAATGAATTGCACTGTTTGCTTGTTTTGTGTTCTTCTTTAATTATCCCTCAATATTTAATTAACTTTCAAATTCCGCTTTCCTGTCTTTTGATCTTGATGAAGCATTGCATCATTTGGCTTCTCGAGGTTCTTACACCTAGCTGAAGCCTGCGTTTGAGCACTGGCTGTTTTACCCTCTGCCTCAGGTTCACAACAAGTGAATTATCACTTCAGTAGGAGTCCAACCCATGTTTTCTCCTTGTACTTTAATTCCCATAGGCAGACATTTCAAGCAATTGTAATCAGTCATACTCCAGAGGTAAACAGAGGCTCGTGTTTGTCGTGGTCATTAAGCTGCCCTGTTGGAACACAGTATGATTGCCAACACAGTGGTATGATTGCCATCTTTAGACATGTTTTGAAGCCCCATATGTTTGATGTACTGCTAAGTTAGCTCCTACTTGGTGAGTGATCTTTTTCCATGCAGTCAGTTATGATAAGTTCTGTTCCCTCAAGGTGTTGACACCGCAGCCTGAATTCATAGAATATTTCTTCTGTTGCTTTACAAGCCTTCCTGTGGCCTATGTGCCTGCACCTGCAACTCTGCCAAGAATTTCAAGTCCATCTTCCTCACAGTCCGTGAGGTTTTTAATAGACTGAATCAGTTCTGTCACGTACTAATAAGTATTTTCTTTCTGCCAGCAAACTTTCCAGAGCGCTGACTTCTATAGCTTTCATCAGGAACTGTCACATGCACAAGGGGTCAGCAGTACTCTTTGTTGAATGGCCACTTTTGCAAAAAGCCTAAATCTGTGTCCTTAACCAACTGTTTTTAGTAGGCTGATTGTCAGCTATCTGTGCTTTATCCAGGCTTAGGACTAGGCAACTGTGTTAAGTCAGAGCATGCTGACAGGGCAGTCCCCTTGTTTTTTTTTACTATACTAATCAGCCAGTTTGGACGGTGTGCTTATATAGTACTGACACTACAAATGCACCAAGGTAAGGACTACCTCTTTGTTCCCTATGTCTAGAGATAATTTCATCTGTCTCCCAGTCCACAGCTATACTGTTTTATGCTAAGATCAATAATGCATCTTATTATACTGGAATCAAAGAAAAGGACTTGCTGTTTCACCAGCAATCATCTTGGTGGATCTTAAGAGAGTAAGAAATGTATTTTCCAGAGTTAAAAATGGAACTCTAGTGCTAGAGCTACAAAGTCAAAATCCGTAGTTAAGAGCCATAAAAGATTTCCATAATCCTTGAAACAAATATGAAAGAGCATGCTGAAGCATGAAACAACATGAAAACAAGTTTGCGTCATGGTAGATATTAAATGAGCGCATGATAAAAGAACATACCCTGAAAAACAAGGCATTTACCAGAGAGGAGGACAAAGGTAACTATGCTCATCTTTTCAATACCTAGCTTCTGGAGTTTGGCTTCTGGAGTTTGGCTTCTGGAGCAAAATCTTCAAGCTGTTTTAGATAGTTCAGGTCTCTCTTTACTGTGCCTGAGAGACAAATTTCTCTTGAGGAAAAGGATTCTCAGGTGTCAACAAATGGAGCAGGAAAGCACCAGAGAGCGTCAATAATGGCTCTCTTGCTCTTGAGTTGAGAGAGCCATTTCTTGCTTGGGATTCACAGTCTAGACACTTTTTCCTGTGCTTGGTGCCTGAACTATTTTCTTGTAGTTAATGCCTGAATTATTTCCAAGGCTGAAGAGAGATCCCTCTTTTCTTTTAGAAAGACTTGGAAATGGAAGAAGCTCTTTTATACAGCAGCTTCATTGTAACAGACCATTCAACCATGATACCGAAAACTTAAGCTTCTGACCCTTTCTCTGCCTGGGCATACATCTCTACAGCCCTCTGACTTTTCCAGCATAGCAAAAGCAAGAAAACACAAAGAGTCAGGAGGAGCTACTGCTACAAATACAGGAAAAGCAAAGCCATAGTTAACTAGACAGAAGTAGCACTTTTTCTGCTTTGTACGGGACTGGGCTCATGCTTCCTGACTGGCAAGGGATGTGTATAGGGCTGGTGCAAGCCTTCTCTGTGTGCTAAGGCTGGAGCCTGAATATGCTTTAGATTCACTCTGAGTATTTAACACTGCTTAGATTTACTTAGAAAACCCTGGCTACTTGTTTTTCCTCTGTGAACCACTCAATGGCTTTGTGTGGTAAGCTGGATGGGTCTCCAGACTGCTAAGGTCACAAGACACAGCAAAGAAGGGGGGTAACTGAAGTACCAGTGACTGGGAATCAGAATGACAAATGCTTTACTTGGCAGGAAACCTGGTTTACATGTACATGAAATATAGCCTGAATTTCTTTGTGGGTCTAACCCAAGATCATGCAAAAAAATCTGCAGCAGAGAACCAAGCCCTTAAGCACCAGTACAGTGCCTAAGGGAAGACTGTAGTGGTTTTGTGCTTGTTTTAGGCAAACCTTCTCTTGAATCAACACAGAGACACTGGATAATACATGAGAACCAGAAAGTAACACCAACCCAATTGCTCTCAGGAAAGGACCACATAGAGGGAAAAAAACAAAGGAAAAATTGAATTTCTTTCAGGCTTATTAGTCTAAAATGTGAACTGGAACTGAATCAGGGGATATTTAAAATATACATGCTATCTAACATAAAATATAAAGTGCCACATTCTTCCTTCTGAGACGCCAGGGAATTGTACTGTACTGCCAGGGAACTGTGTATTGAGCAATAGTGGAATTACTCAAGAGAGGAATTAGTCTTTTGGAAAGGATTCACCAACTGCTGCCATTGTTTAGTATTTTCCTTGTCACAGGATACAAAGTAAGCATCCGTGGAACATAGGAAATATCCTGCAGTATTTCAGCATTAAAAATACCAGTGTTCTTAAGGATCTTGGCATTTCTGACAGGAGCATAATTTTATTTCAACTGAAATCTCTATCATTTGTAAAGGATGAGCTGCTAATAAAGGTAATTTTTTTTTTCAGATTCGCAGCCAAACAAAGCACTTCTTACTGAATGCAATTAGTGATGCTATTCCAAAAAAAAAAAAACCAAAACAAAAAAAGCACTCCTACTTCTAATAGCACTTGTTTAGACTTTATTCCCTATTAGTTTCTGTTTATTTTACTGATTTTAATGTACTATTTAATATTTATTCCTTGTAACAAATATATGTTGTAACACTACTGAAAAAATAGTTGGAATGTTGTTTTTTTTTTAAAATACTGGTTATTTATTATCCAGTACTTATCCGTGCTGTAGTCAAATTTAAGGAGTGATTAATACTGAAGAGTGTGCTACTGAGCTCTCTCTGGGAAGCAAAAAGGCTGTTCCAATAGTCTGTGTGCTAGTGGGCATTCTCTGTGGATCAAGAGAAAGTTCAGTTACCAGACAGCAGAATGGAGGCATGAGCATGTAAATTGTTATGATGGCATTCAATCTGTTCTGGTTGTTATGCCGAAGACCCAGTAAGGAATTTCCTTGAAGCTCTCAGGTGAAATAAGTGTTCTCTGACAAAACCGTAATGGGGCCAGGCAGCTGGAGTGCTCTGCCCGCTGCTGAACCTCCTGTTAGGGATGTTTGTTCTGCACAAATGCATCGTGTATACCCAGCCGAAATTTTCTCGTATAGCTCTGTCTAGATGAGAGTAAACTGGGTGCTTTTAAAACAGCATATATTTTTAAATCCTGGTGCAGACAGGTAGAGCTGAATTTTAGTGCATAGTAACCAGGTAAGAAGAATGGTAACCCACATGGAAGACTTTCACTAAGTATCCAGCTGTGTAAAACTCATCACAAAATTGAAACTCCATCCCCTTTTGCCTAGTTTCAAGTTTGTCATACATCAGCATTCATTCATTAGTGTTTGCTAAACATGGTGCCTTTTGTCATAAACCTTGGGTCAAGTTTACATGTATGCCAGTAGATTTATATTTGTGTAAATCTAATCTGGCTAAGACTTCTGCTGCTCTTTGTTTGAACACGCAGATTCCAGCCTTCGTGCAGAGGTTTTACCAGAATTAGTTTGAAGCCAAGCTCCGAGACAACCTCAAGGCCTGGCAGCCCCTTTGAAACAAGGGTTTAAAAAATGGTCTGCACAAAGTCCCGGGAACAGAAACTGTAGTATTTCACCTCTTTTTACCATGTTGCTGGGATGGGGCTGAAACCAGAATCTTGGACCCAACTGTCCCAAACCTTGGAGAAGGTCAGATTCATTAAAAATTTGAGATATTACTCCAAACCAAACTCTGACCACTAATAGCTGTTTTTGACAAAATGGTTCTCTCAAAGAATGCTATTTTGTTGGACTTAAGACATTTTGCAAGAATGTTTTGATTTCAAGGAAATTTTAAAGGAGAAACAAAGTGAGTGCAGTATTTCAATAATGTCAGAAAGATTTGCTTTGATTTTTTTTGTCAAGGTACTTACATTTCTTTATTTCACGATTCATGACATTAGTACTTTATAACTTTTATATTATAATAGAGTTGCAGTGACATTCTGGCATTATCAAAGTACTTAGTTTAGGTAAAATTTTGACCGTAACATGGCTGTAATAAAGGGAAAACACGTGTACATGTCTAAGAAAAATGAGATAAAGACTATTTCAAAACAGCCCTGCAATTCAGTTTATTCATATGAAGCGCAACACAGGCACAGAGCTCTACTGACTTCAGCAGAGATTATTAGAGCTGACGTTGCGTGGGATTATGCTGCACATTGCATTGAATAAATTTACTGATGTTCAAAGGAGGGCATAGGCAAGTTCATACCTCACTTGGGAAACTGCAGGCTTTTGTCTCACTTCTCAGCTGGTAGTTGTCATCTTTCAGTGGCTCTATCACAGACAGCATAAACCACGGATAATTTAAGCTAATATGTTTGACTTTAAGTGCAGCAGAGAAGAAGTGTTTTACCCAGTTAGCACTGGTCTCTTCCCATGCCTGAGACAGGCTAGGTTTGTGCTCGCAGTAATCATTCACTGTGTGCTTCTGCATCATCATGGGAGCATCAAGGAGTGTGGTATTGCTGCATCTGGCCACAGAGGGTATCTCTTACTTCTGCCCTATAACCTATTTGGGAAAGGGAAGACACAGCCAGGAGGCCCAACGGTCATCTTTTGTCTAGTCTGAATTTACATGAGCGTTGTGTCCCTCTGATCATATTGGTTTAACCACCGCTGACAGAGCAGAAGAAAGGAGAAACGATCAAAGACAGACACTAACCTTGGCTGGGACATAACGTCTAACTCCACTGTCTTCCATAGTTGTTCAAACAGCATGAATGCCCAAGCTTCAGTTTGACCCACGACGTTGACTCTCCTCCCCCATTAGGGCTGAGAGGAGACTTCAAGACATGCAGCAGAGAAGCATGGGACAGTAACAGTGTGGACAACACGTGACCCATGAACAAAGCCAGCGTGCAGTGTAGTTTTAGATGCACTGATCTGACTACAGAATCAAAGCCTTGGCATTTTTAGTCCTTTTTGGGAATGCTTTCCTGTACTATATAGATCATCTTTCTTCTGGTCTTTAGATATTCTGAGTACTAGAACTATGTGTTCCATATAAGCTAAATATAGTTCCAAATATCAATACATATCCATTATTTTGTGTGGAAAAAAGTGTCTGCTTTTGTTCATATTTGGCAAAAAAAGAGTTAATGCCTGATGATGAATCCTTTGTGCTAGGAAGCTTTTGGATTGTGCCATTATCACTGCCAGCCCAGGTGGAAAACTTCAGATATCGTTTCAGTTTATAGGAAGAATCATTAAAAAGATCATTCTCTTCCTTTATGGCAGGTACATTTATATCTCTCTCAACTAAAGATCTGCAAAAACATCCATATTTGCACAGTGAACGGTCAACTGCCTTTTTGTTTTCCAGCAAGAAATTTGAGAAGACCGATGAAAAGAATTACTGAATAGCATGAAGTGCTGGTCCGATACTGGCCAGAGACTCCTTACTAACAGTAAAAGTCTCTTGATCCCTCCTTGCAGAGCACATGGAACAGTTGATCACTGCTTTCCAGGTAAGACGCGGGTATTTCCTTCTTGCAAAATGTTTGTGATTTAAAACTTCAGCATTAAGTTACATATATGCATTTCCTATAGAAAAGTCTAAGTGAAATTATGGGGAAGCTGTCAGAAGACTCTGAAATTTAATAGACAGAACTTGTCATTTTTTAAAGGAAATTACCTAAAGCGGGCATTTATTATTTATTTCAAGCTCTTTATATTTCATTAAATAAAAAAGTATCTCTGCAGCTATTCCTGTTTTTATAATTTATTCAGAAACATAGAAGGGAGAAAGCATGGCAAGTAATGGAAAGGAAAAAAAGCTGCTTAGATGAAACACACAGCAGAACAGAATAAAAACATGAAGGTACTAAGAGTAGCAACATGTCTATTGGCAAGAGACTTTAAACATACATTGCAAACACATAGATCTGTGCACAACAGGATGGTTACCCAAGCCTATTTTTGCAAATACATAATTAAATATTATGCACAGTGAATACTCTCACTTACTGTGTTTGGTGACTGCCTCAATGGAAGTAACAGGTACTTGAGAATTTGTTACTTTATTCAAAACACAATGCCAGAGAAAGACTTACCTGAAGGGTCTGAAAGATGCTCAGATGCTCAGGCGTGTTCACATCCAGTTTCACACTTTATCGTAATGTCTGGACAGAACCTCACTGAAGTCAAAGAAATTCTATGGTATTTCAGGTCTATCTAACTGAAGTAGGACACAGTCCTTTATTATTTTATTTTTTTTTCCTGAAAAGGAAGAAGTCAACACATTTGTCATCTACACATACACTTTGCAAGGCATGAAACATACATAACCAGAGGAACTGAGACAGCATAATATTTATGTAACTACAAATATATATACTGTCAAAGCTACATATTCCATCTAATTTTTTTTTGCTCATGGAAGTAATTCCATTTATTTAAATGGACTAAAACGATATTCAACTTTACCCAATATAAATACCTGTTCTGTATCAATTTAATCCCCTTGTTAAATGCTTCCACAAGTTATTCAGAATCATCTAGGTTTCTCTTCTTGGAGTTATGGGAAGAGTAGGAGTGAGGAAAGCAATCAGGAATGAACATTTTTGCATGCAAGTCTTACAGAACAAAATAGATCTAAAATTCATACTAAATGCTGGAGGTAATGCCAAAATACAGGCATATCTTTCAAAATTCTGAGTCTGTCCCATATCAAGAGATGCCTTGGAATATTTGGAAAGCTGAAACAAAACTTTTAGAAAAATACGCTGTCAATAGTGCTTGTGGCAGTGGTAGATAAATGCCTAAAAGCATCCCTGTGCAGTCCACGGAATGCAAGCAGGTTATTGAAACATATTTAAGGTTTTAAGTGCTAATTTTCACAGAGATTAACATAAAATATATATGCTTTATTAAAAATAAAGCACATCAAACTACCAAAAACTAAATAAAACAACACAAGTACCAAGAGCTGGTTTTCAGGACAGAGGCTTAAAGAATTATGCTTACGCTCTTCCTTACAGTTTAATTCACGTGTTCCCCACAACAGACATGCAGCCTCCATTAAAAAAGACATTTATTTGGAATCCTCCTAATTACAGCCAGTAGTTCCACTGAGTAAATAAATGCCTCGGTCTTGCTATTGGATCAACGGGAGTTAACCTGCTCTGAGCTTTATTACCTTCTAAGGATCTCTGTAAGGAACAAAAGTGTATACATATTGTCTCATTTCCAAAGAGGGGGCCTTGTTTTACAGAACAAACAGCAGGTCTAATGAGTAAAGAACTAAAATGAGTTTGAGGTTACCCCCATCCATGTAACTGATCTCTACTTCATGTAGAACTGGGGAAATTCCTTGATTCTAATCTTAAAGGAAAAAAACGCAGTCTAAAGTATTCTCATATACTCAATATGCAGATTTTATTGCAGACAACCATATTTCTACCTAATTCTCTCAACCTCACTACATAGTCCATTGAGTTTAAATCAACTATGAATTGTAATATTTTAAAGCCTTTCTGTATGAAAGGAATAGAGAAGTGGGAATCAGGGATCAGACTGGGTCCTTTTAAGAAACAAAACACTTGGGAGTTTCAGGTTTCAGACCAGGTGCTTGAAAAATTGCCTCCCTATATGCCAAGTATATTTTCTTTCTTCCACTCTCTCAGGCATTTTCCAAGCTTAAACGTAAGCAGAAAAGCCCATACAGATTGCTCAATATTCTTAAACTTATTAGGGGAGGGACTTTGATTACCTGTCTGGTCTGGAGATGGATGTAGGTTACAGCCTTCTCCAGTCGTATTCATCTATTCTTAGATCTTTGCAAATAAAATTACATTCTTGCAACCAAAACAGAGTAGGGAAGGAGAACAAATTTCCACCTCTGGCTGGCAGACAGAATTAGATAGTTCAGTTTGTTAGTAAAGAAGGAAACTATATTTGCAGCCACCAGGTAATTCAAAAAGTGTTAAGAAACTAAACTATTGAGTGTAATAGCGTGTGTAAACAAAGTGGCAGACCTACCTGCTCTCAAGTGACTGCACCGCATAGTTCCAGAGCTGAAGTGAAACAATATGCCGAGCTATGTTAAAGCTGTCTGCCTTAGTTTGGTCTTAGAAGGACAAGAGACACAAACTGGGGATCAAAGAAACAAGTTTGCTGAATGACTAAAAATAGCCTGGGCCTTCTGTCTCTTAAAAACTGTCTCCAAAAAATTAAGTTGGAGAACAACGATAATAACTATTATAAAAGTATGTAGCTCATAAAATGGCTGCTTCCTTCCAGCAGCTGCCCAAACAGCATAACAGGAATTGTTTGGAAAAAACATCCCCTGGCTTATGTCCCTGGCAGAACTGGCAGTATCCTCATGACTCAAGAGATTGGCTCTTAAAATGCTGGTCCAAACTTTAGTGCATCCATGGAAGAGAAAGCGCGCTGACTAAGCCCATTGCATTGAAGAAATGGTTCTGCTGGTGGCAACAGCACAAGTGCTGTTGGTTCTGGGTTTGGCTGTGGAGTCAGACTCTCTCTGCTCACCCACTACCTTTTACAAGAACTGCTGGATACGGCGCTTTCCAGGTCTTCTGATTGACCTGCAGGAATCACAGAAGAGGGGAGCCAAGGTGCTGAAGATTTATGCAGAAGTCTCACCCCAACAGTGCAGCAGAACCTGCTGCCTTCTGAGGAATGGTGAGTGTTTATTAACCAGGTTGTGGCATACATTAAAATTTACATCACAACATATGAGGAAAAACATTTTGGGTAATTTTTATGTAAACATTCCTTTATTTGAAGAACAAAGAATGCAAAAAACAAAAAAAAGGATATCTGTACTTTTTTTGAGGCAGGAAAGCAGAGACACATTGAAACTGTTCCCCCATCTTCAGTCCCATAGAGAGGAATTTGATAATCTGAATTTTTGAGAAGACTATACTAGAAACACATGAAAATCTTAGGGTCTGCTTTGAAGTTTTACATCTCTGTTACAAAGCTTGTGGACAATGCCAACGATTAAACAATAACTCTTCAGTATCCATCACCATCTACTCCTGTAGAGAAAAATCAGTGACACTGACTCCAACAGGACTCTTCTTCCTGGAGTATGGTACTAGACTAAGACATGGTGAGGGGGGAAGGGGAGGGAACACACACTTTGTCCTTCTCTGAAATACAAAAATATTAATTTTCTTCTGGAGAGCACTCTCTTGTTCTGTGTTTACACCATGTTTCTGGTGCAACCCAGGCATAATGTTAATACGAACAATAAAATTAGAGCAATAAATAATAGCAGTTATTCAGCTGGCAAACACTTTTCCCTAGCCTTGTAAACTGAGAATAAAAATAAGAAAAAATCAGTGCTTATCTTAAGCCCAAGACTATACTTCCTCTGTGTCACACTGCGTTGGTACACTATAGGAGTGTATTTTAGGAGTGTATGTGAGGCGTGTGTCTGAGGCACCTAAATTTGACTGCAAAACTCACAAGACTTGAAAGGTTTTTGGATATGGAGAATGAAAGTGAGGTACCAGTTACTATAAGCAGTCAATATAAATTTTTATGACATTTTGAATTACGAGCAAAAGTATGACCTTGAACAACCTGATACCGACATAACTAATGTAACTGCCAGCAGCATTCCTGGGAAGAGTCAATTTCTGTTTTAAATATTGTGAGGAAAAGATGATTATATAGATTTCAGCAATGTTTCTTCTATTTGGACAACAAACTTTTTCTCATAGAACACGGGACTGGACATTTTACAGAGATAAGTAATGGTAACTTGGAATACTGTTTTTGTAATAAAATGTTATGTAGTCAAGCACAACTTTGTTAGTCTTAACTGAAATAGAGGCATTAGATGGCATTTCAAAGATATGCTTTACATCAGCTTGTGGTTTCCTTATAATCCCAAAGAGACAGAAGTAGTCACTACCACAAATACTACTGTCAATAAATGTCCTAATTAAGATTTCAAGAGAAGCTGATAAGACGTTTGATAAAAGAATTTTCTTTGCTGGATTCTCAGTAATAGCACAGTTATTGAAAGCTAATCTTACAAGATAAAAAGAAATTTTGAAAGAAATAAAATACATTGTTTGTATCTTTTCAAACCAATGCAAAATAATTTACAGAATACTTTTAAAGTATTTTTCTTTCCTTACAAAAAGATACATGCTTGTAACTTATTTTTCTTACCTGATTTTATGCAATAAAATCCATCACAGATCCCAAAGAGACTATATCCTCAGAAGCCAAGGTCTTCAGATGACATTTCTTTTTTTACTATTTAATGATGCTTTCATAAAGCATGCAAAGTAATCATGAAAATGAAAACCATTTATAATTACGTTGTACTAAAATACAGAGTTTCTAATGACAACAGAGCTTTGCACAATCTTGGAAGTTTGGAAAGGATTTCAAGGTTTCACTCCTCCCTTCAAACAAATACATGTATTTTCAGGTGGTTTATATATTCTTAAATAAGATAGTCCCTATACCAGAAACCTGCATTGTGTTAATGAACACACTGTAAAACAAACATAAAATATACTACTAGCACAAAACATCCCTTCGTCGACAAAATCCAGGACATTGTATACCTGGGTCTGAAGACAAGGGTGCATAGTGCTACATGTGATGCAAGTGAAGAACAGTTTTGTGTTGGAAGAAAAATCATCAATGTGAACAACTATCTGAATATAGTGATTTTTCAAACAATGACTTCAATTAGAACACATTGTGTTTGCAGAGTGTTTAAGAATCCTTGAACAAAAGGTATCACAGAAAAGCAAGTACTACACAGATATTTCACAGAGATATTTGAAGGGCTTTGTCTTTTAAGCTATTAACGTATGTGAAAAAATTATGCAAAATGTTTACTGATGCCTGGAAATATTTCCATTTTCAGAATTATGGTCTTAAAAATAGTCACTGGATTTTAAATTCCTTTATCCATAGAAGTAAATGTTTTTCATACATCACCTGTAGAAATACCTGTAGTCCTCAGGAAATATATCAAATACTTATGTACTGGATGAATATGCTTCTCTGGCATTACAAAATGTTTCTAATCTTTTAAAGAAAAATGTAAGCGAATTGGTATACAATGAAGCCAGAGCTTTCTATAATCCCTGTAAGATTATCATTCTGTCTTCCACAAGTTGTGTTCTTCCATTGTTTTGACAATCATAACCTTCTTTGTACTCGTCTGTCTTACTTTCATAAATACCTACGCTAAGCTCAACTTCCTATGACACAGAACTGGAAGCTGGTGAAGCCTAACTAGAGGTAGATACAGGACATGAAAATTGTATCAGTGAAAGAAAAATTGCTGATTAACATTCTTTGATTTAGCTTTGATGACAAATCATATCTTTACTTCATTATCCTTAGAGTTTAGGATCCCAGTTTTACTTGTAAATGTTACTGTTTTCACTTCAGCTAGGCAGACAACCTTGATCCTTGTATGTAAGTAGCTAAAAACCACAAGGCAATATAAATTCTGTAACAGCACTTCTCTCATGATTTTTTCTTCCATAGAGCTGCTGAATTTGTACTGTTCAGGCAGAATGTATTTTCATTGCAAATTTTTATTTAATTACTCATATACATTTTTTGAAAATAATGCTTCTCTCTCAGGGCAGATAAGTTCATTATGGCTGAAAAAAACATTTTAGAGGCGTGTGTTTACTGTGTTAAGCCTATGATGCAGTATTGGGGCTACTAGATGAAAAAATACAAATAATACAGACAAGATAGTAAGCACAGGCTTAGTGTATTTTCCTTTTCTCATTTGTAGATAGGTTAGGGGGTTAGGGATTTTTTTTTTTTCAGTTACACATAAAATGGAAAGAGTTGCCTGACTTTTTCTGTTGTTCATTGGAGAAGTATTACAAATTATTTTAATTACAAATGTGAGAAAAATGTTTGGAATAAATAAGTAAGTAAATACATATACATTTATAATATACATTTATAAATTTCTGCCTTGTCAATACATTTTTAATTGCAGATAATCATATTGGTTCAGGTATGGAGGTTGAATTCAAGGCAGGTGAAATGAAGTAAATAAAACCCCAAACATTTCATACAACTAAAACAAAAACTAACATCGATCCTGCTCTAAGCACATTGATATAATGAAATAAAATTAACTTTTGACTGGAGATTTTGATATACTATAAGACTGAAAGAAGAATCTTTCCTCCTTTTTATATTGTGTGTCTATAATCATAAGTATTTTAGCACATATTTTCAATCTAAATCTTAATCCACTAGGATTCACATTTCTGTACTTTTGAAAATTGGATTTCAGTGACAAGTTGTTCAGGCATTTTTTCATTATTACTTTACCCCTGATTTCTGATGTGGGAAGATAGAACTGAACCTCCAAACATAAATGAAGAATTGTCTAAACTACTCTATTCACAGCAATACAATAGCCCAAAGGCAAACAAGGAAAACAAATGGGAACTGGCAGCAGGGCAGGATGTGACTTACTTATTGTAGTTCAGGATGGTTTTTTTAATAGTCTGGGTGAAAAGAAGGGTTGCAGTCCAATTTCAAGTAGACAGATATATTACACAAGAGCAAACAACTCGAAGTTTTCTTACTTGGTAACTTTACTTTTAGAAATGGTCCACTCCCTGCACCTGAGACATGAAGGAAGGCAACTGGTAAGAGGACTATAAGCTAAAGCATATGATTTTATTGAATCAGAGACATGTTTAGAATTCAGATGGCCACTCTATGCCTTGTCTCCAGATGTAAAATTATAAGTAGCTCTACTTTTCGGACTGAATGCTTAATCAGTTTGCATGATCATGAGAGAACCACAGATTTAAAGTACTATGGAGCTGCCCAGTATTAATGATCTTCTGATGTCAAATAACATAATAATATGTAAAATGCAATGTTCATTGTGCTGATAAGCTCAACTTCATTCTTTTTGTGTTAATAGTTTCCTGCAATCTAGCAGTGTTCTACCATGGAGCCATTCATGAGAATATGAATTGCCTGCACATGTCTTGCCCAGCATTGGAAAGTTGCATACTAAAGGCTAGAATCAATGTAATTTTGTACAACATCACAACAGGTAATTAAGCATTTCATTTATATAGGCCGAAAACATGGCAACTATAAGAAATGATAAAATTATACTAGGTCAATTGTGCTAGAATATGTTCTGAAGTAACATGGAATGCTAAAAAAGCGTTAAGGCTTTTTTCCTTTTTCATTAATTTACTTACTTCTGAGAATACTTTATCCCTTTCTTCCATTCTGTATATGAGAGGTCCACCTTGAACATACACACTGCTCTCAAGGTTCAAGCTCTGAGTACTAATCAATACTGTGCTTGGGGAAAATATTGTACCACATCTGAGAGACTGAGAGGCGAGGCTGATGCTGCTCCATGTCCCCAGATCCATCCATCAGCAAGGCTGAATATGTATCCCCATCAGGCACATGCAGAGAGGACACCTACATTAGACAAGTGTGTGCAGCCACCCACACAGGTAACAGACAAACGCGTAAAGCAGACACACGAACACATGTAGCACCAAGAGCCTCATCCTGCTTTCTCTGGCTGCACACGCAAACCCACAGTTTGCCAGGACTACTCCCCAGTAGTCTAGATCCCTCCCTTTCCTCACCTTTGGCTCCTTCCCTAAGCATCCCATAGTAAGTCCTGTGCAATCCCAAAATGCACTTCCCTTCCATGCCATAAGGTGTCTCACACACCTAGTCCAAGGGTATTATTTGGGATCCCTGATCTGCCATTGTCTTCATGTGCTGCTTCTGTGGGTGTGCAGATGAGCTTTTGACACATAAACTAACGTTGTTTATTTAATAGGAATTGATCCAGATCTTCTTATTTTCGAAAAACTGACATCAAACCAGCCAAATATTCCCTCCTTTCCCAGTAAATACGAAAGGCAAAACAGCACAAAGACCACCGAGTGGGAAAGATGCCAGCATCATAATGCCACATCAAGTTCTCTTCTGCTCCGAGCTCAGTCTACCACTAGCCATGGCTTAACAGCAAATGCTTATACCACCAGCACAAGCCTGATGGTCCAAAACCCTGAAGTTACTACTTATTCTGGGGCAGAAACTTTTCCACCGGATGATCATTTTGCTAAAAGGACAAGCACAACTTCAGTAAGCACTAGGTTGATCACCGGCTCAGACAAGAAGACTGTACACTCAACTTTGATATCCAAGTCGGCCGAGGTATTATCCCACATGCCCACTCCTCCTCGTCTGAACAGCAGTAAGCAACACCTAAATGAAACCAAAGGCTACAGTGGTAGGAATTACACTTCGGATAATGAGGCACCTGCTTGGGAAGCTGGAGCTTTGGGTGTCTGGTTGATTCCTGTTGTTCTTTGCTCTTCTCTCATCTTCCTTTGCTGTTGTACTGTTACTTTCACAGCAGGGCGCTGCAGCAATAGGAGAGGTCACTATAAGCCCATATGGAGAAGAAGAACAATGTTGAGACAATTCATAAAATACACTACTGTCAGAGGTAGTTTGTAAAATACTGTCACCATTCTTCTTTTGGAACAATTAGATTTTAATAACGCATTGCATATACCAGCTTCTTTCTTTTACAGAACCAAAGATAATTTTTTCACTAATGGTTTCGGAATCTCTCGGTTGGTAGTCTCAACAGATGAAACACAATTGTTCTGCCTCTTTAAGATGAGAAGTACGCACTCATATGTAGCTCCCACTGCATGCTCAGAAGTGTTCAATCACATTTGGGTTCATAATCTGACCCAACTAATGCCTAACAGACAGCATACACTGTCCATAGCTTAAGAGGGCAGATTCATTGCAGCTGTACCTATCCATTCCCCTGACTTCGAACTAACCTGAGAAAATTAAGTGTAATCAGTAAAACTGACTGAAGTTTTAGAGCATCAATGAAATCCTTTAACTCTAATCAGCCTTTAATTGCCTCAGAACTCATTTGTATAAAAGCGTCAATTTTCCCCCAACTTAAAAGTTAGATTTACCCTTTTTCCCCATTTATCCCTAATACTGAGACAATTTAGTCAGCACTCTACTTCTTCAAAGAAAAACAGCAAGAACCCAAGTCCCCATAACTACTGAATTCCATTAACTCATTGTCTCCATCTGATCATTCAATCTTTGTTTTACTTTTATCTCACTGTTCTGAAAAAATCCCCTCAAATGTTTTTCAAGTCCCTCCAGAAGCACCTTCACACTTAACTGCTTTTGTAAAGTTACTTGCTCTGCAATGCACTGACAAATCCAGTCTGTTGCTGGCTAAGAAAAACACAAATGCAGCTAACACTTGTTCATGCCTGGCAATTAGCATCAGTCTGTGTTGTCCACCTTGACTTGCTTTTTCTTGCCTACTCGTATTTATCTTTTACATCATTAGCTTTTTAAAATAGGGGCACACACAGAATGTTTCGAAATCTTTTTAAGTTAGCTTTATAATAACCCCCCCTATTTTTTTTTCCTCATCCTGCATATTCACAACCATGCTCCTTCTAAATATAAACCATCAACAAGGGGGCAAGGTATTTCCTTGCCTTACCTTACTCAGGAAGTTTGCTTAGCAAAGCAAACATTTTCAACAGTAACCAGGATTGTTCTTCCTCTTTTAAACTTGTTGATGTCTCAGAGTCAGTCTCTTTCTTCACTTGCTGTAAGAAGTTTTTATTTCCCAGACAAGTGTAAATGTTATAAAAGGAAACAATAAAAAATAAAACTGATTGTTACATCTATGTGGCAGAAAATTATTTTAAAACTAATATGATTCATTCAATGTTCAAAGACTACAGAGATGAGGATGTAAAGCCACATGAATGCCTAACTACATCTGAGCAGGTTGGTTTTAGAGGAAGAGACCTCTCTAAAATTACATTTTAGCCCACATCGATAGCACTGTAGCTTAGAAAACTGAAGTTTAAAAAAACCTTCATGTTTTTAGTATTGATTGACCTTGTGTGCTAATTTAAATGTAATAGGAGAGACACAGGAGAAGAACACTTTAAAGGAGTGGGGTTATTTAATCAGTTAAAATCACACAAAATACATTCCTTCTATTTTAGCTAGAAAAATTTGATTTAGGTATGATTTGTTTTTAAGGGCAGTTCTATGCTTATAAGTAAAGGGATACAAACTCTAGAGAGGTACCCACTGCATGATATACTTTGAATTTGAACGAGCTGATTTCTGTCATCAGATTGTACTTTCCTAATTCATCATGTGGCTGAACCTAGCATGCTTTAACTAGCACTAAAAATTTCAACTAATGACACTGAAGAACACAAGGGCTCTTCTGAGTTAGAGGAAGCTGACAGGTATTTTTTTCCAGATTTTTAACACCAAAAGGAAAGGAACAAGGAAAAAGGAACCAAGATAATCTATATTGTATTGAAGGATGAATGTGGTAATATTGTAAATGAAGAATGTATGTCTTATGTGATATGCTCATCATCTTAATGTAATATTTATGGATCTGACCCTGGAACAGAAAAGTCTCAGGTCTGACTCATTTCAATAGGAAACAAAGGCACACATATCAGAACTCAATTCCTCAACCAGTAGATTAGTATAATATGCTTTAAATTCTTTCTCCACCATTTACACTGCAAATGGTGATGTGCACTGAGACCATCAGTATGCTTTTCTTTTTAGACTAGGACCTGCAGTCCATGTAGTTCAGGATTTTCTTTGTATAGTGCTCTACCAACCATTCTCTGTCAAATTCTGAATTAAATGTTCATGGCTCAGTGAACCACCCTTCTGATAGACACAGCAGGCATAACTTCATTTATAAAGTCTTAACTAGAAAAGTTTGCAAAGTTCATGTTTTGATCTCTACCAGAGCTATTGTTCAGACGCTTCATACATCATGACAACCTGATCAAATACATTAAATAAACAAACCGATTAACCACATGCTCCAAGTCAAGTTGTGGTACTTTCCATCTCACTCAGTAGTGAGTGCCGATGACAAGCACATTTTGTTATAGGATTCTCCCACAAAAACACTTCATCCAGCACTGTCATATCAATTTGCAATGAGAGCGCTTTTTAAATATTTTCTCTCTCTGTAATTTTTAAAATCATGTAACCAAAGCAAACACAATTTAAAACCAAATTACATCTAAAATGTAAGGATGTATCAAAACCAGATGTATAAAATCCAGCTAGTTACCTTTCTGCTTGTCTATTTGCTACCACAAGAATAAACATTCAACATAATGCAGTAATATATGTGTGTCTTATGAAACTGTCTCCTTGTTTGAAGTGGTCAAAGCCATCAATACGGTGAAGTGTATGTTCACTGCCCAAGAAGGGGTCAGCAAAACCCCCACTTCGAAGGACACTGCATTTTTACATGAACAAGAGCTAAAAAGCCTAATCCAAATTTAGAAAAATATATTGTCAGAGAACTACATCTGCACTCTGTGATGGATGCCCTTCTTCATTGGACCATAAAAATTCTGCTTGTGTTCACTTTATAGTCTCTATTGCTCCCAAAGAGATGTTACTTGGGAAATTAAGGCATTTCAAACTGCACAAACTTCAAGACTTTGCAGCACTGAATTCCAAATATAATTTCTCCTGAAAATCAGGGAACATAATAAAATTATTATGGCTATACAACTGCATGTAGTTTTTAGGATGCAGGATTTTTATGCAGGCAGCTTAGTTCAATTCAAGTAGAAAAATTATGTTCTGTTTACCTAAAAATTGCCCCATAGTTTCAGCTGGATAAAGTGTTTCAGTTTTCTTAGCCTAGGGGTTTGCCAAGCATTGCTGAATGTTAGTTACCTTCAGTTATGGAAGCATACGCATTTTGTCTTAGAGTTAGTTGTTTCATATTTTGGGTATTTTTTTGTTTGAATATAAATTTATTTTTTATTTTCCAGGTTTTAAAGACGAGAAAGTGCACACCACCTCTTTCCCTGCTTCACATAGTAAGATTTGCATAACTGTTTAATACTTTGAGGCAGTAATATTGCAACGCAATGCCCTTTTATGCATCAGATTATCGTACTGAGAAGAACGCATTTCTGATTTAACTCATTATTTAATCGTATATATAAAATAGGGAAAGATACTTAAATCCGTAATATATATGTTAATAATCTACTGCTGAATTTGAAGCCTCAGAAGCAAGATTGTTGCATGCCTAAGGCAACATAGTTCTAGCAGTACCAATACAGGTAACAGTCAAGACAGGAAACAGAAGTAAATGTGAACATGGGACATCCCCTTTCTTTTCTTCCTGTACCATTAAGATATTACTGTTCTCAGATAAACATTATGCAATTCAGCTGAAAACTGTCAGGTTCTAACATATTGCAATACCTTCATTATACAAGACTTGCCCTAATTTAAATGGCCCCAGGTCCTTAGTATCCATTCTCACCCTGACTCTTCTTCCTGTTCAGGCGGGGCTGCTACCTAAATGCCCCACCATGTCTGCTGACAGTCTGCAGCACTGCAAACTCAATAGTGCTTGGCCTCTTCCAGCTTGTGTAACACTTCCGTTGCTATAAATGATCCTCCATAGCAGCTTGATTCAAGAACAAAGACGAAAAGCTAGTCTGAAGGGATAGAATGTGTAACATACTATTTGCTTTCAAACAGGCAGGTTTTTTCACTTCCTTTTACTCTCAGAAAAGAAACTTCTACCTGATCATTAACAAATTGCATGACCTGCAGCATCAGTCATCCCTGGTGTCCATGCTTTCTTCATCTCCGGATTAGTGACTGTATAATGCACTTAGTAGAACCTTGATGCTCCTTTGCTACTTATCCTCAATACTATGTTCTGTAGAATCATATAACGGAATTAGGACCTCAATACCCACCAGAAAATGAGACAGAAGTGAAAATCTGTATCTGTCCCACGCACAAAAGCGTGGGGCAGGATGGAATGACTAAAACGTGTAAGATCATGTTTTGGCGAGTATTCTTGGTTTGTTGGCATATAGAGAAAAAATAAGCAGAAAAGGGGTGATATAAAGCACAGTAGCAGGACTATTTAATTACAGTCAAAATAAAATAAATACATACATTTGAAGTATAAGGGAAAACAAGGAATGGGTAGAAAGATGGCTTGTCCAGCCAGCACATCTCTATTTAGACAACTGTCCCTTTATCCCTTACTTCTGCTTGTAGCAATGCTATGCATAAAAACAGGACAAAAAATGTCAGCTCCAGTCAGGAGCATAAATTAGTTTCCTGAAGACCACGAGGTTATCTGTGGGATTTACCAACTCTTCGCACACAGCCAGTCACATTCAGGTCTTAAGGCTTGGTGAAGTTACAAGTAGTTGTAACATCTACTCTCCTTGCCAAAGACTGAATTACGCCTCTCGTCCAGGCCTCCTCGTCTAAATTGAGCAAGAGATAACGGTTAGCATCTGACAGTCCTTCTTTAAAGGGCAGCAGTGCGATAGAACATACACAAACAACTTCAAAAAACTATTTAGTGACACTTTGAACATTTCACTTCACAAGTTCTAGCACATTGTTTGCTAAAGACATCTCATGCCAGTGATTACAGTAGTTTCTAGATGCAAAAAATTAGCCCGAATACTGACAAAGCAAGTTCTTTTCCAGTTTGACCAAGTGCTAGATCTCAGCCTTTCTTTGGAATGTTTATATGGGAGATAAAAGAAAGGTTAGTCTCCTCAACAGCACCAGTGAAACTATGCATCACTACCATTCCAGATGGCCAAGAACTTAATTCGTGTGAGTTTTTTTTCCATTGGAGACAGCTTATTTTTCCTTGCCATAAGGAACTTACTTTTCCAGTTTGCGGGGGCAAGTGTTTGGATTTGAAATGAGACATCTGCTACTTGGAGGTTAGAACAGTGACCGCAAAGAAGCACATATAGTAGCCTTCCTGCTCAAGTTTCAGTTTGTGATGGACAGGGTTGCCTGAGGTCAGGGCTGTCATGAACTAGCTCCATGTTCCTCTTAGACAGCAAATACCAGTAAAATAATTACCTATGGAGACAGCCAACACCTCTAGATATTATGTGTGGGTTTTTGCTGCTCCTTCCTTTTGAATTTATGCACCAGGGGGGCCAGCCTGCTTCTTGATTAAAGTGTTATCTGTCTACATTTCTATTTAGGAGTAACATGAGCACTTCCATGTAACAAGCATGTACATACACACAGGTATGTATAGAGGGATACACACCTCAGAGTCATGCATTTACATTATAATGTACATGATACATTAATAAGTGAACATTGCTAAGGATGTACTTAATACTGTGCTGCAGAGCTGTTTGAACTCTAAGTCTGTTATTACTCTTTAAATCTTCACAGTTTTTAAACCTCACTGAATGCTTCCAGTGAGATGATCTGCAAGTGTATTATACAGGAAAATAAAGATGGGGAGTTTAGTTCATAAAAACACATGCTATATTATACATCATCAAGGTTGGGAAGACTCCAACTGGAGTTAAGATCCAAGTGTTCCAGGTATTCTATATAATCACAGAGAAATACTGCCACCTCAAACAAAACCAGTTTAGAGGGAAGAACAGAAACATCCGAGATGACAAAAGAACTCAAAATACAATCCAGGCTACTTTTGATCCAGTCCACTGCATTATACAAGTTCTGAACTGTAACATATAAACCGTTAGTAAAAATCACAAGTGTAACTCTGAGTTTTATACTGCCTTGGATTCTAGCAGCCTGATTGGGTTTATTTAGGATTAGAAAGGCTTTTAATTTTGCTTACATTTCTCAATAAGGGGAGAAAGTGAAGACAACATTGAAAACCAAGGTTGGAGGTCAATCTTACAGAATTCTAAGGCCAGCAGGCCAACTGTTCTATAGCCATATGGTCATTAAGTAAGATCCTACTGGAAAACTGTTGTCTTTGACAATTAATTTCTGATGGTACGTGTTGGATGCGGTTAGGGAACACAGTGAATTAGTCCCAACGTTGTTCTTGGCCAGTAGGTATAACGTATTGTTAGTAAAGACATCTGAGTGTCCTGGCACTCAGGAGACAGCCACCTTTTATCCTGCCTGTATTTTTTGAAACATTTATACCACTATATAAGCTAGGATTGAACATTTCAGAGGGAACTCTAGAAGCCTGTGCATTTTAGGCTTTCCATGAATTAGCTGTGAAGCTAATGAAATGCTAATATGATCAAATGAAAAATCAATTGCCCCTGCTTTACTAATAATAATGGCTGGTAGAAAGAACAGCAAAGTCAAATTGTTATTTTTAACTACAACTTTCATACAGAGTTCTGCTTAGGTCTATGAAGAGCAAAGGAAAATTTAATTGTCCTCTGTTGCACAGAGGATTTTATCAGGTGCTCATATGTCCTGAGTATATAAGGGCAACTCTATGGAGAAGAGCAAGCTTATGGGGTTTTGGGTTTCTTAAAACAGTTAAGGGCATTACTCATGTCAGTCTGGTACAAGACATGCCACTGCAAAACAGAAGTTGGTTACGCATGCTTGGAGTACGCCAGTCGTTACGCAAGCACTGACAAAGCTAATTAAGGAAACAAATTTCTCTTGTGTACATACTAGAAGCAAACTGCTTTAGGAATAAAGCCAGGCACAACTCTGCCATCCATACACTTCTCTGAGTCAAACTGCAGTTACTTCTTCAGCAATTTTGGTTTCATGGCTGTTCAAAAAAGATTACGAATTACAGGAAAGTACTATTTCACATGAGAATTTTAAACGCTATCCTCATTCCCTCTTAATAAAGGAACAACCTGGTAACAGCTAAAACTTTCCCCATATTAAGCTTCTGCTAAAACTTCACATTAATTGAAATCTAAAATGAAGGTCCACTAAATAACCAAGTCAGTAAGTGCAAAAATGGGATTACAGGACAAACATTTTCAATTTTAGCTACAGCTCTGGCAAATTCTCATAGGAAGAAAAAAGCTGTATTAAACTCAGTCTCCTGCCATGTGAAAACCACTCCTGCCTAAGAAGAACGCTTGCAAAATGGACGTTTTGGAAATGGGAATACTTACACTCTTTGGCTGTATGCAATCACAAAATGCAATGAGAAATCCTAGCAGTGAGTGAGTAGAGCACACAGAACACTGCAGAAATTATCCTGTGCAGTTTTCAGTGTCCTCATTCTTCTGATGCTTCCTCTCAGTGAGATCCTGGCAGGGCCCCATGCTAGGTTTTTACAGGTACACAGAAACCTTAAGCTGGATGAATAAAAACTCCCTCTGCCCCTTCCAGAAAATGAAGACTTTCTCTCTAAGCTGAAATCTTAGTAAGCCAGGAAGGTACAATAAAAACAGGAATAGTGTTATTTATGTACTTTCAAGCTGATATTTTTAAGATACTGGTTTTATTGCCCTCTCACAGGTAAGAAAAAAGTTGCCTGCAATTCCAGTGTTTCAAATCCAAATTCCCAAACATCCATATAATTTCTTTCTCTGTACTTCCCAGCAGGAAGATGGATGCTGCAAATGTTTTTTCCTTGAAGTGCCTGGGTACATTCAGGAGACAACTCGGCGGGCCTCTGGTACCAAGACTCAGTCCCTTCCTATTTAAGCTATACACTGACCTCATTACTCACCAGCCCTCACTTTCAGCAACTCTCATCATTCTTCCTTCCCCATGCACTTTGGTAACCTGTCAATAACTGCTACTTTACCTTCTCATTGCCATCCCATTTTCTACCTTATTTTACTCCATTTTAGAGACGAGTATTTCTGCTTACGGTATTTGTTAGCCCGCAGGATGACAACCAAAAGAACCTCACACTGTTCAGTGTGCTTCAACATCTCTCCAAAAGTTAAACAACTTAGGCAACATTATCTTTATTTTAAAGATAGGGATTACAGATAAAGTCTGAATGACATTTGAAAAGCATTTAGAAAGTTTAGAGCTCTTAACTTTCAGATTCTTAATTAATAGAAGTGGGAACCTAAATGTCATTGTTTTTAGCATTCTTGCTTCAAGTTACACGTCAAAAGAAGTTACGCGAGAAGTCAGTATGTGATTAAGGAGAGGACTGAATCGGGACCTCCCAAGCTAGGAAAGCACAGAACAGGATGCTCAAGTTACCATTACGACTGAAAACATACTTTATTCAAAGAACAAGATTCATGGATAGGAATATTTTGTTTACAAGAAAATCCAGCAGTAGAGAAAAATCTGATTAGTACTGAAATTAACTCATCATCAAGTTTCATATTTTTGGTTAAGGTTCTGAACAATTATATATCCATATCATACAGAAGAATTAACACAGTAGTTAAGTATTTCTGTAGCAATCAGGTGTACCTGCAGAGTCTGCTCTCACGGTAATGCCTGTATATTCAATAGTTTCTTCACGGATTCCTTATACTGAGACATGTTATTTTCTGTTTCACCTTCATTTTTAAGTGCAATTACAGAGTTTCTGTAATTCTTAACCACTTCAGATGCAAGAAGCTCTTCCTTAGTTACATTACTGACATTCTCTGAGGCTTTTATTCGCAGCAGTGTTTCCAATGCATTTTTCTGAGAGCAGCTGTTTTCCCAGATATACTCTTCCATGTCCTCCTCAGACTTCTCACTCTCCCACATCTCAGTTTTCTGAAAGAAAATATACACTGTCTTAAAAAGACTGAAACAAGCCTATGTAATAATTTGAAGAAACTTACCTCCAATACCAAGTCGCTTTAAAAATTACATTTGGAAGATATTTCCTCTCCTCTAAAGTACAAAGCTTGTAACTCAAGCCTCAAACAGAGTTCAAAAGGTGCCTGTATGCAGTACATTTTCTGTGCAGAATGAGCTTCTTTCCTCCCACATAGCAAGTTCTTTATGTACCTGGCAGATATAACTAGACAAGTCGGAACGGGAAGAAAAGTTTATAGTCTACACATAATGGATAACATAAGACCTTGTAAAAGTAATAATTTTAAATAACCCTAAATGCTCAAGCTTTGCAAGTAGCCACCTAGCTATTATGTCCCTAGCATATGATTTTGGTATGTTTACATTGGCTGCAAGACGCGAAGGGAGACAGCTCATACCAAGTAACCCATGATGAAAGACAGCAATCCTTCACCATTTGGGAAATGTTTTATTTGTGACTCATAAGGAAAAGCACCACCAATTAATCCATTTCCTCTTCTTGCAAAACAAGTTGCTCCTCAAAAGAATCTCTATCCACAACGTGTTAATTTTTACCTAATTAGAGTTGCCAGATTAGACAGGATCAAAAGCTGAACATTGACAGAAGACATCAGTGCCTGTAAATACGTGGCTTGTGCAGTTTTTCCTTTCTAAATTTTGTCTCTGAGCATTTCTCCGATTCAGCAGGCCTTCCTTTAGCTTCACAGACTTGTTTAAGGGGTATTTCAAATGTTATAACCTGCTATTTCTATATATTTAATTTTTATTGTACTTTGGTACATACATATGATTCATAGATATATTTTCATTATTATATACTGTAGATTGCATATTTATAATTATTTAGAACTTTACTGATGTAAACAATACAAAGTGTCCTTATATTATTTCTACTATGTAAGAATCACCATTTTGAAGTATCTTTCATTGTTTTTCTTACAATTGTTGTAGAAATCACATCTAAATAAAACTTCTGTTTCTCTGGGAGTAGATTCAAAGAAACATTACAGTAAAGCATTTACATCACATGGATTTTTAAATTTAATTTTATTTTTTTAAAATCCCTTGCCAGAAAGGTCTCTTCAGTAAAATCTTAGCTATGCTATGTAGAATCCAAATGAGCCTGGCAATCACAGGAGGGTTGAGGGGTTTTTTTGTTTGGGTGTGGGGTTTTTTTTTTGGAGGGGATAAGTGTTGCTGGTTTTTCATTTGTTTATTTTAAAGTATTCTGTCTACTAGTCAACAAGGTTGCTGCAGTCAAATCACAACACTTAATAACCTTTGATTAAGAACCAATTTCTAGCCCCACCCCCAACCATGTGTGCTTGGAACCATCTGTCTGAATTTAAAAATACTTTAACAAATGCTGCATCCTGCACCGGGTAAATGCAATCTCTTGTCAGTTAAATCTTCGAGTCCAAATGTTTAGTCAGAAACAGTGATTAACACTGCTAAAAGGCTCCTATGACTGGCATTAAAACCTGGACACAATACAACACAGCAGTAAAAGAACCTCATTCAACTTCTAGAAAGGGGAGGGGAAAAAAGGACATACTGTAGCCTGTATTGCTGAAACAGTAGAGGAACAAGTGGGTAAAGTATTCCTCGTATGTTTGAAAAACACTGCAATTCAATGTGAGATTTACATAGTTTGAAATTAACAACATCATCCTGTTTTACATATCCCTTGTTTGCATAGTGGCTGTCCAAGACTTTTTTTTTTTTCCTAAACTCTGACAGAATTTTAAAGCAAAAGCTTCTCTCGCAGGGATAAGGTTTCTCAAGAGCAAGGGAATATGGGTATAGCCCATAGTCACTCTGGACCAAAGTCATGTTTGAAGTTCAAACAAAAGACCACTGTAAGGCTTTGAAACACCTTTAAGTTTCAGCAAAGAAAACAAGAACTAATTACAGTTATTACATTTATCTCTTCAGCAAAATCCTTCTCTACACACATTAACTTACAGGATTTTGGAGATGCACGCTGATACACAGATTAAGATTTCGATATCTCTTTTGAGCGATACAGGGCAAGAACATTTTAAAGGAGGCCAAAGAAACTGTTAAGTATTTCTTTCTTGGAATCCTTCCCAGCAGAATGGAGTGTCAAAATGGATTTTAAAATAAAATCTGACTTCTCAGGGGGAGTGAGGCAGGAAGGGATTTGACAGTAGGTGGAGATTTCAAAGTCCATTCCTCAGCCCTGCTACAAGAAGCCGGTATCTATTGCTGCAATGTTGGTGGCCATGTCTCAAAATGAAAAGTTACCCTACTGTACACAGGTCCATACATACATCACAAACAGGAAACTGAACAGAAACCAGATTTTTGTAAAATGACTGGATTGAGTGAAACTTAAATACCTTTCCAACCAGATTTATTGCAAGAGAAAAAGTGAATCTGGAATTATACTTTCATTTGGAAAAGTACCGTAGGTAGACAAGCAGCCATGAACTCTAAATAGTGGAAAAGTTACAAGCGTTCTAGTCCCAGTTTAACGTGTTATGAAGAAAACTAATGAGAGAATGAACGAACCCTCAAAAATCAGGTCTTCATCAGTCAAAGTTCTGTAAGTTGATTATTTTTGTCCCCTGCAAATTTTACTGTTTACTAACTGTGCAGTAAGCGTATTACAAACAAGAATAAAACCATGAAAACTGCAATACAAGCGTGGTGTTGTGTAACATCTTTCTAGAATCCCCACTTAATGGATGAGGTTAAAAATCATGAATGTGTCTCTCTTCAATGAATTCACTAGAAATGATGCCTTCATTCTATCACACATAAAACAGATTCTCGGTAAGTATTAACCAGCATGGCTGAAGATGCACTCAGCTGATAAGTTCAACCATTCCTCTTACCAAAACGTCCAATAACAACTGCAAAAAAATCCAAACAAATGAACAACAACAAAAAAACCCCCCAAACCCCACAAAGCCTACGACAGAAAACAACTTTTCATATAAAGTCAAAGGATCTAAACCTATTACTAAAGGGTCACAGAAGAGTGGGGGTTTTTTTGGTGTTCCACACCACCACAACACAACCTCCCCCCCCCCGACTTCCTAATGAAAATGTACTTTTTAAATGCCATAAACAGAATAAGGATTTGTTTCTAAGCAAATCCTTTTTTGCTACAGTTTAACCCAGTGTCGTGAGAGGTTTACAAGCCTTTACAGTGCTTTATCTGAAGTGCAGACAGTATAAATACTAAAGCAGAACTCTGGCCAGTGAAATTGCTTTTACATAAAAATCACTAAAAAAAAAAGCTTCAATTTATATTACATCTTTAAGTAGGGAAGAAAGGAAAACATTTTTGATCACTTAAAAGAGGCATTTCGCCATCATTTTTATTGTTTTTTTCTGCCTGTTTAACTTTCATAATTTTGCTGTCAGCGATATGGAGGATTAGAATTGTCAGTTCTCTGCTGTTCTTTTGGGGAAAACATTTTAACTAAAACTTGTAAGTGGCACAAAGAAATCTTCACGGCAATTAAATATATGATTCATATTAGTCAATTTTCTTGTCAATGGTTTGAACAGTTAAAAATTTAATGCTGTTTAGCAAAGACCAAGTATTTTAGTGGGATTTTTTTTGAGGGGAAGAGAAGTTCTTTAAGTTGCAAGTCAAATTTCAAACTCTGTATAGCCTGGAATAAATACACCTATTTCTTAGTACTTCACTGAAATGAGAGATATTCTGTGTGGCACAATAATCCCAGATTTTCAGGTAATAAATGACAGTTATGCTAGTATTTTCCAAATTACTGAGTACCTTCAATCCAAAAAGGAAATGCCAAAACCAATTATGTACTTATCTCTTTGGATATGTTACACCTTTGAACTGTACTATTTAGTTAGCAATTTAAAAAGAAATATCAACATAAACTTGTGAAGAGGCAAAACATATTTGTATCTGATAAGATTGGATACAAAAAATTTTAATTGCTTGGTGATGCAGAATAGGTTAAAATACATTCTTGTCAGTGACCAGAACCTTATTTTCTAGGACACAGCAATGGCACAGGGGAGATAATAACTCTAGAGTATCAAGGAAAATAAGGAGAAAGACTGCAAGGACCAAACATTCCAGTAAGGTACAAATGTAAAACAGAAGAGTAGAACAAGCAAAGAACAGAACTTTGTCTCAAAACCAATACGAGATGCTCTTAATCATACTCGTAGGCTTAATCTCTGGTTCTGTCACTAACTTAACTGTCCTCAGCAGTCACCATCATCTAGATTGCCTCTTTCAAAAATGAGGACAATACCTAATTTCTCTGGGCTGAAGTGGCTGCATGTGTTTTCTGGAAAATTCAGGCTTCTGGAGGGTCATTTTTAAGAATTTATCTAACTCAGTTTGTTTTCTGAATGCTGATCAGATAAGATTCTGATGTCCTCAAGAAAGAGGAGTGATATTAAAGGTCCAAATCTTTGATGATTTTCTGTTCATTTTGTTAGTACCTATGTCCCTTAACACTTCACTCCAACATTTAGACTGAAAATTAAACAGCTGTAAAAATTATATTTATGCATCAAAAAGGAGCCTTGTTTCTCCAGCAACAAGAAACATGGGGTTTAAACACAAGGTATTACAAAAAGCCTACTACAGTACGAAGTAATACAAAGACAATTTTTAATTCAACCTTTTGCTTGAGTATTTATCCTTCGTGGTTCCAAGCAAGAGATATAAAAAAAGTTTAACCTTCTTGTACTACAATACACATTTCCTGTCAGCAAAACTATTTCCTTTGATTTTAAATGTTTGCATTCAGAACTTCAGAGACAGTTTATTAAATTTAACATCTCCTATGCCACTTAGCTTTATCTTTTCTGAATCACATTAATGATGAAGACTCTTTCAAGTTGATAGATTTTGAGCACTGGTGAGTGCACAATGAAATGTAATACACACTTCAAAACAAAGTATATATTACAA
Organism: Bucorvus abyssinicus; assembly: GCA_009769605.1. Classification (NCBI taxonomy): domain Eukaryota; kingdom Metazoa; phylum Chordata; class Aves; order Bucerotiformes; family Bucorvidae; genus Bucorvus; species Bucorvus abyssinicus. The sequence continues at coordinate 76,199,592 of CM020025.1, forward strand.
CATTTAGAAACCACCCTTATTTCATCCTCAGTTTGTGTTACTAAGCCATATATAATGACATACTGAGAAAGAACACTACTGTAGGAGGGGCACGATTATATCACACTTCATTATTCTAAGTTCTCATAAGTCAGGAGATTTACACTAAGCAGTCTTCAGTCATACTAAACTGTGCCCAGAGCTCCAAATCCATCTCTCACAGGTAGGTGCTCTAATCACTAAGCTATGACCCTCCTTTTCAGTTCAATCTTCAATTTTCTTCTGCCAAGGGAGTTTCAGCAAGATTTAAAGAGTGTCTCCCTCCACCTACCATATTAACCCTACTACCCATGTGTCATAGCATCCTAAGTGTTCAGAACATGAAGTTAAAATAAACCTAAGTAGCCAGAGACCTGCTCAGATTTCAGAAGTGCACTCATATCCTTTCACATATTTCGGCTGAATTACAAGGAAATGAAAACTGCTCATTGCTACTGTTGCTAAATTCTACTGGCACAACCTGAAGTGATAAAAATTATGGTTACCTGTAATGGCTTAAAATGACTGTAGATGAAAATTGACAATACAATTTTAGCGCTAAATGAAGTCTAGAGGAAAAGCTATGCAATGGACTTCAAGGTTATCACCAATAGTTATATAAAAATATTCATTCAGCTGCATGCATACAGGGACTCTCCATCCCACCAGTGCCTTGCAGTTCAATGCTCTATTTAAAAAGGAATGCAAAAGCCATGTGGCATACTTTCCCCAAATTCATTCAAACCACACAGCTTTGGGGTTCACAGATAAATTTTAGTTAAGCCTGTAGTGTCACTCCGTCCATTCTTCAGGTTTTTTCCTTCCCTCACCTTCCTGCTTCAACTCCCCTGTCTTTTGATTTCAAGAACTATCAATACCTACCATGCAAAACACAAGACCCTTTGGCTACTACTGTAAATATTCAGCCGCCACTTTCCACTTTTCCTTACTTCTATATTCCTTCTTCCATACTGTTCTTTTCCCATCTCAAATCTTCTTTATCAGACTCCCATAACCGCACTACTAGAAAAAGCAAGATAATTCACAAGTGTGTACGGCATTACTGTTATTCTAAGTATGTCAGATTAGACTTTTTACTTTAAAAATACACTGGAGAGAGAAAATGCAAGGGCAACTTTTCACTAGACTTTCAAGATCCCAGCTGTGTAATGCAGAATGATATCCTTCACTCTCCATCATCTTGCATTTGTGTATGTTGAAAATCATTTGGAATTGAAGCACAGAAAATTGCTGCACCTTTTTGTAGTCTTGACTAGTTTAAATCCACTGTAAGTTATTTTCTCTTCACTCTCATCTTTTTCAGATTCCTCCCCTTTAAAATGACTATGACTGTTTTTCCTTACTGGAAAATTAACTTCCTGCTCCACTTGTTTCTACTTCCTGCTTTGAACTTGTAACAGAACATTACTCTTTAGTGATAAACTATTAATCTGAGACAAGTGTGAAGAAATGAGTTTATGATCTCTTTAACCACTTGAGGGCAGCAAACTCTTACTCTTTAAAAAACACTACCATAAAAATACATTCTGGTTTAGAGAAATGTTACAGCATTTAAAAAAGATCATTGTTTAAAGGTAGCAGAAACACAACTGATTGAGCTGCTGTTTGACAATTTACCTAAAATTTCTCACCCTTTCATTGATTAATGGATAATTTGAAAGGAATCCAGAAAAAGTCCAAAGAAGGTAAGTTGAATTCTTACCAGATGGTATGAGTCAGCTATCTACTGAATACATGCTAAAAGCTAAACACAAACAATCCAATAATAACCTGAAAATCATTAAACAGGGAGCAAAGTGTCTCCAAGTGTTTTAAAATAAATGAACATTAAGTTTTAAAAACTGAGTGTTTTAAAAATAACTGAACTCATAGGCCTGATACCTATCTACTTTTATCAAAACTAAGGGCCCAAGTGCTTCAGTCTGGGATCTTAAGGTACACTTCTTTGTTACTTACAGAGATGCATAAGAAGCAAGACTACAATTAAATTCAGCTCTCCATTAAATTTAGGCAACCTCATAAGCCAACCTGTGATTCAAAGAGGTTGAACCAAGAACAGAGTATGTAGACCCCTAAGTAATACTGCTCCCACTGTTCAGATCCATCTCAGGAAACAGCATGCTGTCTTACCAAGCTACTACTATCAATCCACCAATAAGCTACCAATATTCTGAACAGCTTTCCCACAGTTTTTCTGCTTTACAGTGTATCTCATTTGAACAGTGGATGATTCAAGAACCAGAGGATAAATTCAATTTTTTCCTCCTCTCTTCTTCCACTTCCTCTATTAAAACCAATAAGAAAGGTTTTTTTTTTTCTGCCAGAAAACAACAAGCACTATAAATTCCCTTTGCCAAAAGCAAGGGTAGAATTATCTGCTATGGGAATGCATTGTAGAGGACGAAAGAAAACCATCACAGTTCTTTCTTCAAAATAAAGGGGGTTTATTTGTTTAAATACAGATCAAATACCAACTGGTAATACTGCACTGTGTTTCTGTAACTTCTAACAACCCTGAAAGGTCCTGAGTGTCCTCAGCTTTTACATAATTTTGTCAATGGTCAAGTCCATTGATGGCATTTTCTGCGGGAACAGGAGAAGACAGGAAAGACCATAGAGTTTCAAATGCAATGCTACTTTTAACTACCAGTTCATAGGGGTTATGTAGCCCAAAGGCTACCCAGTAGGATCCCACTTTAATCAAATAACTTCAGCTACTCTCTCCATTCCCAAGTCATGAATGTACCTTTTTGCACTCCTGCCACCTTTGTCAGCTGCTTCATCTTAATTTTTTATTCTGACCATCTGATGATTCTTTTCCCCTGTACCTCCCTCTCGGTGTGGAAACTCTGCTTCATCCTCTAAAACTCACAAAACCAAACCAGAACAGACACTCATTTACTACTTCCACCAAAAAAAAAAAAAAAAGAAAAAAATGAAGTTGCTCCTTCCTTTCAATTCCTTCCTTTTTTCTTATTTCTCCATTCATGCAAAAAAAGGGAGCTCTTACCCACAATAATAAAAAACACCTGAACTTCTCTGAAAGCTCCGCTACACCAGGTTCAAGCCTCCAACATATCTTCAAAGCCTTTCACAACTAGTCTGTCTTCTTGCATCATTCATTGATTGCTAGCAGGTTAGAAGAAAGAAGACTGCTAGTCAGTGCATTAACCTATCAAGATGCTTCCCTCACTTTGGTTGTAGTACTTCTCAGAAACCAGTTTGCCAAGTTTTCTTTTACTCACTTATTTAAATGCAAACAAACTCTATCCCCCACATTGCAATCAAAGAAAGAAATCCCTTCTTAATATATTCAGAGTCTTGAGGCAGAGCAATACCTTTACAATCATTGGTAATCCCTCCTTCCCTTTCATTTCTATTTTGTCTGCACACACTTTTTGCATATTTCAACTGTAACTCCATTACAAGGGTTCTTGCAAACTAATGTCACCTGAGCCCTCTAATTGTAACTAACAGCAAGAGAATTAGTGAGCTGTGGATGCCCTGCATTTTTATTGAAGCCAACACTGGAAAAGCATACAAGAAAATTTGTAATACAGAGGCTACTGTTGACACAGTGATAAATTTTTCTTCTGAGCCTGCATACAAAGAAACAGAATTAAAACTCTTCACACTCATTACGTTAAGAATAACTTTCTGCTGGAAATGCATCTCTACACAGTGGAGCTTCACAGCACTTATTTGTAGTATTGTTGGGTGTGTCATGAACTGTCATTTTAAAAAGGTTTCAGATTCCTAAACTACTTGGATGGTCTAGTTCGTAACTCTAATAAAAGAATTATGCATCATTGGAAATTAAAATAAACGTGGTCGCTCCGAAAGTAATGCCTATTTCCACGTAGCTTCCATGGAAACTACAACAGGTACAAAGAGCACAATAACACCATTTGACAGAGCAGATTCTCAGCTAAAAAACACTGTTTTTCAGCACAGTCCCCACTACGGGCTGTGCATTTTCTCCAGTGATGGACAAGAACCTGCCTGCCGCATTCATAACAATTTGCACCAGCAGAGGGGACCCACCGCCACCGCCACTGCTGGAACGTGTCACCCACCGCCTCACTGTGCTGACACCCACTGTTTGGTCTCTGTAAACATTCAGCAGCGTCGATGGATGTCAGTGGGTGCAATTTTCTCCGCATGGAGGAATTCAACCCCACCCCTTTGCTCCATAGGCACTGCCATGTCAGACATCATGTTGTCAGATTGGCCCTTTACTGCCGAATGCTGCACAGCAAAAAAATTTAATGGAGTATTGGTGGGAAGGGTCAACCTCTACTGCCATGCCACCAACATCTGCCTCTGATGTTATGGGCCAACGTGATAAAATAGGAGGCAATACTTTTGGAACGTCCCTCATAATTATACTCAAAATTACACTTTCTGATGTATATCTGTGTACAATTTTTCCTTTTATATATGCACATTGCTGGTTCACAAAATTCAGTAATCCCATTATTAACAAATTATTGTTATGCCATGTTTATAGGGGCAGTAGGCAAAGTTTTCAGGATTGAGGGCAAAACTTACATGCAGCCAGCTTTCCCTTCACTTAGCAAGAACGGACCACTGCTGTCATTTTTTTACTAAATTCCATCACACATGTGCATGAAAACATGTAGCACTACTCTGCTGGAAAAGTCACCAAATCTTGCAATTAGCTCTGTAAACAGGATTGATGTTACTACTTGGAAGGCCAAGCCCCTGTCCAGCCCTCTCCAATATTAAAGTTCACTCAAATGAAAACAAACCATGCATTGTTTGCTTATGGTTCACAAAACGTATCCAAACCATCTTTCAGCGATTTATTAAGAGGCTTTACCACTGATCATGGAAAAAACCCAAACCACAAAACAAAACATGGCACACAAAATAAAAAAACATGTCTCAAGAGACCATTAATTTTTCATGGAAATCAAAGACAACTACTACTGATTGATGAACTCATCAAATATTAACATGGAAGTTGAAAGGTAATAAAGAAACAAGAGAATTGTGCATATTCAATACACACTGAACACTCACATAGCAATATCGTATAGCCCTGTTCTTCCATCACCAAGTAATGCTAGAGCAAAGGACAGATGTGGTGTTCGTCTGGAATTAATAAAGTGAGCAGTGTCTAGCTCTCTTGTCATTGCTTAATACTGGAAACTGATCTGTCATTAATTCAAGATTTGCAATGCAATGTAATGCTGTTGGGGAGAAAAATATCCATGTGTACAAAGCACTTGAAATCTAAAGTAAATATATCTTTTAAGATGTTAGTATAAGCTGAATTTAATTTGATGCACTCTATAATTACAAAATGTATCCTTCAAGACAACATCCAGTGAAAGGGACATATAGCTCATCCTCTTTATTATGTCTTTTATGTCATCACTGCAATGATCAAAATAAAGAACAGTGAAGTTCATAAAAATGCTAAACATGGAGATTTAATTTAAATACTATAGAAGAACTGAAAACAGTAAGTGTAAAATTTTTGTAGCTAATCAGCTACAATTAATTTAAAAGAGCACATCTATTTATTACTTTAAATTCCCAATTCACCATAACCTGAATGATTATAGAAAAGTTTACATTACACTTGTTTGGTAGAAATATTTAAAGAGTTACAGTAATTTTTGATGTTTTTCAGGACATTAACTCTGATGCAATGAAATCCTAAAATTATCAGAAGGTGGGGAGGATGTCCCTTTTCTGAGCAAAAGGAAGCTCAGAAAACCAGCCAAGTCCTCACTCCTTCCAGCTTGAGGCAAGATTTGTGAGAGAACATTTAAGAAGCAGAATACTTCCAAATTACAGCCATGATTTACCACAGTCCAGGAAGAGCCCAAGAAAAGACCGATTCTAAGTAACAGGGAAGAGTTTGGAATCAGGCAAAATGTACGTACTTTGCTCTATGTTAGTTTTCATAGCTTTAAAGCCAGTAACACACCCCTCTGGTTTTTTGGAATGGACTTGTTTTCATCTTTAAACATGGTCACTGTTAAGAATGCACGGACAGCAGGTGATAATCACAGAGTACACCATTTCCCTGGATGCACTCAATTAGTATTTGAATATTGTGCATAAACAGCCCAGCATGCTGCCAAATTAAAGGTATGTTTAGGAATCCTGGGAATTAAGGTGTTTTCTACTAGGCTAAGGATCAGTTTTAGGCTCGTTGTAGAAACAAAGTACTGAGAAAGAATCTCTTATTAAAGTAAAAAACTAGAAATTCTGAAAAGAGGAAAACTATGCATACAAACAACAAAATAGCACTTCCAAAGATAAAAGAAATGCACTCTAAATTGACTGCGGAACTAAGACTCAAACATAAACAACCTACCTTGGTTGAACTTGAAGAAAAGTGAAGTGGAAAAGGATAGGAATCTAAGATAATTTAATTTAGGCTGCACACAGTCATGGAACTTTTTATAAGTTACAAGAGAGCACATTAGAGAACATGAGTTATTCACAATAGCTTACCCAAGATTCATGGTACAAAACTGTGAGGAGGTGTATGCTATAATCATAGTTCTGTCTTCTTAGCGGACACCTGAAAATTCACGCACAAAGATATTCTTTTTGAAACCAAGCCACTATAATATGCTTTCGAACAAAGTGTTAAACTTATCATCAAAATGTCTAATTTGTAATGTAGAGAATCTTAGGGAAATGTCTGATTCACACATATTTCTGAATTACACATAATCAAGAATAATCATGAAGGCATAGTATTTAAAAACATTGAGACCATCTGCAAGTTTGTAGGGAAATATACAAAATGCAAGAATTTACAGATCTTCAGGAAACATAAAAAATAAAATATCTTTGGCCTCTGTGCCGAAGTGGAATCCAACATACATTCAGTCTGAACTCCCTTAAAACCTGATTTGAAAAAGCCATGAAATACAGTTCAGGACAGATCTAGCCAAGATTTAAAAAGAAAAGTTTAAAGTCAATGTAGCTGTAAGTCAAAACAGGATCACCAGTAAAATCTGCTGGGATAGGATGCAGTCCTGCAAAATGAGTGTATTTCCTGAAACTAGTCAGCAAAACCTTCACCTGAGAATCTGATGACATTAATCTTTCTCATGCTGATCAGCCACAATCTCCTGTCTCTTTCTCACGCTCACCTCTTCCTACAGGCTCCTTCACTCACCTTTTTGTTGCAGAACAAATTGAATCACGTGAGACTACATCTGTGACACTCTAAAATAAACACTCATCTGAATGACTATAATTGTTCTAGCAAATAAAACTTTAAAAAGGACTCAAGCTTTTGACTTGTATTTCTTGCATAGTGAATGAGAACGTGTTTGAAAGTATTCCAAATACCAGCCTGGAAAATCCTGTATTAAAATAATGGATACTGTTCAGAGCTTGGGCCTTTGAATTTCCTGAAAATAAAGTGAAGTATCAACAGGTACACTATAAGTTTCTTCTGGAACACAACATGAGACCATTCACAGATGTTCTAGAGGCTAAGCACCTTTCAGCTATCCTAACATGTATCCTAACAAAATAAGTCTTGCTAGGGAAATGAAACTGTTGTGAGCACAAGTGGTCCCAGTAAACTACACAGATTTCCAAGTCTAGTCAAAAAGAGATATGAACAATTTTATCCATTTCGTATTTATCTTATGTAGAATAAAACACCATATCATACCAAAGGACAGGAAATGTAAGAGGGGAAAAAGAATTCTAATAAAAACATTCAAACAGAAAAAAGTACCAATAAAGCTTCTCCTATCACTGAAACTGGCTGCGTTTTAGGAATTTAGGAACACGTATGTATTCTCTTAAACACGTCAAAATTCAGCACAGAAAACATGTTTCTCCAATGCAGCTGTAAATAACTACAGTGATTTGTTTACATGTAGAAAACCAAAACTGTGAGAAATGTCTTGTCACTGATAGCATTTTTCCTGCCTGAAACTCTTCAATCTTTGTTAAAACCAACAAAACCCATGGATTCTGTTGGGAAACATGACAACTACTTTAAAATAACAATGGAGACTTCTAAATACTGAGCTTCAATAATAACAATATTTAACTAATATTAAGTTTGACCTTATATGATTTGTCCATTACAATTTTGACAGTTAATAACAGGAGTACCAGTATATTTAAGTCGTATTTTAGCCTTAAAAATACAGTATTTTACTAAGACAATGATGACTGGAACATACCCAGCCCTTTCTATACTGTGACGATTGCTACAGGCATTTTTTTTTTCCTTCTAGTAACCGTACCTGTCTGTTGTAATTGTGAGAATATCTGTATCCTTACAGTAACGCTCTCCTACAAGTTTAATGAGTTTCTTCTTTGCATGGTCATCCAAATTCAGGTTAGAAAGTTTAACCTTAAAGTACAAGAAAAAACACCTTTAATTACTTGGATAAATCCAGTCTCTGCACCCCAAAAACATTTTGAGATAGGCACATCTCTTATCAAAAATTAAAAGGATAGCTATTATGTATGCATTTGCACAGTTTCTTCTGACTGTATCACATGTCAGAAGTCTTAACACAAGACAAGTATAATCTGAATATTCAAACAATAAATTTATTTTCGGCCAAATGCCAGAGGGGCTGGGGGAGAATATTTCTACTCAAACTTTTTTTTTTTTCAGATGAAAAAAGAGCTACCAGTTTAGTTAGTAGCTGTATTTCATATTCACATGTTCTTCATATTGAAAAAATTGTTTTTACATATTTTTTTTCAAATAAGATCAGTAAGGTGAACACTATCAGTAAGGTTAATATATGAAATATATTTTTTACACACATCCAAAAGAGGAAGAAAGACATACATTCAAGACACATCAAATCAGAATTCTCAAAATCATTACTCAGAGATAAATAGAAGTATGCAAAGATGCACACAAACAACAATGTAACGGACCAGAACTGTCTGATCTCCCACAACTGATCAAACAGTAGTGTGCATGGCTGGTCTTCTATTCCAATACCAGAAAACCTACAAACATAAGATATATAATAAATAACTAGTATTTCTTTAAAAAACAAAAAATCTAAGGAGTTAGTGTGAAGCTAGTTTCTCTGTGCAATAATGAGTATGAGAAGTAAAGTAAGCTGGTTTTCACTATTTGTTTACTCAACAGCAAAGAAGGCTGTGAACTTTAACAGCCTAAAGATATATGGTGTTGGAAACATAAGCTTCTATTGAGTGAAAGTTGCTAAGGAATATTAAAAACATGAAGACATAATAGTAGTCTCTTAGTAATTTGTCCACTGTTTGTTTTTCCTCTATATTCTTCTTACTGTATCATTGCTGTACCAAAAAATTTTGCTGATTAAAAAAAATCAAGAAACCTGCATCAGAAAAACTAACCAAAGTTGAAGGACTAGTAGAAATCAGAAGCTCCAAAAAATATCAGAAAAAAAATACTACCTGAAAAAAACCTACTACTAAAAATAGAAAACTGAATTACTAAACCTAAATATGTCAAGGGAGGAGGCAAAAAAACCCCTAACATTCATTACTGCATAGATTACATGAAAAGTTTCCTTTTCAATTAATTACATGCTCATTTACTATGCATGCCTGGAATACCTGTGAACTGCCGTTCAAAGTTGCCATGATTAGATGTTGTTTAGGTGTTATGAGCATGTGGCATCACGCAGTATTTTAACTCCTATACCGACAGATTAAGAACACAATTATCACTGTCCCCAGTGCTGTTGCTTGCTCTTAAGATAGGCTCAAATCTCATCTCAAAAGGCATGTTTAAAAGCCACAGCACAATCCTACCTTTACTACCGTGAGGACAGGCAAGCACTAGAACAGGCTGTCCAGAGAGTTTGTGCCATCTCCAGCCTTAAAGGTTTTCAAAACCCAACTGGATAAAGTCTCAAGTAACCTGATCTGATCTCCTACCTATCTTACTTTGAACAGGTCAGACCAGAAAACTCCTGAGCTCCCTTCCAACCTCAAGTATCCTATGGTCAGAAGGCTGTTGCTCCTACTGTATGCACACTGATTGCTGGAGGCCTGCCAACTCAATACTTATTAACAGGGCTGCATTCACATGGCCTCTCTTTCAATACTTGTGCACTTCTAGGGCCTATAAATTAGCAATGAGAAAATTTAAGACACTGCGCACAAAGGCAGTTACAGCTTGTTCTATAAATGGATTCTTCAGAAGGTACACTTTTGTTTATATAAGAGCTTAGTCTTCATTTATAAGTACATATCCTTAACCTTACAACCTTAGCTCTAACATGCTGCAATATGCTTGAGGAAATCCACTGCTTTTTATCCAGACTTTCAGAAAACCATTGCCCTCATTTCCTTACAAGGTATCATACTTGCACATATTTTGAAAAGAAAGCCAAGCATTTGCATTTTTGAAACAAAGGCTGTTTACCAAAAATACTACTTACTCTTAAAGTCACCACTCTTGCTTTGGGATTACGAATAGATGTCCCTGAAGAAACATAATCTACTGTTTCAATTTCAATAGGAAAATGCTGTTCACATTTCTCATCACTGTCCAAAGCACTTGGCCACTCAGTGCAGAAATCTGTACAATAAAGAGAAAACACTCCAAGTAATAACTGTTGTTTTACAATTTTCCAAACTTATTGCAATATATCTTTTTAAAATCACTATTTACAGAAATCCTATTCCTTTAGATAACGCCAGGGTCTCTGCTAGACTTGCTTCAATGTCTTTCTTTGTACTGGGTTCCCTGAAACAGGATACAGTATTCCAGATGCAGTCTCACAATTGCCAAATACAATTGTAGAATGGTTTGACTTGGAAAGGACCTTCAAAGATCACCTAGTACAACCAGCCTGCCATGCGCAGAGACATCTTTCACTAGATCAGGCTGCTCAAAGCCCCATCCAATCTGATCTTGAATACATCCAATGATGGGGCATTCACAGCTTCTCTGGGCTAGCTCTTACAGTGTCTCACCACCCTCACTGTAAAAAATGTCTTCCTCCTGTCCAATCTAAGAATCTAGTTTAAAACCATTGCTTCTTGTCCTGTCACGACAAGTCTTGGTAGAAAGTCTCTTCCCGTCTTTCTTATAAGCCCCGTTTATATACTGAAAGGCTACAGTAAGGTCCCCCTGAGCCTTCTCTTCTCCAGGCTGAACCCCAACTTCCTCAGCCTTTCTTCACAGAAGAGGTGTTGCAGTCCTCTGGTCATTTGTGTGGCCATCCTCTAACAGGTCTGGACACTGTACTCAATGGAGAGAAAAGATTTAATTTCCTGAATGTGGTTGCTACACTCATGTGAACACAACTTGGTACGCTGCTAGCTTTCCTCAACACAACAGCACACTGCTGACTCATGTTCAACTTTCAAATGCCCATCAGGCTCCATATGGCCTTTTCTGCAAAGCTTCTTTCTAGCTGTTTGCCCCCTGCCATATGCTTGTACTACTGCACGGGTTATTCCATCCCAGATGTAGGACTCTGCAGTTGCTCTCTTCATGAGGGTCCTTGCAGCAGACTTTTTTCCTGCCTGTTGACATCCCTCTGAATGGTAGCTCTGCTCTTCAGTGTATCACTTGTTCATCCCCAATTTGTTACTATCTGAAGATCTGCTGAGGTTGTGCTCTCTACTGTTATCCAGGCAGATATAAAGCATGTTATCACGTGCTTGGAAATGGCTTCCATGAAGGTTTGCTTCATAATATTCCTGGGAATGTGGTGAGGTTGACTGACCTGCAGTTCCCTGCATCTTCTTTCTTGCCCTTCTTGAATATGGTCGGGCAAAAAATCTTAACTAGATTGCTATATGTATCATCACAAAGCTCTGCATCTGAACTGGTCTTTTGGGTTCAGGTCCACTCCTCCTCCACATCATCCCTGCCTGTACCTCAATCATACAAGCTTTTGCTCTGCATTTCTGTGACTCCTCAGACTTCTAATTCCTTCTGTTTCCTATGCTGCATTCGTATACAGGCAACTCAAGACAGGCCTCTTACCTCCTGTCTCCCAGGCTGAGGAGAGATCTTATCACTCTCTACAACTACCTGAAAGGAGGTTGTGGTGAGGTGGGTGTCAATCTCTGTTCCCAAGTAACAAGTGATAAAATGAGAGGAAACGGCCTCAAGTTGTGCTAGGGCAGGTTTAGGTTGGACATTAGGGAAAAAAGTTCTTCACCAAAAGGGCTGTTAACCATTCGAAGAGGAAGTGGTTGAGTCACCACCCCTGGACGTACTTAAAAGACGTGCAGACATGGTGTTTAGGGACATGGTTTAGTGTGAACTTGCAAGTGTTAGATTTAAGTTTGGACTCAATGATTTTAAGCATCTTTTCCAACCTAAATGATTCTATGATTCTATCTCCTCCCTACCCCACTGTACCTCAACTTCTCTTTGGGCTAACTTCTTCACAGAATTGTCCTGACTGGCTTGCTGGCTGGCAGAGTTGTTCTTTGTCTTCATTAGATCCTGTATCTGCACAGCAGACATTGGTCTCACAGAAGGTTTCATTGTTTTTTTTTTTTTTTAAATGCATGCCAGAATGGCTACTGATTGAACCCTGGTTTAATCACAGATAAATCTTCTGAGAACTGAGTCACATTCATCATTCATCTTCCTTAGGACACTGAACTGTTAATTCTCCAGCACAAGCAGGGCCTAATGGAAAGGTAAAATTAAAATCTTACCAGTGTGCGGAAAACCTCCTAAGACTTATCTGCCTACCACTTGTATGACTTGACACAGCTACAAGAAACATACAATACTAGCCAAAGCCTGACAAATAAGCTGCTTCAGAGGTAGACCACATCTCACCTTCTACTTCCATCACACACAGTCACATTTTACATCGTCTTAAAACGCCAAAAGATGGTTTTTAAAATAGAAAAAAAACCCAAACCTGACAAAACCAAAAAAGCCCTCACCTTTAAGAGCTGCACAGTGTTTCTTAATTGCAGGAGGAGTAAGATGCAAAAAATTGGGAATCTGAAATAGACATATTAACAGTTACCAAAATAATATCTTTTTTAACATTCGTTAAGGTAGTACAATACGCTTAATAAAATATTCAGATAAGATGACTCTTCTGTAAGTTTGATTTCGCAAAAGACTGAAGATACCCCCATTACAAAAGTCACAGGCATTGTAATCCTAAAAAAAGTCTCCTGATTTGGTTCCTTTGTTACTTACGTCTGTATTTGTTACCATTTACTTCAGAAATTAGAGTATTATCCCATTTAATAACAGAAAACAGTATTCAATACAAATATTCCAATCAAAGTAGTGCAATCTTAGTGAACAATAATTTTTAAAGTTAACACACACCAATGGCATGGGTCTCACCTTTACAAGTTCTAAGTTGCCTTCTTTTGGTAGAGGTACTCCTCTCTTCACTGGGTAACCCATTCGAATTGGGAGAGGCACAGAGGCAGGTTTAAACACAGCTGCTGTTGGATAAACACTGCTCCAGTCCTGATCCACAGCCATCCTCTCAGTTCTGGGAGATATATGCTAATAAATTGAAAATTATAAAAGTTTTATGGGAGATACGCTGTTTTGAGAGACAAAACAGGAGCAACATACGCAACAAGTTATTTCAGGAATAAGTTCCCACAGCTAGAAATTTCAAGACACCTTTACATCAAAAGTTAGTGCTCATTTTTAGAGGAATTTTTAAAAGATAGCCTCTCAAAGCTTGGGTAGCAGGTCCTTCCCAATCTTCAATTGCATTTTATTTCAGAAATGCTCAGAAAGAACTTTCCATCTTTTCACATTGTGATAAATCAGCAGGGGCAAGAAAGGGAATCAAACAAGTACTTAATTGCAAACTTTGTTTCCTAATGTGCCTAAGCATTTGTTGAAAACAACACTGACATGTCTGTTTTTATTTTAAAAGCAACTTTAAGTTACTTTTAAGACCTGCAGTACATGGTGTCAATACAAGCTTACTGTTAGCTTGTTACTGTTAATTTCTCTGCCTTCATGAGAACACAGACTGAAAACAGGAGCTCAAAGAAGCTAGGTGCTGGTCCTCAAATAGCCACAGTGGATCGTTTCACCAGGTTCTGACCGCAGAATGGGTTCCTGTACAAACTGCTAAGAAAACTTCTTCAAGCGCCTCTGAGGTAACTGCAAATAGTTTCACTACTTACAAACTGTGGCGTCCTGCCTTTTCTCCTTGCTGAAGCTGAAAGAAAAAGAAACATTTTCAGTACAAACTATTATATGGTTTTGTGAGAAAAAAAAATGCAGCATAATCCTCTATGCTTTTTTTTCTTCTTTTACAAAGACAATACACTCTAATACTTCCCAGTCTTCATGTCAAAAAAGGGGAAGATCAGATTCTCACAGTGCAGATTGCTCATTTATTTTTTGAAAATTAGATAAGAAGAAGCTCAAAAGCCATTTCAACTCTGTCTCCCCTAGAATCCTGTTAACAATAACTTAGTGGATGCATGCCTAAATGCATTTTGATAGCATCATTACTCCAGCTTGATGCAGGAAGAAAGAAAAATGAGATGACGGCTCATAATATGGCTGTTAAGTCACAAATCATTCTCCACCAGCAGTACAAGACAGCTAAACCTAATAAGTTACTAGTACCAAAAGGAGAATCTAACAGCTCCATCCCTTCCTTCTGACAGCGCATCTTCACACCCTCTTCTGTGTCACTCTCAATCTCACCTAGCCACTGTATAAACAGGTAGCACATCAAACTGTTTTTCTTCTTGGACTGGGGATGGGGAACAAAACGATGGGTTTGATTTCTGCGACTTTACCACATTGATCTGGCTTATTCAGCAGTCCCAGAGAAGATGCAACAGAAAGTGAAAGAGTTTATTCCCTTTTAGTAGGCCTGAGCCACCATTTGGCTCAACTTTTTAGCCAAGTGACTTCACCTGGAGCTGTGGTGAGGGACTTATAGGGACGCATGAAGATACGAAATACCACTACATTTTTCAACCTAAACAGAGAACTCCCCTTTCTTGTCTTCATTTCCTACCGCCATCAAACCCTAATTTAATCACTTTCAATTCCCCCAAACCCCCCCCCCAAAAAAAACCCACCACTAAAACAACGTTACCTTTATAACAGTCAGACAAATTACGGTGAATCTGATGACATCTATTTTCAACTGTCCTGTTTGAGTTTGGGGGTTTTTTGTTTGTTTTGTAATTGTTGCCACATTGTTATACAGTATATATTTAGCAAAAAGCGTTGCATGGGATTTAGGAGTGGATGATTGGGTTCTTTTTGCCTCATTAATTTCTCTTACAATCCTAACCGACATAGGCCTTGGGAAAACTTCTGAATTTCACAGGTTTTTTTTTTTTCCTTAATCAAGAATTTTATGGATCCAATTCTGTTCTTCCTCTTCTTGCTGTACAAAAATTTAAACTGAAAAATACATATGGGACTCTGCAACAGCTAATACACAGCATTCCTTTAGCCCTGGATGTGCCATTTTTGAGGTGCTTTCACAAACAAACACACTTCATTCATAACAATCTTACTATTTTTGTTACAAGCATCTACAATTTCAGGTCAGGACACCATTTACTCCTGCAGTTTCAGGGGCCCCAACATCAGACATCACTTAAAGGCCTAGCCTGCTCCTGAATCGGCAGATGACAAATGCCCACCCAGCCTTTGGAAAAACGTTGGTACAACCCTGACCAAGTTTCCATTTGCACTCAGAACACCCTCAACAGCTCAGCTTGAGGCCAGGCGCTACACCCCGTGTTTAACACGAATACACATCCCTTAACAAACGATGAAATCCTCACTTGAAATACCTAAAACCAGGCAACGCACTGCAGGCCCTCTGTACCAGAGAGCTGAAAATCTGTCCAGCAAACACCAATTTGCTCACTTCTTCCTTCAGACTATTCACAGTATTTGGGCTGCCAAAATCTGTAACCTCTACCACGAAGATTTATTTTTTAAAAACCCAAAAACTCTGGCACTTATTTGCAAACAAAACGCCCTTTTCAGAGCCATCTGCAGCCGGGAAGGAAGGCGGGCCATGGGCCTGAGCTCCCCACCCACTCTCAGGATCCTGCCAGCCCGGAGCCAGGCGCAGCCCAATTCCCCCGCCCCTGGACATCTGCACCCCGGCCAGCACCGCAGAGCGGGCCAGGCCGCTCTCACCTTCCCTCTGTTGACCTCCCCTGCTGCTCACCGCAGGCGCGGAGGAGTAAGCCGCGCTCTCGCAGAGAGGCGCGACCGCGACCCTCCCGCAGCACCGGGACAGCACGGCCCAGCAGCCCGCACCGGTACGCGCAGCCCCACTGACGGGCGCCATCTTTAGCGCCCACCGCGCGTACTCTCTCTCTCTCTCTCTCTCTCTCTGCAACCACCCTCCCGGCAGAACGGAAGCCGGTTCGGGCCAAGACAGTGCGCAAAGCGAATCGTACCAGTTCTCCACCCTTAAGGAGGCGGAGAGGAGGGCGCGCTGCGGCCGGCCAGGGGATACGCCAAGCCGACTGGATGCCCGGGGCGGGACGAAACCCCGGTGGCGGTGTTACTGCCCCTGAGAGAGGGCGGAGGACGAGGGAGGAGCGGAGAGTGCTATAGGGTGGTGCGCCGTGCTTAGTCCACCTCAGTGTCTGTCACATCTCCGCGGGGCTTGAGGGGGGCGCCGGCCTCCGCGCCTGGCCGCGGTTGTGGCTGGGCGGGTGGGGATTTCTGTCGTGACTTTCTCCCGAAGTCAGTTTCTTCCTCTCCTAAGCGAAAATACAACTTCTTGGTCCCCTCTTTGTATCCCCAGAGCAGGGACAGGCTCTTCCAGCGACCCCTGTGACCAAAGCTCTGGATTTCTTCAGCAAAACGCAAATGGGTTCAGCCCTGTCACATGGAAACAAAATGGTTACGCTGCCGTGTGCGTAAATCTGGACGAGGTAGTGCTGCTTTTCTTGAATTTCACCTTTTTTTCTGCTTCTCAGAGCCTGAGGTGCAGGTGTTTTGTAGCAAGATACCTGTATCCCTGGCTGCAGTCAAGAGTTCCTGTCTTTAATCTGTTTAAAGTCAGAACACACCGCTAATTTATTTTACCCTGTCATTATTCCTATAGCACCTCATAGTGACTTCATCCACCTTAACACAGTTTTTCTCAGAATGCGTTCTTATGAATGATGGGTAGTGCTTAATTACTAGTGCTAATTAAAATCATCATCATCATCATGGCTTGACTTCGTGGACGAAGATTTGGGAAGGGCTTTAAACGTGAGTACACCCTTCAAGCCTGCGCGGTGGATTTTTTAGGTGAGGCGCAGCGTGCGCGAGACTGGCCCCACCCTTTACACCTGAGGTTCATCTGCCAGGGCCTAGCGAGCTTGGACGGTGACAGCGAAGTCCTCAGGTCGTAGGTTTGGTTAGAGTATCCTTCTCTTAGATGGATGGCCTTACAGGGCTAAACGAGCTCCATCTGCCCGGGTTTGGAGTTAGAGTTGTCCTTCTCCTAGGATGGTTGCCCGAAGGCTAGTGAGCCCATCCTGCCCGTGGACACACTTTGTCTGACCCTTCAGTTGAGACCTGTCTGGCTTGGGAGACCCTACCGGAGGCATATGCCACCACCAGCATAGCTCTCAACTTTGCAAGGGCACGCAAGCTCTTTCCCCACGGCAAGGGGGTGCCCGTGAAAGAGTAATTAAAATATAAACCTTTTATTTACAGATTATTACAGATTTCCACAAGATTTTTGTTAATTTTACAAATTTTGAATTATGGAATGTCCATCCCATTGTTAACAGCAGGTGGGAAATGATGAAATTCCTAACAGCAATGTCTGGTAATTGCTCCAAACTAAGATTAATGAATTGAATTCTATAAATCTTTAAATTCTGAAGAAGCTGATTCTGAAGCTAAAATGTCCAGAAATCAAAGACAGCTAGGCATCCAAGTGAGCATTTGGGCTTGAGTACCCAAAGAGGTTGAATCAATCCTAAAATGCAAAATTGAATGTTATTAGTAGTAAGATGCCTGGGCGCACCTCTGGAGACAGAGTATATATTCTTCATGCTATACACATGGTATATTGAAAATTGCACTTAATATGATATAAAACATTCAGAAATGTCCCTTACAAACAATAGCTGCTTTTCCAATTAAAAACAGTGTTATCACATCTTCATTTTCAGAGTGTGTCTGGCATACCCTATCACCTTTACAAAGGTGTGCCGTTGTGAACATCAAAAGAAACACTCGCTGTTTATGCACATCTACACTCCTCATGACAGAAACCTTGCAAGTCAGTGTATGCCTGTGAAGACAAAATGGAGAAGGATGTTAATATGTAAAGCTTGATAAATCTTTGGTTTACATTAACACTTAACATAGTGAATTTTGCAAATAGTGAGCAATGACTTAGGCAGCCTTACTGACCTGAAGTCCTGCTGTATATTCTCACTAGAACCTTCTTGCTTAGAGGGCACTCTGAATTTTATCATATTTTCCACATTAGGGTAACATAAGAAGACATCTTTTGTTGTTGAAAGCATTTAGTGCCAGTTAAGAGCAAGATCCAGCTGCAGGTGTTACGTGTTAGCTAGGAGTTCCTGTTTCATGGCTTCGTCATGGGTCACTTGCATGTGTTGGATTGCAGTATCAGAAGTTGTTAATTTATTTTAAAATCCTCTACAAATTTTTAATGCTTGTCCTGAAAAAAAAAATCCATTTAGTCACAATCATTGTTTAAACGTCAGGTTTAAGTAGAATGGTCCATGTTCAACACACAGCTGCTTGTATTAGATTTTACTCAAGAAAGCGAATATAAAATTGTCTACTTCCACAGGGTTTATTTAAAGAAACATTTGTGGGATGTTCTAGTTGCTAGAATAAACAGTTCTCAAGAATTGCAAGTTCCTCCAGAAGACTTGCTGTCAAGGCAACCTCTTTTCTATAGCCACTTTTAAACAGATCAAATTGTATTTTATCACAGATTTAGATTTCAGAAGAATTACTGCCTCAGACTCCGGATTAGTACAGAAAAAGAAGGTAATGTGAATCTGTTACAGTAAGAATTTCAAGTTAGTTTACTTATCTTTAGTATCAACTTGATAATCTATTAAAAGTTGTATAAAAGAGCCTACAGCATACAGGAAAAAAGCTTTTTGGAAATCTTTAACATAATGTCTTAATTGACTTCTTAATTTCATGCATGTAAATGTAAAAACGTGCAACTGCACTTATCCTTAAAGGATCGTTGTTCTCTTTCCAAACTCTGTCTTCAGTCATAACACAAAGCTCCTGTGTCAAAAGTTTCTCCTGAAGCAATAGTTATATTTTGATCAATCTTTTCAAATATACTTGTAATAAGCATCCACTTTTAATGGTATTGTATTACAACTTCAGTACCAATAACAGGATCCTTCTCCTCCAGTGCATCTCTACTGATTTAAACAAACCAAATAAAACAATGCTAGGACACTTAGTATAATTGAAGATAGGAATCAAGTAACAGTTGTGGTTAGCCATACAAGAATTTATATTGTCTCTTATTATTTGAAGGCTCTCCATGACTGTTATCGGATACCTCTTCATCAATTAGAATAGGTACGATATTTCAAGCAGTAATTTTGTCTTCCTTTCATGCAACATAATCATATCAACAGATCCTGTGCCCTGTGTGGTAGCAGTTTATTTTAGTTCACACAATTTATTGTTTATATTCTTATTTATGCAGGTATGAAAAATAGTACAGGTTTCTATGAAGATATACTATTATTATAATTACTTTAAGAGTTCTGCTGACCTAGTAGAGAGCACTAAACTTAAGGTCCAAACACACCTTAAACTGCACACCAAGCTGTTCTCTATTGTCCATGTAGAATAAAATGAGATCAGCAGAATTTGGCTTAGCACTGTAAAAAATAACTCTGATGTGATGGATTATAATTATTGCTTGATTGACAATAGTGCCTAAAATGGCAAACAGGATCAGGACCCTATGATGCTGGTTTTCAATAAAAAAAATTTTCTTAATCAGCATTTAATGCCAAGTTAGAAAATGCATTCTCATGATACAAACGTCTCCTTATTATCAGTGTTTCAGTTTAACAATTCCCTTCTTTACAAAAGCCTACTGAAATGACAGTATAATTTTCAAGGTTGCATACTTTCTCACATTTGTTTCATCACAGTGCATGATTGTTGCTGTGCCCAATGAGGTCAAGAACAATGAGGCCCGAAGCCATGACATCCCAGAGTTATTTCCTTTCTGCTGTGTATCTCTCAAAGTCTTCAATATCAGGTCTCGTTTTACTGGGCCCAACCTTGTCTTTACCATAAACCTATTAACTAAACAGATCAGTGCTCTGTGCAAATGAGAGTGACGTATGCTTCCATAGCCCGTGCAGGCCACAATGGCACTGGCACAGCATGTGTCTCATAGAAAATAGGGCACTTGAGACTTCACTGAACTATGGTGCAAAACTCATGGAATTTAATACTTTTCACAGTTCCTTCCCACAGAGGAAAGGATACTCCTTTGTCAACTCTTTCCCCTGATTCTCCAGCTTTTATCTTACCTACTCCTTGTACTGGGAGACAACATAAAGTAGCAAAAGGACACCACGCTAAGAGACTGAAACACAGAATATATACTCTTCATGGACAAGTGAAATTTGTCCTGAAAGACAGTGGAATGATAGTTAAGCCACACAAGTAATTTGCTTATTTGAGATTTTTCTCATAAAAAATAACAAAAGATGAGCTGAACATGATGTCCTTGCTGAAAGTGAAGTAGATAAAAATGAAAATCTTTTAATAAGAGATGGGCTTTGGACCACTGTTGACCCAGCAGAACTTATAAAAATGAGGTTAAAAACTCCAAAATAAAGATTATGAAAATTCTGATGCTTTGTGTGAGAACAAATGGATGGATAGATTCATTGCCACCATGATGTTGCTTTTTTCAAGTATAAGGAATATCAAATCTTGCCTAGAAATAATATGCTGGTCTAAGGGTAATTAATGTTGAAGTGTAATTAATATCTAAGGTCTCTTGTGAAATGAGGACAGCATTGACCTTAGAAATAGATGTTTTACTTAACAGATGTTTTACTTAACTGGTGACATGCAAGAGAAATTGCAAAAAAGCACAGGGTTAACAATGAATAAAAATAGTTCTTTGTGTTGCTCATCTGTCCTTATCCTGAACTATATAGAGATTATAAATTTGGCAAGATGAAGAGGTAAAAGACATAGGTCACTCCAAAAGTAATGGCTTCTATTTACTTTGTATTTCCATGGAAACTACAACAGGTACAAAGAGCACAATAACACCATTTGACAGAGCAAATTCTCAGCTACAAAACACCATTTTTCGACGCAGTCCCCACCACGGGCTGTGCATTTTCTCCAGTGATGGACAAGAACCTGCCTGCTGCATTTGTAACAATCTGCACCAGCGGAGGGGACCCACCACCACTGTCGCCACTGCCGAAATACGCCACCCACTGCCTCACTGTGCTGACACTCACTGTTTGGTCTCCGTAAATGTTCAGCAGTGTCAATGGATGTCAGTGGGTGCAATTTTTTCCGCATGAAGGAATTCAACCCCACCCCTTTGCTCCATAGGCACTGCCATGTCAGATGTCATGTTGTCAGACTGCCCCTCTGCTGCCGTCTGCCGCACGGCAACAAAATTGAACGGAGTATTGGTGGGAAGGGTCAACCTCTACTGACACACCACCAACATGCGCCTCTGACGTCATGGGCCAACGTGATAAAATAGGAGGCAGTACTGTCGGAATGGCCCTCATATATAACCAAAAATATATAACCTTAGGAGACATTCACTCTCCTCATACGTTCAGAGTATAAGGATTTATCTGTTGCTTTAACCAGTGACCTCTAAAGTTATTAAGTCTGCTTTGGAAATGTTCCCTTAAAAGACAGGTTGTTCATAGTGCTATCCAAAAGGACATTTTGTTCCTGGGTTTCAGCTCCAAGAGTGAAAAAACTTAACTGTTTGTATCTGGTCTTTCTGGACAGAGATCTTTTGAGGCATCATGCGGTGCAATCATAGGTGCTTCAGCTGGCCTTTGATCTATTATATTGTTGCTACACTTGGTTGAAAGCTAAGTGGAACAGGCAGTTGCCTGTTGTGCCCCACTGTGGGGGGCAGGTAGCAAAGTGTCTGATATGGCCTGAAGAGATGGGGTGTCTCCCCTGATCTGAAAGGCTCATGTCCATCTTCGGCCTGACTTCTCTAATACAGTGATGATTTCACACATAGCCCTGCATAAGCATCAGGTAGCACCAATTTAAAGACCAGGTTTTCAGAATTTCCATTTCAGTTTTTAGTATTCATAAATGATGGCATATTTAGAAATAACGAATTGCACAAAACATTTAAGCATTTTAGGGGATCAACATCTGGAAGCACTGTTCTCCTTTACTCACGGTTCTGCTGCTTGTGCTGTGGCAGGCTGTCTTGGTACCGCTTTCACATGCACATTTCTTTGCATCGGAGATGCGTCCTTTAGTGACATTCAACATCCCACAGATGCACTCGTCATGTATAAGGACACACTAGCCTTAATGACGTAAATCACTGATTTGAGAGTAATTAGAAGAAAGGACGGGAGCTCACCAGTGTTTGTCTAGATGCTGGCCCAAGCAACCTAATCTGAAGAACAGTTTTGAAAACAGGAATTCGCTTCTTTTACCAGGACTGACTGAAGAAAACCGTATACATTCCCCTTGCTCGCTTGTGTGGGGTGTGGTCTGGGAGCTCTTCTACACGTCCAACCCTTTTTTCATTTCCGTGGGAGTTTAACACGATTAAGGTTCCCTCTTAAGTTACCTGCTGGTGGCTCCATGTACTGTTGAGGGCGTGCAGGGGCTGGGACTGGGGAAGGCGGTGGGGGCGCGCTGGGCGGGACCTCTGTGCACTCTCCAGGGTGCTGAATCCCGTGCACTCATTGGACGGCCTCTGGGAGGGAGTAAGTCGAGGTCTGCTGTCAATGTACAAGCTGTTGCGCTTTACCCCCTCTTGTCGTTCCCATAGGCCGACGACAGCCGCAGGATCTGTGAGTGTTGGCAATACCACTGGGTGTATACATTGCTCCTATTATTTCCAGACCGGAAGTTTCATCCTTCAAATGAAGGCACTCTTTTTTTCAACAGACATTTTACACTGATATCCTTTTCTCCCTTCCCTTTGGGTTGCATCTTCAACATGTTGCCCAGTGCTTCAGTATGGAACATTTTATAGCATTAGTGTTCCTGCCACTGTAACCAGGACTTCTTCCCGTTTCATTGCACAAAATGGCAGAGTTTGCCTGGATAGAGTGGATGGTTGAGTAACGGGGGGGGGGGGAATGAATGAAACAGAATAAGCAAAAGAAGGAATACCATGTAGTTGGTTTCACTTTTGGATTGCTCTATGTCTAGTGTCAATAGCTTTTATTTTATAAAGAGCTGACTATTTGTCTTTATGGTAAGAGGTTGCTGAATGTTTTTTTAACCAACCAATGAAAGGCAGAATTAGAGACTTTAAAAAAAAAATTCAGTCCATTTTCTTGCAATGTTGATGAAATTTCAAAAAAATTAAAAGGATGGGTTTGGTAGGAGCAGACAGACAAACTGATCTGGAAATTGCTACTAGTTATCCTTATACTGATCATGTGAATCAATTAACTAATTAGTATTTCCACCAGGTGGATAGAATTTGTTTAATGAAAATTGGCATAACAACCGTATTTTAAAGGATAAGATCTGGATTAGATCTAGTATAAGATCTATACATATACAATGTATATCATACTGCGAGACTGACTTTTGCTTCTCATCATAGCTGTTACTAATTTCAGGCATTTCTTGAAGAACTTGCATTTTCTGTTTCCTTTTTCCAGTAAAACATTCTATTTTCAGTTTGAGCAAGATAAAAATACCTTCATAACTGAAGGAGTCAAGTTATTTTTTTACAGCAATTCCATGCTCTCAAGGACATGAGATTCATAGAATTGTTAGATACCACTCTGGGTCAAGCAGTCAACCTTTTACACTGTCTCTATTAATACTAAAGTGAAGCAGTGCCAACATGCATAAAAGGCAGTATAGCATTTCAGAACTTCCCCCAGGTAGTAAAATACTACAACATATTTTACTTGACAAGCTTTGGGAAGTGAGTCTGCTGGGTTTTTATGTACCGTCCTTCCAATATGGTAGTACACAAGTCATGATAAATTACCTTCAGCACATTCTTGTGAAGAAGAATAATGCTATTCATGGTGCACGTTACGTGGATTGCAAAGTGCTCTACAGACAACTGAACTACCTAACGTATCTGCAAGACAGGTATTACCCCATTTTCAATCTGCAGTTCAAAAATGACAATTACAAGGGAGTACCGTTATGTGAACTTGGAGCTCGAGCCTATACCCCATTCCAAGATCCCTAATTACCCATATTAAGCTTTGGTTTACAGTCCCGTGTAAGTCCATTGGCTCACCAGGATGGGAAGCTCAAGCAGAAAGGAAGGGTTGGCGTTTTGCCCCTTGCAGGCAGCCTGGGCACAACCAATTCAAGCCACATAACATGCTGAATTTGTGCCGTAATATGATCATTGCTAAGAAAAGGTTCTACAGCTAAACCAGAAAGGTACGTGGCACTCATTAGTGTCTTACTTTTAGGAATCCAGTTCTGGAAGTGGAATTCCCAAACCCAAAGTGGATGTTTAAGAGCACTGTGTGCAGAAGGCTTAGGTCCTGAGAATGGAATTTGAAATGAACAGGCGAGTGCGGGAATGTTTTGCAAGTGTCATTTATTATTGATTGTTCAAAATATTTTCTATCATTTGCGTTCCATATTACTCCTTAATGTTTCTTGCATGACCAGTTAACACTTCTATTCTAAAAAACAGCCCCCAAAGGAGACAATGATGATGATATCAATGGAAAATGGGTTTGGTCCTGTGTTTAGGGTAGTTTCCTGAGAAGTGTCTCCTTGTCAAGAAGGGGTTTGAATCTGCATCTCAAAACCAGGCATTTCCCTGTGCCTCCCCATCCTGGCCTTTTGGTTAGAAGTTATCACACTTGCTGTGCCTAGTGCTAAATGCCGTGCTGTCAGTGGGGGGCAGATACACTCTCTGAGCGTGTGGGTTGCATCAGGCACTTCAAGATTAAGCACTAGAAGAGAAGTGAGCTCAGTCATAAAACCCACACTTTTGTGTATATGTAGTTGCAGGGTGTTATATGTATAGAATTTTATCAGTGAAAACTTCAGCAGTTAGACATTCCTGAAATCATGCATTTCCGTTTCACGTATGTCATAAATTAGTTAGGTGACTAATTACCTTTTGAGAGTTTGACCCAAAGATGTGATATACTACATTTGGGGCATGTGTGAAGGAATGAGTTCACATCTTCTACAGCTCAATCTAATAAAATCTTAACACTAAATCATCTTTTCCTTGCTCAAGAAATAGAAGTCAGATGCTCTGGGTTTTATTTCTGCAGTGGTTTCTGACCTGCTGCTATTATGTTGAGTTTCTGCAGTAAAGCTGGGTACTACCTTCCCCTCAAAGGAAACTTGTTTTAAACTTTAAAATATCCAAGATAATTATTGTTTGGTTGGTTGGGGTTTTTTACATGGTTTTTTTTGCTACATACTTCAACTAGTTATTTAGAGCTGGAACAATTATATTCAGGAGAGGTCAGAGGTGAGAACAGAAAGCAATTTTTGCATTTAGGAAATTGCTGTCTGGAAAAGTTAATACAGCAGAGAGTATAAAAGAACTTAATTGATGCAGAAAGCATTTCAAGGAAGAAGCATGAACAAAAACCTGGAGAAAGATTTTTGTGGCTCCAGTCAGGTATTAGTCCTTCTCAATGGCCCAATGGCTCATAGACGGTATAGTCTGGAATAATGTATTCAGTTCTGTGCACAGTGTAAACTGAGTCACACAGCATCCAAGGACAATATTCTGGAGGAGTTGATTTATAGAGAAGTGAAAATGAAACTTATCAGACTACATTTATCAGAAAAATAAAGGAACTAGGAACATTTTTTCCACCCACCCACCCCACCCCCCAGTGGTATGGAAATGTAACTGGGAAACTAAAAAAGTAACTTTCTGGGATAATCTTTCCAAAGAATGTATCCCCATAAGCAGTTATGATAGAAGTTGAAGACCATATACAATGGCAACATTCCCCCACTGCCAGAACAAAAGATGAAATGGTTACCTCTCAGCCACTTGCCTGTGGGAAAGTGAGAAGCAACTCTCATTCAGAATGGTGGTGTTTTGGACAACAATCTGATTTCTAATTACAAAAGGGAGAGAAAGACTGAAATAGCAGTATTGACTTTCTCCTTCCTGATTAGAAAGTTCAACAATAAAATGAGATGTTTGATGTTGGAATGGTTATGTTTGGGAGTCTTTTCCTCCCAAATGCAAAAAAAAAAAAAAAACCCAACCAACCAAAAAAAAAAAAAAAAAAACAAAAAAACCCCCGCGTAGTTCACAAAAGCAGCATCAATAAAGAACTCCGACTTCCCATTACTTAATGAAACATAATGAAGTGCTGCTTTTGATTTTGCCAAAATTTTGGTGGGAAAAAACAAACAACTGAAGCTGCCTGTTTAGACTTAATATGAAAGCCTGCTGCAGAGCCTCCAGCTAGCTACAAGAAACATGTAATTAATTTTTTTAAAAGACGTGCAGTAAGGAAATGCCACATTTAACTCATTGCGATTAGGTGTATGCAGATAAGAAATGGACTGAGAGGGAAAGGGGGGTGATCCTCAGCAAAATTAAGCTGTTGCTTGCAATTGCTGGTTTTGACAACAGGAAGAAGCAGAAGTAACTCCTCTCTGAAATTGTCAAAACTGTTCCCCAGTTCTTTCTCTGCCTTTTGCAAGGGCAGCCATATAAGGCAGATAAAAGAGAGGGATCCTGCCTTACTCAGGGTGGGACTTGATAAGTTGGGGGCAGAGCCAGGCAGCAGCTCCCCTCCCTGCACCTATGCAGGCAGTCTCCTGTATGGCGCTGAGGGAGCAGCCAACAGAAGGAGCAGCAGGACATGCGACAGGAGAATGTAGGTATTGTTTGTCAGCTGGTTTCAGGTTTTTCTGTGCTTTATGTCTGACTGTGTGGCATCCCCTGTTGTGATTAAGCAGGCTATCCAATGTGTTTCAGGTAGCTTTGTTTGCAGCTGCTGGGTAGCTAGCCCTTGCTCCAAGCACTTGTCTGGGCATCCTCAGAGCTCTAAAATGAATGATGCAGAGGGAGAATACTTCTCATAGGTGTTTCTTATGTTCTTTTGTAGATTGCCTTGAATGAAGGGGTTTGAACTTTAACTTTAATGTTCAGTTCCTCCAGATTTTAATTATTAAGAGAACTGACAAGGCAAAGGAAGTATTTCTGTATGTGCTATAGTACTAATGTCACCTTACCATGACCAGTGTTAAGAAATGAGCACATCATAACAAGTCCATTACTCCATTAAATAATTTGTGGAATAATTTAGAGGGCTCTGTTCAGATGTACTACAATGGGTGTTCTTCCACTACACATAAGGATCTTTAAGCAAAAAAACAAACAAACAAAAAAAGCTTAACTCTAAAAGAGGAGTTGAAGGCTGAAATTCTTTCTCTCTAAATTACTTTAATCTGCAGAGGCTAAAGTAACTCAAAATGCAGGTGAGAATCTGTTCTGACAGAGGAGCAGTCAGCTGCAACTCCTAGACTTGTGGACATTATGTTGTGGATAACACAAAATATTAAAATATGATATTACAGACATAATTTTGACATTAACATAAGCAGTGCTTTGAAGTTAAAATCACCTCTTGTGATACTTGTAATATTCTCATTTTCATTTGAGCTAAACATTTTAAATAAGGAAGCTTTTAATGACAATGTGTAAGAAATGAGGCAGTCAAAAAAAAAAAAATGGTGCTTCAGAAAGACAGCTGCTCTCAGTCTCACAAAATGTTTGATATTGCTGCTAGTAGCTGTGTATTAGCAGCAATTTAAGTCTGCCCCATGAAATGTATATTGACCTATAATAGCCTTATATTCTACTCTATTTTCTCTAGGTACTTGCTTGAGAGTAGCCAAGTTAGCAGCAAACATTAAATAGCTTGAATAAAATCAAGAATCAGGCCTAGAAGTCTTTGATATTTTCCTTTGTAACGATATTAACCTCCCAGTGACAATTATCATTAATGGCATCCTCCTTTATACACTTGAGAAAATTTGTTCCTGAGTACCATGAACTGCAAAATCAGATTCCATAAGGTGACCAAAATAATTTATTCAAGTCTTAAAATCTTTTGGTCATTTACACTCTAGATAAGATCTCTTGAGATGTAGGTGTTCAAGTTCAAAACCTCAGTCAGGTGTGTTTTAGGCAACAGCAAGTCTATAAATTCCAGGAAATTTTCCCAGTTCCATCTCTAATCAGGACATTTCAGGAACTGCTCAGCTTAAAGGAATATCATAAGATCAGCTCTCAAGTCAACTCTGTTGCTCTACTAATGTTGCACTATTTAAATAATTTTTAAGCTTCCCTCTTAACAAGTGTAACTTTAAGTATTAATATTTTATCTTCCTCCAGAATTCTAAACTGCTTTCCTTTTCCAGCCTCCTGTTACTTGTGGTATTTAGCATGTGTCATTGTCTGATATGTTTGTCTGATTTAATTTCAGAGGCTGTTGAGTGACAGCAGGTGGCAGGCTGACAGCTCACACTTGTGTCACAGAGAAGCACCGTGATAACAGCAGAAAGTCATCTTATCAGCTGCTGGAGAACACCCTGGGCAGGGAGGCATATAATACCCTCTTAGTGATTTTAAATATTGATCAGCTTTAGTATTATCTGTGCGTTGTTACAGAATGTCCTGTAATAGCGGAGAAACTGTTGGGCACCCAATGTATAACCTCTGCAGACAGGATCAAGGCTGCACATCCCAGCTTAGCAGTCTGAATGGAAACAGAAAATCTACAGCATTGCTGGAAGTTGGGAGGAACTTAAGCAATATGCAGTATTCTTCTGTGGCACCAGACCCAGAAACCCCAGTGAATAATGGCTCCGGAATTCCCCACCGCCCTGAGGAAGGCACAGAGGCTGCAGCCTTGACAGAAAGTGACAGTGCGTACACAACGCAGTGTTCCCATAGCCGTTGTTTAACTAAAACTAGTACACAGAGAGATGTCTACAACTTCCTGGAGAGGCCCAGTGGGTGGAAGTGTTTTATCTATCATTTTACTGTGTAAGTACCTACATTTTTGCATAATCTTTGGTGTAAGAAAAATCTGAAACTGTCCACTTAATCAGCCAGAAATGATAGTACCTGAGCTCCGGGCTCAAAACCTGTTGCATGAGTAATCCCACTGAAAGCAATAAAAAACACCAGTTTTTCAAGGAATCAGCCACTAATGGTTCCAGAGGAGGGTTTTTTATTCCTCACATATTTGTCTTCAAAGATATACAGTGCATATTTGATATTTCTGAGGGCAAGTTCTACATGCTAATGGCAATTTTATCACCGCCTTAGCTGCTTCACATTGTTCTAGCTTCAGACACTGTAGTTTTTAGCATGAAATACGTGCTGTCTAGCTGTGATAGTCATATTTTTATATGTCCATTTTGCTCATGCTGAAGTGCCAAAACAATTAATTTGTTGGAAAAACATTTGATTGTAGCATGACTAATTTGAATTGATTTACAGTTGTGAACATGAGTACAAATTTAGCAAAAGGTTTTTCCTTATACCATGCATATAGAACATAAAAGGAGGAGATTAAGGCTTCCATTTACTCTCACAGTGGTTAATATATTAATACAGCTGCTACTTTTCTCTTTGAGCTGCTTGTGGTGTGTGTCAAATTTAGCAAAACCTCAATTACTGTTTTGAATGCTACTTAACAGAATGATAATTTGTCATCGTAGCTGTAGAAAGGGTCCACTTGTGTTCTCACTGAGGCAAGAGGAAATTTTCCTGACTATAGTGAATGCAAACTGAACCAAAAGTCCTTGCTTTTATTATAAAATTAGCATATGTCCTAAAGAAATGCAGAGTGTTGAAATTATTCTGACTCAGATGAATTTTTCTATGGTCTGACTGCATTTTGGAAAAAACATTATCCGTTACTGCAGTCAGGAACTGCCCAGAGAAATATGTGGTAATTACAAGAGTGAATCATAATGCTTATATTTGGCATAAAATAGATGGTCTTATTAATATGTGCTTCCTTTCACCCCTCAAAATCATATATGGAGTCTTTAAAAGGATTTTTTGATTTGTGAAATTTTGCCAATTAAAAGGATAGGACCTCTTTCAAGGACTATGCTTATAGTATAAAATAACTCCTAAGGCTTAAACAGATGTAATTTGTGTTGATTTAAATATGCAAATAGTCATGATTTAAGCCTGTTGGGGGTTAGGACTTATTAATCTGGCTAAAATGCATGTGTTTCATCATCTTTGCTTTTATCTTGGACTAAGGTTGACCTTTAATATGGACTTATATTTTGCAATGTACATTAAAATAAAATAATAATTTAAAAAATCTATACACCCCCCCACCCCAATAATAGAAAATTCAAGAAAATATTGGTATTACTAACAGAAAACTTTTTTTTTTTTTAAACAGTACAAGGATTTCTAACTTAAATGAGAAAATATGGAAATTGACCTCATTTAAAATCTTTCTTTTTTTTTTTTTTTTTTGAGATTGCTTGAAAGGAAACTTTTGAAAGGAAACTTTTTAAACATAGGTTTTGGCCAGCATTTTATCTTAAGTATATTTGTCCTAATAATTATCCCACTAACTACATGGTGTGTTCATTTATAGAATAAGTTTCTGTTTTGGAAAGAACATATTATACAACATTAAATATCATTAAACATTGTTAAAGCAATAAAGTGCTAAACTAAAATACAGTTAATTTTCTAATAAGAACAACCTGTAGTTTATTTTTAAGGAGTTTCCCATGTTGTATCTGTGATTTGGGGTAATTTATTTAGAGTTGATCTGATGATGACTATTTTCTTAACAAATCCAGTCTTCCAAGTATGTAGCTGATATTCGTGTAGCCTGGAGGAGCTGGATGTGCAGCGTCCTTTCATTGTCCTTTTGTCCTTCATATGCCACAGAGACCACATAACTCATGTACAAACTTGTGGGAAGTCCCTGTCCAAGAGGGACTGGAGTCCGTTCTGATCTGGTGCCAGTTCTGCTAGAAAGAACTTAACTTTCCAGAGACAGGCAAGGCAAGGGAACAGCAAGTGCTCCAGGAGCTGACCTTCCTTTTGCATAATCTCACATTTCTAGTGTGCCTGGTAATTCAAGTTTCTTCTAAGGGAGAAAATTCGGGCTTCCTAAGGAACTTTATAATGTGTGTTAGAAAGGGAATTATTTTTGTCTAATTAAATCTGGAATTTATGTTATTATAGTAGAGTTATTCTAGGCTAAAATAATGATTTTAAAACAAAACATTTGAAGAGGTTAGTGGGTTTGCTTGAGAATTCCCCCTCCCAGTCCTGAAAACCTTCTCACTTAGGTAATTTTCAGCTTCACTGGAAGTACTGTGAAATACTCAACTCCTGAAATCCCCAGGAAGAGTAGAGGATCTCACTGACAAAGAAGAAGGTAAGGGCTTGAGAAACAGCTGTGACATGCAATAGCGATACATTCATCCTAACCAAGCAATTCTTGTAGCTATGTAAGAGCCTTAAGGTATTGGGTATCAATATATGTTAGGGTCTAGCTGTTTGCCATGAGGCCCTCAGTCCAGAAAAAGAAGCATGTGCCTGGCTTGAATTTAATTTCTAAACTCAACTATGCACTTGCTTAAATCACACCCCAATGTCAAGATTTTAGGGTATAACCCTCATATTTTATCTTTTGAATGAAAAGTACAATATGTGTTGGTGATGAATTATGTACGGTAATGAAGTTACTTGGCAAATCCACACACTGAAACAATTTAATTGTCAGTGAAGCCTTATTTATGTGATGAATTTCTGTTTCTGAAACGTAGATACCTTTAATTACAACTGAAATGGCTCAGTTATAGTCTAGAATATTGTTTTCAGTTGGCTAAAATATTGTGTTCACATACACCTGAACTAAGTGGTGAGGGGTGAAGTCAGGCAGTTTTTCTGATAATAAGATTATTGACTCTGGTTTAGACACCAGGTAGCAATGATTATAAACCAAAAGTAGAATCCAACGTAGTTGCTCAGAGTGCTAGAATGTAACTGTGGTGGAGAATGTCACACCGCCAAGTCTTTGCAGGCCACCTTTGCCATAGACAAAGGGTGGAGAAGATGATCTGGCTTTTTCTGCCACTTCCATGGAAGTGAAGAACCAGAAATAGGAAGGTGCAACTCAAGCCTATTGAAAGAGGAGGATCACTGTATGTGTACCCACATGCACTCACACACTGAAGCGGTGACTGGTAATAGAACAATATAGGGTTTACTTGCGTTCAGAAGTAGTCTCATGTCATACGGTATTTTGTTCTGTGAGTCATACAGGCCATCTTGTGTCAGCCCAAGGCTATGTCTGCATTGCAGTGAAGCTCTGTGCTGCACAGCTGCACTGACAGGTTCCAGGAAAAAACCGGCGAGGTTTGCACTGAGGCTAACTGGCCTTGTCTCAGCAAGCAGGGTGGATACATAGCACCTTTTCCTGCCCTGTTGTTTTTAGTCACTGCAGTCCAGCTGCCTTGTCCTATCTTTTCCATTTCTCTGGAACATCCAGTGACTTCTAATTTTGGTCTTTTCAGTTGCTTTTGGCTTGATAGCTGAATTTTTCAGTTAAAAGCCAGAAACCTAGAGGGAACCGGGGTGGTTAGCATCTGGACTAAGAAGTGAGAAAGCAGAACAAATGGCCACACTGAATCTGGTGAAACAGAGACAGAGGAGAACCTGGGACTGAGAGAAGGCTAGATTGGATTGTCACAGAAGCTAAGACTGGTGCCAATGATGCTGAAATGGGAGTAAAAGCAATACAAGAGCTGGCTAGCTCAAGAGCGAAGAGAAGTGGACTTAAGTAGGAAGAACAAAGTAAAAAAGACTAACAGCTTTTGGAAATCAGAAGGCTGGATATAGGCACGAAGATGTGGAACTGTGGGACCACTGAAAATGGTCAAGAAGCTCAGAGAGCCACTGGGAGGAAGGAAAGGGTAGGAGATGACAGCTGGAAGCTAGGGGAAAGAGGAAGCATGGAATTCATGATGGGAGAAAGAACCTTTCACCCATAGGCAACTGGTTTGAATCTCGTCCAAGTCAATAGTGAAGAAGGAGTAGTAATGACTGTGGGGAGATACAAAAGGAGCTGTTGGTCTCAGTCCAGTTCTTAGTGAGCGGATGTCAGCATCGCTGCTGGAGTTCGCACAGCTGGAAAACTTGCTGGCAGTCAGTAGAGAAACCACAGGCTGGTTGAAAAGAGAGGCAAGTCTAAGGCAAGAGGGAGGCCCATGAGAGGGAATCCTAGATTGTGTTCTCAGGCCTGCCACTTTCATGTCATGTAACACTGAAAGTTTAAGTGAGAACTTGCAGCTGTTCCAGGTTACTTTGTGCTGGTTTGGCTACTTGTTAAATGAGTGTTAGACCCTGTTCTCATTTAAAAGATAGACCAAACTTTATATCCCATAACTTCCCATGGGATGGAGGGAGCTGATCTAACAGCCCATTGCTAACAGACCACCTCCAGTTCTACTCCCCTTTTCCACCACATCCATTCAGCTTACTCCTGCCACCTCTAATTGTCCTTGGATATCCTTGGATCACTGAGCCACTTCAACTTACTAAGCCAACAGGAAGCTAGCCAGCAGGAAAAAGTGGATGATCTTCTCTCAGGTTTGTACTACACATTCAGCATCTTGAAGTACTGTCCACTATTGTTCTCTTAATGCTCCTAGTGGATCATAATTACCTGTTAAATTTCATAAAAAATCTTATGGAATAATTACAAAGTAACACTGCAAATCATCTGGCAAGTACTGCAGACCACCTGGTTTGCAAAACATTTCACAAATGCAGAGTTTGCCTAGCAACAAAGTCTGCTCTCCAGGCTCTCTTATGATTTATGGGGAAACAACTCCTCCAAATGGTGATTTAGAGTGATGGCTATTGCTCTGAATCCTTCCTAGAGGATGCTGTCTGTCTCTCTGTTGATGGTGTGGGAAAGATAAGGAGAATGTCCTCCCTAGAGTATGGTTTCTCAAGAGCTGGCATAATAGTTTACCAGTACCAAAAGGTTCCCTCGCTCACCTTCCCTTTTCTCCTGGCCACACATTTCTCTTGCATAACGTGTGCTGCTTCTGACAATCACAGTAGCCCTCCTAAGCCGAGTCAACTCCCGGTCCTGGCAGAAATCTAGCCTAGCAAGAAAGTGAGTAGCTTTTGATACCTTAAGGCGTTAAGCATGTCAGCAAATGGTCTGGTGGTGCTGGAACTAGTACTAACCTGTTGGCCAAGACTGGAATTGGATGAGGGAGAGCTCTCCTTTTTGCCTCCAGAGAACTGTGGTGTCACCTCAGTTCCATAAAAAAACATGCCCTAAGCTTACTTTGTTATTCTCCTTCTTTGGACTGACTCCCACAACTTCTTCTTAGGGAGGCACACGTGCACGCACACATACATGTTCCTGGCAGCTTGTTGAAAAGAACTCATCTAAGGAATTACTGTTGAGTAGTTTAAAACTACATGATCTTTAAAAAAAATATGAGCAATATCAATAATGTTCCTGACTTAAAACTTTGGGAGGAAAGTACAGAAGATCAAGAACGTGTTTGTAAAATGGGGGCTGGCCAGATAAGGGTTGCCTTTAGAAAAGACTGTATCTACCGAAGTCTGTGTCACCATAAGAAATACAAAAAGAAGAAGAGTTCAGATTATTGGGACAGATTAAAAACTGCAGTTTTCTCATTGTTTCTCTGCAAACTTTGCTTTCTCAATTTTTTTTACTTCCCTCAACTTTATGTGAGAAATGCTGTAGTTGTGTTCCGTTAATGCAATTGAAGAATTTAAGACCCACCATTCTGGTTGATATTCCATTTTTGTTTGGCATACAACTGCTGCTGATGTAAAGAACATTAAAACCCAAAAATATAAGTGGTTCCATTTAATGACTGTGGAGCACTTGCCTGCATAGGTTTTGGTTCTTTGAGTGAAGCAGCTCTCAATGAAACTAAATAGATATAAGAAGTAAGTCAGCGTTCTCCCGCTTCTGTTTTTATCTGTAAATGGAGGCTACAGCCCATTATTTATAACTGTTTATCTCAAAGGGACGGTCAAATTCCCATTTCTGTCCTTTCCACAATTATCTCTAGAATGCTTGCAGATATTTTGCTTTTTCCAATGATATGATTGTAATATGACCAACACAAGCAACAACTAAAGTTCAGAGTAACTATAAGTACATGACTATCTTCGAGATTCTGCTTTTGACCTTGATGTCACAGCTTCGGTCTGGACATGATGTGATTTCATAAGGGTAAGTTAGGGCTTTTTATTCTTATTATTTTTATGATTGGGTTCAGGAAGTTTCTTGCCAGCATAACAGTTACTTATTTGGACATTTTATACAGAAATTGCACTGACAAGTTTTCCAATTTAGAACTACAGTAGCTACTTTTCATCTACATACTAGCTACAGAGAGGGACTAAGCTGATGATTTGTCAATGAAGATAAACTTCAGGTACCAAAAGATGAGCAGTATGAAAGGGAAGAGACTGAAGAACTATTAACTTTAATGAAGTGGAGTGTTCCTCTTAATGCTTAGGGTTGCACGTTCAACTGTATGATATGGTTAAATGACTGAAGTTGTTAACGGAGGTGCACTAACACTAAACAGAATTGTCTTCAGGACTCTGTAAAGTTCCAAGATTTGGCTGTTCTAAAAATACATGTGGACAGTTATTAATTTTTAGCCTCTTTTCCTAAGGAAATGAGGTTTATGCAACCACACTGTCTGAGTGTGTCTGTCTGAAAGTGCCTTACCAAAAGCTTTTGAGCCAGTTGGCAAGTTTCAACAAATATTGACAGAGGATGAGACATGTCAGAGATATTAAGTTTCTTCATGTTTTGTTAAATAAGCATTTGGATAGAGGAGAGAGAAATTAATAACCCCAAAGATGAAAACACTTCACTTTGAGCTCAATTAGATTCTTTGGCACCAAAGGGTCTTTTCAGGAGAGAGATGTTATGAAAGTTCCTAAGGAAAAACTTTGATCTGAGCATACTTCTCTTTAGGCACAGAATAACCTAACCACAGGGCATAAAGCCACAGGCTACGTAAGTTTTATTTTCATTTTTTGAAATTATTGATGACTTTTTCCATCATTTGTGTAAGAAATTCAATCCATCTTATTCTAGAAGCTCAATTTTGTAATAGACTGTGCAATGAATAAGCATTAATGTCCCCACAGGCTAATATTGTTTCTATAGTGAAACCGTTTGTTTCTATAGTGATAACAAATACTGTAGTGTGGCATTGGTATGGTGCTATTGATGGAATCTGGTTACATTTTTGTGGAAAAACCCTCTTTTCTTACAGAAACCAGCAAAATAAAAACATATTTCTTGATGTTAACTTGACAATTGCTCCTTAACTTGTGGCCTCCGTGTGGTATCAATTCAAGAAGAAAAGTGTTTCACATGTCTTCGTGATAGTCAAGATGTCATTAACTTATTACTGGATGTATTTGCACAGCATCATTATATGGATTTGTTCTTTCCCTTTTCTGATACCGAACCTATGAAACATTAATTAATGTGAGTACTCCAAAGGGGTTGTTGTCACTTTGTAAATGGTGGTCGTAATTTCCTGACCCTATGGAGATGTGTGATAGATCAGATGCCGAAATCTACTGATTTTTTTTATCTCACAATCAAGGTCAATGATAAATAAATCAGAATCATGAGCACTGATCATGAAGTCATGATGATGAACTGTTTCTGTCAATGTTTAAAGACCTGATTACGTGTCTTCTAGAAAGTCTTAGTGATATATAATCAAAATGGAAGTTTGATTCCTGTGCCCGGGGATGGAGAGGACATCTAGAGATTCTGGTAACAAGACATATGGTGATAAGAGCAAACAAGACAAACATAGCAGCACAGATGCTAGTGGAAAATACAGGCACTCTATTGAATCGGTGAGCTTAAATCCTAGGAATGGCAGTGCTCTCGAAAAAAAGAGTTTTGTAATTTCAGTGCTTCTGGCAATTGTAATGGATGCATGAATGTAATTGTGAGTTCTGGACTGCTGCCAGCTAAACTCAGAGAAAAGGCAAAATCCAAATCTTAGCACTTTTTAAAGAGCAGCAAATATGTTGGGCTGTTAAATGCTCTGAAAATGTGAAATTTAGTGGTCATTAGTATTAGGAGCTGTGGATGTTTTAAAAGTAACATATCTTTGGGCAGTTGATTCAGAAAGTTGGTTTGAAGTGGGAGATCTTTTTGTACGATGTGCAGCTCATGCTGTGATTTGAATAGCTTTTGTATTAGCTATGTATTCAAACTGGTTTGTGAAAGTTTATACATATGCTCTCAAGAAAAGTACAGAATAGTAGTGGGTGTTTGTAAATTACTTTTAAAATTTCTAGGTTTTGTACAAATATTAGCTAGTTACTTCTGATTTGAGCCAGCTGGACAGCTTCACATTATGTGCAATGGGGCTATCAGGCATTTCTAGATGCAATGTAGAATAAGCTGAAGAAAAACCTGAAAGCAGATATCCTCAGTATGCCCATGTTATAGGTGGGATTTTGCTTTGGTTAAGGGCTTCAGATCCCTGAAAATATGTTATTCTAAGGCAAAACAGAAAGTCAGATATGCCCAAACTCTCTGTCAGGCGGATGCCTGTTAGTAGAGTCCAAAGCTAGGCAAGCTTCCATTAAAACCTGTCTGGTCTCCTCCAGTTCTGCTGAAACCAACACATTCCCAGACTACTTTCTAATTTTAACTTATTGGTATTTTCAGCAGAAAAATTGTTCCTTTACCAAAATTTCCAACCAGCTCTAATTTGTGTATGATCACATATGTATAAGCGAAAGAGCTTTTGACAAAACATCAAGCCTCAGGAGCCTGGAAATAGATTTATGAGAGAACTGAGGGACTTCAAAACTTGCCTACAAAGGCACATGGACAACTTTCTCTTTATGACTTACTCAAACTTCTCTGAGTAACAAAAATATGTAAGCACCAGGAATGAGGTTTTATTCAGGCTAGCAGGAATGTTTTGTAGAAGCACATGGCTATTCAATATAAGACAGTATAGTGCCATTTACAAGAAAGTGAAGAGCTTTGTGTCCTCAGGAATGAGAACATCTTGCACTTTTACAGCATGAAAAATGGAAATGCTCTCCTTAATTTTCCTGCCACAAAATAACCACTTAAAATAAAAAGCAGACCATGCCTCTGGAGCCCCTCAAAGAACTTTCTGTTGGCTAAATTAATTTATTGTCCCTAACAACAGTCTGTCTTAAAGCTATTGGTCTCTGCTGGACAACTCTGTAGTGTGTCATCAAGAAAAAAAGCTGAAGCTTCAATGGGTGTAGTTGCACATAGATTTATTTAGACATATTAGCCTCAATCCAGTCTCTTTTTCTTGTAATTTAACTCCAGGTGAGGCAACTGGATTTCTTTTGTCCTAGTGTGTTAGTAGAACGGAACATTTTGGCTTCACATCTTGCTGGAGCAAATAGTAGATAGAATAAAAAATTATCTAAGAAATTAAAATAATAAGTTTTGGTTATAATTTAAACTGGAGATGTGTATAAGCCATTTACAATTATCTAGCTGAAGGGCTTTCAAATAGTGAAGTAAATCACACAGCAGCTCTGTTTTGAGAAAGGAGCACAGCAGGGAAAACACATGTCTGACTGTGTTAAAAACATCAGTGACCCGTTGATCAAGGCATCCAAATACCACAGAGCATAGGTTTCAATAGCTTTTCTATAATAATTTTTGTTGATTGTTTTTCACTATAGAGCTTACATTTTTCTAAAAGTGCTTTCTTCTCTAAACACAACTTTGTAGAGTCAATTAAGTTTGGCAAATGCAAAAGGCCATAAAGCTACTATTTTGTAGTTGGTGTCGTTTGGTTGCTAAGGAGCATATCTCTGTCTACCAGTTTATAAGTTTGCCCCGTCCTCACCCATCCTTTTTTTGTTGTTCAAGAGATAACATCCCCACAAGCATCTCATATATCAACACTTCAAGTACACTTATCTGCAGTAGATAAACACAAAAAAAACCCCCCACATGCACAGATCGTTGTTGTTGGAAATGTCATTATTTGACGCAAAACTTAAAAGAAGGAATGTTTAATACTTCTCTTTTTTTGTTAGGCTTGTCTTCCATGGAAAATGAGATTGTTATAGCGCAACCTTGGAAGAGTTCACCCTTGATAAAGTATTTGACATCATTTTGCTCTCAGTATTATAGTTAACCTACTAGTTCCAAGTGCTTGTCAGCTTCAGTAGAGTGTGCTCATGGCCAATTAATCTATTAAACAGAATTTGTCTCTGGCTACAGTAACAACAGAAACATGTTTACAGTTGCGTTGGCTACTCTCCAAAATGAAGCAATGTTTAGGAAGATCAGGACACAGAGAGGCACTCATTTGTAGCCTTTAGCCCTGGTTGATCAAATGTCCAATGCACCAGTACTGCCTATTTAAATTTGTTAATATATGAAACAAATGTAAAGACGGTGGTTTAAAAACACTGGTGAAGAAGGAGTTGCCTTTTTTTTTTTTTTTTTTTTTTTTTTTGTATTCATGAGGCTTAAGGAATTTAGGAGAAATCAAGAAATACTACAATTTAGGGTACATTAGCAAAACCTCTCTTGGGAAAGAATGGCACTTCCACTCCTGTTGCTGTGAACTGCATTGAGAACCCAAAACCAAATAAGAAGTTCTCAGATAATCATCTTTCTTCTGATAAGGAAAACTTTTTAAAAAAATTTTTAAAAAGGGTGTGAGGAAAAGTATGCAAATGGATGATTTGGGTTAAGTTTGTCTTTAGAAAAGTAAAAAATGGAAGGAAAATAAACCCAGGTGTTTTGAGAGGAAATACTTCTCTATTTTTAGCAGCTATATGGTAGAAAAGGAAAACAGTATTTGCTGAAGTAATAACTCAGGCTATGGCTTGACATCCGTGGGAATCACAGAAAGTCTCGAAGAGGACTACAAAACACCAGAAAGCAGCACCTCAGTTTGTTTAGGATAGGAAAGAGTAGATCAGCTCTACTAGTTGGTGATTATTTATGTGTCCTCATTATCAGCTCTTTCCCTTTAGGAACAGCAGCCAGCAAGTGAGACTGTTTTTAGATGATGCAAATAACTACTTGCAAGCCAGTAAACCTGTTTTCACTCCCTTGCAGCACAGAGAACTGTGCTTTGCAGGAGGGAGTACGGATAATGGGGAACATGAGAAAACCAATCTAGGGGCTGGTGGGGAAAGGGAAATTGCTACGACAGGCTTTAAATACTTTCATCCCAAGCCAACAATATTAAATTCAAACCCATTCACTTACCCTATGTACAAGTATCCCAGAAATCTAGTCAGGAATATTTAGGGAGACCCAGTATCTAGTGGTTACTTGTTGGCAAGTTAACACTGGTAGACTTGGCCATTGCATTTTGAGGAACAGCTTTTTTCTCAAACTGAAACATGAAGTGAGACCTGAAGACATACCAGTGGCATTTAGTGGTAAGTCTTGCTAAAGGTTTGTACGTGGGACCACACATTCAACTGTTGTTCTGTGCTTTACAGGGAATTTGGCACTCACCCAAGGGTTTTTTCTACAGTGTGTTTAAAAAGGACATTGATTAGAGCTATGTTTAGCATCCCAGAGGCTGTTAGGAGCAATCCACAAGGAGTTTTCCTGATTGCCAAGAGACAATAGAGCTGTAGCTTGTTGGTTTCTGCAGATCAGTTGGCAATTAATTACCCATTTATCTTTAAGGGTAGACTTGTCAAACCTAACCTGCGTTCTGGTGCATGGCTCAATGACAGAGGTAGTAACCGTAACAAAATGTGAAGGCAGTATGCACTGACTGCTGGTTTAAAGACATCAGAGGAAAAAGGAGATGCTGTTCCACTGTATTAGAGAAAAAGGTGCAAAAGGATTGTTTGTTTCTATGGGAGTGAATTTACCTGGGGTGCAGGGAGGACTTGACCTTTGTTTCTGCTACTTGTCTCCAGCACTTTTGTCATAACACAGATACCAGTTACTTACCCAGCTCAACCCCATGGCTCCTTTCCAACAGCCTGTGGTGTGCACCGAGAGTATAAACAACTCCACTGCTGTGGCAGAGGCATCACCAACAATGGCTAAAACCTGTCTCTGGTGCTACGTAAACCATGGGTCCTGAATGGCACCTCAGGGGTGCAGGGGAGAGGAGAGGGGGGAGCAGTCCCAGCTTCTTCACACTGAATTGTGTCCACCCATGAACTACTCCTGTGTTAAATGAAAGGGAAATTATATACTGTAAGATCACTGCCTGGAACAGTACCATTTTGGGGTTTATATATGTTTTTATATCTATCTTAAAATGCTCCTGGGTTTTTTTGCCATCTTCAGTCTATCTGGCTCTAGCTGATTGGGATTACTTGGAAAAAGGAAGAACAGATGTATTTGAAATGTAAAGCACTGCTGGTGGGGGGAGGTTTCCAGCATTTTGGGAACTTGTGATCAAAAAGGAACTCTTGGTATGGGGAAGGCCTTGGTTCGAGGCACCCCCAGCACTCACAGGAACCTGTCTTCTGGGACTCAAAACTGAATGGTATAAAACTGTTACAGAGCCTGGAGGAAGCCCAGCAGGAAATTATCACAAGTTAAGAACACGCCTGAGCAGTAGAACTGAGTCTTGATTTGTTCACTACTTTCAGCTGATAGATAGTACTAGAAAGACAGATTTTTACTGAGATTATAAACACTACAAAAAAAAAAATCTGTATTCTGGATCTTCTATGTAATAACTAAAGCTGAACTTTTTTTTTTTCCCTTCATGTTATTCATGGAAAAAATGAAATGTAGATAATCTTCTTGTACAGTATTTCCCAGTGATAGCTGAAATGTAAGGGACAATAAAATATAGGTTTTGCCAATACAGAGTGGTTTGTTCTGTGGGACACAGCTACAAAAATGGCACTGTTCCTGAAGTGATTGATTTCCATACAGTTAGGGATTATTTTTCAGGCTCGCATCCTGCTTTTCTCCTTTTCTCAAGCTAGTACCACTGAGCTCATGTAAGTCATCCTGCTGTTGTCTGAGTGCTTGCTCAGAATTTCACTTTGCTCTGCACAGAGCAAGGAGGAAGCTTGTGCTCCGCATCAGTACATGGTCTTGTGGGCTCCCTTAGCCTTCATTGTTGCTCTGTCCTGCCTACTTTCCCTGCAACCTGGCTCGTAGCTTTGGCTCCTCTGTATGTTTCTGTGGGACAGCAAAGGGAATATAGAGTGCAAGAAATGTGGTGGTCAGGTGGTGGTAGGGAAGGTGCAGAGCGGGATGCAGCTGCAGGCAGGTGGCAGCAAGAGATATGGAGGGAGATGCTAAGTGTAAAGAGAAACTTGAGAGCAGAAGTGCTGCTGTGTTTAACATCTGACAAGATTGCACAGCTATTGGACTGCAGGTTTCCTGAGCTGCTCCCTGAGGACATGCTGCTCCAGGATATGGCAGTATACATACACGCACTTTAAACTAGCTAGATCAGATACTGCTACCACAGCATACCAGAGAGCACACTTGGTGTTTTAGGCAGCTAACCTGTGCTGAGATACTCTGCCATCAGCAGTTCCCAAGCTAGCCAGTCCAAAGCTAGCTCAGGTGTACCTCTTTCACCTTCAGTAACATTTGTGTAGGCACGTCCTGAGGTGAATTTGGAAGTAATGACACCTTGCCAGGATACTGAGTGAACCAAGAGGCTGACCAAAGCAAATGCAGCCTGCTGATGCACACAGAGCCCTAAGAGCAACCCTCTTCTTGTCAAGCTGTGTCCCGGCATTTCACAAAGGTCTGATTTTGAAGGGGGTCTTGTAAAAAGCTCATGCTTTAGCTTCATGTATGTTGTCCACAGGCTTGGGGAGGAGTGGCTGGAAAGCTGACCATCAGAAAAGGACCTGGGGGTGCTGGTCGGCAACCAGCTGAATATAAGCCAGCAGTGTGCCCAGGTGGCCAAGAAGACCAACAGCATCCTGGCTTGTATCGGCAATAGTGTGGCCAGCAGGAGCAGGGAAGTGATTGTTGCCCTGTACTTGGCGCTGGTGAGGCCACACCTTGAGTACTG
This sequence comes from Bucorvus abyssinicus, assembly GCA_009769605.1. Lineage (NCBI taxonomy): Eukaryota > Metazoa > Chordata > Aves > Bucerotiformes > Bucorvidae > Bucorvus > Bucorvus abyssinicus. The sequence goes on from CM020025.1 coordinate 76,242,871, forward strand.
TGTCCAGTTTTGGGCCCCTCGCTTCAAGAAGGACATTGAGGTGCTGGAGCATATTCAGAGAAGGGCAACGAAACTAGTGAAGGGTCTGGAGAGCAAGTCATATGAGAAGCGGGTGAGGGAACTGGGGTTGTTTAGCCTGGAGAAAAGGAGGCTGAGTGGAGACCTTATGTAGAGAGGTGAGGGTTGGTCTCTTCTCCTAAGTGACAAGTGACAGGATGGGAGGAAATGGCCTTAAGTTGCGCCAGGGGAGATCTAGGTTAGGTATCCAGAAAAACTTCTTTACAGAGAGGGTTCTGAAGCATTGGAACAGGTTGCCCAGGGAGGTGGTGGAGTCCCCATCCCTGGAGGTGTTTAAAGGCCATGTGGATGTGGTGCTGAGGGACATGGTTTAGGGACCCTGCCAGTGCAGGGTGAACAGTTGGACTGGATGATCTTAAAGGTCTCTTCCAAGCAGATGATTCTATGATTCTCTGATTCCCAGGAATGTTAATGTGGTCCGTAGTCCTGCTAGGTGATGAAGTACTGAAGTTTTCCATGAAGTAATCTAGTAATCAAAATCTGCTTGCCATGGTATTTTGGCTGCTCTTGTACCATGACTGCAGGCCAGGAGTGGATTGCTGGTGCAAAGTGGGTGATGAGGCATTAGCAGGAAGACCTAATATATGGGGTTGATTATCATCAATAATTGACCTCAGGGCAATTAGAGCCTGTTGGTGTCCCCAGAGCCCTGACACATCCTTTTTGTTGTTTTATATTCTCTGTAGATTCAGATGGACAGTGGCAACATGTAAAGCATTATTTTTAAGGTTATGTTTTCAAGTGGGAGGTTATGGAGCAGAACTGAAGTCAGGAGCAATTTCTGCCATCATGGAATCATCATGTTTTACAGCTTTGGATATAGTCATTGCAATATACAGGCAAAAGACTTTTTTTTTTTTAGCACATCAGAAAGTCTGCAGGTATTGCCCACTTTTCTCTTTTATGTTATGTAAAAATACACAGCATTTAATTTGAGTATGAGCTCTCATGAGCATGAAAATTGACCTTAGGATACAGAAAGCAATAAATACCATCTGTTTCTCAAGATGCCTTTGCTAGTAAGAAGCTTAACATTGTTTTGATATGTTTGAGTGTGTTTGTGTTCATCATCCAAATTGTTTACAACTAATAACACTTTAACGGTTCTGTTTTGGGATTTTTACCTTTATTTTATCTTGATATTCAAGATAAAAATCTGAATCTATTTTGTCTTTCTTAGTGTACTGATTCCTAGAATCAATATTATATTGACAGGAGAGCTATTTAAATTTAATTGTATTTGGTTTAATTATTTATTAATTTAGATTTCCACTGTTTTAACTCTAAAAACTCAAAAATAAGAGGATAAAGAACCGTCCAAGTATTGATAAATGTTTATGATTTTCTAGTCTCAATAAAAAATTAAATGTATCAAAATATGTTATTATTTGCAATATTAAATTTAATAATTTATCCTATCATTTTAATTTTTAGGCATGATGGTCATGTATGTTTATAACAGAAATTAAAGTGAGCTGCAGGTATTACCTGCAAAACAAGTTCCTGTTGTCTCCTGTTTGGCATCTAAAATGGTATCCAGAATTCACTGTCTCTGTAGAGAATAGCCATTTTAACTGCAAAAACTGTGGAAGAAATGAGATGAGAAAACACACCATGAGCAGAAAAGAATCTTTCTCATCAAAAGAAGAAAATGGAAACACAAGAAATTATCAAGTGAGGAAAAGCCCAACTGACAGCTTGAGGCACACCAGTCAGAGATTTTATTTAGCCATTTTACACATTAGCTTCCCCCCTGCAATTCTCCATCATAGCCCTTTGCCAGAAATTACTATCGCTTCATATAGCGGAAAATAGAGCACTCCAGTCCTTTGACTGAGTGTATGTTGCATGCTTAGAAAGCTGTAAAAAGCATCAAATGATTGTTCTGAATGAAAGTTCATCATGGTGGGAACTCTTTTCTTGTATATAAGCAAACCTTCTTAAACAAGGTACAGAAACTGAAAGTGGTATATCTGTTCTTTTCCTTTTTGCCTGTTTTCCCATCATAATGAACTAACTGGGATCTCAATGGTTCCCAGATGCTTTCTTCAATCTGAGCCCCACTCTTAGTTTCTTAAGAACCTTCTTAAATCAGGCTTGATTTATAACGTATTTGTCTGTCTCACACTCTTCAAAATATTCTTATTTTGAATGAATAATCACATGTTAACAATCATGAAATATTGGCAAAACTGGGCTTTCTCTCACTAGTACATCAGGAAGCAAAATGATCTTTAGCAGTCTGGGTGATCAGAGTAATATATTCCCTAATTCAGCTCAAGAGGTACCTGTGCTGCAGTCACTGAGTTAGGTTTTGTGTGTGAAGGAAAACACCTTCCCGCTGTGGGGTACAACCTATTTTAGAAATGCTTTAGTCCAGTGGTAGCTCAAGAAGCGGTATTTTTATGAAGGCTTCCATACGATTGCTATGTAAGTCTTTTCTCTCTTGTGTATGCGTGGTGTATTCTATTTTTTTTTTTTTAAATAGAGAGGGTTGCGTATACTCTTCAGATGTGTTTTAAAAATATTAAATCCTTAGGTACCGCTACAGTTGATATAGTCGACAATTAAAACAGTTGTTCAGTGAGGAAAAACCTTAGGTCAGCCTACATTACAGTAAAATCACGGCTGTGAAAAGTGATTTCTAGGTTCTGGTATCTAAGAGTACAGATTCTACCAGACAGCACACGAAGAGGCTCCTTGTTAATAAATGAGATATTTTGGAACTAGGAGGACACGACCAACCCCAGTTTCATATCTCACTGAAAGGCTTCGGTGTAGGTCAGTGGATTTAAAAACAATTCCGCAAAAGTACCTGTTTCAGTGCAATTTGAAAGCTTCACGTGGAAGCAGTAATGCAACGTTACAAAGCAGAAAGGGGATCAGTAGAAGCAGTTAGTCCTCCCCTGCCTGGCAAGGGATGGTGCATGCTGTCGGGGCTCTGGGGGGCTTCCCCAGCACCTGGGAAGCACTGGGGGCTCCGCAGGGCCAGCAGGGCAGGACCTTGTGGTCAGAACCCATCACACCATGCCAGCCAGGGAGCAGGGCAGGATGGGGGGAAGCCAGGGCAGACCCAGCCCCAGGCATCAGGCCTCTCCCTGGGACAGGCTGGGGTCAGTGCCCACAGGGCCTTGACAATTGTCAGGGTAATAGCACTTTTAATGTCTATTAACACTTTTTTTTCCTCCCTGCATGAATTGCCTAGCTGGAAAATAAATATGGTCTTCCCATCACATAAAAGGGAAAAATCACTGAGATGATTGGTTTAGGATCTACAACTGAGGACTCTTGATGGCTGTCTCTTTCAGCCAAAGTGGGCTTGGTAAGAAAAAACTTTTTTTTTTTTTTTAACAAAACACAACTTTCTCCAGTGACAGACTGCTTGCAAGAATGCTGTCACTGCAGTTTGCTGCTGACCCATGCAGTAGACCACTACCTGCATCACGTGTCTCTAACTCCATACAAATTAGTGTGCAGTCTTCTTTTCTAAATCTATTGTTTCTGTGCCAGAGCTTTGCTGTGATAGAAGTTACTGGAACACCTTTACTATCAGTTCATGGCTTACTGGCTGAATAGGTGAACTGCCTTTGAACTGAGCTTGCTTTCTTTTTGGGTTTCTTTTGTTGGTGGTGGTGTTAATTGTGAGGCACTTGATGGTCTTACTCACTCCTTAGTCTGAAGTTATTTTTGACTTGGTCCTTACTGCAACTTAGTCTGTCGTTCCTTCATGTGAGCTGCCCTCATGCTTATGGTTCAGTTGCTTTTCCACTGCTTAGCATGGCTTTTTATCACTTGGACAAAGAACGATATTAGTTGCTAAAGTCTTCTTGTCCTTTCTGGCATTCAGGGTTTCTGACATTACCCAACCTTTCTATGCCAGGCTTATTATTCCTGGAGGTTCCAATGAACAAGCTGTAGTAATTTCTCATTTTTTTTTGAATCAGAGTAATGAGTCTGAAGCCCGTCCATCCCTACTTTGAGCTGTCTCGGAATAACACAGTATGATAGCCCAGTACTGCTTAGAGTTGATACCATCCTTGTCTGTCTTGCTCTGAATGTCAGACTCAATTGTGTCTTCACCGATACCTTTAATTTTCATATACTTTGTAGGTATCATTCTGTTGTGTCACGCAGTTGACAGAAGTGACAAATATGGTCACTAGATATGGGCACTTCAGTGCTTGGAGTTGTTAATAGTGTAGTGTACAAAGAGAAAAACTTTCCGTTTGGGATTACCAGGAGGATTTTACATTACGATTTGGACTTGGGAAAGGAGATTACTGAAATTGAAATGTCTTCAGGCACTCTGAAGCTAACCCTTCCCCTCTTGCAATAAGCAAGTCTTGATCTTTTATGACTAAAAGTCATCAGCAGTGATTCTATGTTTCAAATAAATGCTTTTTATATAAGGACATGCTACTTAATCAGTAGAATGTCCAGTCTATCCTGTGCTAGCAAAATGATGCCGTTGTGATTCAGTGGAGAGGAGTGACACTCACTGGCCAGAATATATAGTGCCACAAATTAAGTGAGTTTAAAGAGTCCTTTGAATGGTTTTAATGTGTGTTATGGAAATGGAAAAGAGAGAGAGAGAGTCTCACCACATGAATACAGGAGAGAAGCAACAATTAGCTGGAAGTTATGAAACTTACAAGCTGTGTTAGCAGCCTTTGGACAGTTGTGGGTCCTTTAGTAAATAAATGACACCAATTGTCCTCCCTTGTACATCCTTATGCACATATATATTGGCACTTTGTGTCATCTTTTTCTCAATTTTTTTGTAACTCTCTTTTTGTAAACCCTTTTTTTTTTTCTTTGTTGGGTTTTTTTTTTTGAGGTTTACGAATTTGGTTACTTTTTCTGAGGCCTAGTAGGAAATGTGATTGAAGATGTAGTGATAATATCTGCAGGGTATGTAAGAATATCCACTTCTTCCCTTTGCTTAATGTAGTGTGGAAAAGAAGAAGAGATATGAAGTGCACTGTCATCCTCAGTGTCTTGATAGACAATATTTAGAATGTGAATTACACTTGGCTTTTTATTTATTACCAGTGTGGGCAGTAAAATAAGAAAAAGGGAATTGGAAAGGACATAACTGAAATGGAAAGGGTCTGGAAGAAATAAAGAAGCTGTATGCAGAGGAAGATTTCTGTACCTTTATACATGAGTTTTGCCTAGAAACAAGATCTGTAACAATGGTAGAAGTGGAACATCAGTCTCAAAAAAACCCCAAAAAAACAAAAAACCCCCAGACTGACTAATTTCAAGAAGTGCTTAGTAAATTTATGCTTCAGTTGTTTGATGAGGTTATTTCAGGGACCAGCAAAGTTTCTGTGTTCCCATGACTGTTGACTGGAGGATGGTCTGAGCTTCAAGAGGTTGAAGTTCTGTATGCTTTTGACACTGTTCTGATGTATGGACAAGTCTGTTCACCTCTTTGTATCTTTCTCCATGTACCCATCACTGGGTTGCTAATTGGAAGTAAGTGCTGTCTAGATAAAAAAACCTGTCTGATGGAGCGCAGCATTCAGTCAAGTGGGGTACTCAGTGTTTGTTAGGGCTTCTGTGTGCTAATGTACTCCTCTCATAGTAAAAGTAAGAAGAAAAGGAGAATCTTATACCTCTGGTTACCTTACTCTTCCATCTGCATTTTCTTGACATGGAAAGCGTGCTACTGTGTAAAGGAAAGGCTAAAGATTTGCGTATTCCCTTGCCTAGCTCTTCTAGTGTTGGATGCTGGTGCACTAATGCTGTAAACTCCCTATCAGCTTGCTCTTTTCCATTTGACAAAGGCTGACTTGTGTTTCAGTGTCTCTTCTCAATGCTTTGCTATGGTTTCGGTTTTTTTGGAGTACCACTCTTCTAGTACAAACTGGCACTAAAACGGGAAGAGAGTGGGACTTTTGCCCCCTCTGCTGGCTGGCTAATCTTTGGTCAGTGTAGCGATGCATTAAAACAAGATACTAGTTTTATTATCACTTGGACAGATCTCTGGACCCCCTATAACATATTACCATTTTTAAAGATATAATCATTTGGGGCTGGAAGTAAAACTGCTGAATAATATGTTTGGCAGCTTGTGTATGTTGAAGTGAAAGAAGTAGCAGGACTGGGTGATAACCTGTGTAACTAACTAATAAGTCACGAGATTGGAGCTAAGGTTTGTCCCGTGCTCAAAGCGCTGCTAGCCTTGACTAAGATGTGTCACCCGGATCTTTCTTCCCTTTCAGACTATCTTTTTCTAGAGACTTTCAGTCCTGGGTATTTGCCGTTAATGAAGAACTAGAAATCATTAAGATGCCCACCATGAACAAGTTTTTCTTTGTTAACACCATCAAAAGTGGTGAAACAGCTTCCTAAATATGAGAGACTCAGAGAAAGGAGGTTTCAATTTTCAGTAAGCATGGTAAACGTGTTTCCCCATTGGCTTCTTCTTTCCTTTACTCCTGGCAGTGCAGGTTTGGTTTGTTCTTCTACAGAGTGCTGCTGAATCTTAGGCCTTTACCAGCTGGCTCTCAGACACTGTACAAGGGGACTTTAGATTGGGACTAAAAAGTAGTATAGCCCAATTAGCAGATATTGCACCAGATCAAATCATAAAGTGTTCCCTAAGAGCTAGTAATTAGTGCAGCTATTGAGCTGTATTAACACAATTATATTTCGATTGTGTTATATGAAATGCCTCAACATGGTCGGTTCCACCTCAGTGATGGTGTAGTTGGCATTGTCTTGAAAGTTTCTTCAGCAATCTCCACAAGGTGATAAGGACAAGTCCAGAGACTTGCACCGGCATAGCTTTACCGTATTATTTCAAATTTGCATTGTGCCTCTCTGACTGGGGTAAGTAAATCCTAGATTGCAATTAATATTCCTCCAGCTTTGCAGTTACAAACACTTGATGATAGTACACTTACACTTGCTACTATTTTACAAGTTCTGTGTTTATATCATGTATCTCTGCTATCTTTTAATGTGATTTACAATTACACCCATATATGAATTATAATTACATTGCAAATAGCCTTTTAGGGCCTCTTGAAATGCACAAGGAAAGAAATTTTTCAAAAAACTTATTTGAATACTTCCATATTAATCAGGTATATCGGTTAAGCGCAAGAACGCACAACACTAGATACCAAATGGAGCAGTTACATAACCAGCTATCAGACAGTGTCCCCCTGCCTTCAAGTCAAACAACGGAGCTAGAAGTACCCTGCACTCCATGGTGCTGCTAAATAACACCAGTCAGTTGATTAGGAACTTCGATCAGGATAGGTAAATACTGAAGAAATGCAAACTTGATTCAGAGACAGTTGTACGTGTCAGGCTCTAAACTACTACTTAAGGAATTCAGCTATTAATGGTGGCCCAAATCTTCTCAAATCTCTACTTGTAGATAATAGTGACAGAGCCTTTCCATAGCCATATGAATGGAAGCAGGATATTTTTATATCTTCAGATACAATTCAGGCTTGAACAAAGTCACCTGTTTTCTGCATGGCAGCTGAGAAAGAGCTGTCTTTCTTTGCCTGTGTTAGCACGCATGTGCAGTTGACTTGTGGTGTGTGAATGACTGGACCAAGCATACCAGTTATGCGAATGAGAATTGTTTTCGGTGTTCATTATCCTCTGTTCAGTGTTCCTGGGAATCCTGAGGCAGTCTAAAAATATGAAGCATTCCCACAAGAGGAAAAGGAAAGCTGAAGGGCCCTTGCGTCCCTGTAGGTATTAGCATTCGCCTGTTTTCCCTGTTTCTAGTCATGGTTTGAATGTGCTGCATAAAGAGTGTTGGCTCAGTCTACCCTCCGTCTGAGGCAAATGTGTTCTGCACGTTTCCGTACACAAGTAGCTCTTCGCAAGTGCTAAATTTGAATCTTTGTTGTAGGTAGTTTTGTCTCCAGTCTTGCACCAATCCGTATCTCTTGGACAGAACTTGGACCTAATGTCATGTCCCTTGCTATCCTTGCCTGGGCTTCCCATATGGATGCTGGACCTGCTTCCCTACCTCATCTTGTGCGACAAATCACTGAAGGCCTGAGGGAGCTGATGACTCCCACCACCATGGCCCTCCTTAGTTATTGCAAGTCTGCATCCTGTTGAGTTAGGGGATGGCTTTGCCTGTGCTGTTGTCACCCTCGGTGCCTGACTTTAATGAAGTAGCCTCACTCTCACTGCTCCCTGACATCTATGAGTACATACACAGATGTAAATATATGTACATATACTCTACCGTGTGTGTGTATATATATATGTAAAGTGCATCTCTGCGTGAAAAAATAACATGCCTATTTATATACCCCTTTATATTTATACCTGTACTTCTATTTATTTTCTGTAATCTATATCCTGTATTATATATTCTTGTATTGGGTTGTGGTGCCCAGGCACTGGCAGCGGTGGCTGCAGGAGCAGACTGTGAGGAAAGGCCAGGGCTGCCCCATGCCTGACACAGTAGGTTCCAGCTGGCTCCAGCAGACCCTCCACAGGGCACAGCTGAGCCCCTGAGCCACACGTGGGGTGCCTCTGAGAAAACACGTTTAGGAAAGGCCAAAAATACAGCATAGGCTGTGAGCTGAGAGGGAAAAAAACCATGTGAGAAACAGCTCTGCAAGCTCTGAGGTGAGAGGATCAGGAGGAGGGCGAGGAGATGCTCCAGGTTCCAGAGCAGAGATCCCCTTGCAGACCTTGGAAAGCCCACACTGGAACAGGTTTATCCTGAAGGACTACAGGCTGTGGAAGGTCCCATATTGGAGCAGAGGAAGGGTATGAGGAGGAAGAAGGAGGGGCAGACACAAAGTGTTGGGGACTGACCGCAACCCTACGTTCCCCATCCCTGTGTGAGGGAAGGGAGGTAGAGGTTCTTGGAATGAAGGAGTTGGGTCTGGGAAAGGAAGTTGGGGAGGAGATATTTTAGTTTTCTTTCTTGCTATCCAAAACTATTTCAACTGGCAATAATTTAAATTAATTTTCCCCAAGTTGGATCTGTTTTTGTTTTCCAATTCTCCTGTCTTTTCAATTTTCCTTTCTTAAACTGTTTTGGGGGGCAGGAGTAAATATTTTGAGACTTTTGAATTTTTTTCTTAATCTGGATGGTGATACTAGAAATACTATGGTAGTAGCTGTTTATTCTGTATTTATGAATGGTTTCTCATTGAAGTTATTGTTCCTTACTGCAGTCATATGCCTAATTCTACTTAATTAATGCATTATCAGTTATCACCTTTCTCCTGCAGCATGTAATTTATATAGCAATCAGTGAAACATGAAACATTCACTATGACAAAATTCTGTGGGAAATTATATTTGATAATGTGAGTTTTATGTATTGGTTTAACTATGTTCAGCCTTCCCGTCATTTTTATTCCACGTTTCTTAAAAGTTATTGAATGCACAATGATGATACTCACTTGACCAGGAAGAAATAACTGATTAAAAACAAAGTACTTGTGATGAAAATATTTATGTGAATGAGAGAGTTAAAACTAGATCTAGATTTACAGTTCAACTTGACAAGTCACTAAACACTATTTTCTTTTTACAGATTTCTCTCGGTGCTGATTTGTTTAATATTCAGTGTACTGTCTACTATAGAGCATTATTCTGAATTTGCCACTGGAACCCTTTTCTGGATGGTAAGTGAACTTTTTTGGGAAAGACTCTAATCAGTTTGACTAAATATAAATTTATTTGGGTGAACAAGGGAGGTAACTGTTAAAAATCCTCATGTAAAACATGCTACCAGGACATTTAAAATAGTACCTGCTTTCATTAAAGGAAGGTCATATTTTAATGGGGATTATTATTTCCTATATCTGTAAACTTGATAGATTAACGGTTTTGATAGATTAACACGCTTTTTATACTTGCTTTTCATAAGGAATGAAATGGTCCTCTGTAGCTCTTATAGTGGACAACTGGCGTTCTCCAGTCTTATGCAATGTGGAACAGAATATTATGTAAGCAGGAATGTGCTTTTAAAACACATCTCTTCTAAGTCTTATGGTAAAAACTGGACAAGAACCAGGCTCTTCAGAAGTATCTGAATCTCAGGTATAAGTGGTTTCTGTCAGACTAGTTTGCCAGTATACAGAACAGGAAGGAAGAGCTTCTATTACGCTTGTATTCATCAGCGATTTGGCTTTGAAGCTTGTGCTTGTTAACTATTGTGGCTGTTAGCAACCCACTACGGTGTCAGGTTCTTCAGCCTACATTAAATTTTGTACTTGGTATTTTGCAAAAACATAAAGACATTGTGTTGCTTATCTAATACCCTTTTCTTGCTATTAGAATCTTAAGTAGTAATTTAAACAACAGGTGTTGTGATGATAGAAAAAATTCCTCACTTAGAGGTATACTGAGGTTGCTTATTGTTTTCACAGTAGCCAGGGAACAATTTTTTTTATCTCTGGACTGAGAGGCTAATCTACAGATGAAACATATCTGAACTCTGTTACCAGACCTGAGCTATTAAGTCTCTTAAAAGTGTGAAATCACATCCGGCAACCATCTATAAATGGTTGCATAATACATACAATATTTTTAAGTGTTAATTTGAAGTAGGTGAAAAATCAAGTACAAGTAATATACTTGAGGACTCTAGCAATGTTCCTCCTCTGTTCCCGCCTGCCCCTCTTCACCTGTAGAAAGTAAAGAATGGAGATAAAAAATCACTGATAAAAGGAGTATGTCACTTCTAAAGAGTTGCTCACAATATCTGTACTCTAGCCACTCAAATTCTCTGATCTCAATGTGTGATAATCTCAGTATTCTTTTGTAATTTCTTTTTGCTACGTGGTAACTTCTAATGTGATGGATTGTGGTTTTCCTTCTGGTTTGAAAATAAAAATCAGTTTCTTACTTGTTTTCCTATGGCTTAGGCTACATCAGTCTATGCAGCTTTTACATGCAATTAACTAAGCCATCATTGGGATCCCCGAGTTATTTTGTGATTTTGATTAATGTTATCCTGTTACAAGTGTTGCTTGACCTTTAAACCACATGCAATGTCAAACAAAGTGCAGTATTCTGCCAATCGTGTACTCTTCTTATGCTCACTGAAAGGTGTAGAGTGGTCCCTATAGCCACCACCTGAAACAGTAATACTGGCCAGGATTCAATGCTTAGCTGATTGTTTTGTGTAGGTGCATATGCAGACACATATTGTTGGATAAAAAATAACTAGATGAAGACCGATGTGTGGTTCACATAGTGCCCACATAGCATTGGTAGGTATGTTAAAGTGCTGTTATCATCTAACTGATGAATCATGCATAGACAGTGGCAGTGCTGGAACAATTTCTTGGCCACCTTGTGTCGTAATCTTTCCCTGGAGGCTACCTGTCTTGAGTTTGTTTTCCTTCCTGCTGTTTCCTTAGCTTCCTTCCTAGAAACAGCCAGCACAGAGGTTATCTGTTCTGCTGGCTACTGTAGATTCACTTGCCTAGAAGGCATTTGTCTAAAGATCGTGAGTCTAGAGTTTGCTCTAAAATAAACTCACTTCAATTGCAACACTTGAAAGATTGCTGTTAGAGCTAATTAAATTAGTTCTTTTTCATAGAGTTGTGAGGTTCCTTGTTTCTAATGGTTAGACTCTTGCTTGGAGCACTTCTCCCCACCTTTACCTGATGGAATTTCAAACTGCATCTCCCCTTTTATCCGAGAGAGTGCTAACCCCAGAGAAGCTGGGAGTTCGTTGCTCTCTTTACTCCATAGAAGGTCATTACTGTGATCTACTTCATACCATAACTGACTGTTCATGGAACCAGAGAGAGTTTCTCTCACCAAACCATGAAAATACATGCATATATATTCTGCCATCCATGCCAATCTGCTCTCTTGGAAGTGTTTGAGAACAGTGGAGACTGCCATGGTGAGAAACAAAATTGGACAAAAGCATCTACTGGATCAAGTTCAAAATGAAATTCATTTGTTTCTCTCCTGATTGAAGGAACCAGTAGTTCTTTGTATAGCTGTTAGTAGCAAATAAATACTAGTCTGTGATGCTTGTGGTATTTTCCCACTTGTAGAAAAGCCGCTTTTCATTATGTTGAGGTAGATTAACATTTGGGAAGGACCAACTTCAAAACTGAAATGTTGGAAGTTGCTAAGGTCTGACAAGAATAGCATTTGATACCTGTAGACGCTAAAATGTTTTGGTATTTTCTTAGAGAGGGTGAGATGATGTGCCAAATACAATTTTGGATAATTTGTGCCACTGGGATAGATAAGGCACATTAGTAACAGATGTAATCACAGATGTGTCCTAAGCCATTAAAGTATTGTGTTTTAAAGACCCAATTTTTTAATATTCTTAATATGTCTAGGTGGAGTAAGAGAATTTCTTGTCAAGTGTGAAACCTACCGTCATTCAGAAAGTTGTGTGAGTATCCCAAGGAGAGAATATCATATCAAGAAGGCCCTCCAAAGCAGTGTTTATAGTTTGAATGGAAAAGGAGGGCTAAAGAAGCAGTTACTGGAACTGCAAGTAAAAAAAAAGCCCCCAAACTTTACTCTTCTATCCCTGCCTCCCAAGCATGTTTTCAAGTCTCAGAAAATACAAATAAATTCTGAAGGAAAAAAGTATGACTCTTTGGTGCTGCATTTGAATGTTAAGGCCAGTCTGTCATCTCTGAGACTACTGAGGACGTTGCACAGCCACAGCCTCTGATAGAGGCTGATGATAGAGCTGCTGTAAATTATTCTGTTTGGTGTCCTTGCTTGAGCTTAAAGGAAACTTCTGTTTGCATTTATGAAGAATAAACATGCAAATGTCCATCTTATCATCATTGTGGTAAAATCAGTTTACTTCCTTGATAGTAGGACTCATAAAATTTCTTGTCTTGGACTTGAAAATACTGTCATTTGAAGGAGGTTTTTGTTCTCATAATAGCAAATATTTTATGTATTTGCTGCCATTCTTGCAAGGGTATTTGCCAGCTCTGTCTGAGATAATCTAATTTAAATTTTCCGTGTACATACATTGAATGATCTTTGTTAATTCCTGGTTGTTTTGTTTTGTTTTTCTTTTCTTTTCTATCTCCTCTGACTATTTAGCAAGCCGGCAAATGAGGGAAATGACAGTGATGTTGACACAATGAATCATGCTGATAAACACCAACAATTAGATACTGAAGAACATAATTCCTTTTGAATTTTTTATATTTGCAGAGAGAAACTTAGAGTTTCAAATAGCGTTTAAAATGAATCACAAGATTTCTAGGTAGAAAACAATGTACATGTTATTTCACAGTCCATAAAGCCTAAATGCACTTGCAGTTGGGTTTTATTCAGGTTGCTACAAGTAGTGTGGTTTGAAAAGAAATTTCTAGTTTCCCTTGCTTTCCTTGGTCCTGGATCTGTATGATTGGGAGCTTTTTTACTTGTCTATCCATCAGTACATGAGGAATTTCTTGTACAATGTCTGGGGAAACAAGCGCAATGGAATGGGCGATGGTTGTGAATAAAGCGTTTGCAACAGTTAGGACAATACTACATTACCATCCGCCTTCTAAACTTGCACTCCCTGCCCCTCTCTTCGGCTCCTGCAGATGGAATTTTCCAAGCAGGAAGGGCAAATAGGGGTTTCTAAAAGAATTGTGGCCATTCTAGTTGCAGATTGTGTAAGGGGAGGGAATAGCTTCTGCACTTAACATACTATGCAAATGCTGGATCTCACAGAACTCGAGCCATGTGCCTTGGTGGTTTCTTCTTTTTGTGCAGTCATAGAGTAATTCAGGCTGGAAGGGACTTCGGGAGGTCTCTAGTCCAACCTCCTGCTCCAAACAGGTCAGTGATGAGATCAGAACAGATTGTCAGGGCATTATCCCCTTGGGTCTTGAAAACCTCCCAGCTTAGAGACTGCATAACCTTTCAGGGCAGCTTGTTCCAATGCCTGGCCAACTGTCATGGTGTTACTGAAAATCAGAAGAAAAACTCCTTAATACCTATGTAGCATTAAGAAGCAGGCATTTTCTTTATTTGCAGCGCTAGGTCATGGAGATCTTTGTTTTCTCAAATCATGCGCCCCATAGGCTGCCCCAACCAAAGCTCATATCACCCAATTACATACATATTCATTATTTTCCCCAAAATAATCATATGTATTCATTCTAAACTGATTAATAATTTTGCATAGCTATTACTCCTGCGGCTTGAGCTTAAGAAGATCCATTCTGTGAAGTGTGGCGTATCCTACTGGTTGCCGAAGAATTACCATTTGAAGATTTTCGTGGGGATTCTCCCATATATGGTGTCTAATTGGCACAGAAAAGGGAGTTATCAGAGCTTGTTGTGATTTATGCTGGTTTCAACTGGTCTTCAAACAGCTTAGCTTGTCTTCTTTCTTCTGTTTTGTCTCCTTTTTGCTTTCTCAGACTGCAGACTTGTAGTTTAGATTCTTTTCATTCCTTTCCCAGAACGCCAAGGTTTTCGTATCTCTAATGGTCAGACTAGTATTTACAAGGTAACAAAACAATGGTGAAGAAAGGTTTCCTTATATTCAGTATGAACTTCCCTTGTTTCAACTTTGGTTTATTGTCTTTCATCCTTCTGCCATGGGCTGTTCTCTTTCACCTTCCTGCCATGCACTGCTGTTAAGAACCTGGATCTATCTTCTCAATAACCTCCTTGTATGTATTGGGAGGCAGCTCAGAGGTCCCCCATGCATTCATTTCTCCAAGCTGAGCACGTCCAGTTCCCTCAGCCTCTCCTGATTTGGTGCACTAAGTGCTTAATACTTGACTTTTGAAAGAAGTCTGTCATGCCTCTTTAAGTCCCCTGTGTGATGTCCCTGTGCATTTCTTCCAGTATCTCATGCCCTAAATTGTTGGAGCAGGTACTCTTTTAAGAAATCCTCCACTTTGATCATCAGAACAAATTGGCAAAACCTAAGCAGCATACAGAGCCAAAAGAGCAATGTGGGGGATGACTATGGGAAGTTCTGTAATGGGGACTGTTGAAAAGACAGAACTTATTCTATTGCATACTAAAAACAAGTTTCTGAAATAATCGTGCCCAGGATAGTGTTTATAAACTTGGGATATGGCCTCACAAATTACCATGCCATGCCATGCCTGAGTGGGTAACCAGGGTATGTGGTATCTTTTAAGAGTAACAGTTTGAGGGGAGGGGAGGGAATGTGGCTTTCCTGCCTTTTTGTGGACCACATGGTAAAGGCTATTCCCAACAGGCATGTGAGTATCAGAATTTTGGAACTGGTTTAAAATTCCTTGTAAATAGTAGATTAATACTTTTGGCAAAAACTGGGAAGAAAAGAAAAACCCTGTTAGATGGGGTTTTTTTTGATTTTAGTTTTTAAATTTTCATACTTAATCACTCTCTAGACACTTTTGGCACTCATGGAGATATTTGGTAAGGATTCACTTGCATTTTTAATAGCTTCTTCCAAATGTAAATCAAGAACAGTGATTATGGTATTTCCTACAGTCAATCCTTAATCTTGAGTCAACACTGTTCATTTTCTGTCTTTGATAGAATTGACTCCTAATTATTACTTGTGTTTATCTGCTGCCTTCCCAATGGTTTTCATAAGTGTTCCTTAAATACCATGTGACTGAGTCCAGAATTAGTCTGTGATTCCTGCCTGATCTGCAGAACTATGTCCCCATGCAATTTTCTGCCAGGAACCTGGCTCTTGAAGAGTTTTCATCTTCAAGAAGGCAAAACCTGACAGCTCTTTTTTTGTTCAATCTTCCTTACCTGTTTTTGTTATTTTTAATTAACATTAAATCCTTACAAAATGCATATTCTGAGAATTTAAGAGAACAAGTGTAGTATTATTTCTTTTTAATTGAAAACCTGTAAGTAATTTCATACTTCAGTTCTTCACTGATATATTTACAGATGGTTTGGTAATAAATAATTAAAAGAAGAAAAAATTAGTCTTTAAACACTAGAGTTGGGTTTAATCTACTTGTTCTTTAAATAAATATATGCACTTTTATCGTTACCTTGGATTCCTGTCACAGGTCAATGCTGTTTCCATTGACCGTATTTCCCAGAGTTCTAACCATTTTACTTCTTTTTGCTTTCACTTGCCGAAATTTCCCCTGCGAGTTCAACAGACCAGTCAAGTCAGTGCTGATTGCACATTATGTCTTTCATTACAAAAATTCTTCTTGCTAAACTGTTCTTTTGATTTTTAATATTTTTAACTTGGATATAAGTCTTCCTTTTACTCCTGTTCTAAGCATCATCCTCTAAAATCTTATTTACTGTAATGTTTAAAGTTATGCTTCTTGTTCTTCAGGCACTTTTTTCTCTCACATGGACATGTCTGCTTCCTGATGTATAAAGCTTTCTTTCAGGTGTGGGTGCATATTATACAACAAAATTATGTATTTTATATATTTTTATATATTTTCACTAGTTAGTATTGTTGGGTGGTTGTTCAAAGCAAAGAATGTCTTGAGCAATTATCAAGGAGTTGCTGATGTGTTAGCAAAGACTTTTTGCATGGTCTTAGGCAAACCTTGAAGTTGTCCGTGTCCAAGATCACAGTAGCTAAGGGACTGAGATTAAAAATAAAAAAAGTGCTTAGGAGTATTTTTACTTAAAATTCCCATGGAAAATATTAGTTTTATTTTAAAAGTTTATGCCAGAAAAGGAAAAAAGCCCATGTTTTCAGCAACCATGCATATGTTTATGCCCATCTGCATTTTCAGGCTTCCTTCATTGAGTTACTTTTAGGTAATATTTTATCCTTTCATTTTGTCCCACATTTTAATTCCCTAATATATACAGTTACAATTTCATCTTACACTAAGATGATTCTGTTGAAAAATTGTTTTAAAAAAGTTGCCAAAGCCTCTTGTGTAGGGTTTTGCCTATACAGGAGTCCATAACGCTTTCTTAGTGATCTAGTGGTTTGTGTGTCAGGCATCTAGATCTTTAAGGATATGACATTAAAAAATAAACTATGAAGTGAACCAGGAATTACCAATGTAATTCCTGGAATTACTGGTGTAGTTCCTCCTTTGAGAATCAATCTGCGTTTTCATGGTTAGAGGTCATATATTTTTCTGCCAGGAGAGGTCACCATGGTAGTTTACAAAAGACAGATTTTTATTTTTATTGTAAAAGACCTTGCAAAAAGAAAGTTTCCTAGCTCGTGGGAGTAATTTCGCTAATTGTCATGTTCTAAAAACAAGAACAAAATATTATTTTTATCATACAGATGATGTTTTTACATACTATCAGTAACGGAACACAATAAATCATCAATTTGTAGGTGAAAGGGGTTTTTTCACTATTTTAGTATCTTGATGTTAATAACTTTTTAAAGTTAAGTATACCAAGAGTGCTTTTGACTTTGAGAAAATAGAATGTTTGTGCCACAAAGCATATTGATTCAACTTTGTTAATTTAAGTTCTACTTGTATGCCATGATGTATTTAATGTTGTGGTCATTGCAATTGTAATGAAGGAGGGTTAGGAAATACTGTTTACCTTAATGTGCTTTCCAATTCAGAGCCCATAATCCAAATGTGAGGTTGCTGTAACAATTTCAGGCTAAGTGCGAATGGCAAAACTGTGTAGGAATTGATATTCTTAATTGGACCAGAAAATACAGAGCTATTATACTCAGTTATTTCAGCATTGTATTCCTGGCAGTGATCTGTTTTCAATGCAAAAGACTTTCTTACAAAACTATTATGTATTAAAATAGGTAAAGTGCTTCTAGGTCTTTTACTTTCACAAGATGTCACTAGATTCTAGTCACATTCTCCTAGTGTGTGGTTTCCTACTGTAGTTTTCTCAGGCTTATGAGATAAGGCTTTAAAGGCATGTGCTCTCCTAGAAGTTTTCTGCAGCAGTGCCGCTATGTGGATAGTCTTACTGTTTCAGCTAGGATCACCTCCTCTCTTTCAGCAGGGCTGGATCCTGAATTCCAGTGGTTTTTCTAGATGATCTCAGCTCCTGTGGTACCTCTTCCTTTGGGAGACAGACTTTCTGCATCTGCTTTCCTCTAATGTGGTGGGGTTTTTTTGGATGGAGAAAGCTACAGCACGTCTTCCAAACATATTAACACCTGTAGTTCTTAGCGGTAGAGTACTAGCGGGTGCACAATACCATTAAAGACTCTGTTTTCTGGGTCCTTACTTGTTACTTTGTTGCTAGCAATCCTCATGCAGAGATTACATTTAGCATGTAGCTTTTATTAACATTCATGTTTGCAAACCCTGTTGGAGAACAGGCTGAGAAAAGACTGAGATGTAAGATTAGGAGCTCCCACATCAGCTGCTGCTTAAGCTTTTCAGGACAGAGGATCATGCTGTGGCTGTATTTAGGAGTCAGGACTTGAGAGGAAGATCTCATGAAAGAGTTGTGGGCTGCAGATAGGTCACATTGTTCTGTGTCTTTCCTGAAGTCACCACTCAGTTTTGGCTTTATATAATGATTGCTTCTGCATCACATGCCATGAACACTTCTTCCTGTTGTACATATAGGCTAGACTTCCCAGAGTACCCAAACTGCAGAGTAGCAAGTGATAGTTGGCTTACTTAAGCCAGCTAAGGCATGTGTGTATTTAACTGCTCTGTTCCTGAACTGGACCCCAGGATGGCTTTTCTGTTTTGACAGTAGTGAGTTCATGCCACCATTTTCGAAGTGTGTGTTTTTAAAACACAGGTAGGTTGCACTCTACCTGTCCACAGTGGAGGAGCTCTCCTGGTCCTTTATTTTTGTCTCTGCTTTTGTCTCTTCTCCCATTTAAGCTACGTAGTCATGTCATAAAACACCGTGTCATCTTTAATCTGCTAGCAGAGCAGAAACAATGTGGCATGGTACATAAGCTTAATTTAGTCTTCTCTATGATTTATGGAGAAGTGTATGTATTCTAATAGGTTTGAGGGCATTTCCTCCACCCCACCAAAGTAATCAGTGTTAGAAAGTAAAACTGGCAGAATTTTTATCCATTTCCTGCTTTTGTGCCAATTTATAACTCTAAATGCCACATGGCATTAGCACTTCAAGCCTTCTCTAGGTCTAGTTAATAAAGTCCTATGTTGATAGTCTACTACATGACTGCTGACCTCACCAGATCATTTCTTACAGATGATAATGGTTTCCTTACAGATTATGGCATGCAGAGTGGGTCCCAGAATATTTAGTGACGTTTTGTGATATTTGTGTAGTGTATATTGCCTGTGTACCAGTAGGTGTTAATGAGGTGTCCAATCCCTTAAAGGCACTGACAGGTAAACTGCTTCAGTAGAAAAATATGTTATTTCTTTCATACTATGGAAGAGTCAGACTATGTCAGTGTAGAATACATCTGAATAAAAATAACCACATGTAAACATGTGAGAGAGAAAACAGGAGGGAGAATCCCTGTTTCTTTCTGAGCTTCTTGTTTGTTTGTGGGAAGATGAAAAAACAGATCATGAACATTATATTATTGCAATATAAAACATTATTAAAATATATATGGAGTATTGTTTTATACATCAAACATATTAGGAAAAAAATTGAGTCCACAAGTCTTTCAACACATTCCATAAGCTTAAGTTGTCTGCTAAGTGATCTTGTTGAGTTGCCATAGTCTTTCTGGAATCAAATGTGGCTATCAAGCTTCTTGATGTGAATTATAATACAATTATTTTTGTGTGTTCTATTACCTTGTGGGTTGCCCTGATGCAGTACAGAACACGTGTAGGATGATTGCTGTGTGCTTTTCAACAATCTCAAATAGAAATCATTGTGCAGTAAAAGTACGGCTGAGATGAATTAACAAAGAGCCCTTAGTCATAATGCCCTTAGTCAAATATTACTCAGTCTTTACTCTAGCTCTATAGAGTTTTCTGTGCAAAGTGGTTTCAGAATGTGGCCCAAGAGACTAGGGAAACATTGCTTATTGGGAGTGAGAGGATGGTGGAGAAGTACATGCAGGATTTTGCCAATTCCTCTCCTCGACATTTTGAGGCCCTCCCAAATCAAAAGGTTAAGAAACATGGATATGATTATTTACAGTTCCTAAGTGGATATTCACATTGGATAGAGGCCACGGCAGGAGCTAAGCTAAACCCATCCCCTCCTACCAGAACCAGTCCCTTCAGGTCAGGCTTCAAGACGTGCTGGGGAACTGGACGGCTCCTGTAGGGTACTGGTGGATCTATAGAGAAACGAAGAACTTGAGGCACTAACTTCTTGAGTTTTCTTGATTCACTATTTGATTGTGTTTGCCTTAGCAATATATTTCTGAATTAAGCAATTCTAGAAAAAAGTCCTGCTCAAAATTAATGGAGACTGTAGTTAATTTTCTTTGTAGAAAAATTGTTGCCTCCTAAATAGAATTGAAAAGTAAATCTTCCTCTCTGATTCACCCAACTCCCTGGAATGGTAGTTGTCACAGGTAATGTGAGTAGAGCACCATGTGCTTCCCTCGTTAGTGCACAACTTCATCTGTACAGGAAATAGCAAATGTCAATAAACTGAAAGATAAAGATATTCCTGGTATGAAGTCAGCAAATTCAGCATGTTTATCAGGGGTACACGGAAATGTTTTTTAAAGAAATGTTAAACAAATCCATTTCAAGCCAAACAACAGACTTTTAAACATTAAGTGCATTAGTTCCATCTAAGAGATTGAAGTCTCAATAAGCTAATGATACTATAAGACACTTAGCAGTGTTTGACATCTTTTCTTCCATATATTTTCATATTTTCACATATGATGTTTATCACCTTTATAAAAGCAAGCATGGTGGTAGGAAATAAGTATTTTCAGTATCAGTAGGTTTTCATAGCATTTGAGTAACTATTAAGCTAAACAGGTCACTAAATTGACATTTTCAACTCTAAGGAGTGGAAAACCTTGAAGACAGGTTATCAGATTAAATTTTGGACATAAGTACACGTGTGCAAACATTTGGACTATTAAACCTTTATGCCTGCTTCTGAGGCTTCATTGTTTTGAGCTGCCATTCCTTGATTGAATCTTCGTGAGCACAGACTATTCATTTAGCCATCCCACTTCCTCCTTTTACCCAAGCACCTAAATATTCCAATAAAAAAAGTGAAGAGAGCCTTGTGTGTGCTCTCCACCTAAAACACAGCTGCAGCTGAGAAAATACTCGTCTTTTTCATGTGTGCACTTTAATCACCCCAGCCGAACTCCTTCCCTTCTCTTGCTTCCCCTGTGCAGTTATCCATAACCGTACTGGAACATATTGTAAATTCCAGGCTATATATTTCATTTACACATGCTCCTGTATAAAATGTTGATTTTCTGTGTTAATGTGAGCATTTTTTTATTTGGTTATCACTGACACTCTTGGGTAAACATTAATGGCATTTCTCGTTTGACAGATTGAATTAGGTACAGATAGAAGTTACTTGCATAGATATTTCCTTTTAAGCTTATTCTCTTAATATTTTTAATACAATTAATAAAATGGAGTAATACAAAGAATAGCATGAACATGATTATATATTATGTAGGATTTATTTTGTGGGGGAAAAGAAAGACTTACGCAGTAGCTAGGCTTAAGAAAAAAATACAAAGATTAAATGAGTTTAGGGGCTTCCAAACAGACTGGGCAAAGAATATTATAGGTATATGTTTTGGTGGTTTTTTCCCAGACAACAGGAACAATCACAGAATAATGTAATGCTACTACTTACTTTAGCAGAGATATTAGATAGTACAAGCCCAGTTTAAAGCCTGTAATTATATTATATATCAGTTGTCTACAGTGGATAGGCAGTTACTGCATGTGAAATGCTTTCCCTAGTATTACTGTGGCAATCTGAGTTGCGAAGAATATCCTTTGCCACCAACAAAACAGAAAGAGACTGGCATGTGAGCGTGAAGAATCTGGTCTCTCCTGTTGTTTCCTTCCTAGAAGATAATTTGAGTTGCAGCACTGCCTGAAGACCCTCTGCACGGGTATATTTGTCAGTAGTGTGCCTCTGGCTGTGCCTCTGGAGCAGGTTCAGTGCCCCAGACAAACGATGATGCTCTGTGTTTTTCCACACCTGGTTGCTCACACCGACTGCTAAATAGAGTAGCTGAGGGTATTTATTAGCTCTGCTTTGACCAAGCCTGACGTGGATCTTGGTTTTTTGAGGTAATGGTTTCTTCCTACTCATTATCTTTTGTTTTGATTTCATTAGAGGAGTTCATCCCTGGCTTTCTGTAGATGCCAAATGGCTTTCCAGGTTTATGAAATCTGCTGAGAATCCTCCATCATGTATTTCTTCCTTCACCACTTGCAGGAGAAGGGGACAAATGCAGCCTAATAAAAAGGCTAAATAAAAAGTTTTGCAGGACCCTTGAGAGTATAATCCCATTTTGAAAGCAAGGTTCTGGAAAATTTCAGAAAGCTGAAGAAAGATCTCAAACTGACATACAGATGGATGTCAATCATCAGAAGCACATTTGGCATACTATTTGCTTTGCAGGTTTTTTTTTTTCAGATTTTTTCTGGTTCATATTTTGTCCACAACAACTCCTCATTATCTTTTGTTGCCATTTCAGTGAGAACAAGTATTTTTTCTGACTTCCCCAAAAATTGCTGGGCTTTTTTTTCTTTACCAGAAGGTAAATGTGAGGCAATAAATCTAAGGTTCTGAAAAGTGTTTATGTGTATAGGAGAAAAGGGAGGCAAGTTAGTGATTTTTAAAGGTGAATTTAGTGAGATGGAGCTTGATCAGACTTGACAGCACTGGTAATGCATGTCTTCTATCTTTCATTAGAAGTATGCACATCAACAGTGTAAGTTTTAGAATTTTTTTTTTTTTTTTTTTTGGAGGGACCACCTGTAGAGCTGTGATGTTTGACCAGTTTCCATGCTTTTTTGGTCTTTGATCTGTCTGAGGCTGCCAACAAATGTGTTAATTGCTGTGGTTTTGGTAATGTGGACACCTGTCCAGGACAAAATGGACTGAGATCAGTAATTAATTTCAAATTTATTGAAGATGTAGGTTCTTCCTTCTTCCTCCTTCCCATTCCACATTTTATTTTTCCTTTCCACAGACTGTGCGACTTTATTGACTGCGGCAGGTTTTCATGGATGTAACCAAGATGGATTCTTGTTAGTAGCTGAAATGAAATCATAGGTTCTGGAATTTGCCTTGAGAATAAAATACCCTCAGGCCAGATATAGTTTTAATTTCAGCTTTTACAAGTACCATCAGAGGATCATCAAGGGATAATCTACATCTGAGAATTATTTGCTTCCTCAGCATTTATCTGCTTGTCTTCTTTTTACAGCTTTTTTTACCTGAATGACCAAGTGATTCTAATATGCATTTTCTGTAGAAATTATTCTTCCGTTGCCATCAGTGTTGTCTGTTAGGACTGACGTTGAATAAACTCCTGCTGAGCGGCAGAAGCATGCTTTTGATGCACGTTTGTTTTCATTTGAATTGCTATGGATATCTTCCCTTGCCAAAGAGTATGTTACCAACATGGTCAACAAAATCACATAGGCTATGCTTTCTAATTGTGTTTCTTCCTCTAAGACTGTGAACACAGGTATTGCTGAGGTGGAGCTCAGTGGAACTCAGCCATTTTAATCTGCAGATAAAGATGCGGAACTGTTTGCTTCAGAAATGTTCTTTCAGTTCAGGCTTTGGTACTAGGTATCTGGCTAATTACAGAAAGATGTGCTCATGACTTCACAGTCTACTGCAAAGCTTCAGTGCTAATCCTCCAGCAGATCTCCTAGGTCCATATAGGCGGTATCCTGCTTCCTTTGGTGGAAATAAGAGATCTTTAATAAGAGACTTGAAAACAAATGCTACTGAGTGATGATACCAGGAACCTGCTAAAAATGTCGAAAATTTAATAAGTGAGAGAGCATTTTGCAAGATTCCTGAAATGCAGTTGTTTTCCCTTGAAGGTTGTTCTTAAGTTCTGCTTTGACTATTATGCTTGAATAAATGTTTGCATTTAGATTTCAGACAGAGCACAAACTTAGAAGTATTGCTTGTAGAAGCTCTAAATAATACATATATTAAAAAAAAAATCAAACTTGTGGAGCTAATTTGCTGTGTATTTTCTTGGGCATCTGCCTTGAAACTGTGTTTTTATCCTTCTTAGCTTTCTAATAACCCTTGGTTTTAGTTAGCCTGAAAGTGCCATGAAAAGAGAGGAAGACTGTGCATGTTTTCTTGGTTCTCATTCCAGGCAAAACACGGAAGTAGAAGTGAACACAGCAATGTTAACCTAACTTTGTTAAAAATCAAAATGTGAAGTTCCACATGTTAATGTAGAGTTTTTCTTATCTGTTTTTCAGCTTTGAAATATTTTGTTCCCTTTTTAACCATTCAGAATGTCAGTTTTAAAGACTTGTTGGTATTGTTATACAGTGAAAATTGTGATTTAAGTGTGTTCACTCTTTGGGTGCTTTAGAATTCCCCAGGTGCAAATTGCAAGCATGTTTAAGTTAAAATACAAATATTTTCCAAAGCCGTAATTTATGTAGTAGGTGTTTGGTGACTCTGTGTTACTGGATACAGTTTGGGTTGGAACAAAGCCTAGAAACTGTATTTTGGTTGTGCTAGCGTATTGCAATGGTGGAGGAAAGCAAGGAAGGAAGGAATGAAGATCTCACACATCTGTCCATGTTGTGGTCTTTACTAATCTGCTTTCTTTAGAAGTATCTCAAAGTACACTGCTCTTTGGTTATGCACAATTGGTTTACAACATAGTGCTATAGAGGGAAACAATATTAAAATATAGATCATTCATTTATTTTATACACTGTATATATACTCCTCGCCTCTGTTGCTGAAGCAAGCAGCTCCAGCAGTGGCATGATCTGTAGCTGAGCGCTCTAGCGTGGTGCACAAGGGGGTGGTCCTGAACCAGAGGAACCTCAGGGGGAGACGAAAGACCCCCAGGAGCCCACAGCTTGCATGACAGCAGCTGACAAGACCTCAGTGGGGCCGAGCCCCACCCTCCCCCAAATAAAAGAAATCCCTGAGGAGTGCCAGTGATCAGGCTGGGAAAACTGGCTGTGGTGGGGCAGTTTGCACTCAGGAAAGGCACTGTAGCTCTTCTGGCTTGACAGGGGAGCAATGGTACCCACATGACAGAAGGCTGTGTCCTCTCTAAGTTCTGCACCTGCCACGACTGACACAGCTTCTCAGACAGAGCTCTGATGGGAATATGTTCCCACCCAGGTGTCAAGCTGCAGTGCGTGTGTCCAATATGCAGACCGGACCCACTTCTTAGGGAAGTCTGGTGCCTTCCTGGGGCCTGGGTTAAAGATGTGGCATGAGAGCTTCCCACTCTGGTACTGCCCTCAGACTATTATCCATTACTGTTTTTTTTCAGGTAGGCAGCAATGAAGTTGCTGCAAGAAGTCCAAGGGCAATCAAGAGACTTCATGGCCTTGGCATGATTGGTTAAGGGGTTGGGAGCGCAAGTAATGTTCTCCTCTACCCTTCCAGCTGCAGGGAATGATGAGAGAAGAAACAGGAAGTGCCACCAGAGCAATACCTGGCATTGAGCCTTGTGCCACTGGCAGGATTTTGGGCTTTTTGACTATGGGTCGTTTACACACCACCAGGCCTGCTGGTGACACTTGGGGTACACCTGTCTCAAATAGGGAAAAGGATTTTTGCTCAGGAGTTGGTAGGACTCATTGAAAAAGCTTTAAACTAGATTTGAAGGGGGAAGGGGATAAAACCAGACTTGCTAGAGATAAGCCTGGAGGTGGCACACCAATGTTTGAGTAACGATGTGCTAGCGAGGCCCTTTGGTCTGCTTCATGATTTGCTGAGCACTCTGGAGCACATTTGAAATGCCGCTATGCTTATGCATGCAGCATGAGAAATAAACAAGAGGAGCTAGAAACATTAGCCTAGTCCCAGGGCTACAACATCATTGGCATAAGCAAAACCTAGTGGGATGAGTCCTGTGACTAGCGTGCCATGATGGACAGCTAGAGGATCTTCAGGAGGGATAAACAGGGCAGACAAGGTGGGAGGTGGTGCTGTATGTAAGGGAGAGGTTGGATTGTATGGCACTTAACAGCTGACTATGACACGGTTGAGAACCTCTGGGTAAGGATGAAGGGGAAACCAAATAAAGCAGATGTTGCAGGAGCCTACTATCAACAACCCAGCCAGGACAATGACACTGATGAATTATTCTACAAGGAATTAAGGTATCTCTAGATCAGCTGCCCTTGTCCTTATGGGTGATTTTAACTTCCCAGACATCATCAACTGGAAATATCTTACAGTGGACATAAACAGGTCCAGGAAGTTTCTGAAGCATGTTGAAGGTAACCTCTTGGTGAAGGTAGCTGACTAGGAAAGGTGCCCTTCTAGATTTCTTGTTCATAAAGAGAGAGGGACTTATGGGCGAAGTGGTGACTGGTGTCTGTCTTGGTGACCATGAAGTAGTTGAGTTTCATGTGTTGGTGATAGAAGAAAAATTGACAGCAAAACCTCAATCCTGCATGTGGAGAGAGCAGACTTCAGGCTGCTGAGGGAGCTAGTTACTAAAGTCCCCTGGGAATCTGCTTTTAAAAGTATTGAGGTTCATGAATGCTGGTCACTTTTTAAGTGCCATCTCTTAAGAGCACAGGAGAGGCAATTCCAAAGTGTCAGAAGTCAAGTAAGTGAGGCATAAGGTCAGCTTGGCTGAGCAGAGATCTTCTTCCAGAACTTAGGAGGGAAAGGAAAGTGTATGGATATTAGATGCAAAGACAAGTGACACAGGAGGTCTACAGAGATGCCAGAGAAGGGAGGGAGAAAATTTGTATGGCCAAAGCTTGATTAGAGTTCAAGCTGGCCAGCACTGTGAAGGACAACAGAAAGGGCTTTTTAAAATGTATTAATAGCAAAAGGAGAATCAGAGATAGCATTGGGCCATTACTTCATGAGATTGGTCTCTTCACAAACAGGGACCTAGACAAAGCAGAGACATTTAATTCCTTCTTTGCCTCTGTCTTCAACACCAATGATGGGCTCTGGAACCCTGGAAGCCTGTGTTGGAAGTGGGAACGATGAACTCCCAGCTAACCCTGAACTTGTTTGAGACTTGCTGCTCTATCTGGATGTGCATAAATCTATGGGCCCAGATTTTTCAATGATCCTGGGAGTTTGGAGGGGTCCCAGTCGACTGGAAGCTGGCAAATATTCTCCCAATTTTCAAAAAGGGTAAGAAGGAAGACCTTTGTAATTACAAGCCTGTCAGTCTCACTTCAGTACCTCGTAAAATTGTGGAGAATTTTATTCCGAGTTACTGAAAACGACTTGAGAGACAATGCAATCATTGGTCATAGCCAACATGGGTTCACAAGGGGAAAATCCTGCTTAACCAACTTAATTTTCTTTTATGACAAGGTCACCCATAGTTGACCAAGAGAAGTTAGTAGATGCAGTGTTTTTCGATTTTAGCAAAGCTTTTGATACTGTTTCTCACAGTACCCTTCTGGATAAACTGTCCAGCACACAGCTAGACAAGTCCATAATAGGTTGGGTGAGAAACCGGCTGATGGGTTGAGCTCAAAGAGTTGTAGTAAATGGGGTTACATCAAGCTGGCAGACAGTCAGCAGTGAGGTCCCCCAGGGCTCAATTTTAAAGCCAGTGCTCTTTAATGTTTTTATAAATGATCTGGATGCAGGAGTCAAATGTACATTAAGTAAGTTTGCCAACAATACTAAACTAGGAGGAACTGTGGACTCCCTTGAGGGTAGAGGGGCCTTACAGAGCTATCTGGATAGACTAGGGAGCTGGACAATCACCAACCATATGAAATTTATCAAGAACAAGTGCTGGATTCTCCACCTGGGACTGGGCAACCCTGGTTATACATACAAATTGGGGGATGAGAGACTGGAGAGCAGCCCCACACAAAGAGATGTGGGGGTTTCATTTGATGGCAAGTTGAATATGAGTCAACAGTATGCCTTGGCAGCCAAAAGGACCACCCATCCCCTGGGTTCAGACATCAAGCACAGCATAGCTAGCCAGTGGAAAGGGGTGATTGTCCCATTCTACACTGCACTGGTGCAGCCCCACCTCGAGCCTTTTAGGACATCTCAGAATAAGAGAGACATCATACTATTACAGTGTGTCCAGAGGAGGGTGACCAGGATGGTGGAAGGCCTTGAAGACAAGACTTATGAGGAGTGGCTGAGGTCATTTCATTTGTTCAGCTTGGAGAAGAGAAGGCTGAGGGGTGACCTCATCAAAGTCTAAAAATTCCTCAAGAGGGGCAGCAGAGGGGGAGGTGCCAATCTCCTCTCTGGTGAGGAACAATAGGGCACGAGGAAATGAAATGAAGCTGCATCACAGGAACTTCAGATTGGACATTAGGAAAAGGCTCTTCATTGGGGTGGGTGGGTGTGATCTGTCACTGGAATGGGCTTCCCAGGGAGCACCAAGCCTGACAAAGTTCAAGAAGTGTTTGGACAATGCTTAGTCATATGGTTTAGCTTTAAGTAGTCCTGCAAGGTGCAGGGAGTTGGACTCGATGATCCTTATGGGTGTCTTCCAACTTGGGATATTTTATGATTCTATATTGAATATACAAAAGTTGACATTATACTTTCTGGTTTTTATGTTTATAAACTGTTTCATGATCTAGAAATGTTTCATATATACTTGTTAGTTTTAGGAATGATATGTTTGTAGCCTCCCTGCATTCCTTGGAAAGAAACAAAAGAAGAATAATATTGGTTTTCCCTATCATATACTGATAGAATGGAGCTTAAACTATCCTTTTATTAATGCAGGTCACATTCCAGAACAGATTATATATCCCTTTTATTACTGGCTGGTATGTGCATATAAAAAGTGAAGAGATTAGGCACAATCCTTTTCATTGCATCTTTCCTCTCAACAAGCTTATTTGTGTTACTCATAGGAATAAATTAGATGTGCAAACTGTAGTCTGTCTTTTAATGAAAAAAACCCTGATATTTTGTCCTTTTAATTCTGATAGGAAATAGTTCTGGTTGTGTTTTTTGGTGCTGAATATGTGGTCCGATTGTGGTCTGCAGGCTGCAGGAGTAAGTATGTTGGTTTCCAAGGAAGAATACGGTTTGCCAGAAAGCCAATATCGATTATCGGTAAGATTTAAACTCTTTTTTCTCTTTTTTTTTTTCAACTTTGCTATTATCATCCATTTTAAAGTAAAGATGTCAACTACTGCAGAGACCACATTGCAATTCTGAGCTATGACTGTAGCTCAAGCATTTTTCTGCTTTATGAACCTATGTAATTATTTCTTCTTTTGGATTGCTAGAACTGAACATTTAAAATAGGACTGTGAGAAACAGCCAGGCATCAGCTTAAGAAAGGCAAAATTGTAAAGTGAAGAGATCTTTACTAAATCTGCTTGTGTAATTGGGGAAAATTGACAAGATTTTGAACACAAAATCCTTCCGTAGGTCTGCTGTAGAAAGCAAACACAAAGGTGAGTATAAATTGGGAAAACCATTGAAACGTGCGAAGTATAACTCAGGAAAAATTCGCCTGGGTAGTACTAAAGTTAAGCAGTTTTAGATGGTTTGAGAGACTACAGTGGGTATCGTCTCCGAAGAAGGAGAGAGTTTAGGGAGAGAGGTGACTAACAGAACCTGTGGAACAGCGAGGGATTAATAAAAG
This sequence comes from Bucorvus abyssinicus, assembly GCA_009769605.1. Classification (NCBI taxonomy): domain Eukaryota; kingdom Metazoa; phylum Chordata; class Aves; order Bucerotiformes; family Bucorvidae; genus Bucorvus; species Bucorvus abyssinicus. The sequence goes on from CM020025.1 coordinate 76,272,542, forward strand.
GTGATGGTCAGGCAGAATTGTAGTAGACAGCGTTTCTGCTTCAAGACCGTGATTTTATATAGACTCCAGCAGACCTGTGAATTTTAGGTTACTCAAACATCTAATCACTGAGTTTGAAATAGAGCAAGTGGGAGAAGTGAAAAAGAGAGAGAATGAGTTCGTATTTCCTTAACCATCTGTGACTTTATGAAACTTGGGGCAAAAACTCAAGAAACAACATACTCTGTTACACATCTGGGTGCCAGTAGTGAATAATGTGACAAGATACTGTACTCAGGTTTGGGTTACTGAGAAAGAAGCGTTTCATTACATACAAACAAATTATTCAGCTGCTTCTAGAGCTGATCTAGTTTCATGATCTAACCATGGAGCCTATAGGTAACTTTTTTTCTCCTGATCATGTTCTTGACTTTTCTTTCCCTTAAGAAATTCTTCTTAGGTGGGTATATTAGAGTACACAGGTGCAGGAGAAAATGTGGCAGTCCCATTAAACTGCGATTTCGACTTGCTAGTTGATCCATATACTGACATTGTGCATTTACCACAGTAAACATTAATGTTTGTATAGCCCTTAGAGGAGGTACAGTGGTTTTTGTTAAGAGAAGCTAAGAATGACTACAGCTGGTTGTGCATTCAAAGGTATCAGTACTGTTTTTAAATTTTAAATTCCCCAAAGAATACAATACATTTAAAGTCAAGATTTGTTTTTACATATTGAATGCAGATGGAACTGTGTCTACGCTAATCCAAATAGCTAAACTTGGGAAATACCTTTGCTGTGAATGATAGAATCATACTAACTCATCCTATCATTTTCAAATCACCAAGAAAATTTGCAAACACTAGCGAAAGAAATTAAAGGATTATAACAAAACGTAAAAAATAAGGTATTCATTTTACTTTTCCATTAATACAAAAGTCTTTATTTTAAAATCAGAAAATATCATTGAAATGTCTTTGATATCAGCGGATTAATTCTTAGAAAGTTCAACTTGGGTAGCCATTTTGAACTTCTTTAATTTCTCCCAATCTCTTTCCTACTTTCTCCTCTCTAATAGTAAGTAAAAAAATATTTTGGTGCTTATTACAAGAAAGAGATTTGGTAGTCAAGCCTAGTTATTACATTCTTTTATAAACTTGTTTAATATTATTTGCATTCCATGCTGCATAAAATAGTATGTTAACACTCAACTGCAATAACCAGGGAAGGAGAATGTTAAGACAGGACACACTATTTCTTGAATGGTCTTTTAAATTTTTATCTAAAATGGAAAATGATGCAACTTCTCTATCTTGTAAATCAACATTTTTTATTTCTTAGGTAGATTTTCTAAAGTTAGCCTGATTTTTCTCTTCTTTGCAGACAAAATATAGGTGATTACATGTGAGAAAAGACAGTTCTATATTTAATGAACCTGTCAGGAGACATAGATTGAATAAATTCCCAGCATACCAAGAATCCTTAGAAAAATCATTTTGTCTTTATGAAGAGCAGGTACCAAGCACAGGCAAAATCAAGAGAATGTCCTTTCACAACCTCTTTTATCCTTTTGTTATTGTAGACGATGTCACAGAGAACCAATTTATGAATTACATATTTTTCTCTCCTGGTTTTGACAGCATGGGATTTGAAAGACGTAATGGGGACATAAGTTACTGGTGTAAAGACCTGAGTCCATATATGTGTGTCCATCTCATATTGTTCCTAAGTAAAGGGCAATAGAGATTTATTTATGAGCACCTTTAATTGGTGAAATGCTGAAAAAGCATCAGCGCCTGGTATGTAAATCTCCTTTTATAAACCTAATTTATGGAGTGCCAATAGAAAACAAGAAAGGGGTGTAAATCAAATTCAAATATGTGCTTATAATCTGTTTAATTTAAGTCCTTATGGATGTCATGTTATCTTCAGACTTCTAAGAACACACCTGCAAGATGAGGGCTATCAACATTCTGTAAAATACTATGGTAATTAAAAATTAAAATACAAATGCAAATAATTTTAGTGCTTTAAATTGTAAAAGGATTAATTTTCTTCCATCAAAAAACTGAGAACTGTATACTAAAAAGTAAACTTGTGAGAACATTAGAAACAAGTCAGCAGTTTGCTCAAAAAAAAGCCATACTCAGATAAACTACCTTATAGGTGTTGCTATGTGCTGTGCTGAAGTTTATGCATAACTAAGCAATATTTCACTGGCAAGCTGATTTTTTAGATAAAAATTGCAGCTTTTTGCAATTTCTCAAGGATTGAGAATATAAGAGTAAACCACAGGGACAGTGGACTAGCAGTGGATGAGGTTGTCAAAGCTGTGGTCTACGCATGCTAAAGTGCAGGGGATGTGGTTTATCTAGGTCTCTCATCTATATACGTAGTGCACATATAGAAGATTCTCTGACAATTTTTGTCTCTCTGCTCCTCGTGTATGTACAGACATGTTTGCAAACATGTAAATAGGTAGAATGTTTGAGAAGGATACGCACATTTCACTGTTTATAAATTACCGGAATTAAATTTTTAAAATTATCAATGCTTCCTGACACTTTCTTTTTTTCTAAAAAAACCCCTAACATAAATACTAATGTAATGGTAATCTAAATACTGATGCTTGTTAGAGTTGAAAAGGTTATTTAAACAAATGTTAGCATTTTATCCTGATGTTTCCCATGCAAAGTGTCTGCTTCGATTTGTGTCTTGTGTAGACATTCCATGCAAAATGTTTAAGCTGTTCCTGAAAAAGGCAATTCCGTCAATTTTTTATGGAGAAGCACTAACAATTCCACAATTTGAAGCAGGTTACTTGAAACGTAATGAGAAAATAGCTTTTTCATTGTCACTGACTGACTAACAAGCCTCTGAAAAGTTAGTAGCTTGTTAATGCTTAAAATGCCCTCCTGGAGAATGCTCTTACATTCTTCAAAGATTCAACCTGCAGTGAGCCTGCATAATTCAAATTTCAAGTTTCCCTGAGCAGTAGTGCTGGGGCTGGAAATGGAAAATCTGTTGATTTTGGTTTTACAGCGCTCTTCCTGAAACTACCCAGGGTACGTGGAAAGGGAAAATACCAGGGTGAAACGCTGAGGTGAGTGGCAGTGTAGGAGGAATGGACTGGGAGATAGAGGCTCAGTGAAAGGGCAGGAGGATGCTGATGCAAGGGTCTGGGAAAATGATGTACAAAGAGACTGACAAGCAAGCAGGAGATAGAAGGAAAAAAAGTAGGGATTGAAGATACAAGTAGGACTGCTTGAACCAATAAACTGGGATTAGTATGAGAAGCCTAAAGACTGGAAACTGTCATGAAAACTAGGAACAGAGAAGAAGCAAAGACAGAATAACAAGCTGGGAGGGGTGTTGTTGGAAATGAAATATCTCTACCATTCAGAACATACTTTCAGGAAAGTGGAAAATACAAATGCAAAAATCTATGTTACTGTCACTACCTGGCTGAAAATAATTTCCTAAGTGTTAGTCTTTCCCTACTTCAGTGCTGGTCATTGGATGGGTATGTGTATGTCTGATAATTTAGGAAGGACATAAAGTGCATCATTTGCTTAAGTGCAAAGATCTGTATTGTGTTGTAATGGGAAGAAAACCCTCCCTAAATTCCATGTTTACAAATGTATGTTCACTCACATACATGACGAAGAAACAGAATAAAAAATTTTGAAGATCAGGTACTCAAAAGTTAAGATTATCTCAAAGTGGAAGCTCTTTCTGTAGCCTTAACTGATGCCTCCCTATATTTATTTTCAATTTCATAATTGGGCAATTACAGTAGTACAGTCTTTAAACTAATTGAGTGCTGTCCCTTGGGGAGGAATCCTGCTTTTACAGCAAAAATCAGACTGATGCTGGAAATTAATCCAAGTTAGAAAGGAAAGGATACTGTTGGTTGTAGAACTGCTGCAATATTTGTTGCAGCCACTGCATGGTTGTGAATGAGGCAGAAGAATGTTTAAAGGGGAGGAAAAAAAGTTACCCTTGTTGAAGGCAAGTGTTGTTGCCTCTGAAGTTGGATTCTATCCTGCATCTTGACTAGGCATCACATGGAAAGTCTGTGGCACTCATTTAAATCAGTTTTCACAAGTGTGCCTCATTTTCTGGATGTCCAAATGAAGACTTTGAAGTCAGGTTACAGAGGTTCTGAGCTCTCACAGCTGCAAGTGAAGTCAGCAGGCACTTTTTTTTTTTAAGTGCTATATAATGTTAAGTGCTCTGAAGAATAAAGTACTGCCTGTTTAAAACTGGCAAGGAAAATTTACCAAAACTTTTCCTCATTCTGTCTACATTTGCTATTCATTTATAATGCTATCCTTTTTTTTCTGGTTATATTTTTAAAGTGAAGCATTTAGAGCTCTGAAGAGGATTACCACAGAAATGCCCATGAGGAAATTAGAAAAATGTCTTCTCAGGATAATGTTAGAGTAGGGTCCAATAATGAAAAGCAATAGACTTGTTCACTAGCGTAGCTAGGAACTAGGGTAAGAGAAGATAAGGTATGCTGGCACTGTGAACACAATTCATCATTTGCATTGTATAACGCTGGAACTGTGTAAACTGGAGTGATGGGGGTGGGAAATGAACTCTGGAAACAATTTTTTATACAATTAAAGACTGTATCACAAAGTAAACCAATGATTATGATTCTTTTTCGGCAAGCTTTGTTCTGACAATTCCCTGAACTTTGAAAGCTTGGCTTTACAGCTTTGATACCGTTTTAAAACTAAGTGTATGTGTGTGTATATGCGTATGATACTTGACTTTATGCATTTCATTATTGATTGAAGCAAACCCTTACCTTCCCTCTTAAATCAAGAGCCTTCAGCCGAAACATGGATTCTTTCCTAGGGTGCACATATGCCATTGCCTTTGTTGTATTTGTGGCAATCTGCCATAACCATCAGATTCTTTAAAATTTTTATTATTAAATTCATCATGGAAGAAACTGTAGTCATTGTTTTTTTGATGTGAAACTATTACATTAACTTACTACCCACCAAATTTCAGCTAACTTAATTTCTCTTTTTTTAAAGTGCTTTCCTCAGTCTGTATTCGTTCTGTATTCCAGTGCTGGGAGCTACCATTTAATACTTTTTTTTTTTTTTTTTAAACAGATCTAATTGTGGTAGTAGCCTCAATTATTGTTCTGAGCATAGGATCTAATGGACAGGTGTTTGCCACCTCTGTAATAAGGTAGGCTCTTCTAGTGACTGCAGCTCTTCATAGCCACAAACGTTATTAGATGTATATCTAATTTTCCAATGTATGTGTAATTTTCTTCATATGGGAAAATTTATTATATTGAAACACTGTACAGTGGAAGACTGTGTGTTATTGCGGTTGGTCAGTGGTTGGGAAACAAGACTGCAGAAACTAGGCGTAGGAGGAGTGGTGGGAATGCTGAAGCCAAGAGGAAAAAACTAAAGAAACATTATGTCCTATATAAAATATCAAAGAGCTCTCTTTCTGAGACAAAAGAGTATTACAGAACATCGGTTTATTTAAGAAGTAATCCAGACAGCACTTAACTCGGTACTTTTTCAGTATAAGTGATTACTTTGTTTAAAGAGTAATTATGCTTTGGTGGATTTGTTTGGCACAAGTAACTCATACCATACATGAACCAGAAACATTTGATGTCTACAGTGTTTGTTCAGCTTACATCAAATACTGCAAGCTTGTTTTGGGAAGTAAAGTGGGTAAATAGAAGAAAGGAATGATAAGCAGAGTAGGTGTACTTCCCACTCCTAATTTAGCTTGCAAGATGGGCTGGACGTTCTGTTACAAGCCTCTGATATCCAGTGCAGTCTCATCACTGGGGAGTGAGAATGTACAGTACTGACTAAACCGTCTGGCTGTGTAGACAAACACTGGAGGGTACGACAGGTATAAAGTATTTTTAAGGTAACCATTACCATAGAACATTAAACCTTACATGATGATAAAGACACACAGGCAGCATGAATATGATTTATCAGCTCGTATAGAAGAGGAGGGGGGTGAATGTGAAAATTCCAAAGATTTTGTTTAATTTAACTAGAGGTGTAGGAAGGACTTTAATAAAAAGGCCCACTGTGTGTTTATATGTGAACCCTAGTGGCTTTGGACTCAGCACAGCCTTTCCCAGTGTTAAATTATAAAGTCATTGTCCTATGACTCAGAATGCTTGCTGCCAGAGAAGCTTAACCCGCATCTCTGTGGTGTTGTTATTGCCCCATTGAAAAACCCCCTGGGTCAGGCGAGTCTTAGTCCCATCTGGTGTCCTCAGAACTGTGATGTAAGTGGCTGGTTTTGAATTAAGAAAGAATGAATCCCATATCCTTGCTGTTGCTTTTAAGGCATACTGTGATGGTTCTCTTTGGACCTTCCTTAAATCCCAGAAGTTACAAGCTACAGACCCACCACATAGAACAGGTTGTCATTTTGATCCCTGCAGCAACCAGTGAGACTGACCTAGTAGCATTACTGAGTTCTGCCCTTAGTGGTTTAAGTTCACCAAATTGGTAAAAATGGTCTTTCCAATCAACTTCTTTTCTCTTTTCAGAGGAAAAGGGTTATGCATGTTTAGAGGCTGTGAATCTGGAGTTTTGTCTTCACTATCTTGTTTTTTTAAATCTTTATTTGTAAAATTGCCAGCCTATAACATGCATATCAGCACTTGGCAGTAACAGAGCCATAACCATCTCAGATACAACAGAGACAGGAAAATAAAGAACTGCCGTTAGGTCAAGGCATCAAGAGATGTGTCTAATTATTGTACAGGGGAGCTACATGTAGATAACCATGGTTGACATAACCAACCAATGAGCTATTACATTACGTAAGTCTATTGGTACTCACATATTTGGTAGTTTTGTAATTTTTCTTGGACTCATGTTTTGATTTAACAGGTTTTAAGTGAATATTTTAAAGTTTCCAGCTAAACAAAAAATATTATTACAATGGCATATCAAAGAAAGACCAAAACATGGTGCTCATATACCCAGTCACTGATAAGTGATTTGATAGTCAAGATTATTGTGTGCTTTCTAAAAAATGACAAGCATTTGATTTTTTTGACTGCCAGCTGTGAAATCTCAGAAAACCTACTTTTTGAATAAAGGAGAAGTTGGGTCTTCCAGAAAACAGTATGCCTTCCCAGTCTGAGTAACACCAGTGACTGAAGGATGGCTCCATGCTGAGTTTCCTGCCTGTTGGTGTAACCCAGAAAAATTCAGGCACAGTGGAATTGAAATAAGAAGATTGAATTTAAAATCAAAACCACCACCACCAACATTTTAAGGATAGGTAAAAAGAGCTAAAAATAGTTCTAGTGAAAAATTTTCAGACAGATGAATTCAACATTCATCCTTTCCGGTTCTTCACTGTTTTGTTTGAGTTATAAGATAGTAAGATGAGTGTAGGCAAACAAAGTTCATTGTTGAAAGAGTGACTAGAATGAAATATTTCCATTGAATAAAATTCTATTGAAGAACCATACGTGTAATTATTTTCATTTTTGTAGTTGAATATATTTGGAGTTTACAATTCAGTTATTGTCCTAGAATCACATAGAACTGTATCTATTCTCAATTAGATGATTTCTATAACTTAAACAAAAAGGACTTCAGTAATACCATGTTTGATTCACATTCTGGTTTTGGCAAACAGAAAAAAAAAGTTCACTTCTATTTATGTCAGCAAAGCCTGAAGCACTGGTATTGCTTGGAAAGGAAGCGTTTGAGGATCAGGTAAAGTATGCAAGGTTCCTCTGAGATTAAAAGCATTTATTTTAGACTTTCCTTTGTTTCATTTTCTTTTAACTAATTGTTGTCCTAGTCAATATTTCTGAATGTATTTGAATATAATAAAATGTTAGTCAACATAGTCAACTATGTATAGATAGAGCAGCATCGTTCTCAATCATTAGTTTTATTTAATGTCTTCTTTTTCTTACAGGGGGATCCGGTTTCTCCAGATACTTCGCATGCTTCATGTAGATCGACAGGGTGGCACCTGGCGTCTATTGGGATCTGTTGTTTTCATACATCGTCAGGTACTCGATCTTTAAAGATCCCCAGCATTTTGTTTACTTTAGTATATTCTTTTCATGGCCTTCAAATTGTAGTCTGGTTTAAACGAGTAGTTACTGTTGCAAGAATAAAAATCCTTTACAAGTCCCTCATGTTTTTCTTACGACTTCTAAAATAGGAACACTATTCTTTACTTCAGGTCGGTGTCTGACAGGGTATCATCATCAGTTTGGAAATTAACTGTTGTACTCTTTGATGTTATCCTTCAATATATGTATCCTTCAATATAATTTCTTAAATTTTGATATAATTTAATTGTATTTTCAAAATATTTTATTAAATGCAGTTATGTGGGCTGCCTTTCATATTGCAAAGACCATCCACTGTCTTCACAGAAGATGTGTTCCTAGCTTGGTTGTTCTATGGAAAAACAAATACTAGTAGAAAAGTCTTGATAGAACAAGTCAATTATTTAAATAATTCTATTTTCTCTGCCTGAATTAGGAGTTTTCTAATCCATTCTATAAATAAAAATACTAATTATGTTATGTTAATGTGCGAGAAAAGTTAATTTTTCAAGAGTGTAGTCACAGAGGTAAACTTGGCTGCAAATAGTTATATGTCCATTAGAGCTTTGAAACAGTTATTCTGTCTTCTGTTTGTTAAGTAGGAAAAGCTTAAATCTTTTAGTGCAGGCTTTTAAAAATTTCTAGCTGAAGGCTTCTTTTTGGGGCTTCATAGAATTTCTTGATGAAAAGCCAACCTAGCTTTATGAACATAATAAAGAAACTTTCATCATTAGCCTTTAAATCTTGCATATCATACCATATTGTGCAGGGCTAATCCTGTGCTATGAATCTTTACATCAGACTTGTAAGAGTGACACTTTAATCTGCTTTTTATGAGTGTAGATTTGTTCTACATTCATATTGACAAATAGTTATAGATTTCTATACAGACATTGCTTCATTTGCTATTTGGAAAACTGTTGTTCTGGGGTAGAGAATGGGAGGTACTTAATCCAAAATACTAATTTAATATTAAAAATTACTTTTCTTCCCTTTTTTATTCCCCCAGTACTGTGAGAAATGTTATGTTAAGCTGGCTGTGCAGCATTGATGCACACCCAAGTACCCTAGTATAAATCCTACTTTCATCCTGTACAACAGGATGACTTTTAATGCTCCATGTCTGTGTGGTCTTCATTTATTATGGTCCTATTGCCTGGATCTCTAGCTACGGTGGTTATGATATCCAAATATGCTTTCTCAACATTTACTAACCTTACTGACCAAACACCTTAGAGGTGTTTGACGAGAATTTTTTTCTAAGGGTGTTCAGAGTTTTATTCAAGAATCTGAAAATACTATCTCAAAATATAATGCTTATGTTTTAAATATCACAAACATAAATAAGTTCAATGATATAAATGGGAAAAAAAGTACCCCTGGAAATGTGAATTTATGAATAAATGCACTTGAAGTTCTGCGAATCCAAAGAGGTGATCATGATGATATGTAAACAGATCTACAGATCTGTAGTGCTTGTCAAAGCAGATCACCCACTAACACATTAATAAAAAAAAATCAGACACACAGTCCTGTGTTGACATTGGACAAGTGTAGCTGAAACCCTGCTATGGTACCAAATGGAAGGGAAAATGGAACCTTTATTCCTGTCCAGTCTCTTAAAGAAATTTTTGTTTAAAAAACACAAAACAAAACAAAACAAAACAAAACAAAACAAAACTATCTCCGCTGCTTTTTCTTTCTTTACAAGCAGATTACAAGGTCCTTATTTATTTGTTGAGTTTGATACTTTTTCAGAAAAAATGGGACCCTAAACCCTTAAACAATGTGAGAAAATAAATTCACATCTTTGTAACCTGTGAAAATAACAAGAGCTTGGATCTCTATGGGCCCCAAAGAGCTTACTAAAGTTGTCACCAATGATTTCAACATGTTTTGGAATTTTACATATAGCTGGATTAGCTCACTCAGGCCTGGTTTGGCTAGGATGCTCTTCTATTTTCAGCGGGTTGAGTTTATGCAAGCATTTCTTGCCAAAAGCAACAAAATATGAGTCAATATCACATGTGGTGATGGAAAGACATGGAAAAATCATGCAGCTTACTGAAAAACTGACTTAGCCAATCCAATTCCAACTTGTAAGCCTCTCAATTAGTGGTACTTATTCCTCATCCTGCTTTGTGAGGTCTTCTATTGCTTTAAGGAGGCAGTTACTAATGAGCTGTGGATTTGGGGTTTTCTTGTATTTGTCCTGTGTTGAATTTTGTATTATATGGTCCTTATTGCATCTGAAAATATAAATCTAAGTTAAAAAAATGTGTTGAGTCAAGTCTCTCAATATTCAGTTTTACCTTTGTGCATATTTGTTCTTTGTTCTTGCTGTGCTCTTTGCATACGTGTATCTCAAAGTCCTCACTGAAAACAGTCCTTTGTATTAGGCAGCACTCTTTGTTCTTAAGGCCTTACCTATTAAATAATCATATAAATGAGAAGTTTTAAGGTCCGATTTCTGCGAAGTGCTCCTTACTTTGAGTTCATGTATCAATTCATACTATTTGACATTAGTAGACACCAATCTATCCATATTTCTTGAAGTATGCATTATTTTAAAATCTGCGCTCTCTTAAATGCGGTATGTATTAGATTGCTGCCGTTGTTCTTAATAATTAAATATAGGCATGTAGTGCTTTGTCCCTCTTTACTTATGTAACATGCAGTGACATTTAGAATAGTCTAAGGCAATTAATTTTCATCTGGGCTTTACTTAAAGAGTTCAGTCTTTAGATGAGTAGGACTGGAGCTGAGAGGTGCCAATGGTGAAATAATATTCTGTTGATATTTCAATGACTTTGAAAAGATCTCATAAGACTATGCATAGCCCTTCTGAAAAGCATGTTTTTCTGCACATGTCTCAAAAAGCCAGCACTTAACACAGAAGTATTGCAATTACCATCCACTCTCTAATTCTTTCCTCTGAGGCAAAATTAAAAGAAAGCAGTGATGGCCGTTCCTCAATAACCTGTAAAATCTATTAAAATCTAAGATGTCAGCAGCATGCCAAGTGTAACTAAAAGATTTCTGTTGATGTGGAAGGAAGTCACAAATTTACTAGAGATGAAAGCTGAGTGGTGTTTTTTTTTTAATTGGTCCCTATTTCTGTTGTAGTTTTCCATGGATCACTGAACTCACAGTCTCAGGTGTTAAACAGTTTCATCTTATATTGAAAAAATATTGTTGTACTCAAACCAAATGGTTGTGAAAAATTAGAGAAATGCACATAGCAAACTGTAAATGTAAACACAAGGAACTTTTCAGAGCAATGAAGTCATATCTACAAGTACAGAGTGTACCACTTTCTTTAGAGAAAATGATGAGAAAAGAATGGTGAGCAGCATAGAAATCTGAACTACTGAAACCCCAAGTTTTATTTCCTCTTTCAGCTGCCTTGTTTAGCAAACAAGCCTTCAAAAAGTTAAGGCTTAGATTAAAAAACTTGCCTATGGGCAAAACTGAATACTATCAAACTTCATTATTTAGGTCATTATTAAAAGATTAGAGAAAAAATGCCTACTTTGCTTCAAGCCAGAATTACTTAAAAACTTGCTGAACCTAGGTTTTAATCAGTGCTATAGCAGAAGGAAGAGCCTATATAGTTCCTGCTGCTGGATGCAGTTATTAGCTACCAGGGCTACATTTTCGCAGAAAGATCTTATAAGAAATGAAAAGAAAGAGATTTTAAAAATATCTGAAGGAAGTTTGATCATAAAACCTGAACCTTACCTCACGAACAGTTTAAGAAACATGGGTAGAGTGTTACAGAAAAACTCTGTGAAAACCTGTCATAATTTATAAGTAGAGGCAATCATTCCTAGACAGGTTTTAGTTTAAAATTTGTCATCTCATGCAAATATTTAAATTCCTGTATCAGTTTGGATCCAATGACAGAAGAATAACTCTGTCAAGAGTTTAAGGAAGATGCCGATGAAGATGCAGTACAACAGTGTTTCATAATAAGGATGGCTAAATATTGCAAAGAAAATAAAGGAATAATATGTGTATGTTAACTGTTGAAGCATTGTAAACATCAAGTAACTAAAATACGCTATTTTCCCTCATAACTAGGTATTGTACTTTCCTGAGGGGCAGGTGAATATCTCATTCAATTACGATGTAGCACTGCTTTTGTGAGCTCTACACATTTTTGCACCTGTGACACCACACAATTTGGCTTGTTTAAATGCACAAGCTCTTTTTTCCTGAAGGCTGTAACAATCCTGTATCTGTCACATCAGTTCTGATGAAACTTTCCTATCCAAGATTCTATAGAGAAACTGCTGTATTCACAAGGACTGTATCATGCCCTAACAAAAGTCCCTTGTAATAAACTGGCCGAGCCTCAGTCTCTGTTTTTCAGGACTGAAGTAGAGGTTACACATACCTAACATATTTTATCTTAAGATTTTATTTTATCTACACATGAAACTGTGAAGTCATCAATATTCACTCTTAAGCCATCTAAATATCAGATACACAAGTTCACTTCTTACATATGGTCGTAATCACAAGATACGGTTGTTAGTTCTTACCTGTTTTTTAGCATACAGTTCATAAAGTGCACTTCTCAAGCTGTTTTACTATTTTAAAAATGCACTAACATTTGGTGTTTTGAGTGGACAGGTAAATGGAATGATTGCCATTCACAAGACATACAACAGGAGAAATGTCCCACCCTACAATTATCTGTCCGGATGATCTTGTATAAATGATGGCTTCTTTAATTCTTTAGTCTGATACGAATGAAAAACAAGTCACTAAACTACCCGCTTTACTGGAAACAAATTTCATACCTGAAATACATCTAACTCATTAATTTTTCTACTGTGATGCAAAAAAACCCCCAGATATTTACAATGTTTTACATTGATAGAATATATATGATGTAAACCTTATGTGCTGCTTTGCTTTCTCTTTTAATAGGAACTCATAACCACGTTGTACATTGGATTCTTGGGATTAATTTTTTCATCCTATTTTGTTTATCTTGCTGAGAAGGATGCAGTTGATGAGTATGGAAAGACAGGTTTCTCCAGCTACGCTGATGCCCTTTGGTGGGGTGTGGTAAGTCTACCAACAGAATGCGTGTGCAAAATTAGTGCACAACATTTTCTGTTGAAGTTGTGATCTTTTTAAAAAATCTGGCAATTCTTTCTGTGCAGAATATATTTCTATAGGGAACCTTGACAATATTTTAAAAAGGATGCAAGAAAAAAATATAATAAATACAATAAAATTATTCTGGTATTAAACTTTATTGTGAAAGCATGATACCGAGTCCTTAGCAAAGGACACTGAATATTTACAGATACAAAAAGCCCACACTGAAATGCACATTTCAAAGAGTATAAATACCGTCCAAAACCTATACCTCTTCTTTTAAACTCAGTTATCTGCAAGAGGTGTATAACTTTAAAAGTATATTCTATTTGTGGAAGTTGGGTTACTGACTAATTTTTTAAATGTTTTTGTTTAAATCTCACTCTCTCAGTAATAATGCTGACCTTGATGCAGGTTACAGGTTCCTGTGGGTTTTTTTAATAATTCCATGATTCACTGTAAAGATAAATAGCTCCATCAAAAGCAGCTGCCAAAGCTTCACAAATTCATCAACTACTTTGGTTATCCATCATCAGGCAGGGTCAGTGCAAATCTTTGGGGAAATAAAGAAAAAAAAATCATTAAGAGGGACCGGGGATTTTGAGAGCATTGTGGTAATTATTGAACGGATGCCCAGAATCAGATGAAAAAGGAATACATAGCTATGAACAGAGTAAGAGATAGATTGCTTCTACACTCCTTTCATATGGCTCTTCTCATCATGTTTCTCACTGTGACTCATGCTTTCCTTCCTTATTAGCTGTTGCATGAACCATTTCTTCTCTTGTGGTCCATCTTTCCCACTAAAGAACCTCATGTACTTTATGAGTTTGATGACTCCTTGTAAGAAACCCAAGATGATCCGTCACATCAGTGTTAGTGACAGAGAAAAATGAGAGGACTAGAACAGATGCAGAGCCACCAACTTCCGGAGAGAAGTGTGATATTTCAAGATTGATTTGAAACACAATGAACTGGATTTGTTCTTAGGTGATAGACTTGAAAATGCCAATAAACAAATTGTTTATCTGCATCCAAACAAACTAGTGAGTAAGTCTGGGAAGGCAGACAAAAAGTTCATAGTAGATAGATGTTTCTAATCCGTAAATTAGATGCTGTGTAAGCCTCTTCTTCAATGAAGTACACAGAAATGTAGACTATATTACACGTAGCCTGAGTTGCCACTTTTTAAGTGGTTCAGTATAAAAATCTTTTAAGCATTAAATTCCTGTCATTAGATTGTCAGGTATTAATTTCATTTGTAGAGTATCAACTATGGCTGTGCAAAACAGTACAATCCAAGAAGAATCTATTAAAAAAGAAAAATCCACTAAATGGCCAGATGGACCTGATTATCTAATGTGCTGGGAAGAAATGAAACCATGAAATAGCTCATACAACAACCGCTTGTTAAAGTCCTCAATAGACATATGATAAAATTTTCAGAACGTAAAACCTCATGATTATAGACACGAGATAAATCCTGGCTAGTGGAGGAAAAGCATGAACGTCCCAGAAGTGCAGATTGTGCTATATTTTAAAAGCAAAAGTAAAAAATCTGGGTGTAATTGATGTTATGAAAGGTACCTCATGTCTGCTTTAAGAAAACGAACCAGCACACAGGCTCACTTATTCTGCTATTATTTGAGCAGATCAGCTCAAATACCAGTGTTCAAATGACTGAACGCAGTGGAATGCAGCTACTGTTTCTGTTTTTACTAATGGTCTAGCTGAATAGTCTGTGAAGTACATCTAATTAAAAGTGGGGCTGCTTGTGGGAAGTTCAGCAGCATTAGGGGCTCCCACAAAAGTTGGTACTAGGTCAGCTAATCTATGATAAATATCTCATCATTTTTTCTAGCCTAGTAAAGTTCCAAAGAGGTTTGTAGTACCATGTGAATTAGAATGACACCAGTGAAAGAAATGGAAAGCATACAGTTTATTAATACGAAGGTCTTAATTTAATATGTAATCATCAAGGGATGGTGATTCATGTTTGCTCTGCGCGATGTCATGTGTTTCACAAAGTATTTCCTAGGTCTGTACCTGAGAAAGGCCAGGAGAGCCCAAGTTCAGACCTGTGTGGGAGGGAAGAAGAACCCCCCTTATCAAACTGAGGGGAGCAGCGTACAATGAAAACAAAAAAGAATATTCAGCAATCAGTTTGGGAACTAGCTATGGTTTGCAGCATCCAGTTCTGCCCATGCATATTCATGCATGGGTTATTCCTGCATGTAATAATACTTCCACGTGAAGCCAGCGTACCTTTTCTACCTTTCCTTCTGTTTTACTTTTTTAGCTCTAGTTATCCCGAGCTTGCTTTATGAGTTGCGTGGAATGTTTAGGTACAGATGACAAAATATTTTTAAATGCTAGAAACGACAGCCTTGATTTGAGTAAAGAATAAAAAATTAAGGTCATAAAGTTAGAATGTGTTTATGCAATCATATTTTGTTAACATTTTGGACTCAAGGAGTTTAGCTATGAAGATCAAGAGATAAGTTTAAAATGCGTATGACTTTACCTTGTTGAGACAGACGACTTAGAAGCTGTATTTAAAAGCGTATGTGTATGCCTTGCGAAGTGTTCAATGGGCTTTGTTGTTGTTTTCCAAAACTTGACTTGTTTTGTGTGAGAGCAAGATAAAATCAGCTTTGTCTTTCTCTAGCTGCGTGAGGCACATGAAGAACACTGTTTAAATTGTTGTTTAAGCTTTTCAGACTTCTGGGCCTTGTCTGCATTAGTGAGTCACGGTGCAGGTGCAGTTCACAGCTGGGAACAGCCACAAAGGACAAAGTGAATCAGTTTCTTTTTCTTTTCAAATCTTCTGTAACCTAGAAGCACAGATGTGGAGTTACTAGGGAGTGAAATTTGATTTCACTTTTGCCTTTCAAAACTGAACCATAGTAAAGGAATCCTGGTAGGAAGTATTTGAAAGTCTTATGTGTCTGACCAAAACCACAGAGTGTATTGTGGGTAATGTTTTGCTTTGAGTAGAAAGTGCAAGCTTGCTGAACTTGATACAAGTGACCTGAAAAGTTTAAATAGGAAGAAAAGGGAAAATAAAGAATGAATGAGAGTTGGAATTAAATGCTAACTACATTCACTCACTCCGGTTAAATGCAAGGTTGTGTCACCTAGGTTTGGCAGGTACACAGATTAAACTGCAAAGGCATGTGAAAGGCATCTGCTGTTTTATCTGAAGCCACTGTCAGAAGATACAGCACGTTAGAACACACACAAAAATATTTCCAGCATCACTGTCGGTCTGCCAGAATTGCAACCCATGTCACAGCAGTTTTTCTGTCTTTTCTGGATACTTTTTCTTGAGGAAAGAAGAAGGGCATGTAGGAGGCTTCTCTTCTGATGGTCCTTTCATGCTCATCCCTTGCTGTTGGTAATGCTTGTCGGTTTTGCTGCAAACTGGACTATTCTGTACCATTGAACTTGAGTTAAATAGTCCCTCCAGTAAGCTGGTGTTAACTGGCAGAGGTACTTGAGACCAGTTGCTCAGAATTTCCGGTAATAAATTTCCATGCCAGAGGTAGCAGTTTGAGCCCCTTTATATTTAATATGTTTTTTGAGGTGTGCAGTTCTGACTCTTCAAACTTCAGGACACCTGACTATCTGAAAGCATGAGAAGCTCTGTTGACTTCTACTAAACTAGAGTCCTTTTTTGGAGTGTACATATATGTTTTCAGAGCCTATGTTAGAGTATGTGCATACTAGCTGGAATGTGCCGTAGTGAATCTATGTTATGAAGGAGGTGTCATTTTCCAAAGCCTAGTTATTAAACATCCTCTGAGTAGCTAGAGTAGTAACTCTTGGATATACAAGTAGAAAAGGATTCTGGTTGTGATTAAGAAATCCTGAGAATTACATTATTTATAATCCATTCCACTTCAATGCACTAATTTGATTACCAGGATGGAACCCTCTTAAGGTAGCTAGGGAGAAGCTTTCTGAGACATGTTCAGGCACCTGCAGGAATCTGTCAGCCAAATGCCTGCTGTAGAGATGAAAAATAATATTTTCTGTGGTTCCAGCTTTCATGCTGTCTTCCATAGTAACGCTAAGGCAGCTCAACATCACTGAAGTTTGTTTTTAAGTTCTAAGTGCTGGAGCACTCAAAAAAAAAAAAAAAACCCAACAACAAAAAAAACCCCAAACCCACAAAAAACCAAGAAGCCTTTCATAAGAGAAAAGAGAGGAAAAGGAAGGAAAAATCCCAGACTTCAAGGGGTCATCTGGGTGCACTGTGGAGCTGAAGTACTATTAAAGAAACACTGCTTTAACTTCCTCCACTGCCCACTAACACATACTGCATTTCAAAGTTAATTTTGGGGGGTCTGGTTTAATTTTGGGGGCTGGCAAGCTCATCTGTTTGTTCTGCTACTAGTACACGGCACCTGAGTCACTTCATAGACAAGCCACATAAAATCTGGACAAACACCCATCAAGAGCACCTGCTGAGAGCCGTTTGCAGTTCAGAACAACAATATTCATTAGAGGATATAGATACTACAAAACTGACTTCATCAAGTGGGAAATTCATTATGAATAAACACAAGCCTGATTTTTTTTTTTTTTTTTGAACTTGGAAGCACTCGGTTTGATAGTTGTTGGTAATTTTTTCCCTGCAAATCTTCCTTCCTGCTCTCTGTATAACTGCTCTGAGAGGAGGAGGACATATATTCTTCCCATGCATTTATTGCTGATAGTTTCTCCTGAAAAGCCTATTTTTTGCATAATATCTAAGCATTTGTCAGCAACTCTTCCCATGAAAGGAGGCATTTCCACATCCTTTTTTTGTAGTCAAGGCAAAGTTTCATATTCTTTTAAGCCTGTTTTTGCTGTATGTCTCCTACCATTCAAGGCGAAATGAAGGGGGTGGGACCAGATTTAGGGCTGGTGCTCCCAAATAGAAGAACATTTTTTCTATTTAAAACTCTCCCCAGTGGCTGGCATTGGTGACAGAATTCTTCATTTCCTCACCAGAAGCTCACCACTTCTCAGGGCACAAGTCATCTTTCTCACACCATTTTATGGCAGTGTCAGGGCTCTGAGTATGCTGAAAAGCCTTAATGGCTCTGACCTGACACACCTGGGGACACCCCATCCACAGCCCGGGGCCTCTGTTTAGGCTCAGCCTTGGGTACTTATTTCCTGCCTGAGCTGTGCTGGAGAAGAGCTGGTCTCCAGCTCAGCCATGATCTGGTGCTTTGGAGCTCAGCCTGCGGGCTGACTTCCACACTTGACCTCAGACTTACCGCCTTGATATTGCCATATGATTTAGACTGTTTATTGGATGTGGCCACTGTCTGTGAGTCTATCCTGCTGTGAGGCTGGGCCCAGGGGTAGTAAGCTCCCTGTCCAGCCAGCTGTGGGGTTCTCTTGGCTTGCTTTGGGATCACCTTCTGTTGGGGTGCAGCTGGCCCTTCTTACATCATAAACCCTTCTGACGGACCAGCCTTCACCTGGACTCTGATCCCCCCCACAGCACCAACCCTTCACTGACCTCCAGGTTCCTAATTAATTCTCTTCCAGCCTACTGGGGCTCTTTGCGGACAGCTCAAAACCTCTGTCCCGCTCAGGCCCTCCTTGCCTCTGGCTTTCAGGCACCCCCACAGTGATTTAGCCCTTACTGATGCCCAGACCATGTGTGAGGATGACAGAGGAGGCTATTGTCATGGCCCTGCAGGCACTAACTGGCCTACTGACCCTGAGCAGAGTCACCTGTGGCTTCCACCCACACCCAGGGACTCCATCTGAGCTCAGCACTCTGCTGGAGGAGAGGTCGTCTCTAGCTCAACTGCAGCGCTTTGGTTATGGAGTCCCTTCATCCTGACTTCAGCCAGTAGGTTGATATCTTAGCTTTGCTGCATTGCTGGGGACCCACGTGCTGAGCACTGGGACTGATCTGAACCCTGACCTGTGGGTGGGCTTCTTGGCTTGCTGTTGGACCTGCCTCGTTACTGTGATATTGCTTTATAATCTGGACTCTTGGTTGGTCCTGGCTGCTCTTTTTTGCCTCTGTTTTGCTTGGTTGCTGAGAGACTGGCTCTTGACTGGCTGTGTTATCTTCCTTGAGTCTGGGCTCTATGCCCCTCAGGGAGTACCTGGCCCTTGCTGCACCCCGATAAGCAATGAGCATCTTGTGGCATAAACAAAATTTTGAGGGGCAAATAACTGTATTTTGATGGCGGGGGTGTGGGGGCGTGTGGGTTGAAGCTGAGCTCAGCTCAGCTGTATTTGGCTTAATGTCTACTGGCACATTTACTTTAGGAGATAACATGTTGTGGGATGGTTGCATGAACCTCCTCTTGCTATGAAGGTCCAGCTGAGGTAGTGTTATTTCTGCCCCTCTTCCTTCCTGCAGGACATAGCTTACACTGCTCCAGCTAGTGTCTGAAGAGTTTGGCAGATGCCTGCACATTGGTTGTGTGCAAGTTAGGGCTTTCAAGGCTTTCTTCTCAACCCAGTGGAACTACATTTTAAAAGCAGAAAACCTGCAAGCCTATGGTTTCAAGCCCACAGGGCCAATCTTTGCAGTTTTGTTAGGGTGGAAGCAGCCAACTCCAAACTGTGACAACAGTCATCCTGGGTCCAGGTTACTGGTGCATGTGAAACAGTGGCGGGTTGAGAATGCCTGCTGAAGAGGTAATAACAGGATAAATGGGCAGTGATGTTTAGCATACTCTGTGGTTTCCTTACGCACAAATCCAAACACTGTTGATCTATACGTATCTCCTGATGCTTCGCTACTATTTCCTTTCTTACTCACTCTTCCCTGCTTTTGGAGAGAAAAGGGACTGCGTTGCCCTGAATCGGCTGTTTGTTTCTGGCCTAGGTAACGGTCACAACAATTGGTTATGGAGACAAAGTTCCCCAGACATGGATTGGGAAGACAATAGCTTCCTGTTTTTCAGTATTTGCTATCTCTTTCTTCGCTCTGCCAGCGGTAAGTAGAACTTGGTCACTTTATTAAAGTGTCTGTCTGACTTAGGCTCACAGTGAGGTGCCTTTGATAGGAAATAACAGGGTTGGGTGTTGCTTCAGAATGTGCATGCCGACATCCTCAAGTGTGTGTTTGTGTGTCTGTGCACACACACGCACACAAATGAAACTGCTGTATCTTTACTGCAATCGGTTTTGGACAGATCTGGCCTAGAAAGGAGGTAAGAATAATTTTCCCTACTGTAAGAACTGAAGCTATTCTGTGAGGTAGATTTTATCAGCATATCGGTTCCGAAGGTGAGAGTTCCTTAACTTCTGCTATTTTTGTGATTGTATAAGAACAATTTGGCATCCTGGAATGAAGATACTGCATTTGCTTTATATGATACTGTCAAGTATCTTTGGGCTTTTTGGATCTTCAGATAAATGAATGGGGTGAAAATAAAGATGACAACATCAAAACAATTAGAAAAGACAAAGTATTTCTTCAGTAACTGTAAGTTTTAACAGAATTGCTGAAACTATGAAGTGTATATTTAGCTTTTTTGCTCAATTTGCCTGGAAAATCAAGCTGGGTTCTGGCTTTAGTTGTGGGGTCTTTTTGTGGCAAGGAATTAAAAATGAGTGCAAAGAAAATCTGTATATCAGTCGTGTGACATTGGCCTTTGCTTCTCCCACCTGTGTGTAGGGTTGCCTTTGGAGTGCGACTGCCTCTGGGAATGGCTCTGACTAATGTTGCCTGTAGATCACAGCAATAAACACATGCTGTTTATTGAAGTTACACGATGCCAGTATCAACGTGTTCAATTTCAGATTTATTTGTTGGAATAAATAGAATTCTGTCACTGTAGACACTTAAAAATTCAGAACTTCCCTTTTTCGAGGCAAGTCTTTTGTAAAACGTCTGTTTATTTCATATGCTAAGCATTTGGTTTAGGTCTGGGAAGCCAGGTTGGAGTCTGACTAGCAATTTTGGTTTTATTTAGGGTATTCTGGGATCTGGTTTTGCCCTGAAAGTACAGCAGAAGCAACGTCAGAAGCATTTCAACAGACAGATCCCAGCTGCCGCTTCTCTAATTCAGGTAAGGCCCCTAACAGTAAAATGCTTCGGAGAGTATTGGAGAGGGAGCATGGCCGAGTAGTTAAAGTACTGAGAATCACAGTTAGGGGACTTTATTAAAGTCTAAAACTTGTGTTTCACCACTTTGTCTTTTTGATCCACTTCAGTCACTAGAGAGTATTAGGTATTTGCATGTCCCCCCTCTTATGAGTGAGGCTTTACTAGCCTGATATTCACAGACTTAATGACACGAACTGGACGCAATGAGTCTTTGGGAAAATAGTAAAAAAAAAAAAACCACACACAGAGAAAAAAAAAAACAAACGCAAAACCCCCAAAAAACCCCAACAAACCAAAAAACAAAACTTTGTTATAATCTTTAGTTTCTAATTTCTTTTTTATGTTCCCTTGGGTACTGTGCATCTGCCAGATCCTGGAGTGATGGAAGTGTATACGTATACACACACCTCAGTTTAGAAAAAAGTCCCAGCATAACATGCTATATGATAACATAAAGAATGCAATAGCACAGTGTACAAATACTAAAATGGGGGACGCTGCAGAAAAAGGAAAACAGCAGTATCTGCGATGGTTGTGGGGATGCGCTTTCGTGAGAGTTGTGTGGTTGTTTTGGTTTTTGTTGGTTGGGGTTTTGTTTTCTGGTTGGTTGTTTTGGATTTTTGGTTGTTTTTTTTTTTTTTTTTACTGTGGGCAGGGTTAAACTCCAGCTCCTGGGAAGAATGCTAGAAAGAGTGTACTTAAGATCACTGTGTGCTGAGTGTGTTTCCTGGTGGAAGTGGCACTCACAGCAGTTACGTACAGCAAAGAGTGTATTTTATTAGGCACAGCGGTGTGTGGTATAGCACTGTGACTGCAGTCAAAACCCTTTGCAGCACGTGTACATTGATTGAAGAATTTGCTGTCAATTTGATATGCAGCAAAATCTGACTTACCTGTCCTTGAGACAGCGGTGACTGCATATTCACCGAGACTATTGGTCTGGGGTTTTTTTATAGACTTTGTGGCGGTGCTATGCAGCAGAGAAATCCTGCAGTTCTACAGCAACATGGAAGATCTACCTTACATCACCAGTGCAAAATCCCAAAAAACCACCAGCGCCATCTAGCCCTAGCCTGAGAAAACAGGTAACGGAGAGTTGACAGAGCTCTGTTCTGTTTGTGCTTTTCATTTGATTGGGATAACTTGGCAAAATTCTTCTGAAGTGTCTAAAGTCTTTGGACAGCCAAAAGGCATTTGTAGCAGGGCATTTGATTGTTTTTCTCATGCCACAGCAGGATTAGTTTAGTTTTCCTTAAAATACCCCTAAGGCACAAATGTCTAATTTTAAACTTGCCCTGGTGGTCAGACAGATGAATATTCTCCAGTATTTTATCCCCTTTGAAGTGTTCTCTACCTTCTCAAAGGGTAAAGTGTAAGCCCATGATGACACTTTTCCCATTTTGCATTCATTTTGCATAGTAGTTCATACAGGAGCAAAGGAGAAATTTAGTTTAAAAATATATGTTCACATTCAGTATGTGGCTAACTATATCTACACTTTTCTTGCTGAAGTACTTCTCTCCATGGTACTTTTATTTGAGGCTGTGTGTACAAAATTGGGCAAACTCCTGCAGCTCTGTCTGCAGTAGAGTGGAATAGTGTTTGCCTGCGCAGGTGAGATTGCCTAAACCCAGTTATGTAGCTTCATCGGAAAGCTTGCCTAGCCTTCAGCACCCCTTCTAGAAAGGCCCAGATCTGCAGCAGGTCTAGTTCAGATGCCCAGGATTTCTGAAGTGATGTTGGAGGCATGGTTTTAGACAGTGAAATCCGACTGATGCCTGTTGCCCAGCAGCACAATTTCCCCATGGCATGTAGAAAGCTGCATCTGCACCATCTGTGTGCTTATATATGTTTTGGTGTTACAGCAGTGCGATCTACTCAGTGTTGAGCAGAGTGTAACTTTGCCATGAGACTAGCTTTTTCATAACTAGAGGCAGAGAAAACAGGAGGAAAGGGGTAAAGCTCAAGTAAGTCTGGGTAGTACATGTTGCTGAAGGAGAGCTGGGAAAAAAATAGAGGTTTTAGTGCCCTTAGTATTTTTCTCTGTTTTCAACAGTGAGAGGGATTTTCCTAATATATTATTAAGCCTGAACTTCCCTGTGAACTGCTGACCCTAATTCAAGAACATAGTAATGGTCCTTTCATCTCTTACTAATGGATCATCTTCTCTTGCCAAAGGAAACTAGTTCTTTGTTTCTCTACCTAGCCTCCTACTGTAAAGACTTAAATCCTCTTGTGCATGTTGTAGCTAGCATTTTCTTCTCCAGAGAATGCCTAGGTTCTTTTCTTGCTATGACAGCCCATAATCTTTGCATTTAGATGCCTGGTACTGCATCCACTATCTACAATAAATGCCCATTTCTACCCTTTTTCATGCCCTGTTTGATTAATTTCAAACATGTTTTAGTTGCTGCAGAGCTGAACAAAAGAATGAGTTCCAAAAGACTGAAAGTAGACCATAATAAAATAAGAATTGGTTTACTTCGACCAAGTAGCATTGTCCCACTTGTGAATATATTGAGCCTGCAGCTGTCTCTGTTGATGTATGTGAAAACTTGTTCTCTCTGATGATGCTTATCTGTGCTAACTGCTTAGTGGTCACATCAGAGGCCAGAGCAGTCTATAGAATTAAGTGCGGTAGCCCTAGATCTCAGCTTCTCATCAGAAGGTTGCTGGAGCATCAGGCAAGTTAATGTATACCTCTTACCTTTGGTTTGAGGTGTGCGAGTAATAGCATCAGGTGAAACTAGAGCCAAAGAGTAGGTAATCATAAAGTCTGGAAATAAATGCTATGTTGTGACAAGTAGTATTTATGTAGCTGGGTGGTGGCAGCATCCAGGAGGCAGAGAGCACAAGCCAGGTAGTAAGTATATAAGTGGCTGTTACGTTGGTCGTTCCTAGTCGCAAAGGCAGATGGAGACCAGCCTTGCTTGGAAACAGTTAAATCTGAACCTTCCTTTTTCATTCTTATGTACCAATTGTTGGGTGTTTATTAGGTTGCCTCTTAGGCTTTTAAATCAGTGTAACTTCAGCTTTGGAGGCAGGGTTAAAGTTGTATCTTCTAATTCATACTTTTTGGTAAAAGGTGAAATTTTCTTTAGTTTAAAAGGCTGCATAGTATCCAGCTCAAAATTCAAAGTCTATGGTTATGTTTAATTAGAGCTTTAGCAAGATGTTACAGACAAGCTGTTTTATACTCAAGTGATTAGTGTTTTGAACCCAGTTTGAGGAAAATTTACCTGAGACCTGATTTCAGAATGTGCCAGGCATCTTCTCCCAACAATCAAATTCTTACCAGATTTAAGGTGATAACTTAGAATCAGCCTCTTTGTAACAACCTTGGTTAATGTTTTCACTTTAACTGAACTTCAATTGTTTAAAAAAAAAAACAAAAAAACCCCACACAACCTCAAATAAATCGGGTGTGAAGTGAAGTTCACATGTGTACTTTTCTGCTTTTGATAGTATCTTCTGATATTGTCCCATTTCTACTACCGCAGGCTAGAAGATACAGAAGAAAAGGGAAAGTAGGCTGTGGTAATGGTTCTGCACCTGTAATAAATCCAGGAGAGAATGCCTTGTCTGTTCCACAGATCACTTATGATCACATTGATGAGCAAGAAGACAAAGATGTGTCTTTCTTCATTGGTGAACCCGGAGGTAATTTACTCTTCCTTATGTTCAGGTTTGCATTTTTCAAGTGACAATGTTAAAGTGAATTGAATGGATGAAGGGAAACGTTCTGTGAAAAACTAATTTTAAACTAATCGGTAAAGCAAGGTGTCTCAAAACAAGGACAATTACATAACAAAGAACGGGGGACACAAATTGAAGAAAATCTTTAGATTGGTATGGTGTGAACTCAAAAGAGCTGTCTTTGTTTACCAAAGTTAATGTTTGCTATATTGTTAATTCTACCTTTTTGAATTATCTCAGAGGTGGATGGAAAGGTCTTTCAGATCTACCCCACCTTTAAACTTTACCTCACATAGAGCCTGAAGGAAGGAAAATAAAACAGGAAAAATATCTTTACTTTTTTTACAGCACCCTCTTGAATATTCTGCAAATATATTTAGTTGTTCCTATCACAATTTTTTTTATGCCTAAGTCAACCGAGAGGTTTTTATAAGTGGGGATTCTTCTTGCTTCATTTAAAAGATTGTGTGTTTCTATAAGTGGCTGTTGTATTTCAACCTGGAAACTGGCTGAATTTCGCTGCTGAGCTAAGATACTCTTGTTTGTAAAATTCTTTTTAAAATTCTTTTTAAATTAAGTTTGTAGTGGAAATGTGGGTATGAAACAGTATTGTTTACCGTAAAGTAAGGGGTGAGGTTTTTTGTAAGCTAATTTTTTCCATCTTTCTGTTGATTTCCTTATTTCCTTTGTCTGATGGGGTTGGGGAAACTTGTGTTAGTTCTGGATCTGCTAAAATTTTAGCTCAAGGGAAGTTTGTTTCCTCATTGTCTGGGGAGTTACGTTCCATACCTCGAGGCATGCAAAGCCTTGCCAACTCAAGGTATCTAAAGATGCTGGCCCTAATCAAAGGTTATGTTATCATGTGGTGCTTTGACGTAAGTTTTCATCTGTCTTTGATAAATGTGAACATCAGCTTTGTATAAAATTGCTACTCTTACGTGACACTGAAGCTGATGCGCAATTTCAGCCTGGACAGAGTATGGCTGTAGTCTTGACATGATGGTTTCTTTAATAAAAATGTACTTTAAATATTTTTGCCCACAGAGGGAATATGTAGTGTCTTTTCTATTGAACAATATCAAATGTAGGAGTTTCACTGGCTTGCTCTGACTTTACAGAGTTGCTAGATTGTATTGTCAATGCAGCCTTTGTCATCCATGCTAGAGCACTCGGTCAGATGTGAAACAGCAGGAATCTTGAGAGAGCTGTGGCGTACTGAGGCACATCTGTAAGGGGCAGGAGCATCTGGTTCCCGCAGGGAGTTACAAAGACCTTCAAGCCTCTGCTTCATGCAGCTGATAGCCATGAACTGCCATTGTAGGAGGAAGAGTTTCTTTCTTTAACTGAGAGGAAGTTTTCATTACCCCTCATCTTCTTCCTTATGTTTTATAATTTTATATAAATCTTGTATCTGTCACTTTGAAGTCAGAATGCTTTTCATCAATGGTGGTATTTTAATTGTTGTTTGGCATTTCCAGTGGTTTTTCTAGTGTTCTGGGAAGGGGGAGGAAGGGTGTGATTTGTAAGTAAAGCTGGTACTTTAACTGCGTGTCTCTTTACTAGAATACCATGTTCATTCTCAGGATGTTTTAGAGCTGTGCACATTTTGCTGAGTCTATTTTGATATTATGGTATCAGTCGGTGATGGACAGAAGCAGCAAATCGTTGTGTACCTTGTACTAGTACTGAGGACAGTTAAGATGTTGAGGCCTATGGTGTAGGTATTCATGACTGCCACTACACAATTACTCACTTATGCTATGTTCCTTATGCATAGTTAGTCTGAGCAAAGCTCTGTGCATCAGAGGAGCGAGATTGGAAGGACAAGCCTGTATCTTTGTCTACCTGACAGCTTGGTAACAGGAAAATGAAAGAATTTCTTCCATTTTTTTCTGAAAATGTTTTCTTGTTCTACTTGCATTATAGCTGGTCTAATTTAGCCTTGTTCTGAGAGACAGCCATGCATATTATTCCCTTGCCAATTAAGTTTTATCTATTTTTAATTTTCTTTCACGTTTTGCCCTAGCCAGTGTCAGGGGTAAGTCACACTTAATTTGATTTTCTGATTCATTCCTTCTGTTCCAATGCTCCCAGGAATGTAGTTGGCTAACTCAATTGCTCAGTTGACTGAACATTCTTGACACCTCTCAAAAGTTTAAACCTGACTTCTCAGTAACGTTCTCCTTGACAGAATTAATAGGCATTTCCATTCTTGGGAAGTGGAAGTACTAGACTTCAAGACTGTATTTTTTTTTTTTCCTCTCTTAAAAAGCTGAAAGTAGAAAAGAGAGACAAAATAATAATTAAAGCACTTGAAAACAGCCATGCCAGCTTCTATTTCAGTGTGGCTATAGTGGAATATTTTATTTATTTATTGCAAGGCCTGGATGTTTTACAGATGACTGCAAATTTTGAGGTTGAATTAGACCACTTTTATAGGCTGAGCTAGGAGGAGCAGAGCTGTTGCTTTAAAACAGCTCTTCTAGTCTGCATCTCTGGTCAGGTGTGAGACAGACTATAGGGGGACCTGAATCAAATGCCTGGCCAGTGCAGGCAACAGAGTAACAGTTCTGCTAAGAAAATTCCTTGTTCTGGGGAGAAATAGGTTGACATTAAGTTAAAATTTCCTTGATAAAAGAGACGTTTACCTTAATCCAGGAAATGCATTGTATGAACACGCCTTTTTTCATGAAAGTAAGAGTTTTCTTAGGATATCATGTACACATATCCATATCCACCCGCATCCCTTTTCTTGGCTTCCTTTAAACTTGCTTAGGGGGCATATCTTTCAAAGCTAGGCAAAAATTCTTTCCTTTTTCTATATGAAGAAGTTTTGAGAAAAGGGGAGCCTTATGAACCCTATAGATGTGATCAATATTAAAGTTTCTGAGATATTTGTGTATGTGCAACAAAAACCATATATTGGATAGTGCGTAACGTAGAAACTAAATCTTCTACATGCCATAAATGATGGAATCTTAAAACAAACAGTTGGTAACCTGAAAGGAAAACAATTTCTGACTTAGTTCTGCACCATGCATGAGGTTTTAGGTGTGACTAACATGGAGTGCTCTGTAACTCTCAGAACTTGACCATCATTGCAGGAATGGAAAGGCTAAAAGTCCTCTGCAACAATAGTTTCCTTGTTTGAAGTCAAACCTCTCAAAATGAGGAAGCTATTTAGAAAGAAAATAAAAAGGAACAGCTAAAGCAAGCATGGATTTAAGACGAACAATTCTGAATAATAACTGATGCTGAAGATACTGCAGTGCAGTACATTCTTTTAATGGGTATTTATTGCTTCTATTGAACTCTTTCACACCAGGGTGTATTGTTTAGTTTTTTTATGTAATGATTTAAAACCCTCAGTGACTACATATTTACCTGAGGTTATAGCCATAATTGTTCTCTGTAGTCTTGAAATTGATCTTTACCTGTACTTCCATCAACCATTGTGTACATATTGCCCTGCAGCAGGGTCTATTATCAAGATGACGAGATGTGAATCAACTCTCTGGTGTCTTTAATGTTCCTGTAAGATTTAAAGAAGGCACTTAAGCACCAAGATGGTAGTTACTTATAATAGCAGGAGTGAGTGGCAGGTCATAAAGACTGATCCAAATAGAAGAAAAACAAATAACATTTGAGTTTAACTGAAATATTTTACATGTTCTTCAGTTTCATCTTCAAATAACAACTATTCACTGCAATGTATACTTCTCTAAATGAACTGAATAGCTGTTTCATAATGCTTTTTATTAGGGAGGAAAAAAACTTATAAAAATGTGAAAGTTTTTGGACCTTGAAGGTCAGCCTCCTGGGACATTTCCAGCAGATGGAATATATTATTCTCTGTCAGTTATTGTAGGTTGTATACACAACTCATTATTGTAAAATTTGTCAAAGTCACAAGAGTCTCAGAGTGATGAATCTCGACTGGGGGAAAACCAAAATTCCCTATTTATCACTGCGCTTTTCCATTTGCTTTTTGGAGTTTCTTGCATGCTGATGTACTTCTCCCCAACATACTCTCTACCCACCCCACACTCGCATTTAAAGCAAAACTGCACAAGACTAACGTTTCACCAGGAGTGGGGAGAGAACTGTAGTTTTCAGTGATCCCCAAAATACCTTCGTAAGCCCTCATATATAAAAAAAAAAAAAAGTGTGCAATAGTGTTAATGTTGATTTATTCTGCCTGTAACGCTAGTTTGGATGCTGACATTCCAGATTTTACCTGTCTAGTAATGGGTTGGTTGTTCCTGGAAGCTAGTTGCATTTCCATTGGGGGAAAAGGGCTGCTTTCCCTCAGTGGTGTAGATGGATTAAGAAATCTGCAGTACATACAAAGAGGCAGACATTTTAAATGAAGTGAATTCATGGATTCTGGTGCTGACAAGCTGAGTGAAAGGTGAGAAAAGACATGTGGCTAAAATTAACAGAATAAGGCAAACACCAAAGCTTTTGAGGGTTTGCATAACTGTCAGTAAGTCAGAAAATTATAAAGATATGCTCCAAATTAGCAAGAGAAAATATTCAGATACCATGCTTCTGAAAAACCTCATGTTCTTCAGAAGGTGAGTTTAGCAGATGATGGTGGTTTTGCTGTGAGAATCCATATTCATCATAGGGCTGTTTAACTTCTAAATTTATGAGTTCAGGACTTGTAGGTACTAATGGTAATTGCCATTGAGTTAGAATTGTAGAAACGTGCCTGTAGACCTCTGTCAAAATATTATCAGTCCTTGCTGTTTCAGCCCTGGCTGTCCTGATTGAGAACTTTCAGTGAATTCTGTGGTTTAACTTGCATGCCTGAAGTGGATAGTAGAACTGGGAGTGGGAGATGGTGTAAGGAGAGATGGAGGCCAAGAGGAAGAAAACAGCTGCCTCTGCCAAACTCAGTCTTACTCCTGAATAAATCTGGCAGCTTTTGAGGTTAATTTTTTTTCCACATTTATTCAACTCCCTGTTCCGCCTGATTTAGGCCAGAGTTTCCATCACCAGTCACATCAGACTTGAGCAGGGACTTTGTACCAGATGGTCCCCGAGACCATGGGAGTGCATTGTGAGAGAAGGTATCTGCAGTTACCTCAAACTTCTGATCAGTAATATCACTAAAACTGAGATTAGACTTTTTTTTGTTCAGAAAAAATTTTTCCTTCATCAAAGACAGTGGTGCATTTATGTCAAATTTCATTTAGTTCAAAATGTTCCAACTAACTTCAGTTGTGAGGTAAGTCCTGTCCACTAAAGACTAGTGGCAGTGGTGTTTCTGGTAAAGTTGACTATTAGAACTGGGGAAAAAAGATATTATCAGCCCAGCAGTGGGGAAAAAAAAATAATGATTAGAGGTTGCAAAGGAGGGCATACCTCAGAACAGGATGCTTTGTTGCCAAAAATTATTTCAGATAACTTTCAAGACCTTAATGTAGAAAATTAGAGAAGCAAACAAATTGCGATTAGGCAACGTGTTGCCTAATAAAACTCACTCTAAAAAGCTCCTTTTATTTTAAATTGACCTAATAAATTGTATAGATTTTGGTAAGCTATTTCACATATGGATGTGGCCCTGATGATTTTTGCTCTTGGATCCAGAGTATATATCATGAAAGTCTTGCTATGTAAGTCTTTGGGCAAGAGAAGGAAGAAAATTCAAGACCTTGTCATAGAGGTGTCAAGGGACAATTTGAATGTTGACCATAAAGACAGGAAATCAGTTTTTCTTCTGCTATATTTTAGCAACCAGCAGAATCTTCTCACAATGCAGGACCTTGCGGGGTTTTCCTGATGCTTATGTCTGAAGGAACGCATTGGAAAAACCTATTATTCAGCTGGGTCTTCAGTAACCTGGGTGCAGAAGGTAGAGAGTGGAAGTAAAGGAGAGACTGTTCTACCTTTGAGTTGTACTGCTAGAGATTTGATTAAAAATATGAAAGGTGTGTTGGAGAGTAACCATAAAATGATAGACTTAGCAAGCCTTGGGAAGAAGAGAGGAGTGAAATAGTTATTAGACTTCAAGAATGGAAACTCTGAGTTAATAGATTAGGTGTGGAAGGAAACAAGACTAAGAAGTGTTATGCTCAGAGTTGTCTTTACAAACAAGAGAAAGCACATATAAAAGTAAACCTAGAATTTAGTGCTAGTAAAACTGAAATCTTGAGATCTAATCACTGTTAGTCCAGGTCTAATCATTACCAAAAAAAAAAAATCAAATGCAATATTTTTTGTGCATGTTTAAAGTATCATTAATAGTAAAAATAGAATTAAAACTGTAGCATATGCTTGACCTCTAACTATTTTCCTGACATTTATGGTCCTTTGGGTCCTAAGGTTTCATTTGCTGCAGGGAGGGGAAGTGGTACAATAACTTGTTGAATTTTGGTGTCCTTCACAGGGAGGAATATGATGTCTGTGGTGATAGCTGCTTCTTCCTTTCCCGGGATCCACTTAGCACCACTAATAAATGTTTTCTAACACAGCTTTACATATTTCTTCATTGGTGTGCAGCTCCAGGTTTGATCTAAACTTACTGTATATGTTCCCTTTTATGCATATTCTGTTACCCTTAAATGCAGTCCCGGAGCAGGACAAAAAAAAAATATTTTTTTTCTCCATTAACTGATTATTAGTGAGTTGTTTATAGCTGTGGGGTCTCCGTTGCCAAGCCTGTGCCCCATCTCTTATCTCATGCCTGTACTCCTATACACTGTTTTGTGTGTTTCTACTTCTCAAGGCCTCTGATATTCTACCCAGCCTGTATTTCTATAAACTGTGTAATTGTTTAGTTGTAAATATCTCATTCTACTAGAAAAACTGCTGTTACTACTGTAGATATGAAACTATGGTTGTACAACACAAAGATAAACAAAAGAAAACAAGTTAGATAAAGACACCCGGTCAACTAGAGAAATTGCTGTCACAGCAAAATCACTTAGACCAGGAAAACTTTGGATAGAGCAGGCATGAAAAGCCTCATTCCTTAGGTCTTGCAAACTCAGCGCAAAGCTTAGGTCCTGTTGCTAGCAGTGCTAACACAGAAGAATTCAGGAGATATAGGAGCTCCCCAGTAAATTCGTATTAATACCCCAAGCTGTCACTTTTCCAAAACATAGAAAAGATAGGAATAATCTGGGTAAATGGTGAGCTTTTTTAATGACCCAAACTTGAGGTGAAAATCTATGCAGAATGAAAGTTCGACCCAATTATTAAACATAAAGTGTAAAGACAGTAATGATGTCAGGAAATAGTTAATGCTTTTTTCCACTGAAAATTAACAGTGAATTTGCTAAAATTGACACTACTGATTATGTCATGTGCTATTATTTGACTAATGATTCAATGAGGAGCGAATCAAGTCAGTACAGAAAAGTAAGGATTGGGGAAGATACACTGAAGTCAGGTTGCTTTTAATTGTTTGGGCTTGCACAGTAAATACCTGAGGAAAAAACCTGAGAGCTACTAACAGGATTGTTAGGAGGCTGGTGAGATGCATGAGTTTATAAAAGGGTGGAGAATGCATGCTTTAAAAAGGAGGAATTTCCATTTGTAGGAAAGTCCATATCCTAGAAGAATGCTGAAGTAGTCAAATTACTTGTAAAAAAACCCAAGATGGTAATAAGGAAATAAGTCACTGTGCACATGAATTGGTCAGGAGCAATCACATCAGGTCATGCAGGGTGTCTTTCTGTGATGTGGCGATGTGTGTTGTAGGTAGGAGGGAGGCAGAAGACAGTTTACATACTGTCTTTTAGTCACTCTTTCCTGTTTCATCCTTATGTGCATAAACACAGGATCTGGATTATGGCCTAGAAAATTAGTTTAGGCTACTGTAAGAAGGACAAAAACCTTTTGGAATATGATAGTTAACAAAACATTTACCAATGGTTCACTGTTCAACTGAGAAATGTGTTTGGAGAAGTTTCTGAGCCTGGTGCTAACCAGTAAGCCCATCAGTGGATCAGATCATGGAGTAGAGCAGAATTTTTATTCAATGTACAGTAGGGATCAACTCTGAAGCAGCCAAGGTCACTTTGGAAGACAGCCTGTGGGGCTGCGAGCCTCCCACAAAGGCAGCAATGCTCATGCAGTTGGCTCCTGTCTCGTGTTCCTCCGATACTGCTGTATCTATCTCACTAATTCACGGCAGTGAGCTGTCTCCACACTTTTGATCTCCAGTACAAAGACAGCTGCTTGACCTGATCTCTGGTCTGTTAACCAGCTGTTTATGGTACATGATGCCACAGCGTGGAGAAGATATCCCTCTCACTGGGTAACGCTGGGAGATGCGTTGCACTCAAATGAGCCCTTGTAGGCAGAGCCTTTTCCAGTACAGCACGGCACTGCAGCACCTGCCCTCCTCAGGTCATACGATCCAAATTATTTTGGGGAAGTGAGGGCAACCTTTGGGGGGTGGTGTTAAAAGCAGTTTGTGGTTTAAGGTTTCCATTTCTACTGGAGTGCTTGAACACTGGCGAAGACCACGATTTTCTAATTCTCTTCTAATCGCTCAAGTGACTTTTATATTACAAATTATAATGCAGATTGTGCATCAGGGAATGGGAAATAATCTATAAATGAAGGTGGCCTGAGGAAACAGTTGATGAAACTTACCTTTAAAAGCACAGCTAAGTGTGTGCTGCACAACTTGGGTTTTTCTCACCACTGCGACTTCAGAATCTCATCTTTTTGATAAATATTTGAGTGAGGTAGTAACAGTCTCACTGCAGTACAGCCCTGAATGCCGATTATGCGGTCTAATGTGCCAAAGACCAAACTTCAAACAACAGTAATTTAATTTCAAAAGGCAAGGTATATCTCTACATGATCCAGTGGATGAGAAGAGGGCAAGGAGGTGCGGGGATGGGACACAAAAACCCAAGCAGCACTTAGGCCAGTGCTGATATACAGAGCAATTGTAGTACTATAGACAGGTTTTCTATGGAAGTTCACTAGTGACTGTATGGAACTGAAGGCCTTTTTGAGCCACCTCAGAGCCTTCCCACTGAAGGTAAGAAGCGGGTACTTCATCTTATAAATGGGGAGAAGGGCAACTTTTTGAATTTCTTTTTTTTGTGTGTGTGTGTGTACTAGTTTAGTAAAAAGCCAAGACTTGTCAGCTTTTGCCTCAAACTCTTCCACAAAAGAAGCAGAGGCAGCTAGAGATGTAAAATGAGAATGCAAGACAATGACAAAGCTCCAGCATATAGTGGAGGGCTGTCAGACTGCAATGGAAACTCCGTTTTGGCGCTGAGTCTGTCTGTAAAAAGCTTGTCAACTTTGGAGGAGGGAGAGTTGCATGAGTCAGTGTTCCTGGATTCTGTTCCTAGCTCTGTTACTGATTTGCTATGTGACCTTGGGCAGACAATTAACTCACTGTGCTTCAGTTGCATCATCTGTTAAATGAATATAAGTCTTGTCTCTGTCACAGAGATGTTGTGAGTCTTAATCGTTTATGAAGTGTTTTTAGACTGATACAGCGTTACAGAAGTGAAGAATGCTATTAGTCAAAACAGTATTAAACATAGGCATATGTGTTTGTTTATCGTTAGCATAAACAAGGAGGAGTGGTGATCAGGAATGTCAGCTTTTGCAAGAAGAGAAGTTGATTTTTGCAGAAAATGTAGTGAATACTCCATGAGGAAAATAAGATGTGATTTAATCCAGAATGTCAAGCTACTTTTTAGCCACAAAAATTTGTTCTTTCTGAGGGAAATGACAAAACATTATTGTGGGCGACCAAGGCATCATTTTAAGAAAATTATGGCTCTTTAAACTGGATCTATTTACATTGCAGAGTAGTAAACAGATTTCTGCTACTCCTTTAAATGTACTTGAATACATGAATTAAAATGGCTTGAGAAGCATGTATTTTATGTATTTTACCTTATAGGTCAACTGGGAAAGCCAAAAAGATTCCAGAAGTAGAAATAAAATAAATTCTGGTTCTTTGGGGGGTGTCTGTGTAATGTGTTTGCATGTGTGTGTATATATATGCAACACTGACCATTACTTTAAAAAATGGAGAAGAAAAAATTTTAAGTGTGGGTTTTTTTTCCTGTTTTGCTCCTTGTTTAGATACCCAGGTGTTCACCATGTTCTAAACAATTTTATTTTGTCTGATATGTTTCTTTACATAGCATGCTGTTTGCAGTCTCATAGGTGATGCTTGGAAAATATTTTTGTTGTGGAGATGCATAGTGTTCTTTCCAGATTTTCCCAACCACAAATCCCTGGGAATCTTTGGTTTTACTTCTGTGCTTTGGAAATTTTTCCATGCACCAGCTGGAATGCATACTGTGATGGAAAATCTGGCCTGTCAACTTGCCTAAAGATACATGCACAAGGGAATTTTACACCTTTCTGTCAGTTTAGTCCTATCAGGTGTTGAAAAACTTCTGTATGTCTAAGCAGAAATAGAAGGAGAGAAGTCTAAGGAAACAAGCTTTGTTTCAACTTCTGTACATGGTAAAAACTGACACATTCCAATCAATGATCTTTGGTTTTTGCAAGCAATGGTTGAAGAACTCTTCAGGGGGCTACTTAGACATAACTAGGCAATCCCCACATTTACAGCGGTCTTTGTTGCTATTACATTTTGAATCGTCACACTTGAATTTTGAATTGATGCCTGCTGCATCTATTGCTGGCTAAGATTGTCTTTCTGCTGTTCTCATGAGTATTATGCCTGAGAATTGAAACAAATGTGCTTTGCTGTCCTGTTTGAAATGGAGTGATGGGTCATTAGGGTGATGCCAGTATTGTACTGAGCTGTTATCTGGTCTAGTGACACTTCGACATTTTCCTGGTTTATTTCTACTTACTCCCCTAGGAAGTAGTATATGTAATGAGAGTGGCTGTGTCTCAGAGATGTAACTAATTGAGGCATTCAAAAGAGCTGATTCTTTTTTTAAATTGTGGAGTTTCTTGCTGTTAGTTCTGATCAGCATAAGATACGCCAGGCTGGAGGTGAAAAGAATTAGTTGCTCTGAAGACTGCCCACAGTCTCTGTTAATCTTGAACACCTAGGAAAATAGGTGCTGCACTATGTGTCTGTCAGAGGTAGTCAGAAATCTAACAGTGTTTTTCGTGGCTATTGCAAAAAAGAAAAGCAGCTGCTTGTCATTTACTTAACCTTGCTTGAGCTGAATTTAATCAGTGGAAAACATCTGGAACTGATTCCCCTTCAATTTCGAGTGTCCAGTAATCTGCTATGTACATACAACTGGTGCACCTTTAGCATTGGAATACTTGGCTAAACAATCTTTTGCAATATTGTTATCTTTTGGAAAGAAAAGAGGAAGCAACAGTAATTTCCTAATGAGCAAACATTTGCAATGTTCTGTATAGGTTCTGTTGTTCTTTGATTTTATGCAGCTGTTGAATGAAATCTATTGATCAGAGTTAATAAATTTCTAACTGAGCAAGACTGCTTATTTGTATTGATTAAATTTGGGCCAAATTCTGAACTCTCTAGCATTGCTTGACTACAACTGATGAAACAATTTGACCTTGTTACTTTTTTAAATAGAATGTGATGTGGAGCAAACTTTGAGGATGTAACAAGCTTCTGCCTATGATCTATGAGTGGTTTTGCTTAAAATTCTTAGTCTTTCTTGCAGCATATAGTTAGCTATTGATAACTGCTTTTCAGTTGACTTTTCTAGGAAATGAAGCTAAAGGAATTGCATGGTAATACTGGGTAAAATAGTAATGGATGTTAAAAAGCCTCTTAGTGGGAGATAAATGAAAAAAATAACTTATGCATTTTAGCCATGTCTTGTGTGGACAACTCATTCCATCTTTGCAACGGAAGTTGACAAAACTTGGATATGTAATCTTCCAATATTAATCCTGTTCACTTGCAGGCAAATATTTATATTTAAATGAACCTCTTTGGAAACTATAAGTGAGCAAATGTGTCTCTGGGAAAAGCTCTTCCTTCTTAGTGCTCTTTTGCAGAGAAATTTGCAGCGAATATCCTGGCTGACTTGGTAATTTCTACGGGAATTCTTCTGGGGTAAGGCCCACAGAGGTGGGAGGAAAAGGTGATGAATTACTTTGGACATCCCTTCCTCTCTGGCCCCTTTATTGGGGAGTTCTCTTGTTTTTCCTTCCGTGCTGGTGTGGGTAAGACTCCTATAGGCACCCTTCTGTCCTGTATTATGAAAAAATGCGGATGTGATCAGTGCTACCCAACGCGTCAAAAAAGTACCCAGCTTGGAAATATAAAGCAACATAGGCTTTTTAACTCAACTTTTAACCTAACTTTAAC
The DNA here is from genome assembly GCA_009769605.1 of Bucorvus abyssinicus. Classification (NCBI taxonomy): domain Eukaryota; kingdom Metazoa; phylum Chordata; class Aves; order Bucerotiformes; family Bucorvidae; genus Bucorvus; species Bucorvus abyssinicus. The sequence continues at coordinate 76,309,782 of CM020025.1, forward strand.
CTTAACTTTTTAACTTATTTTAATAATGTATTATTTTTGTATTAAGTATATTTCAGCAGTGGCAATTCATCATCAAGGAAAAAAACTCCTGGGTTTCCTCTTTTTCATTCTTCCTCTTTCATTCTCTTGCCAACAAGAGAATTGTGTGTAGTTGGCATGAGCTTAGACACTCTTCTGTAAAAGGAGAAGAATTTTTTTTCATCTTTGAAGACGGTGAATTATGGGGATAGCATCTGTAATACAATTCTGATAACTTATTCCACCAATTCTGGCTTGCACACAACCTGGTTCTGAATCTGCCTCATGGGTATGTAAATTGTGACCGTATTCTGACCTTTTGGATCCATTTGTGTTCCTTTAAGTATTATATTATGCTGAGTTCTCAGAACTTGATTCCAGTTTTTAAAAAAGACTTATTAAGCGGCATAATGTCAGTATTTGTTGCTAGTGGCTTTTTCATTCTCTTTTTAATGGGGTGAATCAGACCATGGCAATGGGATACTCTAGACCTGGTTGTACTAACTCAATTAAGATCCGTTTCAGGTCAGGTCGACCTGAATCTATCCTAGATTAGTTTGTGCTGAGTGAGCCATCATGAAGCAAGTGCGTCCCAGCAGCCCTAGATAGAACTCTACAAGTTTTTCTTGCTGTTTATTTGAAAGGCTCAGTTTGGCTGTTGTTTCTATAACCTTGTAGAAGAAAGAGTGTGCACTACACTTTGGTGTACGTGGGGGCCCAGCAGCATAAGGCTTACAGGGAAGAATTTAGACAGCCTGATGAGCAGAAGGAATATGCAAAAGTACATAAGGCAAAACTTGCCTTAGCAGAATAAAATATTAGTGTGAATAGGATTTTTCCTTGCTGGAGAAATGGTATCAGTGGAAGTTCTGTGGTTGCACTGTTTCTGATAAAGTAAAAGTACATTCATAAAACAGTAGGCCTATTCATATGACATAAATTTTAGCTGATAGAGGTCTACTTGGACAATATAGTGATGGCTTTTATGGGGAATTACTTTGCTTGGTAAAGATCCTCAATTTACATTATTTGCTATCTTTTGCTTAAGTCTCCCTAAAGGGGTAAAGGTGTTCCTTGCTAGATAAATAAATGCATTAGTATGTGCCAAACTCAGACATGGACTGGCTGGAGTGGAAACAGCCTGGAGGGAAAATACTTCTTGAACTTCTCTTACAAATGGAGAGCAAGACAATTTAAGGTGGGGTCCATGAAGCCTGCATCAGTAGCAATTTCTGAAAAATATTAATTTGAACAAGTTTGCTGTTTACTATTTTGAAGTATTTAATGCAGTATAAGGATTATTAAGTAAACCTCTCTTCTACCTCCTTCATTCTCCAGAATTGAATGGACCTAGTGTGTTCCCATTTCATAGGATACTATCGCATACCTGTAGTCTTCTCCCTCCTTTCCTTCATTTAGCTGCTGCTGCAACTGGGTCATGTGATTCTTCTCTACATGAGATGTAATTGTCCCAGAGATTTTTTCCAGTGTTTATCTTGTTAGCTTCTCTGCCAACCATCTGAAGAAACTATGCTGCAGGGAGGTAGGATATCTTAGTTAGCTTTGCACATCCTCCCTTGTGTAGCACAGATGTGTTCCATCTCAGAAGCTGAAATGTGGCTTTTTTCCATAAGACTCTCTCCAAAGGAGTTGACGTCTTAGCCACGAAGAAATGAAGTTGTTGTAGAAAAGCTCTCTCCGGTTGCTTTTGCAGTTGAGTCACTAGTCCAGAGGAAAAAATAGTGCTCAATCTTGTTTCCATGCTCTGCTTGCTTTCATTTAGCCTGTTGAACTGCAAGTAACTGAGTATGTTGTGCTAACTGTCAATCTGTAGTGACCTCAAAGCAGAACAGAAGGGCACTAAAGTTTCAGTTGTGAATCTCTTGTAACATCAGATGAGAGTGGTGGTTAAATCTGGGCATAAGAGAAGCAAGTCCTTGTCAAGGAGGTGCTTCTGTGCCATGCTAGCAAGCACCATCATTATAACCTTTGCAAATGGTTAGTATTTTGAACTAAGCAGCAAGATCTTCCCTTCACTTGGGAATTTAACCTAATTTAAATCTGTTTCTCAGATGGAAAAAGGATATATCTAAATCTAGATGAGAGAACACTAAAACTTGAAACATTTATAGCTTGAAAGCAAACTTGTGAGGCATGGGTTTTGGGGAGATTGGGGTTGGGGGGGCAATAGAAAATCATAGTCAATGCTTAGAACAAGGAAGTAACTGCACAAGAGCATTAATGAAAAGGAAGGGGCGGGGTGGGGAACACGGTGTTAATTTCTCCCTAGTGGTCTGAAAGCAAATTTCCAAAAGCCTTTTGTATAACAGTCGGTAGCCTTTATGATGCTAAGAGTCCAAATGGCAGTGAAAAGCTTTAGGATTGTAATAAGAGGCATCACATTATCCTCTCAAAAGTAGTAATTTGCCTTGGAAGCTATGCCTTCAATACATTCCTCTAAAGGTTTAATGGAATAAAATTGATCCTACCTTTCTAGGGTTGTGACATTACTGTTGCATTTTTTTTCCCCCATAGAAATATTAACAGTGTTTGAGGCCACAGCATGATTTTTCTATTTACTGAGCAAGTGCATGCTCAGATCTGTACTAAAATCAGTGCAAACACATTTTGATGTGTCCTCAACTCCATGTGAGCAAACTTACTAAAGCAGAAGACCCATCAAGAATTCTTGGATGCCACCTCAGTCTTGGAAAGTCCCACAGCTGCAGACCACAGGAAGTCCTCTGTGAAGCTAGCGCTGTATTTTTGTCCTGTCCTTGTGCATCTGCCCTTGACCTCTGTTGGAGACAAGGCAGTACATAATACAGTTCTTTGTCCTGATCTGTTGTTATGTGTTATTAGGAAATCTGTAAATTTTTTTTCTGTTTCAACAGTTACTCAAAGGTGCAAACCATTCCAGGATGTTATGTATATGTTTGTATTTGAATGACCATGGAATTCTGCTACCCCTCCACTTACACTTACCAAATATACATATATAGAGTGTCATTCATTTTGTCCAGATTTAATGAATGAAGCAAAATGGTTATGGTTTCAAACCAGCACTGAATGAACTGAATGAAGTCTTCAATATTCTTTATGTAGCCTGTTTGTTGGTGTTTGCCAAAGGCAAAGGTAGAGGAAGGATTACATGTTGTATTCTAACCTAGTCTTTGAATGCAATAGGAATTGTTTTGGAACAAAATGCCTCTACTTTCTTCAAAACCCACCTACCTATGGCAAGAGGCTAGCAGTCGTGCTCAGAATACAGACTCAAATCAAGTGTGATCACTGGACACAGGTGTAGTAATACAGTACTTTCCTCAAAGGTTCTACTTAGCACTCAGGCAATAGCAAAGGCTTGTGAAAGATGTAAGGAAAATCAAGTTCAAGTGATTCAGGGAGAGCCCTTTGAGGTAGTGATGAGACTGTCAAGTATTTGACATTCTTTCAAAAGGAAGCAGTATTCCTTAGCTGTCTAAAATGTCTTATAAAACAATGTTTCTTGAAAAAGTTTGTCAGAGCTGATTTTTTTTAATTTTTTTTTTCCCCACAAGAGAAGTTCAGTCTTCAGCAATCTTTTCCTTCTTTCAGCTAAATATGTATTTGTTAGTTTTCTTTAAAAAAAATCAAAGATGATTTTCTGTGAGTTTTTACTAGCTGAAAAATTTAGTCAAGGTCTCTAACAAAGTTACTCTAGAGACACTTTTATTCCAGTTATCACATGATCCTAACGTGTTATAAGACAGAGGGTGGAAGCTGGGAATCTCTGTTTGGATTCTTCAACTGAGTTAAGACACCAAATGTTACCTGAATCTTAAATGACACAGAAAACTGAAGAGAATATTCTGCAAGGTTAGTCTGTGGTTTGCCTACCAGGAAATAGCCGAAATTTAGTCAGGGTACGACGATGATTGTCGTAGTCACATTTGCAGTATCTGTTCTTGACAATGTGTCTGAAACAATTAGTGATGTTTAGAAAACTAATTGCACTGGCATTTCAGAAAAAATATTTGGATGGAAGTCAAGACAGTGTAGTGGACGTTTTTTCCCCTGCTACCTCTGTTAGGGTTCAACATCTGTATCTGTTGAATCTGATAAATCATCAGATTAATGGCATTAAGATTGAGGATTAAGCCATGTCACTTTCACACACAACATTTGTGTCTCAGCCCTCAGTAATGTGGCTTAAAGAAGCACAGATGGAACCAAAGCCTTGTGATGGGACTGCTGGGGTAAGAATACATATATCTGTTGTGATTTGTGTATCTGCTTCCTCTGAAGATGCTGGTCCCAGTCAAGTCACTTCTCCAATTCAGCATTCATCCAGATTTCTCTTTGGGATTGCCAGAATCTACAGTCAATTCGTAATGTACTGACCATTATATTCAGCAATCTTAGCACTAGCAGTGATCTGTTCTTCTGCTTCTCAAGGCTTCATTGCACATTTCTTCAAGAGGTAAACTCTGTTCCATGGAGATGCATTTTATGGGGAGAGTGGGTCAGTCAGACCAAGAAGTGCAAGGTGTACTTAAGAGTGAGCTTTTCCACCCTCTTGCATGCAGGTCCTTTGGTGGAATGACAGACGAGGCATACGATAGAGCCTCGTGTCTCGTTACATCTGTCAGTGTGGCTCTCACTATCACTGTGATTTTTTCAGGCAAAGTCATGGCCTGCTGCCAGAGGAGAATCAAGGTCACTGTAAACCTTGTGAGCTACAGTACACATTCAAATAAGTTTTCACAATGTCATCAGTAAAGATATACTTTAGGGCTCTGACTGAGGGCATGTGTCAACTTAGAGTTGTATCTCAGTTATAAACATCATTGTTCTCTTGTCATGTGAACTTTCATGGTGGCTGCTGGTACTGTAGAATATGAACTATGCTGGGTCTTTTAAAGCTAATAATTTAAGTCTCAAAAAATTAGGTTAAGTGTTTTACTTGTAGCAGCAAAAGCTCAGCAACTTCTTTGCGATAAAAATAAATTCAAGAGGAACTTATATTCTAAAACCTCCTAATGGAAATCCTGAATAAGCAATATGAGGAACTGAGAATGTAGCATTAATAATGAATACATACTGCTGGATGTCTGAAATACATGGCTGAAGAACCCATGAATTTAAATAAAGTGCGATCAGTTGTTTTGCAGCGTTTCTAGGAAGATAACATAGGAGGAGTTTTTGATCCTGTAAGATGTTACAGTTCAAATTCTATGATTTAAAGATCTCAGTCAAAATCTTTATGGTATTGGGTACGCAAAACAATGGCTATTTTGAATTTCTTTTTTAATAGTTGTAACTTAAACTTTTGAAATAGGAAAGGAAAGCTTCCATAAAGTCTTGATTCTTTTCAGCTGGAATGTACAAAATAGCAGCTGCAGCTTTATGTAGAAAGAGGTTTGATTTGGTGCGGTCAATACAGATTACAGATTATTTTGGTGAACTTGTTTTAGGACAAATATGACAATTATTTCCTCTAATATTAAGATTTACTTTAACAGCATTTTTCTGGTCAGTAGGCATAAGCAGATTGTTAACGATGTTGTATGTCTCAAATTCATGATTAACTGCTACTCAATAGGAAATTGTTCTACAAGGATTCAGTTGCGTGATGCAAAGAACTGCATTAGACCAACAAATAATGGTGGCATATTTCACTGTAATTACAATCATTGAGTTTTGTGTTCTTGTGAGTCAAAACATTGACAACAATTTGGAAGATGTTTCTAATTTTATTGTCACTCCAATTTGTATGCTTTGACCATTAACAGTAACGAAAAATACTAGTTTTCTGACTGATTTATTGTCTTTAATAGCCGCACTAAAACTGTATTTCCTTTTTAAAATAAACATTTTTACTATAATGGCAGTTCTGAATCCCATAATGGAAAGTAACTCTATATATTTATATTACGTGCTACATTCCCTATGTGTAACTCTAAGAGTTTGTATGTGTTAAGAGCTCTCCCTGCAGAGCTAACAAGCTGCCAAATTACATTTCACTGGCTATTAATTGTTTCATTTTTGAGGTCAGGTTCTTCTTGTCCGTTAAAAAAAAAAAAAAAAATCAAAAAGCAAGCAATGGAGAAGGATCACTTTTGAAGCTATTTTTGTTCTTATTTTTCTTGATTGTTTTTACTGCATGTTTTGTTCTTCACAATACATGAACTAACAGTCAAGTATTCCTAGCCTTAAAAAGTCAAATGCATTAGTATTGTTGACTTGAATTTAATCTTGAATTCAGAGCTGATCTCTGAATATTCACAAGGTAGTCTCCAACTCAGAAAATGTGTTCAAAACATCTGTGAGCACAAGGGTTGTGCCAGATAAGCAAAAGAAACGGAATGAGGCATCAGTTAAGAGGAAAAGGAGATAGTTTTCAAAGTTGAGTCAAAATCCTTTGCTGTGGAATACTGCGAAACATTGTTTTCTTGACATCATTTGAATACAATTTGTCTTGTAAGGTGCTTTTCCAGAGGTGTCCAGTTCACATACCTCCTGCACCAGCTGTGGCAGCATCTGGGCCTAGTGTACGCGGGAAAAGCGGCTCACTGCTGACGGTAGATGTCAGCTACTTACTCCGTGCTGTTTCAGCCACCGAGTGTTAATGGCAAATGTAAACTACTGGGGCAGAGTTGGAGCTACTCTGCAGAAAGCTGTGACTGCAGATTTGCCCAGTTATTGAAATCTGTAATGCGAGACTATGCACCATGAAGCTAGTGAAAAGGAAGAGGAACAGAAGAGGAAGGGTATATAGGGATTTCCTGTTTAGCTAGCAACATAAACATGTTAAAACATGTTCCAAGACAGATTTTTGCTAGGAGATGTTTGAGGAGATGAGGTACTTGTTCTCCTTGCCTGGAGAAGGATAACCACAAGGGCTGGGAAGTCTTTAGGTGAGATAGGTAGGTAGGTGCTTTGTTTTGGCCAGATGTTCTTTTCCTATTGATGCCACTTACTGTATTTTTCGTGCCATCACAGTCCTCCTGCTACTGCCATGGGGCACAACTTAATAGCTGAACTGTATCTGCTGTGGGTTTCCCTGAATGCTCCTCTTCCCCAATCAACCAGAAAAATTTGTTTTCCAACTACTTTGCCAGACCTTACCTGTTAGTGCTGTCCATATCAGCCACACACATCTGACTGAGTTTGGAAGCCTGCTCACTTTTTGTGTTTAGGAAAAGTAGCTTTCACAAGAGAAAAGGCATTACTGGGTTTTTTTTTTTTCCAGGAACCAAACCCGAGAGAGAAGAAAGGAATGTTAAAGATGTCAATGTTCGCTTCTGTATCCACACAGAAGGCTGGGGAGGGCTAGCTACTTGAGCCTATCTTAACAGATGAGAGATTTCTATGGGTGATTCTGGTTCAGAATGAGAAACCCCTCTAGGGTTCAGTTATAGGCCACCTGTTGCTCTCAGTTCCCCATCTTTGGGGTCTACTAGTCTGTTTGGGCCAGGAAAACTGAGGACAAAATGCCATAGAGGTAAATTCTGTTGTAACAAGCAGAGGCTCCAAGGGCATGTTTTGCATACACATGGGAAAAGCTGGCTGGCCGAGTGTGTGCGCTCCTGAAATGCCGTGTCCTTTCTCCTGTGAAAGGCGGGAGGTCAGAGGGAAGCATCCAGGCGTGCAGTAAATATCTGTATTATTGTCCAATGTGCAGTATGACTAAATGATGGTAGCAGAATGGCTGCGGCTCGCTCACAGTTAGCTGCATTTAGCACTGCTTAAAAAAATCACATCTGACATTTTTTGAAACAAATTTTTAGCTTGCTGTTCTAACAAGGAACTGAAAACAGCTTCCTCTAGCTTTCTGTTGTGCGTCATTCCCATAAAACTGAAAAGCAATCCTGGGAATAATACAATCAGAAGTGTAAAAGTTAAAATAGCTAGATTAGTAGCTCTTTTTTTGTCACTTAGCTCTATTTTTCATTAATGCTTTTATCAGAGCATAATCAATAGAAGCTTAAAAATAATTCATTTGCTCAGATTAAATAGGCCAAGGAAAATCCTTTGTTAATGTTTTTGAAAGGGACTGAACAGAGCCCAATGGAAATCATAGCTCGCTATCTGAACAGATAGTGAGTGGCACCAGCACTGCGTGCTTCTCTACTATGCTCCATTAATCTCCAGTTCTCTTCTGAAGGGTCATATCTGTGTACGAGGAGGTACTTACAAGTCTTTGTGCAGTTGGTCCCCGGCCACTTTCCTGCACGTATCAACGATTCCACTCAGCAGTTAATGCCAAACATTACACGGGTTCAGTGGGATGGATGTTTGCTCGCTCTACAAGTTATTTAGTACACAGTATTCAGCTAAATATTTGAAGGCAATAGGTTTCATTTAAAGAGAAGAAGTAAATTTTGTGATGAATGTACTTTTTCTTAAGTAGACCTATATTTATGATACTGTAGAAAAATTTTGGGGTTTTTGTGCATATGTTGCATCCTTTTTTGTTTGTTAGGTCTGAGAAGGATATCCAGGCAGTCGGGTAGGTAACAGTATCTGCGTATGCATTTACAAGTGCGTTTCATTGTCTTCTCTCTGCATGTTTTCCAGTACTACATGCCTTTGTGATTTTGAATTATGTGTTGGTATTCATTTACATCTCTGTGCTGTCCCATTAGACCTGTAATGAGTGATTGGGTTCCATGGGGCGTAAGTCAGTATGTAATTTGGCCTGCAGGCTTATCTAAACAAAAGAATGTACAACAAATAAAGTCAGCATTAGTGCATTTTGAGTGCTGATTGTTTCAAATCAGATACACAGGAAACCAGATGTTGAAGTTTATCTAAAACACTTGCAGCCGAACATGTAACCAAGTGCAGCAACAATAGTGCATGGCACTTCTTGCATATACTTAGCAATATGCTTGCAGCAAATACAAATTTATTTCTCAATTCACTTTTTCAGATATTCTGTTATTTCTGTTCTGCTAGCAAACTACTGTTTGATTCATTTTGGTCTGATTCGGCAGGTCTTCTGGGAGCAAAACCAAATTCAGGGAGAATGTAGAAAAAGATTGCAGTATCTTTCATGTCTCTAATGACACTAAATTTAGATTCCTAAAAGTGGGTACATAAATTGGCTTTTTTAACTGTGCTGTGGGGTTTTTTGGTTGGGTTTTTTTTTTTTTACTGGACACTTGTAGTTCTTAGTGTATGCGAGTATCTAAGTATTTGACATTTGCAGAGGGCTTACATTTGAGTGCCTAGTGAGGATTTAAAATCCCAGCTTCGGACGCTCAGATTTTTTAACACTTTTACAGACAACTAAAATAAAAATTGCTCTTTAGACTAGTACTGAATAAATGCCTGAAACTTTAGTTCCACCGCAACAATGAGTAAAAGCTCTCATAATATAACTTTCATAAAGAAGTTCTTCAGTCTATGCTAATGATATGGCTTGCCATATTCTTCCAATGTGACTGCTCAGCTTGAATATCATTTGGCTGCTGACATGAATAATAATAGCAAACTGAAGAGGTTTTTAAAGCCAGGCTGGTGGTCAGGTGTCAAACACTTATAGGCACCTTGGCTTTCAAATCCATTAAGTTTCCTTTTTTCTGAGGAAAGTAAGGATTTTGAAATGCCTCAGTCCAGGCCCCAAACCAGTTTGCCTCTCTATACAGCTTTAAAAATACTGCATTTCAAGCAGTGAGGTGATAAAAGAAAAAAAAGGAGGATAAGATAGAGATATGTGAAACGTAGCTTTCCTTCTGCTGTTTGATTTAATGAGTCGATCTGTACCTTTGATTCCTATGTTTATGGCATTTACTGATATTTGTTGTACTGTGATAGATGCTATTCTGTATTTTCAACTTGCTGCTTCCAACCGTTCATGCTCAGAAAATATTATATATTTCATAACCCAAATAAGTATGGCTCCTTCATTTTGTCAGTAGTAGCATGTGGAAAGGAAGGACGTCTTCCCTTCTCTTTCCCTTTATAATTCTTTGCCTTCCCTCCTTACTACTCTGCAACAACAAAAGTTAGGCATTCATTCCCATAAAGTCAGTTGGAAAAAGGAAAGCTTATTAAAATAAATGTAGAGAGGGAAGTTATAGTCATTCTGGCTTGAGATGCAACTGTTACAAACTAAGTAGCTGGATCTTACAACTTCGAGTTTTATTTCTGGAAAGCATCACTGCCATGTGTTGAATGTGCTTTAATGCTCCCCATTTCCTCAAAATGAAAGCATTATCATGAATGATTATTATGAATTACTTCATTGCTTAGAATGAAGCTTATGGCTTCTTGACAGTAAAAAAATAAATTGTGCCTTTTTGTATGATTTTTGGGAGTTTTGGTTTATGACTGAACACCACAAAGACTTGGTTTTCCCCTGGAAACATAATTTAATTGTGATTAAATTCAGCAGATGTAAATAAAATAGCTTTGTAATTTTTTGTCCTTTAGCAGTGTTCAGTTATGCCATTTTAGAATTGTGTTCCATAGACTTCATTTTCACTCCTTGCCATTTACGCTTTGGCTCTTCCAATAGCAAGCTCTGATGTTGTATACTTTTTAGTATTTAGCTTGAATGTAGTCCAGCTGAAGTGGTGTTGTACAATTAACTTGAGATTTCAACAATTTAGCTTACTAGGAAGCAAGCTTTCTCATTTCTCTCATGCGGGTTGTTTTTTTTTCTTCTTACCCATCACAGCATATGCAAGCGACATTACTTGGTCTTTTACTTGTTTTCTTTGATGCTCAGTTTTAGTGCTTCCTGCCCTCCCCAGAATCACAGAATGGTTGGGGTTGGAAGGGACCCCTGGAGGTCACCTAGTCCAACCGCCTCTGCTAAAGCAGGTTGACCTAGAGCAGGTTGTACAGGATCACATCCAGGTACTTTTTGAATATATCCAGACATCTGCCATAAACATTTATCTTTTTTCCACCTAAAATTTTTATGTGTCGTCCTATGTACTTTCCAAGTTAGACTCTGCCAGCTAATAACTGTACGTGCCAAGCTTTCAAGAATGATCAAACTTAAAATAGATAGGGACCTTCCTTAGAAACTGTTAGGATAACTAGTAGTCAAAAAAATTTGCTATTTCAGATCACATCAATTTAAGCTAGATGTACTTTGTAGGTTTTGAAAAAAAAAATAAATATAGGAAAAGATATTAAAGCGACCTTAAAGCAGAAACTTCTTATGAACATTGATGTAGCTAAACTCAAAAAGGCAGGTATGTGTCACATTTATGGTGGAAGAAGTCAGCTCTGTGCTTACTGGAAATGCGTATTGAGGCTAGAGCTTTTCAAAACACTAGTTTTCATCAATTACAGGCCTCGGTGCACTGAACTGTTTTTTGCGGTCTGTGAGCGTACTCATTCCTTGGCTATCATATGTCTTCCCAGTCTATAATGAAATCTATAGCTTGCTTATGCTTGGAACATGAACTGAGCTACGGTACAGCTTTGTATCCATCATGGTTACCTGGCTGAGCTGCTTGCACTGAACACCTGAAGCTCTTCCGTGGTCCATGGGAGGATTTTTGAGCACTGGTAAATATAGTGACCAAATAGAATACTTGACACAAAAGTACTAGATATGTGATAATAGCAATAAAATTTTCAGGAAGGGTTTTAGAGAAATTAAAGTGTACATATCGAATAGTATTAATTGAGGAAATGAAAGTCAGATTGTCTCCACTGTCATGCCCACGTTGAAATTGTGGGTATGGTGAATTTTTACGTACAGGGAGATGGTCCTTGAGAAGACAAGCCTTTGTAAGAGTTTCCTGGGTGTTTGATCTACGTATATGGACACATATATTTTTGTATGGTATGTGTTATAAGCATCCCCTTCACTGATTTTTGACATCAAGGAAAGCCATGTATCATATTAGAACCATTTCTTCAACCTTCTGCACAGTATCTTAAGTAAGGGAAAGAGCTTGTTTGTGTTGTCTCCCTAATATATTATGATTTATTTGAATTATTTGTGCAGTGAAAAGATGTTTAGAAGGGAATACCCAAGAAATGTCACGGGCCAACAGCTTCGCTGATGACATTGAGCTTATATCAGAAGAGTCACCACTGCCAGCTGTATCCAATGTGGCACAGTAAGTGGAACAACAATTTTTTAACTGATAATATAAATGCTCATTAATGACGAGGGAGCTTGTCACTGAATAAAAGTATTATTCTTTGGCTGGCTGCACTTGAAGGGATTATGAGGTTGATCTTATTTAACTATATATGAACATCTTTACGAAATGCAAGTTTAGCTTTAAGTTTAATGGAAGTAGTCAGACGCTTGGAAAGAGAAGCATTGCTCTGCCAACAGGTGCCTTGCAGTCTCAGTGTCTGTTGGTTTACGTTTTAAGGCATCTAACACAGTCCCTGAGTGAGTATTACAGGTAGACTTATACTTCGTAGAGTTCTGAATCATTTTGAGCTCTACAGCACTCCTAGTATGAATAATGTATGAATCAATTGAAAACATAAATTAAAGAGTAATTTATAGATACAACCTTCAAAATAGAAAGGCTATGTTCTGTGTAATGTTTTGATAAAGCAGGCACGCTTGTAAGAAAATTATGTACCAAAAATATGTAAGTAAAATTATTAATGAGGTGCTGAAGATGTCTGAATTGATCAGGACAGAAGATCCCCATTTTTAGTGAGTTCACTGATATTGTCAAATGATCTCTCATGTTGCTCGTATTTGGTTTAGGAAATGTCTATTTCTTGAAATAAGCATTATAGTAACTTCATGTACAACAGCTCCATGTTGTTTTGACAGGATCTTGAGTAACCTTTATGCTTTTATCCTGTAATGTACAATGCTGGTGCTGGGGGTAGGGATTCTGGAGTAAATTTTTTAAATGTGAAGCACAGCATTAAAGCACACAGCAAGGCCTGAATGGACCAGAGCATCCAGGAGTCATGCTAAGGCTTTATCTTACATGCAGAAACTGATAAAAATAATGCTGGTGAATTGAAGAGCTCTTGAGTTAGCAGTGGTGTATGGCCTGAAGGTATGGTACAGCTGGCACAAGCTCATGAAGGTTTAACTAGTTGTTTGGATTTATGGTAATGTTGGTGGAAAAAGTTGCCTGAGTTTATGCTTGCAAGAGAAAATATGGAATTGTCGTGAAAATCCTTTGAAAAGAACAAAAATTGTTGCTTGCCTTCAGAGAGGGAAAAATATAGACAATGGTCAGGAGGAGTTTGAAAGCACTGTGATTGCTTTTAATCATGTTTTCTTTCACAGCATAGGGTTACATTCTGTCCAGGTAACTCATACAGACGATGTGTCCACTAAATCTATAGCAACTATACTATGCTTTTATCCACAGTAACCTGGTGCTTGTATTTTCCCAACATGCTGTATTTTGGAGCTTCTTTCAAATCAGAGAATTATAAATTGTTCCATTCAAATTTTCTTTTTTTTTTAAATCAGCACAGTGCAGTCACAGGATTCTGCATTTGGAAAGAAACTGTTCTAATCTTACTTCTATTTAGTGCATGAAAAATAGTGATATTGTATGTTATTCTGTATAGTGCATGCACCTTGCAAACTGTACTTGCATTTCTAGCTCAATATTAGAATTTAAATGCATTTCTCTCTTGTGTGGGAAGTAAGAAAAAGGGATAGTAGAAAGCTAACCAGACCTGCAAATGCAAAAACTTCAACTATGGAAAGTATTTGAAGGAACATGCTACACAGTTTCAAGTAACATACTATCAATTTAGTCATTCCTCTTGATGTGGAAGTCAGGCACATATAAACGGAATGATCTTGCAACTAAATACTGTTAAATTAGTGGTTATTAAATTCTATATTGTTAAATTAGTGGTTATTAAATTCTAAGTCCCACTATATATAATGTGCGTATAAATTTTAGCTTCTGAATATTTGTAATGACATCAAATGTGCAGAGAACATAAGGTCAAAAGTTATAGATGTAATGTAAGGTTACAAAGATGCAATGTAAAAATAAAGCCAGAACTCCATTTCATGTAGTTTTATATTTCTAAAGTCAAACATGCCAGTTTTCACCTTTATCACTGATGATCTCATTTTATATGCGTGTAATTCTACTTAGTAGGATGCATTCATTTAAGAGTTATCCTGCTTCTTGAGTAGAAATGTAGTATCCCATTATTCAAATTGTGAACTTTGGTCAAGCACAGAATGTGATTATGGATGCTGGTTTTAAACTGCCATTTCTAACACAAAAAATAAGATATTAACACCGTATTTGCCTGATATGTATATGTCTTCTATGTGAATATTAGATGTACTTAGCCTGATTATTTGTGTTGTCTTTTAGCAGAAGTGTAAGCAGGTAAGTCTTCGTGTATTCTGTACTTCCTTTAGCTGTGTGAGCTTTCCCAAACAGCATGGCTTTTGATTTGCACTACACTAGTGTGCCTTGGAATTTGTGACGGGATTTTTTTTTTTCCCTGTTATAATTTCTACTTTTATTCTGCTTGTTTACCAGGCTAGAATAAACAGTTATTCTGTTTGTTCACATAGATGTTGTTTCATTCTCTGGAGTTATGTACCGGTTAGATTTTTTTTTTTTTTTTTTGGTTCGCCCATCTGTGGAGTGAACTACGTAATGGGAAGTGGTTTTATCTCATTTTAAATAACATGCATTTGATAACTGGTGTGACAAATCTTCATCCTAGAGTCACAATGCAGTCAATGAATTAGACAAAAATTCTTTCAAGAATAGAATTCAGCCAAAGATGTATATATATATGCAGTGATCCTTCTAATTTTGCAAAGTAAACGAAAATATTGGCTTTCGCGTAACAGTTACTTGTATGCTATGATGACAGTTTCACATGGAGCACTTCTCTGTGAAATCAAGTTTGACTTTGTCAAGCTGCCAAAAGTTTTTCTTGCCCTCAACAATTCCTATGAGTTACAAAATCAATCTTACAGTATACCTTTATTTCAAAGCTATGTTGATTGTTAAACATGCCATGTCAGGTCTACAACTGTACTGTTTTGAGGGTTTTTTTCTGTCATGTGAACAGTAGATTCTTCTGAAATTCTCTCTGCTAGACAGGTGATAGGAGAGATGTTCTCTGATGACAATAACCTCTACTTCTGGCCATACTCTCTTCCGAACTCCGTTGTGCAGGAAGGCTGATATTGTCGCAGGAGAATACCCCTGAGCCACGCTACCTTAGACAAACATCTGTTGCATGTGCAGTAGTTTCACAGTAACTAAAGTGGTTGCTCGGCAAAACTTATTGGCTTGGCTGGAAGCTGATGATGCTACCATTTAAGAATGAAAAGTTGAGTGAAAGCAAACCGGTTCGGTGGGTTGCGGCACTTCTCGGATTTCAGTGGGTAATACATCCAGTGTTGGATTTCTGATGTTAGTGATCCATGCAGGCTTAGAATAAGGTTTGCTGTCCTGGTAGAAAGTGGAAGGTTTCAATAAAACCAACACCAAATACTAAGCTTGCAAATTGAGCTTAAGATACCTTTCTGTAGAAATATAGCTGCTTTGGATCCTGTTGTGAAAAAGGGGGGGAATAAAACCGGTCTTATAAGGCTGAATATGTGAGACAAGCAAAATCGGGGCCATGATTAATGACAGTTTATTTACAACATGTATGAGTTCTCTTGGTGTTGCCGTTGATAAATGAACCGCAGGTTTAGCTATAGCTTATTTACCAGAAAGACAGCATAGGTCTGATACCGAAGAAGCTACAACCTGTGTTGTAGACCCGCTACTTGGTAAAATAAGCTCGATAATACACAAACAGGGCAATAGAAATCAGTATTATCGTGATTATAACCACAGAAAATACACCAGGGGAGAACAGTGTCACTCAGCATAGGCTGAGGTAGACAATCTTACTCACAGGGCATCCCCAGTGGCGGGGGTGGAGAGGGAGAGCAAATTCATCAATTGATCTGTCGGTATGGTTCCGAGTCTTCTCCTGTCCCAATTTAGGGTCGATATTGGGGCAATATTTATACCTAGTTTTTTACATTACATTATTGGTGTAGATGTGTATGTGGGGATGACTACAGACAAGCTGATCACTTCTGTTAATTGCACAAAGTCCATCAATTTACACCTGCATGGGTGGAGGTAACAGCTCGTTTTGTCCAGGGTGGGAAAAATGGAAGAATGGGACCACAGGGCCCTGTTTCACACTCCTCCCAGGATATCCAGATAACACCTAACACCACATATTGATCTAGTGATCGTCATAGTTCTGGTTGTCACCTCGCCCAGTGCCGAATTTTATCAGTAAAGAGCTCGCCGGCATCCAGCTGCATGGTGTACATGTCTGACGTGACTTGGACTTTGTGCTGGGACTGTCCTCTGTACAGATCCTTTAGACAGTTGGGCTCAGTTCCAGTCATCTGGGCAAAGATGCGTAAAAATGCAACCTCCTGAGCTAGGGAACAAAAGCATCACTTTCTCTATATTTAATTCTGTGGTTGTCTGAAGTTCTTGCTGAATATGTCTGGCCCAGGCTCTCAGGGGTAAAAATCTCACATGCCTGCTACCTGAGTGGAGCTATGTTGTTTTATACTGGCTGCTTCTGAGGTGTCCAAAGTTTATTCAATGGTGTTGTTAGAGATTAATCAAATCTGACAGATTAAATAAATATGTTAATTTCAATCAGTTAATGAGTAGTTCTGGTTTTAACAATAAAAGCTTAGACTATTGATTGCCTGATATATTTACCCACCCAATTTTTCAAATTGTCTGCTGGGCAGTCAGAAGATGACTATATCAGTGCATAGAGAGACTGTAAAATGATGTTTTGTCTGTGCTTTGAAGCCTAGAAAAAATGTAGTGGTTGTATTTGTCTCTTTACAAAACATTTGCTTGGTCCTTAAGGGTTAGTCTTCTATGTATATTCTATGTAGATTGTACATCTAGATTAAATTATACATTAGGGAAGGTCTTAATTTTAAGAATGTTACTTCTAGAGTTGAAAAGTTCATTTTCATCACTTTGCTCTTTCTTGCTGAGCACATTATATCGCCTGATCTTTTTTTTTTTTTTGGTGGAAGATGTAAAAATCAAAGAATTGGAAGATGGGTACATCATTCAACTTGATTCAACATAACGCATAGTGACATTTCTTTCTCTATGATGTAATGTCTTGCAGCCCCTCTTTCTTCCTAATTTCCTACCGTATGCACGCAGATGTTCTGCCAGAAAGACAGAGGAACTGGTATAAATTTAGGCCTGCTTGGAAAAATAATACATGACAAATTCCTGTATCTCTGTAACAGATTGTTTACTAATGAAAGAAGCAAGCAATTACTCCAGATGGCATTGCTTAAGCGAGTGGCAAGCTGTGATTTTTGGGTTGGTTTTTTTTTTTTTTTTTTTTAAGTCTTGTCTCCTATCCATTGTTGGCAGGACTGTTTTATCTGTCTGATGCAGCCTATAATGTGTATCACAAGGTCTTTAAGGAAAAGAGCTGATTCTGTTGAAGTCTGTAAAATGAGTAAACTATAAGCTTGCTAATTCTTGAACTGTGTCCATAAGCAACAAAAATGCAAATAAAACCTCACGAAGTGCTTAGGAATTTAGTAAGTGACAAAAGGAAGAAGGGAGAGAAATACACACCAAAACGAGAGCAGGGACAAACCTTAGTGGATTTTTTTGATCCTTCTTCCTAGTCCAGTTTTTTAAGGCCAGCCACTCCCAACAGCTTGTTCAAATCAGGAATTATGGTTGTGCTTTATTTATGTTAAGTGACACAGCCTTTGGGGATGGGTATGTGGCTTGATTGGCAAGTAAGGGTGAGAATGCCCTTGAATGTGTCTAGAAAAGGGCGACAAAGCTGATGAAAGGGCTGGAAGGCATGTCCCGTGAGAGTCAGCGAAGGACTTTGGGCTTGTCTAGTTTGGAGAGAAAAAAGGAGTTTGAGGTGTGACCTCATTGCTCTCTACAGCTTCCAGAGGAGGAGAGGGAGGTTCAGATCTCTTCCAGGTATCCAGTGATAGGAATGGTTCAAAACTGTGCCAGGGGAGGTTTAGACTGGGCATTAGGAAGCCTTTCTTTACAGAAAGGGTGACCAAACCCTGGAACAGGCTTCCTAGAGAGGTGGTCAATGCCTGTCAGTGGCATTTGGACAATATACTTATTATCATGCTTTAACTTTTGATCATCTTTGAAGTGATCAAACAGTTGGACCAGATGATCATTGTAGGTCCCTTCTAACCGACATAGTCAGTGCAGGTCTACAGGACTTGTAGTTGAACAGACATACACTTGCAGTATCAAAGCCCACTCTTGAGGAAGAAACAACAGCATTGTTCCTATTTTGAATTGTGCAAATTCTGTTCTTCTCTTTCTGGATTCTTCCTGGCTGCACTGGAGCTTTGCTAGAGTAGAGGAGGCCACTGAACATAACTATAAGCCTTAATGATTTTTCTTATCTCCAGATGGTCCTATTGTTACGCAGATTGTGATGACAACAACCCTTGGCCATGAAAATATTTTCTGTGATACACAAGAGAGTTAACCTTCCAGCAGGAAAAAGAGAGTTTGGCCAACAGACTGTAGTGAGAGCTTACACCAACCTGGTCCCAGATAGCACAGTCTCAGGAAAAATATACACAGCACCAGCGTTAGGGGCAGACATCCTGTTTTTGTTTTTCAGAGTTCTGTGGTTTAAAGCTGCGGTGTTTAAAGCTCTTTACACAGTAAGGAAAAGCAAAAGTTAGAAATTCTATATGTCAGCATGGTTAAGCAACTGCGGTTGAGTATGTATTTTGTAGCTCGCTAAGGTCATGTAAAGGTAAATGTCAGTTGGTCTCTTAGCAGAAAGCAGTGTAATGCTGCAGTTCAGCAGTCATCACGTCAGCTCTCTTGGGAGGAAACCTTTAGAAGGTGAGATCCACATACAATGACCATCGTCAGTGGTAATTGCCGTCAGCTGAACAGCTGTAGTAATAACTCTTCAGCTGGAACATGCTGCCAGGGAAGTGATAGCTACACCTGTTCCCCATGGGGAAAGTGGGGTCTTAATTACTTTTCATGGGTTGAGAGTGAGACCAACAGTTGCTCTTCTTTCTGAGGCCCTGTACACAACAGAGTCAAACCATGTTAAGGAACTGTGGGTTTAATACAGTTCTGGCTAAAACAATTCTATGCAAAAGTTTAGAAAGTGTTTATGTACCTCTGCTGCGTTCCTATGTATTAATGTATGCGTAACCTGGCTGTGAAAATGGCTCGCTATTTCAGTTTGAGGTCTTAAAATGGTATAATAGAAGCATGGAATTCTGAATGTGGAAGCAATCAGATATCCACCATTCCCACCTTCAATTTTTTTCTTTCAAGCTCATTGTATGAAAAACAGCCCTTAGACCTACAAGGGAGATCTTATCTGCAAAATGATTAGCAGAACAACCCAGCGTTAGTTTGTGGTTATTGCACAATCAAAGGAAGTGGGAATATATGCTTTAAAAAAAAAAAAAGTGGTTCATTGCTGTAAGCTACGTAAGAACCCCAAGGAGGGGTGAAAGGATAGGGCTGAGGTAAGGCAATGGCTGCAAAACCTCAAAGCCCACAGTGTAGCACTTCCTTCTAAGAGGGGAAACTGAGCCTCTGAGGGTGAGAATGACCGCATGCCTTTCTGTCTTTCACAACTGGTGATTTCTGATGCAAAAGGAGTATCACAAACTAATCTTCAATGAGGGACAGAATCTTCTGTAAGGATTGAGTCTTAATGAGGCAAAGAAGTTATTACTGTCATTTGGTGTTTGTTCTCGCTCCAGGCTGCCTGGAAGAACAGAGCACCAAAGCTGTTCCGCACTTCACCAGAACCAGGGTCTTCAGGGACTGAGGGGACGCTTAGCACTGCTGTTCACCGGAGTGGAAAATCCCACCATTGTTAGTAATTTATGCAACTATAGTCAAAGGGCGGAGGTTCTTCATGATTAGTCTTGGCATCTAGATTTTCTCCTTAAAAGCAAGCTTAGGAACAGTGTTGGGTTTTCTTTTTTTCTCATGAAAATAGTTTATCATAGGATTGGCAGATAGGAAGTATGACTTGTTTCCTCCATTGCCCACGAACACAGAAATTTTACACAAAGTGAATGCAACAAACTGTAAAATTTATGCAAAGTCTTAAAGCTTGTATTAGAGGTACTCAAATAAAATGGTGCTCTATGCCCCCTTTTAAGTTACTGGTCAGCACTTGGAAAAAGGGATGTTAAATCCATATTTCAGCTTTATTTCAGCATTCCAGTTGTTTCTTCCATCTGTAGATGGCAGTGAAGGTTTTATTAGGAACTTAGGAATATTTGTGTGTCCTTCTTTGGCTCTGCTTGAAAGTCCAATGGTATAGAACTCTTGACACAAAGCGTATTTTCAGTCTTTCTATGGTTTTAGTCTATCTGTGCAAGCACCATTTATCTTTAAGTTTTTATCATAACTTACTATAGCTTGTTGCTTTTAGTCTTATTAAAGAAACAGACTTACTGGTGCTAAGGGGAACTATCACACTGAATATCATGAGTAATCTTGTTATGTTACCTAATGATATCTACTGAAAGCTCATTAATAACACTTTTATTACTAAGATAGTGGGCCTAGTGTCATCAGCTAGATCTGTTTTGCCACCTGTTGTCCTCTTGCACGTGTTCACGGACTATTTTAGAATATTGTTGTTCTTAATGTTTGGAAACATGATGTGGCACTTGATATATCATGTTAATGTTGCCTATATCGTCACTGAGCTAATAGAGATACTGGAGAAAGTTGTGAAGCAATACTGGCCATCAACCAGCCAGTGAAGGGAATGGTATTACAAGGTATAAACATCACCCCAGAGGAGTGGCTTGGCCAAATGACAGCAGCGAGAGTGGTCGGTGTACAGAATATTTCTGAAGCTGTTACAATTCGCCTAGCATCACTGCACTAACATTTCATCCGTATTTTTGAAATAAACATAAAATTGAGAGGGAGAGATGAGAAAATAAGTGGACAACCCACAGTAACATGAAGGGAGGACGTTTATATCTTTATAGATTTCTTATTGTGCTGTTGGCTCCTGACATTATTAATCCTCGTTCTCAGGTAGTACTGATGCAACTAGTTCTGTCCACCGTACTCAAAAGCATTATTAATTGCTTCAAAGAGAAGCGTGGATGAGGGTCTGTAATTTCTGAAGTGAAAAAGGTAAAGCAGTGACAATTCAACAGCCAGTAGTAATTGCTAATCTGGTTGCACGCTTAAAAACTCTTTAAAACTCTTTAAAACTCTTTAAAAAGGCTGCTTCAGCATTTATTTCAGCACCGAAAGTATTTTTATTACCATGTAATATGGAAGCAAGGCTGGCATTAGTATAAAGGTAATGCCGGTATGTAGTAACCTTTTTTGACAATTTGATTCTGCTTCTGAGGTTTTTTGGAGGGTTTTTTGATCTTTAGTCTGAAGAGTAACTTTTCAGAGAATTGTTGCCCTTTTATTTTTAAATAAGGACATTTGGCCAGTGGAGGGCACTGCACTATAACACAATGAGAGACAGAAACTCCCGTTTCAGTTTTCAAAATCCGATTTGTCATTTCAACAAACTTACTTATAAACTTAATTTATAAGCATCTGAATTTCCCCAGTGTTAAATTGGCAAGTTGCCACGCGAAGGAAAAATGCTGCATGTACTTGAATATCAGTTTAATGAGAAACTTAACCAACCTCCAAAGGCTCAGCTTGGTATTGTGGTTATACTTTCTTTTCTGGAAAACAGACTATTGTAAAAGCCCACTGGAGGCTGTCAGAATATAACTAAGTGCATATATCATGTAAGCCTCTATGCAACAAATGGTTCAGATCCAATGGAAAAATCTGAAATAAAGGTTGTTTTGGAAACAAGCTTCTACATACACATGACATTTCATATAATTAAATTTTTCTTAATGAGTTTTCTAAACCTTTCACAGAATTTTAGAGTAGGGATAGAATATTTCATAAAAGGGGTGAGATGTCTTGGGGACGTATGGCTCCAAATACCTGTCTTGTATAAGAAATAGTTTACAAAGAATGTCTCTGTTTCCAGATTGAAGTTCAAGACTCACATTTGTAGCTTTGTTTTACTCAGAAATTATTATTTATCTCAGTAGCACGTTAGAGAATGGAACTAAGGCAACTCTTTCATTTGTTATTAAAAAGGGTGCAAAGAGCTAAACTGGATTCCTGGTCTTCAGTGTTGGCATGTTTTGTCTGTATGGGTGAGGATGAAACTAGTAAAGGGAGGAAACATTTTATAAGGGCTTTGTATGGAGATCATAATGTGTTGAGGTTTTCGGTTCAAGATTCATATTGTAATGCACATAATTGTTGCATCAAGGTCGATGACACTTAACAATATTGGTAACTGCATTTATATGCATCTGTGATGAAAATTTGAGAGACATAATGTATATTCTTAGCTGAAGATGACAGTACAACCCTGTTTATCAAATCACTTCAGTGTCTCCTTGTTACACAAAATGAAATGCCAAGCATGGTACTCATTTTTTGGCGGGGGGGGGGGGGAAGGTGGAAAACTGTGATGATTCCAACGGACAGAGAAGTGTGACTTTGTCCTTTATCATGGCATAGGAAGAAATTAATGAGCATATATTTTCTTTTAACCTTGATCTCATGGTTTTGCAATAGTTTCAACTTTAATGCTTTTTATGGAAGACTGAATTTGGTGTATATGGGTCATGCATATACCTATTCTAGTAAGAGGCACTTCATTGTGTTCATTGTCTCCATTTATGCAAAGTATATTGAGGGAAAGCAAAAGCACAGCGATAGGACTTCTGCTGTCTGCAACTAAAATACATAGGTCATTTCTGATTTCTTCTAGCTCCATCCACAAGCCGTGTCACAACATTTTTTCTATATTGGCAGCATGCAATGGAAAAAATGCTTTAGCAATTGTATATATGAGTTGTCCATCTTTTTTTTCCTTCTGCAGTTACTTCCCTGGGCTGCTTCTGTAACAAAGTAAGGCAGCCCACCTATCAAACCAAATCAAAAGCCCACCCCTGCTTGTAGGGAGTGTATAAGCAACTAGGGGGTGGAAAGAGTGGAGAAAAGCTTGAAGGCAAGAAGACACTATTTGTTTTCCTAGGAGTTCAAGTTATGGCAGTGCTGAGCTGGGATAGAAAACCTAACATTCTCTCTAAGGCAGGGGGTATAACGTGGACATGAATAATATGAGAGTTATACTGCTGTCCTTCTGAGCATCATGTTGACAGCACATCCTTGCAAGCCAGAATCCTGCCTGCTAGTTGAGAGTGACTTTTCATCTCCATGACTTTCTTAAGAAGTGATGTTGTCTGTTCCTCCTACAGATGTTACTTCCGAGGCAGTATCAAGCAGAGAAAAATGTAGAAGCTGGAAGTAAAAGTTAAGGGAGCTTAGTGTTGTTAATTGATAGATTGTGATGAATGGATTAGAGGAAGAAAAAAGTTAGGAAAGAAAATTTTATTACAGATAAAGAGAACAGTTAGGGAATGCTATTTATGGGTGATTTCTTTGGTACTTCATAATTCACAATATTATGAAAATATGTTTTAGAACTCTCAAAATAACCTGTAAAATAATACATCAATCATAAATTAAAATGGCATAATTTGGTTATGAAGTTTCATAGTGGAGTTTGAACAGAAAAGGTAGTTGGAGTTTCTGATTTATTTCTACTCGGGAAGTGGTAGACTGTCCACTTACTCTAAGATAAAAGAATGAAGCCTTTTATCTGTGTTTTTAAGTGTTAATTTGACGCTTGTCAAGGGATGTTGCAGTCTTGCCTTATTTGCTAATCTCTGTACAATCTTATTCTGGAATTACCACTAAAGTGCTTTTCCTTATTGAAATGTAAATGCTCATTTCATTCAGGTGGCTTTCATAGACTTTTGTATGCTACAATGTAGTACATAATGGACTAAGACATTTGCCTACTTCCAATGCATTGAATTAAATGGGAGTTCAGATGACGTGGATGAGTTTTATTGAAGCTTCTTCTGTTACATGGAATGGAGTTAAGACTATGGATCATTTATGACATCTGCAAAAACACCTCTTAAATATTTCAGTTATGTAGCTTTCAAAATGTCTTACTGATATTTTTAAATAATATTTCAAAGAAAAATCTGACTAGGTAAAATAAGTTCATTAGTAAAAAAAAAAATTACTGTGTGCATCTTCATTTCATTACGTGTGTAAAAACAATACCAATTTCGTACCATAGGTGAATCCTATGAGACCAACAGTCATTCAGCTGTAGTACAAGTACAATGCACATTTGTCTTCTCCATACTGTAATTTTTTCTACTAAAATAAAACCTAGATGTTTCGCAATGAGCAGGCATCTCCATCTAACAAAACTATCTTATTGTGTACAACAAGAGTGTTCTCAACAACAAAAATTAGTATTAATTTGCAAGATTATGTTATATCTGCTTATGGCTGTTTTCTTGGGTAACCCTACCTCAATTGAAGGGAATGTATTCTAGACATGATATTTCACTCATTTCTAAATATATGTAATACTTTGCACACAATTTTATCTACAGAAAACGAAAATTTTAAAGCAACAATCAAATGCCTGTTGACTATATTTTAAATACTAGTTATCTCTATCTTTGTGTGGGGGAGGTAATAGACGTTCTTGCAGCTAATGTTCTGCATTGCAACTAATATACATCTGTGTTTGACCCTCTAAATAGGGCTGATAAGAAAAAGCTGACAGATAAAATTGTTGCTTTGGTCATTTGACTGCTGTGTTAGCCTCAGTGCTTGGAAAATCTAGTAAGTTATTTTAAGGAAATTTAAGTGATCAAAATTCTTTAAAACCTCGTGGCTCCTCATGGATTTCTCAGCTCTTGACACTTTCACAGCTGCACATGTAAAATCTTTCTTTTTACAGGCAAAACTTGATTAACTCCAAATGGGACAATGAAAGTTACTTTTCAGGTTGGATACACCGAAATAGATGCCAGACAAATACCAGTGCCAGTTGCTTGTCTGCTTTTTTTAGTGCACTGTAATTTGGAGAAGCAATTATGCGCTCTCTTTTACTCCAGATTAAACCCCCTATCTCCAGGGCTGTTTTTCCCCATCACCCAACAATGCTTTTAGATGTTATCACTGTGTTCTCCAAAAACTTTGCCCTAATTGCTTAGCTGTTTGTTTGTATTGCTAAGACAATTTATCTCTGGTCTCTGGGTCAAAATGAATGTATCAGACCATTACAGTACAGAAAGCTTAGTATGTGGGCACTGAAGCTTACAGTCATTGCACGCTATATTGAGTTCTGTTCCTCTCATTTCACATGGCTGTTTTGCTTCTAGCATGCTGTAATGGCATTTCTCATAAGTTACTGATACTTATCTCCTCTGGTTTACGTTAGTTAGACTGCCTACACCCAAGGACTAGCAAGAATTGATAATCTTGATAGCCTTTTTATTTAGTCATCTGTCTACAATATATGTGGTGCTCATTAGTATTAAAATATGTTTGGAAACAAAGCTCGAAGAGCTAATAAAACTGTTCTTATGCTGATTTTTCTTCCTTCAGCAGTTGCTACTGAAGGATCGCCTCCAATGGTTTCTGTGACTTGTCCCTGTAGCAATGAAAATCCAGTAATACAACATAATTGGTATTTGTTTTCTTGGACACAACTTTGCTAGAGGTTTCCACATGTTCCTATGCTTACATAGCTGTTTTGTTATTCAAAAAAATTACTTGTAAACCAAAATGTGTGGAACTTGCTACATTCCCCAGGCATTTTAGATAAACAAAGCATGTACTTTCCCTGTATTTAGTTCTTTTCTTACTCTTTCTAGGCTGTGGATGCAGTAAATTTTATACATCTTCATCTCAGAATTTCATTATTTGTGGAAGTTCATATGCTTTCTAATCCTGGCGGAGATTTAAGGTTTTTTCTTTAATGTAGGAAAAGTTTCAATTTGACTTGTATGCATAATATGTTATGTCTAACTTTGAGTGAAATGCTTCTATTAATCTCTTATTATCCACCTGCCATGCCCTGCTTAAATTTTAATTTAGAGAATGAGCCTGTTAGTGTTTAAGTTAAACAAGCACTGGTCAGGGAGAACTTGCTAGCCAAGGAACTGCTATGGTACCTTGAGGGTTTTGACTGCAAGCCCTTTGTTTGGCCCCTCTTGCAGGGAAACCCAAGGTCAGCTCAAAATCAGGTACAATTTATTAACCCAGTTTTTCCTGCTGTTTCTAAGCAGCACTGCTGCTGTCAATGAGGGAGAATTGCTTTGTGACATCAACTTTGGTGTCTCAGCAGCAGGACTTGGATGAGCCTATGCCCTCTTCTGTTTCCTCGTTTTTCCTCAGCAGCACTGGAGGCACAGGAATGATGGCTGTTCCTAAGGATGGGAGATCAATTAGATGTAGTGTTTGATAAGTGTGGGTTCTGTCGATTGTGGTAGAGAGGTGGACAGGAGATGAGGAGCTCATTCCTTAAAAGAGATAATAGATGCAGGAAAATCAGCAGCAGTCTGGATGAAGATTAAAAGGACCCTGGCTCTAACCCAGAGCTCCCTCACACATCTTGCTGACCGCTTCAGAACTTGCTGTGGCTCCTCTCAGCTCCCTTCGTCATCTATAACCATCTCAACCCTTCCTGTTTCTCTTCTTCTTTGTGGGGTGGGAGTAGTGTGTGTGTATGTCTAGGGAAAGCCCTGGACAACAAAATTTTATTTTGTGCGCTCTGCTGCAAGTCCCTGCTGTGCAGATGTAATCGATAAGCTGGGATGCAGGGGGTATCTCCATTTCCCACAAATTTAGTCCTTTGCTACAATGAGCACTCAGCTCTGTATGCAGTTGATTAAACACAGGTATAGAGGCATAAGCATGTAGGTAGCTATTGGATTTCTGTGAAACACAGTCTGTGACTGTCTTACAGAGCTCTCTCTTTTCTATGACATTATGTTACACCTTTTTAGATTTCTTTTGTTGTTTGTTTGCCCAGTTGTGAAAGCTCTTAACCAACCTGTGTGCTGGAACCCCTGCATATATATTTACTTGGAGTCTAAATTTTATCACTCATGCATAGTATTAAACCCTGAAAATTAAATCAGAATTATTTTCCTGCTTACTTTACAGCAAGTCTGCGTGTGTGATGAGTAAACACACTGTGGGTGGCCTAGGGTGAAATAAAATTTAAGTGCTTGTTCACAAGGGCAGCTTTCTTCACCTTCAATTGATAAACAACTGGACACGGTTTAGCAGATTTTACTAGTTGGTTTATTTGACATAAGAAACAAATATCCCACAGATGAATTTTTTAAAAAAGGTTTTAAATTATGTTGGTATTTTCATAGACTTATTGTAAAAATTTTCTGAGTCCTCTAGAGCTCAAAACATGAGTTTTATTTTTGATGTTTGGATTCAAGGCTTTGCCACCAGCTGTATCTCAGACCTCTGTAACTGAATTGAAACTAGTGAAACCAAAATATATGCCCTTACCTTCAGTAATCTTAGTATTACACAATAAAATTACGGCAATTGAGGAAAAAAACGTCCTTACAGTATTACAAAGTAGTTATCTTTTCGAATTGTATCATTTGAGCACCAGTACTGAACATTTCTCAAATTTCTGATTTCAGCTGAGGAATGGTGATGCTTTAATGCATGAGCTAATGAAGAACTGGAGCTGTGACCAAGGTTATTTAATCTTATCTTTGCCTGTTCCTTGTTCAGTAAGTGCTTATCTCTTTCACAAATAGAAGAGGCATGAGCTCATTATAGAATTTGCTATTCAAGACATCACCATTCCCCTCACTGCTTCTTGTCTGAGATGGCTTTTCTTTTTCTAGCACTGCCTGAGCAAGGTTAATGTAAGTATCAAAGTTTGACAACAGTTATACTTCTCCCTGGGTAAGGGGTTTCTGCTTGTTCACTGGTGTCAGTATTCGTGTTTGGTAACAAAGGAATAGCATAGAATTGTCTGAAAATTCAGGTGAGTGAAATTTCAGAAATATCCTTCACAGTAGTAGCCACAGTCTCCTTATCCACCTGTTTTAAAATGCCTCAGTTTATTGGGGAGTAGGAAAGTGGAGGAAGCAATTTAAGTTCAAGGTCTTTTGGATTACACTGTTAGAGCTCTTTTGAGTTCTTTTATTTAAAACGCAGCTGGCCTGTCTTGGACTAGTAGCCAGCAGTGCTCTGGCAGGTAAAATCTGTAGTTGTGCTCCTGAAGCCAGCAATGAAAGTCTGTGGAGTCAGGGAGAAATCGGAGGAGCTCCTTGACCATGAGAATATTAGATTGGCTCAGTCTCAGAGTGCAGTGGAGTAACTTCTCCGCGCAGGCTCTGAACCCAAATTATTAAATGGATTGTAAATCGGGGTGTTCACACATGAGCTTGTGCTGTATGACTGTGAGCTGCAGTCCATGAGATAGCTGGTTGCAGTTACTGAGTAGGCAGGCTCTGAGGGTCAGGTGTTTGCCTGTATCTGCTGCCTTTTATTCAAATACAATCTACAAAGTCCAAATCACAAATGGGAGACATGTTTTGGGTTGTGTGGTTTCTCCTTTGATACTATTGGAGGATATAAATTTTGTAATCCCTAGTGATACTGGGTATGAGATCTGTGAACGTATCTTTTTCTATTAGTGAGATATTCTGATAGGCAAGTTTAATCTTCCCTGTCTTAAAATCCATCTGTTTGTTTTGAATAACAATCTAACAGCTCTTATCTTCATTTCCTCTGAATGATTATGGACATGTAAACACGTTGCTTGATCACTACTTAACAATGTAATACTTATTCTTGTTGTAAACTGTTAAGATGCATTTTCTGCAGGTGCCATCTTTCTTCCCCTTTTGCATAGGCCATTTTGCATAATACCGATGGAGCAAAGTGAAAGGGAATTTCTGTCTTTAACAGCAAAGAGCAGTAGAAATTGTGCTGGCATAAATCCTAGCTACAGAGCCCTTAGCTTTTTATTTTTTAACTTTAATCGCCTGACTTTTCTTAAGTTCCTTGATGGCACTCATCTACAAAAATGTTTAACATATAAAGCAAGGTTAAATTTTGGCTAAAGGAGTTACTAGTGTGAGACAACAAGAAAGGAAAAAACTCTAGCATAAGTATTATAAGTTTTTTTTTTATTTTTCTGTTTGTAAGTCAAGAGAACTTTCAAACACTAATGTATTAAGAAGTTTTTGGGGGCTGGGAGTTACAAGGCTATATTGCCTATATACAGTAAAATCTTTTATAAAGACAAGAAATGAGGATTGTCTTAAGGAAGGTTCTTGTTTATGTCTGTCTGTTCTTAGTCAGTAGCACATATTTAAAACAGTATCCCTCTTGCATGACAAAGCTTTTATTGTCTAGCTGCTACAGGGAATGATGTTTTCCAAAAGCACAATTGTCAAAGCGTGCGTGTAATGTTGTGCTGTAAGTATTTTTAGGAGTAGTAAATGATGCTGGCTACGTGTTTTCTTTGGGGGGAAAATAATGCTTTAAAGCACTGGCAAAAATTCCAGTGAATGACGATAGAAGTTTGTTGTTGATTTGTCAGCAAAAATGAGATGTGATCTTTGTGAACTAAAGGAACACACGGCCACCTAACTGAAAATTTGTGTCTGGTTTTGTTTGTTCTTTTCTCCTTTTCCTATACCAAGAAGTGCCCTATAGGCATTCTGTATCTCTGCTTAGTTCTTTACATTCCTTACAAAGAATGAATTAAGCTAATTAGTGAGATTCTCAGTTATACTATGTACTTACCTTAGTCATGCTAGAGCAAGTATGGCAGTTCTTACAACCTGTTACAGTGGTTAATGTTTCTTCTCTACGTATGTCTAAACTTACCAATCTCATTTAGGTAAACCCTGTCATATGATCATGTGAAATACTTTTAAAAGTACAATAATTGCTGTAGCACTTGTAAAGGAGTAGCATACTTTCTGATCTTCATTTAATATGCTGCCAAGATTGAGTATTCCATGTTGGGAAGTTCAATCTCCGCTTCATTTTACCCATTCGTGAGTGTGTACCTCAGAAATGCAATGAGATTGCTGCAAGCTCCCAGATTCCTGCAACATACTCTGAGGCTTTCAGATGAAAAATGACACTTTAAAAAAAGTCTAGGTAATACTCCTGAGAAAATGCAAGCAAGCACTTTTTTACCAATCATATACAAATGGCCATTTATCTGTGTGAAGATGAATTCTTTCCATTGCAAAGGAAGACTAGTAACACAAACTCCTCTATCCTTTGGAGCAGAAGCTTACTCTTCTCTGGAATTTGTAATTAACAATGATAATTGCTGCAAAAAATGCAGGCCCGTGTAGCTTCCAAATACTTTTTAATATTGCTACTTTCATTTTAGAACTAATTAAGAAACATGATACAAGAGACTGAAATGGGAATAGAGAATGGAACTAGAATGACCTGTTAAACATCAGCTGTTTGGTAACTGGTAACAAAAGAGGTTTTTAAGGAAATTCTATTGAGTCTCAATAAGCAAAAGGAGTAGGGAGTGCAGTTACAGGTGAATTATAGTAGAGATAAATGAAAGGCAGGACACTTCGGACAACAAACAATAAAAAGCCATGGGTGTGCTTATTTCAGGGGTTTTGTTGAGGTTTTTTGAGCTCACACGGGTTTCTTACAGAACTCATATGAGAAGGATAAATCAGAAGCAGTTTTTCAGTTTCCTTTTTATCCCTCAGAAGTAAAAAAAAAAAGTGAGGCTTTCTCTAGGTCTGTTTTTGTGGAAGATGTGGCTCAAGGAAACTAGTTCCTCCAGGTAGAAGAACTGTCTTGTTGGGGTGTCTTCGAAAGCACTTGAGTTACTTACAGCAGCAAATTCTCGGGAACTTTGATGTAGTTATTAAAAAAAAAAATCACATCAGAAAGTAGAAGCAATATTTAAACCAAGAACCTACCATCAATACTCTTTCTCAAAGTTGTGAGTAGATCCCTGTGTTTCTCACCAAGTGCTTCATTTTCTTTCACTGGCTCCTTTCCGGGTTGTCTTACTGATACCTTACAGAAAACCTGACTGTTTCTCACTTTCATGGTTGTGGCTTTACAAGCAATTTAAAGTGATCTAAGACTGTGCTGCCTCCAAAAAGGTTTGTCTGGCTCTTCCCACTGTGCTCCTGCCTCTCTGCTTCCATTTTTTTCCTTTTTATTAGCACTAGATATTATACAGGTTGTTAATCTGGTTAAATACCTGCAAAAGACACAGTAGAAGAATCTGAGAGTATACAAGGAGAAAAGAAATCCCTTGTTACCTTGGGACTATTCCTCACTTTGAGAATATAATAAACACAAAATTTTTCTATGTGGGCTTTCAAGGTTTAAGGAGCTGCTCTTCTTAACTTCAGCTTTTAAAACTCTTGTCCCTCTTTT
Organism: Bucorvus abyssinicus; assembly: GCA_009769605.1. NCBI lineage: Eukaryota > Metazoa > Chordata > Aves > Bucerotiformes > Bucorvidae > Bucorvus > Bucorvus abyssinicus. Next base: position 76,341,152 of record CM020025.1, read on the forward strand.
ATTTCACACATGGGCGTGTTAGTGGTATGGTCAGCCTTCTATTTGCCTGTCTATAGCTGAACCAGCTCACAATACTTTGAATAATAGATCCTACTGAGATGACCTACAAAAGTATGTGACATGCAGCATGATATATTTTTCTATTCCTTATTTTAAGGATTTTTTCCCCCGCTATGTTTAAGGATAGTAACATGAAAATAAGCAGTTGCATTTGAAGCATGTATTCCAAAGCATCTTGTTGTATTTTCGCTTAAACATCAGCAGATGTTTGAGTACAGTGCATGCTTTAAGGGAAATAACTTTATATCCACTGAGGGAGTGGGAGACAAAGCAGCAACAAAATAATACATTCAGCTTACAGTATCCCGCATCAAATTTATCTTAATGCAAGGACGGTAAGATCGTTTTATAAATTCACAAACCAGGGCATTTTAAAGAGAAAAATCCAGAATAAACAAGTTCAATTTCAGGGAGTTAAATCTGACATTTGGCCAAAAGGGAAATACTGCTCCAAAGAAAGAGTGAACAAATAGTGCTGTGCCAGGACTGGCCAGTCAAGGAGCCTAGGCTGAGGAATAGGGAGTGTGCAGGAGGAGAGCTATAGGTGAGGTAGAAGACCCATTCAACACTGCACTGAGTGACAGAGTAATCCGCATGTTTCTTTGACTTAAAATATTCCTCTTTTCCCACACCCATGTTTTTAAGCAGCAGTGGGAGAGAAGCTGTTTTCCAAGGCAATTTCAAAGTACTTCAGTCCTGCCTCAAAGTATTAACTTTCTTTTTGAATTCCTGTTTATTTTGTACACAGCGTTAAGATGGAGTTTTGCTCTGCCACAGTTTGTTTTTTGATCTTAAGAGGCCTGGGCAGTTCCACATGTCTTCACAGTCCACTTGGATTTGTCACCTGGTCCTGTTAGTTCATTCTTTGTGCCACCTGGTTCCTACTACGATAGGGGCTGCAGTATAATAAGGATTCATTTTTAGGAGGCTGGTGATTTCAGGGCTGGAAGAGGATCTATTACTCTTGCAGTAAACAGGTATTTTTAAAGGTCAGGTAGAATTAAAAACTCTTGTTTTCCTTCTGTACCTCCCTACCATATGTCAGCAATCATAAATTGTCCAGGTCCACTTATGGCTCTCTCCAAGGATGAAAAAGAACATTTGGATTTTTTAATGACATCATGTTGCTTTGGTCATGACCAATGCAACAGAGGAAAATCCTCTCTTTCCTCTGGCAGCAGCAGAAAATCAATTGTACCGTGCACTTCCCACATGTGCAGATAGATGAGGTGTGTCATTGAGGAGTGTCAGGCTTTATTTTCGCTTCTAATTATAATCTGCTTGCACATATAAACATAGACACCCTTTTAATTTTGAGAACTGAATACAACACTAGTATTGGAGAGTTGTTTCCTATGTTATGACTGTGGAAAAATTTGCTGTGTTTGTTCTAAATCCTACAGTGTGGATGGGTACCTAGACTTCCTCCACAGAGCTTCTGTCAAAGTTCTACAGCTAAAATACAGGTGCATGCTGAAAAATGACAGGAAAATAGTGTCACGTTAAGTTCAAAGAGCTGGCAGATCAGGTGTGAGTGTTTTGAAAGAAAAGTTCTGAGTATCAACCTTTCTAACTTAACTCAGCCTGTGTAAGTAAAAATGAGTGATTCCTGGTTTCAGTAGTTGTTTACAATTTTGCAGAGTAGGTTTGTAGATCATCCTTGTAAATGATTCATAAGGGAAAAATCAGTAAAATCATATTTTGCCTAGTTATATCCAGTGATGCAACAGCAAGTTCTTTCTTTACCCGAAGTATGTCTGAAAAAAAGGACAGGGAAATTGCATGTAATTTTTTGTGTGTTGTTAAACAAGGACACTTTTAACGTACTTGCCTTGTAAATGCAGTTGACTTGGATACAGTGATTAAAATTATATATTTAATTGGTATTTTACCACTGCTGTCTCTATGAGGTAACACTTTGTTCTTCCTTTTCCTCTGCTATTCATTTTGAACTTGATATACAAGATGGCTTGCAGCTGAACAACCACAACAACCACAACTCAGTGAAGCTGTAGTCACCGCATCCCCACTGTATTCGTGTTCAATGAAACATCTGAAATAGCTGCTACTTCATATATTGTAACGTATAATACAGAACAGAGCAATCACGTTACTGGGAGATGGCAGGAAGAACAAGTTATTCCTTCTCAAGGAGGAGCACACATTCCCTTGAAGGTTAGGTTTGGAACGTTTTGACAATCGCGTTGTGGCCCCAGTTAGAATAACTGTTCTAGGAGTGGCTATGAGAGGCTGGAGTTCATGAACTTAAATGCTTCCAGCTCAGGCAGTGTAAGAAGCCTGGAATGTGGTGATATCATGGGCAGTTTTGCCAAGTGACTTACAGAAGTAACTTTTTGTTGTCTGACGAGTATTGTTCTCAGAAATCCTTTCATACTTTCTGATATTGCCTTTAGATGTATTCAGTGGGGAGAGCTCTCAGGATTTCCTTTGTAGAAGGTGCGAACGCTGCCACCCCAGTACTTTTTCCTAAGGTCTAAGTGGGTATGCTTGATTTGCTTTCATCCATGGCTTGTGATTTTCAGTCTGAATTTTTTGAAAAATCTAGAAACAGAGGAAAAAGAATAAATCTGGCAACTGCCAGTAGTATCATAATTGAAGTATAATCTTCAAAACCACCTTTTTTTTTTAAATACCAGATATTAATGATCCGTTAAGACATACCTCTTGCTTATGGACCATTTTGGTGCCAGGCAATCTGTGTTTCTTGTTGGATTCCTTAGAGCTTGTCTGCTTTCCTTTGGAAAATGACTATACGTCACAGTCATTAATATTGTTGAACTTTGAAAATTAGACTCTCATTTCAAATGTAGCACTATTTTTTTCCTGGTACATCTTTCTACTGCATTCCTCAAACATATCTAAAAATCGACAGGGTTTTTTCTATATATTTTTTTTTAGTCGTGCTGATGCTTCATTTCTCTTTTACAGCAAGCTAGACTACAACTATGATTTGGATCATGTGAGGTAACTTGCAACCAGAAGTCTGTGTACTGCCAGCGGTGCTTCAGCAGTATTGTAAAAGTCAGTATAGCTACCTGCCTAAGTGTCCTCACCTTCCTGAGATGAGTTTGCAGGCCCTAAAGAGGTTTATTCTGCCAGCACCACTGCCTCCACCCTAAGCAAATGCAAAGGGTGCTTGGGATGAGCAGTTAGCATGGAACAGACATAACTAGGATAAAAAGTCAGTCACCTGATACGCTGGGGCTAAGCTCCTGGTACTATTGACTCAACTTGTCTCTTTATGCATCTCAGTCATTCTCCAACGACTCATACTAACATACATAAAACATCTGAAGATATTGTTAAAGTTCTTTCTACTTTAAACGCCACATTTTCTGTAAGGTGTGGTAGAAGAATACAACCTTTCCTGTTGCATGCAATGTATATTTAATTTTGAATGTATTTTTTTCAGGCTAAGGACTGAGCTTGGCTTTTCAAGAACCCAAGATTTTAGGGTGCTTGAATGTAGATGAAGCAGCCTGAAGCACTTGTCCCTAGTGATGTCAGGTGCTGTGAGATTTACGAAAATCTGAGTTTTGGTTGTAACTAGTGTGCATTCTTCTGAACAATCTGTCTTGAACTAAGTTCCTTCACGAGCAGGTAACCAAACAAGTAGTATCTTATTTTTATGGTTAGAATTATATGGATGAAATTAACGAAATGCAATGCTGACCTGAACTTTCCCTCTGCACATGTACTAGATTAGTCCAAAAACTTTCCACTGCCCAGAAGCAGACACACTCACTGCACTTCATAGAATAAGCCACAGACATCAAAATGCTTCTCGTGGAGCTGTGTTCATGGTGAGCGAGTCAGGTATGTCTATCACAATAGGGAGAAAGAAGCACTGGAGATCATAGAAATAAATGTTCCTGCAAGATTTCAGCCTAGCCCAGACCACATGTCTTCCACTGTATCGGACTGTTTATTGGTTACAATGATATTTTAAATCTAGTGACTATTTTTACATAGTTAGAATCTTTCAGAGTAGGAAAGAAACTCCCAACCTTTCAAGTACAAATACTGCAGCTGGATAGAACCTGTGTGTTTTATTGCGCACTACAAGAAATGTCAAAGTGCTTTTGGGAGAAAAGCTTCCACTTGCAAATAAGATACTCTAGCATTAATTTGCATGTTAAAGTTTTCTATTTCATTTACCAGAGATGATGTTAAATGTTAGCCAACTTGGAATTTTAGGGACAGCAAATATCTTTTTTTTTTTTTTTTTTTTTTCCTAACATGGTACTAGTTAAATCAACCCTGCCAAAGATAAAGCAAAACATTGACGCACAAGCTTGGAATGAACGTATTCAGTCCCTTCTCATGCAAAACCCAGCAGAAACCCCAAAAGAGTTATTTTTAGCTTTTGTTTTCTCCCAGGATACATAAATGGGATCAGCTGTGACAGAGACATGATTCACCAGCAGGAAAAAGAGACTGATAAAATCCAGAACAAACAAACAAAAGCAGAAAAGGGTTTTAGGGAAAAGGGAGGAACGGGTTTATTTTTAGTTTGAGTCCATAGGTTTTGCAGAGTTAGGATTCCTCTTTCTCCCACCTCTGCCCTGAAAGTTGAACAACTTTTAGACTAATAAGCAAGTCAGAAGCAAGCTTTGTTTATGGTAGTAGAAGTCTGAAATGTACCAGAACCTGTATTATTTCTTTCTTTTAGCCCTTGCAAATATAAATTAAGGCACAGCATGTGTTCAGCGGTATCTGTCAATGATTTAATATTTTCTAATATGACTGAAGAAAATTATTTTCTTCTTTGCATCAGCGATCAAATGTTACAGTTGGGTATCTTTCAAGTAACAGAAACTTGTGTTTCTTATAAGGCAGGAAGGACACTGAGCTGGTGACCAGTAGTTACACAAGTCATCTTCTCCTGTACCTTAAAGATATGCAGCTCTGACACATTGCAAGTTTAGTACAGATGGTTGGTACTAAAACTACAGATACTGCACGAGTCTTGAACCAGGAGCTGTTAGAAAACAATGTGCAATGTTAACTTCTCTTTAAAGGACAAATCCTCCAGTTCCCATATTTCACCAGACATTCAACCACCATCACTGCTGGTTTCTGTTTACTGTAGTTCAGTGTAGCGTTGTCTGTGTGTAAGCTCGAATTGTTGCTTTGTTTTGAAGTTCAAGTGTGTGCATGTTTCTTATCTATTAATTTTTTCCGGTGAATAAGATTTTTCTTGTGTTTAGGGTATGATGAATTTCAAGTGAACTCAAGCACATTAAGGTGTTTGCATGAAATTTTGCAGAATATTTTGGTGTTTGAAGATTTGTAAAGCTTTCATAGCAAAACTGCGTTTAAGTTAATTCTGAATCTGCTGCCTTTGCGTGAAATTATGATGTCCCCAGAGAAGTTTCCCATGTCAGGTTTTGCAGAAGTTGTCCGTTTTGCAATTTTGGGTGGCCGTGAGAAAAATGCCTTTTCCTTTGTCCTCTACATTCCTCCCCACTTTCTCTATTTTCCTGCATTTTCTTCTCTTTTTCTTACTTGAAAGTAGGGATATGGAATTGGTGCTGGTGCATGGGTTGATAAAGCCTATCCCTCTGTGGGCAGAAATCTCACAGGAAAGCCGTTTTGAGTCCTCCGCTGGGGGAGAGGCTACAATGCTTTACGAGCTAGGGGAACAGAAGGCATTTCTGCAGACAATGCGGAGAGGTACTGAGCTTGTGTGCAGGGAAGGCAATTTGACTCTGTGGACGCACAATGGTAACAAATAATTCAAGGCATGACTTCCTTGCATTTTCTCCAGAAAGAGTAGAATGAACTTCCCAGCAAAAATAGTCAGTAACTGGCTACCAGTCTATTCAAAAAGCAGGGAGACAAACAATAAGTGAAGTAAATTATGCTCTGTATTTAGCCATCACAGAAACTATAGCCATCTGAAAGCTTTAGAAAAAGGAGTGTTCCTATCGAAGGAGAATCTTCCTCCCTAAAGACTATATTGTTAGCATTTGAGCATGTTTTTATGATAGACTTTATGTAGTGATTGTCGGCCTTGTTATGTACTGTCAGTGCTGTTGTGTTTCTTGAATGTTAGGCGCTGGTTTAACGAGAGCTTACCTGTAAGCATGCTTCAGGATTCTGTGGGTGGTAAGTGCAGCATCTGCAGGTTTATGTTGCTTTATCCTTGTAATAAATGAACAGCTTGTTTTCCCTCGAGTGGGTGGCACTCAAGTTGACTGTAACTTTATAAATATAAAAGGGAACAAAATGTGGAGTTACTCGTGGGAATCAGAGTACTACAGGAGCGTTGTGTGTAGAATCTCTATTTCTGGTTTCTTGCTAGTGGCAAATAAGGATAGGGAAGTTTCTTTCATGCATTCATTTTACCTCTTCAAATTATCCTGTTGTGAGAGTGTTCCTTTTCAATCTCCTGTGAATTTTGAAAAAAAAAAAACAACCCTATTTCGGAAACTTCAGAATTTTCACAGTAAAGTTATAAACAGTTTTGTCTTTTCCTTATTTATGGCATTGTGTCTTAAATGGGATTTGATGGGTCTTTCTTTGCATAGTTGGAGCTGTAGAGTGTTAAGAACTGACACTGAGTTCATGCTTACTGCTGTGGCTGGAGGATATTGTCGTCTTTGGAGCATTCTTATGGGAGGATAATTTTATACTGAGGCCATTTCTTCCCCTCTCTCTCTGTGCAAGTATTGTTAAAGATCCTTTGGAATTGTTTTGCTTTTTCAAGCATGAATTTGGTAGTCTGGTCTAGAAAGGCTTTGAAAAATGAGTCCTGTGTATCACCAACAGGATCACTGTGAATAGATTATTCAGAGCATTTCTTTTTCATTACATAGCATTTTTACTAAGCATGTAGTAGCATACTTAAGTACTCTATTAAAAATAGACCGTGAAAGGTGTTCTGTGGTAGTCAGATGCCACTGAGTAGTCAGACTATGTAATAATCTGCATATCAACTTTGTTAGGTAAAGAACATTTCTATTGAAGACTTGTAACAAACCCTATTCTAGCCTTTGCTGAAGATTGAGAGAAGTATGTACTATACATACAAGTACAATGGGTACTCCACTGTGAAGGAAGGCTATGTCAGAAGATTTTGACATTTTCTCTGATGCGTGTGTGACTAAATCTTTGGTATCACCTATGTTTTCCTCTTACATTGATACTTATTTCTGACATAGTGTGACAGTGTCTTTCCTTACATGAAATTCTGATGCTTTCAGTTTTGGTTTTGTGAGTTGAATTCTAGAAAGTTTTCCCCTTCCTTCCTATTCTTCTCCCCTCTGCAAATAAAATTGTTTTTCAGAATTTAATGCTTATAGGGCAAATGATTATATTTTATCATAAAATTGTGCTTTTAGCAAACTCATGCAACTTGAGAGGTCTCTTTTTTTATATATCTACACTTCCCTAATTTTTCTACCCATTGCTTGTAACTTGATTGTTACTGTCAATGGCTCAATGTCCAAGTGGAGACCAGTGACAAGCAGCACTCCTCAGGGGTCAGCATTGGGACCAGTGCTGTTTAATATTGTCAGTGACGTGGACAGTGGGATTGAGTGTACCCTTAGCAAGTTTGCCAATGACACCAAGATCTGTGGTGTGGTTGACATGCTGGAGGAACGGGATGCCGTCCAGAGAGACCTTGGTAGGCTTGAGAAGTGGGCCTGTGTGAACCCTATGAAGTTCAACAAGGCCAAGTGCAAGGTCCTGCAGCTGGGTAGGGGCAATCCCTGCTATCAATACAGACTGGGCAATGAGTGGATTGAGAGCAGCCCTGTGGAGAAGGACTTGGGGATATTGGTGGGTGAAAAACTGAGTATGAGCCAGCAATGTGCACTCACAGTGCAGAAAGTCAATCACATCCTGGGCCGCATCAAAAGAAGCGTGGCCAGCAGTTTGAGAGAGATGATTCTCCCCCTCTGCTCTCCTGAGACCCCACCTGTGTTCAGCTCTGGGCTCCCCTAGCAGCAGGACATGGACCTGTTGGAGCAAGACCAGAGGACGCTCACAAAGATGATCGGAAGGGTGGAGCACCTTTTCTATGAGGACAGGCTTAGAGAGTCGAGATTGTTCAGCCTGGAGAAGAGAAGGCTCTGGGGAGACCTTATAGCAGCCTTCCAGTACTTAAAGGGGGCCTACGGGAAAGATGGGGAGGGACTCTTTATCAGGGAGTGTAGTAGTAGGATGAGGGGTAGTGGTTTCAAACTGAAAGATAGTAGCTAATCTAAATCTACCAGAAAGAAATTCTTTCCTGTGAGGGTGGTGAGGCACTTGAAGAGTTTGCCCAGAGAAGTTGTGGATACCCCATCCCTGGAAGTGTAGTGTTCAAGGCCAGGTCGGATGGGGCTTTGAGCAACCTGATCTAGTGAAAGGTGTCCCTGCCCATGGCATGGGGCTTGGAACTAGATGATCTTTAAGGTCACTTCCAATTCAAACCATTCTACAATTCCAAAATTTAAAATTTTTCCCTGAAATGTCTTCTTGCCAGTAGATGGCTGTACCCCCTAGCCAAGAGCCTGTTTGGGGGAAAAAAAAAAAAAAATCTGTTTCTTTTATAAATATGCATATTCTGACTTAAAGCAGTAAAAAGCCACACAGACATCTGTCTAACAATCTAGTCTACTTGGCTTCCATGCTGCCCGTGAAATCCTTTTTCAATAAGATGAGCACGTAAAAGTTCTACTCTCACTACTATTGTAATTTAAAAACATAAAAAAGTCCTACTCTAGATTGTCACAGTTCTTGCAAGGTAACAGATACCATATGAGTTTCTATTCTGCTCAGCAGTGTAAGATGGATCAAGTTTAAGGCAGAACTTTATGGCACAAAGTAGATCGTAAGTTGCTATATAATGGTCCTAGTGATTAAACTTTGAGATTATTCCTTTTTAAAACCATAAATGACAATCATTTGAAAGGCCCATTGATAGTATTTTTTAAAAAAATCTATGAAGGCAGTGATACTTAAAGGGTTTTATTTCTCCAGTGATCATACCAACTAAAACCCCTTGCTGGTAAAAGTCTTTCTATCCTGTAGATCACATCTGCTGCCACAAATCAGAGATGCTTTTCTGAAATAAGACAAGAAGACAAAATAAACACAGGCAATTGCTGTTTTTTCAACAAAACTTTAAAAAAGAAGCTCCATTATGTCACTTCAGAGACTGTGAGTAAAATTAGCAGGCTGAACGTATTTGTTTTGGTGACTTTTCCATTCGTTCAACAATTAGAACAGTTATAATATTCCTCAGTAAATCAACTCATTTTGTGGGATGCAGTTCTGTACAAACTGATAAAAAGCCTCTAGCAGAAGAGAAGTGGGTGGAGGAAGGGAAGATTTTTATCCTCAAGTTTACTTTTTCTGTAGTTTTCTTCTTCGCTGTAGTGACGCGACAGTGGCAGAGAAGTGCACAAGAAAAACAAGAGCCCCGTTTTTTAGTTTCTTGTCACTAAAGGCCGTTTAGATCAGAATGTATGCCTTTGGAGTGAATGGTGTAGCACACCTTCTGCTCCTGATAGGTTCACCTGCACACACGTATAAAATCTAGATACCGAGTCATACAATTGATCCCTCGAATGCTCGATACAGACCATTTCACCTTTAGGAAATGTATTCACTGGGAAGTTAACTTGTGCTTTCACCATAGGTGTATTCTTAATGTATCCTACTCTGTATAGGGTGAAGAGAATTATTACCTACTGCCACTTATATTTCAATTTGTTTTTCTGCTTTCTTCTCTATTATGCTATTGTAGATGCAGATATTGCATTTAAAAGTCAACAAACAATCAAACCAATTTAGGGCAGAGTGTTGAGTATTATCTTTTTATAGACCTGTTGCAGCTAGCAAATACTGCTGTAAAAGTGACAGAGCAGTATAAAGTTCCCACGGCCAAACACAAGCCTGTTTTACTGCCTTGATTCCTAAAGGGGGGAGTAGGGGAAAAGTCATGCTAGTTTTCAATTTGAGAACGATTTCCTTTTCTGGTTAGAGCATGAAAAAGGCTGCTCAGTTCCTGGGTTCCGTTCCTGACTTTGACACCGATTTGTTGCTTAGCCTGAGCTGTGTACTCAAAGGTGAGGGCAGCCTGAAAGAAGTCTGCAATGGGAATAACATCAGCTGTTTCTTCTGTAAAGTGTTTTGAGATCCATTGGTGAAAAAAACCAGAAGCATTATGCAAAAAGCTAGTTCTTATTTTAGTTCACTTTGACCAGGTAGAATAATGATATCATAACCAACTACAAAGGGTGTTCAATATGATACTGCCACAGAGTTTACAAGCAGTGTTCTCATGAAACTCTAATGAAAAAATTAATTCTGTGTGTTTGGGGTTGTTTTTTTTTTTACTAGTAGATCTCAAAACACTTTACACAAGAGACTGCTGATGTTATTTCCATTTTGCAGGTGGAATCTGGTGCATAGAGAGGGGAAGTGTCCTGTATAATTCATCCAATGGAAGGACGGGAAAGGGACCACAGTCCTCCCAGTGTTCCCAGCTCACAGAGACTGTGATACTGGGCCATATTTGCTCACCATGCACAGGGTCCCTGTGTTCATTCTTTCTATTTTTCTCCCCTCTTTTCTCCCTGCTCTGAGGACACAGCCATTCAGCAGAGGAAAGAAATTATAAGGGAGTTTGCTTCCTTTCTAATTTTCAAAAGTGGGCCTGTATTTTTTTCTTCTGCTTGTGAATCGATTTAAACCTGCTGGTGGTAAAAGTAACTAGAATTCTACAATGTCATCTACGTGTTATCGTGGTCCCCATTTGTCCTACATCATCCAAGTAACATTCTTACCAGATAGGGTCATACCAGCTCATGAAGAGCAATTATTTTCTTTTCACATGGCCCTTCAGACTCCTTAAGTAGTCCTGTGGGAAATTCAAGATTCACTTATTAAAAAAACCAACAGACCAGGTTCCCTGAAGATGCTGCAGTAAAGTAGAATGCTTGCCTTCCCTGACCACAGCATTTTTCCCCCCCCCCCTTTTGTGTTCTCTGATGAAATCTGCCACTACTCCTGTAAACTTAAGCAGCACCAAAGGGTACTTCCAAATTCTTCACAAGAGAATACTGTGATCATGGTATCATGGTACTGGTTCCCTGCCAGTATCTCTCCAAAACCTGTCCCTGTTGTGCACAGCTGAGCTGCTCTGTAGCCTTACCTAGCCTCTCTCTGTGTCAGCAGCAGAAAGGAAGACCGCCGCTGCAAGGCCAGCAAGAACCAGTGGCATTCGAGAAAGGGCCGTACGGGGCACCAGAGCAGGATAGGGAAGAGAAGATGGTACCAAAATGAGTACCTTTGCACTACAGCAATCTCCAAACAGTAAAGGATTCTGGGACTTGTTCTGGTTCCTCAGCAATAGAAGGTGTACTGACAGGTGGGATTAACTGGGAAAAGGTTTGCCCCATCTTCAACTTTTTGAAAGTAATGCGTGCTCCTTTTCCAAAAGTGCAAGAATGTCTATGGTATTTGGTGATATTGTCATGCTTTTTTTTAGTGGAAACTGTGAAAAATTTCATATCCCTCAGCATAAGCTTCTCCAGAAGCTTACAGTCAGAATTCAGGGTAAGTAGCATTAGCCTCTCAAACCATCAGTGCTGATGAATGCACAATGCTGCCAGCTTTCCACTGTGTACATCTAAAAAAGAACAGGCACCAACAGCATCAAGAGTGTGTCCCAGATCTACAGTCCTGCAACAGGAGAGAAATCTTTCTACAGCCTCTAGATTGCCTCCTAAGAAGTGACCTTTGAGAGAGAGCTCTGATAAATACACACCCTGGTTGTAGTGCAACACCATGATGTCATGTTTAACAGGTGACCCAGGCAGCTTGATGCAGGCAGTTGTGCTGTGGGTGTGCATTATATTCATTTTGTGTAAGGGAGCCATGAGGAATCTTATTTGTAATACATGAGATGCTCTCTGAACACAGGCCAGAGTGTTCCATCCGTAATTATTGACGAGGAGTTGCTTGCTGTTGTGTATTCGGTGGTCCAAAAATCTGTCCCGGATTCTCAGCTGGTACAAATTAATACATCTCTATTAAGTTTGAGAGTACTGCATTAATTTACACCAGGTGGTCCAGCGTGTGAAGGAGCGACAGCTTGCACTCATAGCACTCTGCTAGCAGTAGCAGTGGTTGCTGCTGCGTTGTACCTCAGCCTTTGCAATCGAGTTGCTTCTGCCTTTTTTTCTCCTTCCTTTGCTCAGGAGAGCAGTATTTTAGACGTGTCTATCCTAAATGCAATTAATATGAGGATAATAAATATAGAATAAATCACCATGGTAAAAAAACCTAATTGAATTTGATTGAAGAATAGCTGAGTTTCTTTTCATTTCTAGAGATACAGTTTCTGGTGTAAAATTTGGAAAGGAAATGAACCTTCTTATATGTTTTCCATTTCCATCTGAGAACATAACTGCTGGTACAACTATAGTGTCTTAATTATTTGTAAGTTTTGAAAATAATTTTGGAAAAGAATATTTGGAAACATTGTAATTTTACATTTTTACAGAAACAGAAAATATTCTGGGAATATATTACATTTGGCTACCAGAGCAATTTATATAAGGTTGTATAATTTTTTTAAGGGTGAATAGTGAGTCGGGGAGGCTAAGATCATAGTGTTTATATAGTAAGTCAACTAAAGAAAAAAAAGAAACATAAAAGAAGCAGCCATTGAAGCAAGGACCACCATGCTGAATAACAAATACCCACACTGGCTGTTCTTTGAAGTCAGACACTTAATGCCTTTTATGTCAACAGAAATCAAAGGGAAAACTGAAGAACTGAATTAAAAAGGTTAAGTTGCACATCGGTCATGGCATAGTCCAGTATACATTGCAAATGTACGAAAAAAAGCAGAAAAGTCTTCAAGCTTTTTTTTTTCTTTAATGAAACACTTTTGCCGAGTGACTGCATGAGCAGAGGCTCTTAGCAAGAGTGGGCAACAGCTTAATGCTTCCTTTTTCATTTCCGATTTAATGTCAGAGCAACAGATCCCCAGTGCCGAAGGGTCAGGAACTATTCACAGACTAATGTATAACTCTGAGTAAGGCAGGCACAGATTTTCTTAAATTCATTAAGGGCAAAGCAGTGGCAGACCTGGAGGCAGAGATGTGGTCTCCTGAAATGAAGCCATTGTCATTCTCCTACACTTTACAGTCATCTGTACCCTTTGCATTCAAAATACGGGCTGATGCAGACGTTATTCGCTCTTATTATTTGCTTAAAATGCAAACTTAATTTTCTTTGACAGGAGTAGCACAGGATGTTAGTGATGCTGCCAGGTGCCATATACCAAATGACAGAACTCTAAATAGGAAAAGAAAACCAGAAAATTGGATAGTTGAGATTTTAAATTTGCTATCTTGCACCCTGACTACATGTCTTCTAGGCAGAATTTTGAAAGGATATATACTTCAGAAAGGGAGAAGGGAAGTACCGTAGTTAATTTTGTGTGTAAATTAAGCTAAGTTGATGAAATTATGAAACAAATTAAAAATTCAGAATTTTTATGATTTAATATAGATATAAAAAGACATAGCATTTAACATTTGTAATGATTTTTTAAAACAATTACTCTCTGTCCACTGAGAAAAATTATATTTTCATATGCTTCATTCTTGCATAAAACGAAGCTGGAAGTAAAAATCAGTTTCTTTCAGAAATGTATTTCTATGGTTAATTTGGCTGCCTATTTTGTTGGCAATGAAATTCTGTGCTTTAAGCACTGAGTTGTTTAAAAAAGAAACATAGCATGCAGCCAGTACAAGGTGTATAGTTAAAGCTTGCTTTAGTTTTTCCCAAGCTATCATAAGCGATCATTAATGAACAGAAATAGAATATACTTGATAACTGAATAAGGCTTTGTAAAGGCATATGCTTGCTGACACACACGTGCGTGAGTGAAAGCATTTAAAAGTTGATAGTGTTTAAAAACTTAATCAAGCTGTCTCTTGCTTTTGAAAAGAACCTAAACAATACATTTGTGCCAGAATTAAGCTATCCGTTTCAATATTTGTGTTGAATCAGATCCATTTGTTAAATGCGAGCTCAGCCGTTATTGACAAGAGAATCATCGCAAGACCTCCTTGCCTGGACAAAAAGCATCAGCCTGAAAGTATTGAATGACATCTGGCGGTGACCTGCACTTTGTAAATGATATTTCTGAAATCAGCTTAGCATATTTTGTCTAAACAAGAAATTAAGATGCAGAGGAAGGAAAAGCATTCCAGCTGCAGATAAAAATAAGTGCTGAAGTACTATCAGGAGACACCAAGTAATTGCAGAAGTGTGATTGAGTGGAGGCAGCAAGTATTTTGTATTTTAACTGTAAAACAGGACATCAGAAAAGAAAACAGAAGGTCTTTAATATGGTACTATAATTAAAAAAAGGTTTGGTTAAGCAAGTATATTGTACACAGAGAAGTGCTATGTTTGTTAGAATGTGTGTGGAAGGAACTGAGTATAATTAGACTTATAATAGGAGGTTTTGGCTCTGGTTCCGCTGTGTTTCAAAGCCTCAACTGTTCTTGAATCCTTAATAAGTTAAGGAATGAGTACAGCAGAGGAGAGAGCAGGCAGAATCTGTTGTAGCAGCTTGCCCGCACCAGTTTGCCAAAATCTAAATAGCTCTTTAAAAAAGGCTTATTTTCTGCTGATGACATCATTCCTGCCACTGTCAAAGTGTGACAAGTCTTGGCTTGCCTAAAGAAGAAGAAAAAACCTTTCTAAAATTGACATTGCACAGATTTAAAACACATACAAGGAACTACTATAAATCTAAGATGTTTATACTCTCTTACCATGCTATGAGTTTTCATTCAAGAATAGGGTTTTTTTTCCTAAAGAATTTTGACTTCCTAAGTCTTTGAACAATGCATTTTTAACATCCAGTTTGTTCTTTATGACTTTGTTACAGTTTCCATAGCCTAGACATTGGTCTGTTTTGATACCAGTGACCACAACCTGCCTTTTTTCCATTGTAGTTAATTTTGAGGTAACTGAAAATATATGTATAAAGACAGAAAAGGCACAGGTGTTTCTGGAGGTGACCTTAAGGCGTAGTACCGTACTAATCTTACATCTTTTTTTCTTAATTCTGATTTCTTATTTCTTCTGATCTGAAGCTTTATGGGGAAGATGTTTTATGAGTGTATTTTTGAACATGCATATTATTTGCCATTTTAAGCATCTACCAGCTGTGAATTGTACAATGAATAATTAATATTGAATGGCGACCTTGAACCTCATAAAGCTGATTAGTAAGACAATGCAACTGGGAGAACAACTTTAAGACTGTGCTTGTAAAAGAATATCAAAACAGCTTAACACAGTAGGGAAAAGCCCCCTGGAGCCCTTTTAAAGCCAATTGCCTACAAACACTTCTAAAAAGAACAACTCCACAGTGGAAAAGAAAGCATGTATAAAAATCCTATGAAGTTCAAAAAATAAAACAGCCTTTATACTTAATTGTAACAGAGATATTTGCACAGCATAACACAGCATTAAACACAGCATAACATTATATAGAGGGTAGGGTCACACAGAATAGAGCATATTTGTCATCTTTCTAGTTCAGATTGTTATGGCGCAGTGGTTTTTCCGTTCGTTGGATTCCAAACTCATTCATAAACAAGGACAGTACACGGCTTCAGTGACACTTCAAAGCGGGAAATATTTGCCCTTAGTTCCCTGTTGCAGAGGCTGTTGACAAATTACTTATAAACTCAGGCAAAACTGTTATTGCACACTGGCAAAGCTAATTATGATGGAAATTTCAGGGAAAAAACCTAATATTTTTTTCTGAAAAAATAATGTGCCATTTTGAGAAATGGATTTTTTTTTTTTTTTTTCCATGTTCACTAAGTGACGTTCACATTCTAGCGCTGTGGTTGGGAGAGAGGAGCAAGTCCTTTCCTCAAAGTTCAGATTGTCTGAAAGGACTGGGTAGTTATAAAAGATCGGAGAAAGGAAGTACAATCTCTTTCAGAAGCTGAAGTGATGTAGTTCAAAGCCTGAGATGCAAAGATGTTAAGGAGCTTGCCTGAGATTATGAAGGAGCTGTGTGACAACAAATCTGAATTTACCCGGAACAGAAGGATTTAGGCTTCTGAATTAGAACAGCTGGCCCAGAATGGGCCCCTGTGTTACATGACAGAGGAGTGAGTATGTGCAACTCCTTTAGTTGACCAGGAGTACATCTGTCTGTGTGTGACAAAGCTGGACCAGTCTCCGGCAAAATGGTTTTAATCACAAGATCAGTCCTTCACCTGGGTGTCTGTATTGAGTGAATGAATAAAGGGAGAATATTGTTTTCATGGTTGAATTTCATCCGTAATGGTATTCACAAAAACGTGGCACGGTCCAGCTGTGACTTACAGCAGCTTTAGTCAAGCAAATCTACTCTTCATTTTGCTTTTCTAAACCACGTTATAAGCCTTAAAGTATAGACTACATAATTGATTCATGAACTTTTTTTCTTCACAGATTGTTAAATCTGTTAATATTTAAAATAATTAAGAAGCATCTTTTTGCTAAAAGGTTTGGTTTAGAGCAAGAATTAAATTCCAGTTATTATTAGATGATTTTTCATTTAAATATTTTAAAATACTGTAAAAAAAATTAAATTAAAAAAGTCAATATATAAACAAAATATTCTGATTCTTTTTCCAGTTATGGTTCACACATTTTTGGAGATTTTATTCTAATTCCAGATTATTTAAAAATAAAAATCTCGAAATATTTCACAGTTTCAAAAAACACCTGCTGCTTAGCTTTAACCTCCAAGTAATCAGGACTGCTTTCCTAGACAATTAACAAAAAGCCCCTACACCTTCAGTGCCACAAAAAGTGTGCCCATATTTGGCCTGGATTTGGCAAGTAATTTGTCAGTTTTGAGGATTCGTTCCATGGCATCGTTTAAAGTTTGTAACATTCATTTATTCATTTTAAAAATAACTACAAAACGAGTGAATCTGAAAGTGATGCAAAATTTAGATTTGGATCAAGCTGTTTAAAATTATTTTTATACTATAGCGTATAAGACAATATAGCATTGAGTCACTTTCAGGTAGACTTCCTCATTTTTACTGAATTGGTCTCGTTATGGAGGTAAAAGCAGGTCGTGTTCACTAAAATTGTATGAATTCTGCACCGGAGATCTATCAAGTTTTAAAAAAATTGTTGTACGAGCTTAAAACATGCCGGGTAATTTTGCCAGTATAGAGAAGCTTTCAGTGGTTTAATTTAATAGACTCATTAATCATATACAGCAATACTTTATAAAATAACAATTTACTGAAGTTACTATGGATTATCCGCAATTGGATTGAATGATTTTTTGTGTGAGCCTGTTTTCTATAAATAGATTAGGATAAAATACTTCTAATCTAAATACAAAGCATGAATAATTATGAGTCTGTCATCAAATCTGAACTGAATTTTTAAAGGTATTTAACTTTTGGAGTGGTTTATTTTTATCTTTCAGGGCAAAGCCATTCAAAATCTTTTTAACCAGTATCAGAAACACGTGAGGATTTAGCCTACCAAGTATTTGAATGTAATGTAAATTCAATTACATTACTTCTATTTATTTTAAGTATGAATCAAAGAGTCTATAGAAGGATTCACAAGGAGTGCTGTCCTCTTAAATAAATTATTTGTCTGCCTTTGGAGTGTGGAACTAGAAATGACCCTCAGATTTTTGCAGGTTGTACTTGTGTTTCTGTGCCTCACATCTCCGGACAAAATCTGAGCAGTTTTCTAGGACAATTCTGTCGGCTTTCTGTGACAGAACACAGGGAGTGCAGATGGTTGAAGACTTGCACCTGTATGTCTGGTACATGCCAAACACCCCAAATCTTAATATATTGTATTCTGAATATGGGAGAAATAAATTGGTAGCGAACGGGTAGAATGGAATCCCAATGTGCTGCTCCAGTTTTGTTTTGAAGGCTGGAGTGAGGCTTAGAGGAGATTGTTGGCCCCCTTTCCCCACATGGGTAGGTTTCATTCTGCTTAGATGGTAGATAGCTTGACTGCCCACCTCTGTTTGTTGGGGGGTTTTTTGTGTTGGTTTTTCCCCCCCCTCAATTACTGTACTATCAGCGAAGAATAACAAAGCTAAATCCAGGACTGCTTTTTAATGCTCTCAAAATATTACAGGAATGTATCTGATGCTTATTCATACTAGATTAATTTTTTTTTTATATAAGGCACTTGGTAAAACCAACAACTCCCTCAAAGCAGCAGCATGCTTGTGCTGCAGCTCCACAGAACAAAGGTTCTGAACCCAGCAATGAAATGCTGGGCTGCAGGAGAGGCTGCCTGGCGACTCTCCGGCTTCAGGCCTGTCACCGTCCAGAAAGATCGTTGTGTCAGTGTAGGCGAGGTTTGCTCTGCTCCTGTTTCCAAAAATCTTCTAACTATCAGACACTTTGGCTTTTCCTGCCCTGAGCTTTCTGTGTATTTATCAGGGCTCTTCATCTCCGTTTTCTTATTATTTGACTCCTTTTCTAATACATGGACTTTTTATGAATGACTACACCTGCTTTGTGTGTGTGAGAAGGGATAATAGTTTTCTCTTGTAACTTAATGGTGAAAATGTATGTACATCCACTTTTACTATCACTTTTTCTTATGCATTAAGCAGCATTTTATGAGCAGGTTTCAGGTGGAGTGAGAGAGAAAAGGGATAGCTACTAGGCTGATGCTTCAATTCTACCCTGGCTCTTCGTCTTTCACTATTCCCACAGAAGGTTATAGCGTGGGCTGAGAGAGGAGTCCTGTGAGGGCATTCGTTGGGTGAGTGACATTAAAGGATATTAATGGCCTTACAGAGGTCACTATTAACATGTGCTGTCATGAGGCAGCAGACACAGATGATTCCCCACACGAACTTCATGAAACTCGCTACCTCTCCTTAGTATGTTTGTTAGAGACGAATACAGGGAAGCTTTCAGATTCCGTTTACAGCCCAGATCGGTCTGTACGTGATTTCAAACTCTCCCTTGTGTGGTGCAATTTGACCATTGTGCTGTGCCACCAATTATTCGCCCAGTTGGTAAAAGACATTGTCCTGAAGGCTTTCAGCGCCTCAGGTATCTAGTTGGCGTTGAAGTGCAGGAGAAACGTGCTGCGATTTGCAGCCTATCCTGAGCCCTTTGCATTGCCTGATCTTGTACCAGTTCCTCTTCCTTGTGGGGCCAAGCCCTGTGTGAAGAGGTTTGCCTAGGACCCTGAGTAGCCACGCTCTACAATGACAAAAACCATTTTGAAATCTGATTGTTTGTTTGCCGAGGGGTGTTTTTGCAAGTTTTAATGCATATTCTTTTATGCACAATCTATGCACATTCCTTGCCGTGTACCTCAGTGCAGGCAAACACCAAAATGTACGTGCAAAGCGGAAAAGCACGAAAGCTTGCCTCCGGTTATCCAGCCTGGCAAGGTACTGCTCAAGACTCCATCAGTTCTCCTGTTCTTCAGTCCCTTAGCTTGAAGTCATCCTGCTTATGTAAGGCTAGTGAAAACAGATAGCTGCGCTTCTGGGGAAAATTGTAGGAAATCTGACTGAAAATGTTTTGAGCCAGAAACTAACCTGGCTACATCAGACTTCATGAAATTTTAGAACCTGTACTGTTTGACAGTGTGATACGAGCACAGCTCCTTATAATGGTGTTTTTTTCTGGATTATCTAGTGAGACCTGATACAGGATCACGCTGCTTGTTTCACACAGATCATTAAGCAGCTATGAGACCAACAGTAGCCTTGCACTGGAACAGTTTTCTGTTTCAGTTGTAATAACTGCGTGTTTATTCTGAAATAGATTCTGAAAATTAAGCTGGCAGCTTACGTCTACCACTTGCCACCTTAGCAAAGTAGGAAATTCTGTGATTTTGGACTCTGTGTTGTGACTTGTTTTATTTTTTACGTTAGCTGATTGCCATCACAACTCATGTGGGTCATTTGTAGCAGCTGGTTGTGTGATGTTACTACCAGTTTTTCTTTCCTCTCTTGGAAAAGTCATCAGAGTTTGGTTTGGAATGAGTCACATGTCAGAGTCAACAGTATCTATTTATATTCTTGCTTTATTTCCACGTAGAAAGAAATGGAAATCACTCTTTGAAAGCTATTAGACAATAGTTCTATTGTTTAATGTTAGAATACTGCAATATTTCATTCCAAATTGTTTGTTTTTCTAAGATATAAGATAAAAATCACTTTGATTTCATAGAAAGAGAAATTTCTGTTAAAAAGTATGCATCATACACTTCAGCAGTTAAATCACAAAATTTATAGAACTCTCATAGATGAAAAAGTCTAAATTAGTCTTATACAGTGATAGTCTACTGAACTGGGAAGATGGAGTAGGAAAAAATGTTTAAATTTAAAATGAACTCATTACAAGATTTGTAACTTAAAAATTGAAATAAAAGGTGGCATGCTGTGTTTTTTTTTTCTGTCCCCAGAAAATTATTTTCCTTATAAATGATATTATTACTTTAACAATAGTGGAAAAACCCCTTCGTTTATATCCATTCTGTCTGCATTCTGTCTTGCCTTTTTTTATTCTCTTACCTTTTTTGTGTTCAGCTTTCATCTCCAGTTAACTGTACTATGCTTTTAAACATAATGGGATTATATAATTTAGATTCATTTTTTGGCCAAATGTTTGCTTGTTTATAGTTTTCTAGAACACTTGCAAAGCAGTTTCTCAGAAGACTTTATCATGGAGTTACAAGGAGGAGCTAGGATATAGCAGTGATGATTTGCCAGGTAGATGTATTTTATAATGTTGAATGCAGAGATGAAAATGCTCATCCGTACTGAGAGATAATGAAATGGACTTTCAGATTAATATTTTTCTGACAAGGCAAATACTCAGTGTATTTCTCTGCTGAAAGTCCCGGTCTTTCCCCTCCTCAATGCAAAGTGCAGAGGTGACAAAGGAACATCCAGGCAACGGGAGGTACTGAAACTACAGAACAGCTTTTGTACTCCACATAAAAATAAAAGTGGGGTCTTTTCACAGTCCAGCCTGATGTATATGGTGGCAAAATAAATCAAATGCTGGCCAGCTACAGATAGCCAGAATACTTTCCAGCAAACTCCATTTACGAGGAGTTGCATAGCTATCCAGACTGTCAAAAGAGGGGTTTCCTATGGGACTGCATCTGACGTGGGAAGCAAATTAATGTGTGGTTTTATTGACAAAGATTATCTGATACTATATATTATCATGTTATTGTTATTCTAGAAATTACTACCCACCAAGTGAAAAATGTCAGAATGGATTGGCAAGGGATGACTTTTGAGTATGAATGAACTTAGCCTGTGCCAGCCACGGGTAGGTGGAATGTGCCACTTAACGAATTATGCTATTTTTAGCACCCTAACCTTCTTCATATGCTTTCAATCAGGAGACGAGCCTTATGTATGTGAGGCGGCCAACACAAGCTGCCAGTTGTGGCCTTTCCATTAGCTTTCCATGGGTTTAGTGTGCAGACCGAACACCGAAAAATCCTGCAGCAGCTGGCTGCAGAGTGCTGGCCCGTTTGCTGTAGCCATGGTGTGGAATTTCTCTGTGTTGAGTATATTTAGACAGCAGCACACTTACAAATGTGTTGTAAAATTGGACGCCTGCCGGGGGAGGCTTGGGCCTCCTTGGTTTACTTACTAAGCCTATGTTTCAATGGAGAAGCAAATTTGATTTTTCTTCCCCCTCCTTCTCTTTCTCTTTCTCTTCTCCCTCCTCCCCCCCCCCCCCCCCCCCCCCCCCCCCCTTTGCTAAAGAGGCATCAGTGACTGGTGAGAAGAACTGACCAACTTGACCTCCTCTCCCACTGGTGGTCATGAGAATAATACAGGAGGAGGTCAAAGGTTAGCTTTTGAATACTCTTAGGAGCTAATTTATTACAAGGAGGGAGTTTCACATTGGCTGAATTATTTTCTTGAAGAGAAGACCACACTTGAGTTTGTTTATGCCTTGTGTTCATTGGGAGTTCTCTTTAGGAGCCTTTCTATGCACCTGTGCAGAGCACAATAACAGCCCTTTTCTGCAGGGCGGAATAGCCGACAGCCAGAGGAAAAAAATGGGCTAGCCTGGAGCAGAACCTGGAGGTTATTTGATTACAGAATGTAGTCTGGAGGGTTTTTTTTTTTTTTTTTCATTGTAACTCCTTTTTTTCTCCCCTCTTTTGCCTTTATCCTCTTGCTGGATATTTTTTGGCCGGCGGAACGTGGGGAAGCTGGGATGGGGGAGGAGAGCGCATTTGCACAATCATGTTGCTGAAAAATAAAGGCGCAGGTCCTTCAGGAAATAAGGATAAGATCTGGCTTACTTGGAAGTCAGCGATAGTAAAAGCTGCCATTCTCTCAGCTCCCGCTTCCATTTGCTGTTGGGATACGAGAAAATGGTATATTCTGCTTGCATTTCTAGTTGCCTTAGCTGCCTAGAACAATGTGATACCTTATGACTTATGAGTTTGGAAATTATTTGCCTAGATTTAAGTGTTCTGGCTACACTTAGTCTCTCTGCTGCTCAGCTACAGCCCAGCAACCTACTCTCTCAGTCATTCCTCCTGGTTTTGTACAGCGTCTAGTGATATCTCAAACATTACTTACAGGCAGACAAGGCAGCTGTGGCTGCATATTCTACAGAGACTCCCATTATCCAGAAAATCTTGACCTGCTAGAGCGATTTTTCTTTATACAAAACAACTTCTAGCCTTTATTTGCAATTTCGAGAAGGTACGTGGTGCGTTAGGATATGATGTACGTCAGGCTCTCCGTGCAGCTCTCTGGAAATCTGTAACTTTGCCTGAATGTTCTGCTGATTTAGATTTGTCCCGATCGTTGATGACAGTCTGAAAGGCAGATTTCTGTAAGCAAAGCAACTTTCTTTTGAATGCAGTGGGATCAGGAGCCTGAGCCTGCTCAGCATTGGAACCTGGGTTTTTGGGGGGACTTCTACATATGCCACATTTCCAAGCACCAGGACTGAGGAGTTTAATATCACCTGAAGGGGAAGTGAATTGCGCTGCTGGGTGCCTGGTGCTGACAATAGTAAAAGGTCTTATTTTAGGCAGAACGTTATCGCAGTGTGAACTGTGATGATAAAACCACGGAACATTGTGATGAAACTGAAAGGAAATACGTACATTTTTCTGTAGATCTGGAGAGAAGAAAAAAAAATAAAAGACATTTTTCCATGCTCTTTGAACATGTGGAGCCAGTGATGAGTTCCACAGACTTCAGAAGACAAGCATTGTCCTGGCAATGGGGTGGATCCAGAGGTGGTCTAGTAACAGGAGAAATTAGATCTTCTTATTTCCGCCAGTGCATCTGACCAGCATCCTGATCCAACTGCTTTTCATTCTAGCTACATTGCCTATGTTAATAGGAAGACATCTGAGAAATGATGCTGTCTGTGCTTAATGGAAGGTTATAGCTGAGCACGTGCTAACCATTGCCTTGGCGGTGCTCTTTTCACATTGTAACACTTAGTCCTGCCCTTTGTTCTCTCTTTTGTCCTTCAGGTTATAAGATCTGCAGGCCAGAAGCTGTCATCTCTTCCACTTGGACTCTGTCCACATCTGGTAGAGCAGTATAAAAGATAGTATCTATCTGCTAGCTGAAGTTACTGCTCTGTGAGTCCAGTTGAGACCCTTTGTAGGAAAAAGCGTAAAAGGGGGAGCTGGAACCGCATCGCTGTTGTGGCCAGCAGCCCATTACTGGCACCCAAGCCTGTATTAAAAGTGTGCCTCTGCATTACTACGTATTTTCTCTGTTGTTTCATGTGCTGTTGGTTTCGTTATGCAAAGCGCTGCCTTTTGTGTGATTACTGAGCAATCCGTTGCTGGTTCTTGGGTGTTCAGAAATACCCTGATAAACATAATCCATGCAAGCAAGGCTGAGCAAACCTGTCCTAAGTGCAAAATGGTGTTAAAGCAAACAGATTTGCCGTAGTGTCCCCATCACTGCTGTTGGGGAGCCGGGGCTTGGGGCAGCTTGAGGTTTTGACTCCAGGGTAACTTCTTCTATTGGATTGGACAAAGTTTAGCGCACACCAAACTTGCTTCTGTTTTCTTTACAGAAGAAGGAATTTTTTACACCGTTCCAATTCAACAGCCAAAATAATACCATGCTAATAGGTTATGTTGATATCTAAATTCTGCAGAGTGAAGCAGCACTTTCATTAGTGCTCACACTAAGTGGAGTCTTGCCTGTTTCAAAGTGTTCATGTGTAGGAGGTAACAAGATAACTGAAGTTTCAGCTGCTTCCTCAGAGGGCTGTCAAACAAGGATCCTACAGTGTTCTCCAGTATTTCTTTTCTGATCAGCAAGGACATACGTACAAATGTACTCCCTGCATTTGGTTTCCTTAGAGATACAAAGCACAGGCTCAGTAAACCCAAAAGTTTGAAATTAAATCGATTGCAATCTATAAAGTGTTTAATACATATAAGCTCTAGTTCTATATAGAATTAAATCTGGTTTCTAATTTAATAACTAACCAGAAAATAATTACATATATCATCTCATGAGCATACTTAACGTTTTTCTTGTTCATGTGTAACTGCAGTCTGCTTTTTCCCTCCTGGGAAGATTTTGTTTCTTTTTCTTGCTTTTCAAAATACATATATTTCAACAACTTAGCTGAATTAAGTGATAATGAATATCAAGTAAAGATGATAATCAGTGGGTTTTTTCTCTTATATGTTGGTGGCATTGAGAATCTGTATGGACTGCTTGCATCACTCTTCTCTATTTCCTTTGTATTCCACTTGAGGAAATATTGATTTCTAGGGATCAGCTTACAGCTTAGGATTGATGATAACTTTTTCTAGTGCTTCAGTGTTACAATGTTTGCTGAAACATTGTGAAGTCTGGCAGACAATAAGATTCTTCATATCTATTCTACTTTGAGAAGTCACATTCTTCATTTTGATTTATCTCACCTATTTTTAGAATAAGCAATCTACCACTGAGAATTGGGAGCCATGAAGGTCAAGATAGATTTTATGACGGCTAGAAGCTGGGTAAAAGGAGTGAACACAGTGATTTTTATAGTGGGTGATCTACCCTATATGTAAGCAAGAAGCTTTAACTTGTCTAGTTATAACTGTAATCCAGAAGCTGATAATTAAATTATTCTTCCTGGATTTTTTGTTCCTCCACAAATAAGCAATGTCACGCCGCCTTGTTCTCAAACTAAGCATTCATAATATTTGACAACCTAGGGAAAAGTCACCATTGCTACATTTATTTATATTTTGGGCTTTTTTCTTAATTCTTGTAAAGACTGCTGCTTTTTGTAAATTTATAAGGAAACAGAAGCAGCTTATTGAGCAGGGGTTTATTTATTTATTTTCTCCCTCTAAATCTTTTAGAACATAGGGCTCTACATAAGTAAACAGTCTATACATGCACACAATCACAAACTCTGTAAAAACGGGGTTTTTTACCCTGTTCTGAGGGAAGATGATGCATTTCTGCAAGAAAGAGTCAGTAAAGTGGCAGAGATTCAAAACTGTATCTTCTTTGCAGAGCTACTAGTTGCTTATCTGATGTGTCCCTAGATCGTATGCTGAAAATATCATAATTCTAGCAGCCTCCTTTGGTCAGGCAGGGATAGCTGAAATTAATGCTTTGAGTGGGTGAAGGCTGTTTGCAAGATCTCCTGCTGAGCCTGCTAAGACATATATTGTGGGGTAATTTCTGGAGTTTTGCCAGTTGCAAACAGGGGGCCCCCAACAAGCCTATTAAGGTAGGAATGAGGTTGGAATGCCATACTTTGCTGCGCTCTGTTTTTCACTGTCCCTGCTCTGCTGACCACCACAGTAAAAATAAATTAGGCAAATTTTTTTGCACTATAATGTCTGCCATCCCTTATTACATGTTGTAATTTATAAATAGTTCATCTGATTAACTGTGATATTTTTTGCTTTGTTTTTAATACTCATGAATAAGAAGTATTTTCCTATTGACCTCCCTCGTCTCTGCAATAAGCACGATGTCCACTGTATTTTTTTATGAAGCCGTAAATCTTTATTGGCCTTTCATCGATGTAATTTAGGAGAGGCAGAATTAAAATGCAGCTTGTACATACCATTTTAATGTTTTTAAGAATGTTGTCATTGGAAAGTCCTGTCAGTCTAACTCGTTTATGGTTCAGTAAAGTGTTGTACCTTGGTTCCCAGGCCTCAGCTACCCATTGTGAGACTGATTTTGATGTGCTACTGTACGGTGGAAAGTGTGGCATATGACTGAAACAGAGTTGTTGCCTTAAAATTGGGAAAGACTCCTGGATTGCCATAGTACTTACTGACAGTAATGGATTTTGGAAGTCGGATGTGGGTATCCAATAAGGAGGTTTTATAAAGAGAAATGTTCTTGGATGTATTAAAACAATAACTTTATAGGTCTGGAGCGGGCTCCTTGCAATGTGGTATAAAGCATGAGATGCAGAAGTTTGGAAAGGGTAATTTTTTTTTTCAAGTATTCTACTGTATGTTGCACACAGATGTGGTTTAACACACAAACTGAACAGCCTCTTGCTCTTTTCTTCAAGGTTTCAGAACTAAATTTTATAGGTTTTGGCAGTCTGTACCTAGAAGTTTCAAAATTGTTCTATAAGCAATATCTTGTGGTCATAAATTATCACAACCATTTTAGGTTTGTAAAAACCCTACATAAATCTCCATGTAAGCACAACAATAAAAAGTGCAAATGTGTTTAGTAATGTTTCTTGGGTCACCATTGCTCTGAGTTGTGTGTAACAGTACCCTAAAAACTACAACTGAAACCTATCTTATTACCTATTTGTTAACTCCCAACATAACATACTGCAGTAGTAAAATCACTAAGCTTTGCTGTTTATTGCCCTTTTGATATGTGGCAACATAAGTGGACCACAGGCACTCCAAGATAAAACAGGAGGAGGCTTTTTTCAATATTAATAGCACAGATGTCAGATCTTTGCCTCCTTGGAGCCAACAAACCAAATTTGATTGTTGTGGGCTTTCTGGGAAGTTGACTTCATGCAACCCCTGGGTTCCTTATTTACTGGTAAAGAGAGCATTGCTCAACACATGGCTGGCATCACTCAGTCATTTTTGGAAGAAAATTATCTAAATGACTGAACTGTTATTGGAAACATCCCTGCAAGTTCAGCTGTACTATGTGCTTTATGAACTTATAGGAAAACATGGTTCTTGCTTCAAAGAGCTATAATGAGGTTCAAAATGAGGCCCACCACATCAAAAGAGAGACATTGTATAGGAGGGGAAGAAGACAGAAGGGACTGAGGTGCTTTTGTCCAGTGCGACATGGCAGAATCATGCCTTTAGTTCCTAACGGGTTTAAGTAGCTCGGTTCAAGAGTTTTACTTGTGGTTTCTCTGGCCAGTCCTCTTTTTTGTGTGTGTACCCCAGTTCACAACAGAGCTTGATCTGAATCCAAAACCTGCTCCGCTTTCTTAGCGGAACTGTGACCCAGAGACTTTAGCAGCTGAACAGCTGCAGAGCACTAGACTCTGCTGGTGAAGGAAGGCTCTAAAACAACCAATATGGAAGTGCAAGCAGCTAGATAACATTTCTGTTGTGCACCTGATCTACCGCTGCAATTACTTTTCATATTGTAGCTGCAAATAAGTGAATAATTAATAATAATAAAAATATCTCCCCATGTGCATTTTCCCACACGGTTCTCTAGTCACCTTTTAACTTTACATAAATGTAATATTGTGAGGAGTGTGGCAAGGTTTACCCAAAGGGTTTTAATTTTCAAAGTAGTTAGTGAAACAAAATGTAGCAGTGTGTCCTTCACTTAATGATGGTGCCAGGATCTCGTTGCAATAAATGGAATATGATCTGCGCAGTAGGTAGGCCAGATGGGTGACAGGATATGCTGCAGGCAAGAGTGAATCTTCAAAGTATCTTGGCTTTTAAGATTGATAAGAAGTACGGAAAGAAGACTGACTCAGAGGGAAAGAGAACTTTGGATAACTGAAAAAGATGACTGTTGGTTAAGTCCATGTGTGATATTTTTCTTGAATAAGGACTGTTATTGGGAAGTGGGACTTACTAGAGTGGGACTATAGTGGGACTGACTATGGGAAACTGAGTTCCAAGTTCCTCTACCATAGTCAGCAGTGCATGCAGCTGAACCTGAGACTCCCGTTACATACTCAGTAAATGACATAGTAGATAAGGTATTAACAGTGGACACATTCTCATTTTTATCAGAGATTTCTTCCCAGGCTGAGAAACTTCCCATATCACAACTGCTGTGAACATACCCTTTAGAGATTTTTGGTTTCAGCTCCTAATGGTTTCTCAAAAATCTACTGCAAAATATATTTTTGAAGCTCTATTCCAGACGTGGTGGTTGTGGAGGGTACATCGGTGTGCATATAGATATCTCTATATATATATACACTCACGCTATGGATGCATCTCAGAATAGAAAGAATTGGTGCCTCATTCTAAGCATCTCAGAGTAACTATTTCTTTTTCTCAATCTCTAGAATTGGAGGCTGCACATCCTAGAATAAATGAAGTAGCGAGAAATTGTTGTAAAGTAAAATTTGTGGAGATATAGATGAAAATCATGCCAGCTGTCCATTTTGTTCCACTGTTACACCCTCATTTTTCTTATTCCTTGAACTTTGGTGAAACCCTGCACGTCCAAAGCCTCACACTATCAGTGGCCCTTTAAGGTTAGCTAAAACCCATTTAAGAACAACTAAGCCTGTTCCTATCTGATTTACTGTATCCTCACATGCAGATGATCTTTCGTGCTGTCCGTGTGTCTTAAACTGCAGTTGCTACAATACTGTTTAGTAAAACCAGGCCTGGAGTAGGCTATTCAGATAACCCAAAGAAAACCACACGTCTTGTGTAAACAGTTCACTGACTGCTGAAATATTTTGCAAGCAATATATATTGCAGGTACTTTTCTGCGCTTCTGACTATTTCTAATGTAGAGAATTACTTATGTAGATAATTGTCTTACAAAAATAAAACACAATAGCCAAACCTTCCAGCTAATACTAGCTAGTTAGTAGTTGTTCTCTTTCACAATTTGCTTTGAAACAGGACCCAGAACATAAAAACAGTCAGTAGCCTGACTGCACGGACAGCTTCTGTTTGTGTGTGGAGGTGAAAGCTTTGGCTGTCCTGTACCTCCGTCCTGCCCAGTTCCAGGCTTGGCCATTCGCTACGAGAGTTTGTAGGTTAAGTTCAGCCATTGCCAGATAATAGTATCACAAACCCCCACCAGGTCACTTTACAGATGTCACTCTGTATGTAAGGGCTAAGGAGAGAAGAAAACCTCACCCTTCCATTCGCTCACCCTGTGCGCTGACTGACCTCTCATTCCCAGGCAAAGCAAGCAGATGCATTCAGTGCTTTCCCCTACTTCTCAAAAGAGAAAAAGAAAAGTGGCTGGCAAGAAATAAAAAAGTAGTTTGGAGCATGTTAAAAGCAGAAATTAAAACCAATATGCACCTCAAAAGATGCAGAGGGCGCTCAGACACCAACAGAATACATGCTGCATTGAACATCTCTTTTTAAATTTGTGTCCGTGGCATTCTGTAAACTGTCTTGTATTTCGTATTTAAAGTTACGAAACAAGTGATTACACCTTCAAGTGAAGCTGTATATCCGATCAAGTGAAAATCCTTTTTCCTTGTGTTGCATGAACTCCAGGCAGGATGCAAATGGTTTTTCTAGGGCTTGTGTGCATTTGGGGAGGGGGGAGGATGTTTTTTGTTGTTTTTGCAAGAATGAAAGCTACTCAAAGGAATATGTAAGGTAATGTACTTGAACTCTAGAGATGGCAACAGTAGGAGAATGGTATTTTAAGGACGAAAGCCAACACAGATTTTGTACAAAACATTTCACTCTTAGTTATACCATATCTAAAATTATGATAGTATTATGCTTGGAAATGTAAACTGTACGTTTGATAAAATATTTAAAAGTAGACAAGTTTGTGCATTTGGATGCATAAAACCAAAACTCAGTTCTAGTCTTACTACTTGGCCTAAGATTTCCTGACGACTGTCTGCAGTACCTCAACACCCTCATGTAATAATCAAAACTGCCTTTTCCCTTTTTTTCTCTTGAATTCAGGCTTCAAAACCTGGCTTGGTCAAAACAGAGGTGTCTTGGCTTTCTTGCTTCTTCATTACGTACATGTATTTAAGCCAGATTTTCAGATGTGGTCAGCATCCAGCACTAAAAAAAAAAAAATCTATTGTTTTCTGTTCACTAGGCATTGGAGTGTAAGATTTTACTTTTTCCAACTCCAGTTATCTGTGCTGAGTGTCTGGTTGTCGTTTGTCAGCTTTTTTGAAAACCTGTCTTTGAATATGCCTGCAAAATTAGAGACGGCTCCATATAGGAGCAATACCTAGAGTGAAGAGGGGTTCAATTCTCACTCTCATTTTCATTATTTAAAATGTTTATAGCTTTGCAAAATGTTTTCATTTACGTTGAAACAGCCTACTCCTATTGCTATGTGGAAGAAGCATTTTCCCAAAACTTAAGCCTGTTTAAATTTGCTTTTCTGGCTGAGAAAATTACTCTGCCATATTATGCATACATAGAAATACACATACATAGTATAATTTAAGTTGCTAGCTTTTTTTTTTTTTTAAGTTTATTTTGGATCTCTCTCACCCCACAGCATTTTGGTGTTTTGGAAGGCTCATAATCCCAAGTCATACATCTTAAGAAAATCTGGTTTGATATTACTACATTATAAGGATTTGATGAAAACAGTTTGTGCGTGCACACCGGCCTTTCTTATGCTTTTCCCCCTTTGATCTTTGTATTTGCAAAGATCACTCACCATTCCATTGATCCTGAGCTATAAGTATAAGCTGAGTTGATTTCCATTTGTGTTTGTTGAGCTGACAGATATGGTCTGCAAGGTGAGAGTGGGCTGCTTTTGAGCTCTGCAGCCCATATGTGTATATTCTAGTTGCTAACATTTATTTCAGAGTTGCCCCAGAACCTATAATAAGGATTTTATTTAAATGAGTATTCCATATTTGTGGCAAGTGGAAGAATGAGAAAAAGGCATTGCTCTAATCCAGCTTTTACGTTTCACGGTTGAACTGTACTGACCATGCTTTCATGGTTTCCCAAGGAGACGAGGTTTATGAGATCATTCTTTCTGTGTCTCTGTTTTTGTCAGTCTCCTCTTCCTTCCATCTCCCTCTTTGTACCTCAGTTCCCACCAATAACTTTTGATTCTACTGGCCAAGTTCGGTCACATGTGCTAGAGAAGAAGTCTGAAATATGTTAAATTCCTAGAGGTATCATGAGTACTGCCAGGCAGGTAGTGGAGAGAAACTCAAACGAGTTACTCTCCAAGGAGGAAAAGGCTTATGGTGTTAGAGTGTAGATAATCCAC
Source organism: Bucorvus abyssinicus (assembly GCA_009769605.1). Lineage (NCBI taxonomy): Eukaryota > Metazoa > Chordata > Aves > Bucerotiformes > Bucorvidae > Bucorvus > Bucorvus abyssinicus. The sequence goes on from CM020025.1 coordinate 76,372,653, forward strand.
ACGGGGCAGCTCTAAACGAATACATGGTTTCATGAGTTCTACTGTTTGCGGATATGTTTGATTTTAAAAGACTAATGTTGCACTTAGGATCAGGATTAATCACAGAAGTGTTATCATATGGGAAATTTATGGGAACATTTTGCAGTTAGACATTAATTTATTTTCTTTGCTTACTTGCACACTTCTTGTGTATGTGACACCCAGCCAACTAACTGGTGGATGCATACCGGTGTTCTTCATCAGCCATTTAGGATGAACTTTGAGAGGTCAGCTCTTGACTGTCTTTGTTTCCTTGTTTCTACTAACAGTAACCCATATTAACATGAAAAGTAGATACTTCTTACAAAGCTGAGTAGTAGGGTGTGTTGAAAAGGTGAAACAGTTTCACTACAAATGCCTCTTACTCCTTGGAATATAACTGGGGTACTGAGTGCTCCTGCAATCCAAGCTCATCTTTTGTGGGTATAGTATGTTACTACTATGCTACATTTCCCCCCTTTCTCTCAGATGGAAGGAAAACTTACCTCTTCTTCTGTGTAAGTTGCTGATAATACTCCAGATGATTCTTTGATGGCAAGCACAGACCCTGGGTGAGGGTGAACTCTTTTTCCACTTACCAGTGTCACCGGCTCTGGGAATCAGTGGATGCATCCAGGGTGGCTCCACAGACTCCACTGCAGAGTGGAGTCACAGGCTGTATGCAGTGGCTATTTGCTACACACTTTTTAATATCCTGCAACATGGGCTGCTAGACATCTGGAACTACTAAGGATGGCGATAAAATGTAAGACAATGCAGGAGAAATCATAGACTTGAATTAGGAGAAATTGGACACATCTACGTGGTTTTCAAAGGCCCATATTTACGGTTATCTTTGCAGGCTGGATTAAACAATCACAGCAGCTGTATGTATGTATACACACACATGTATGTGCATATATATTATAATTCTTATTTTACTGAACAAGCTACATAGAATAATCTAATTGTCACTGTCCAGTGTTAAAATTTTCTCTTTTCTCATGTCGTCTGTACATCACCAAACTGTAATAAAAATGCCTGGCTATGTGGTCATGACTCACTAGCAGCTGATCTCAACAACTATGCAGTCTGGTTTTTATCTCACAGTTAAAGTAGTATTTTTATGCACAAAGCTGTACTTTTTGATATTCAATATTTCAGGTCTCATTCCCACTGATAGTCTGGAGCAGACAGGGGTCATGACTTAACTTGTCCATGAAGTAAACAGAACACCATTGATGCTATAAAGATAAGTAATATTCATTACAAAGACCACATTAAAGTCATGTACTTGAAGAGGCATTTGCAAACCAGGGCATGCCAGATTTATAATTGTCTTTGCGATATTCAGTCACTACACACATAAGCATAATGATCAGAGCTGCTTAAAAATTCAGTAACAGATATTTTGTTTATGCTTCAGAATGAAATATTTTAGAATTCTGTAGTGATTTATTTAATGAAATATATAGTATCTTAGCAAAAGTTAAAAAAATACCTCTGTTTTCCTGTCAAAATGAAACCTTGGCAAGGCTGGAACAACACTGCTTGTTTCAGTAAGCTGCTTATTTCAAATTGGTAGCAGTTAGGAATGCATTCTTTGTCTGCATACAGTTTCATTAATGTGTCTGGAGTAGATGCACAAGGAAGCTGTTTGTGTGTTGAACTTCTGTAGATCTCTCATTCAGGGTGAGATTTGATTGCCTAAATGCAAGTATCTGTTGTCACCTGAGACACTAAGGTATCCCACCTGGCCCCCGGCTGCTATTTCTGAAGAGTGCATGTCTCTAAGTGATCTTTTCTCCTGTCTGTAAGCCCACACATTTCAGATGCCTTATAGTGTCTCAGATGGCTCTAGTGCATTACACATAAACAGTTGATGCCACACTTGGCTGACTTTGCAAGCTGGAAAAGATTTTAGAACTGGAGTTGTATGTATAATAATGCTAATATGCAGATTTCTCCCATTAATGTTAACACAAATAAGAACGGATCACTTGTCTATCAGATGTTGACACCTTTAAGTAGTCTAGAACTGTAAAATTTTGTTAAATGGAACAAGATGTGTAGCAGGAAAACACAGCACATACATGTATGTAACTGGACTCTGCTCCCAGGGAGGTGTGTGGGCTCACACATGGTGAAATAACGTAGGGCAACACCCTTATGAACAGAACAGTGGCAATACTGATGTAAATCGAAGGTCTGTCCTGCTTGTGTCTCCATCTGTAGTCAGCAACAGATGCTTAGACAAGGTCATAATGAAACAGGATAAGTGTACACTGCTTTGTACTGAAAAGCCCTCAGCAGGATTCTGAATCCTGCAGGAATATCTCTTTGCATTCATGCGGTCACTTTTAAAATCACTCTCCCATTTACTCACCCAAGACCACTATCTGCTTTGCAATCAAATATATAGGCATCCCTGATTTACTAATGAACTTCTCATGAGGATAACAGAATATTATTTACATTTCTAGTTTCAACTTTTGGTTTTGGACCTATGAAGAATTCATAATAATTTGAGCAAAAATTTTGGTACAGTATTTCTTGACTTACCATTAGACATGGACCAAGCCAAATTTATCAACACTAAGAAAACCATGCAATACTATTTTTGGTGAAAGGATAAGTCTCTTTAGAAAGCTGTGAAATATTTCAAAGCTTCCTATTCAATCTCTTTTTCTTTTCTTTTTCTTTTTTTTTTTTTTTGACTGTATGTATTCACCATTTTATGCCCAAGTGATGGCATAAAATGCTACACCAAAATCTCTAGGTCTTAGATAACTCAAAATACATTTCTTGGAGAGTTACTACATGAGATATATCCATTGCAAAGTGATATCCAAACACAGATTTTATTGAAATCTGTGAATATAACTATTAACCTGGTGGGTAAATTATGAGTTGAGTTTGCGTGTTTGTATTCTTCCCAGAATTACCTTTCTAATTTGAAGGCAAGGGGTTATAGTATCTCTAACTTGCTTATCTGTTATTTGGGAGATGAGAGTTCTACACCAGTTCATCACCTTCATCCTTCTGAGCAAGGTTTTTGTGAGGTCTGTTGTTCCTTGATCTCTAAACTTTCTATTTTTGAAACCACTGGGCTTTGGGAGTTGACTAATCGGCAGATTATAGAAGATGAGTATAGCAGGCCAACAGACCTTCGGGAAGTCTTCAGCTCGTGAATATTGTGTTGGATTTGATTTCAAATCTCAAGGCCTCTTTGAAGTCATTAATGCACTAGCATGCGGCACTGAGGTCAAGGCATGGAAAACTCCTCATTACTGGCTACAGACTTCAGACTTCCCTGCAGGGACAAGTTGCTCTGAGCTAGATATTTACGCAACCTTATCTCTTTGGCCTTCTGGTACAGATGTCTGTGTGCGCTGGTCTGAAGCTGAGCTGCTGAACTGGTTAGTTCAGCTAATTAGTTACTGGTACTTGAAATAGGTTCAACAGCAGAGACAATATTCAGGACGGGTGAGAGTTCATCCTTCTTATTAAGATCATGTTATTCAATAAAATTGTTACTTTGCAGCCATGCCTGCCTCAGGTCACTAGTGAGAGAAGAAATTACCTTGAAAAGTCAGTGCCTCTAAAGAGGGACATAGATAATCCATGAAGTTCTTAAATGAGTTTTTATATGTACCCGGGGGCGGGGGCGGAAAAAACCAACACAAAAACAGGGAACAGAAACCCTGTAGAGGTTTTGACAAAGGGAAGTATGTAGGATGGGGTGTCTGTGAGTGGTAATTTAGCTGCTATTGTTATGTTGCCTTTCAGCAGATGGAGTTTTACCTAATTCAGATGTTTTCACTTTAAAACCTTCTACCTAACGTGTTTCTTTTTCCCTGTCTTTGTTAGCGTAAGAGAAGGGAAAGGGTAGGGGAGATCTCCGTCTACGTTGAACTACTTTAGCCTTCACCGCTTCTAATAGACAAATCGTCAACAAATGCAATTCTGGTTTAGCACTTGATTAAACTACCTAACGTTACACAGCAAAACATACTGAGGTTTCTGGTAATCTTTTGAATAGTTGCTTATCATTATCAGAGTTAAAAATTATCCTTGGACTGTAGTTTGTACTGAAGTTTTCGCCTTATTTTGCACCCCATTGGCATTCTGAGCAATAAAAGCCTTCGCATAGATACAATTGCACTGTACCTTCTTCCCCACTTATTCTGAGTTAACTATGGGTTAGTGTAAATCCCATGTTTTCGTAGTCAGGTTGTAGCTTTTTTCCCCCAAACCAGATTCCATGGAGGAGTTTTTGGTTGGTTTTGCTTGGTTTATTGAGTTTTTTTGTCCTTCAAAGATCCTGGCTTTGAATTGTTGATGTTTTCCATTCCTTTCTGAAATAAGATACTGTATGCATTAAATGACAGAATAAAAAATACGATACTTTGAAACTTTTCTCTTTTCTAATCCAGCATATCGGTATTTACTTCTATATGTTCAGGATTGTACATTGGCATTTTCTATCACCTCTATAAAGTTCCAATGTTTTCTTTAATTGTTGCAATAAAATATAAGGCCTCTGATACAGTAGAGGCTTCCTGCATTAGTCTCAGATGATTGACATAAATTTTCCTGTTACACAATATTCTGTTATTTTAAATACTAGTGTTCATCTCGAAGGATTTCTAATTCTCTGACCTATCCTTAGGGTGGGTGAAGGGTAACAGAAAGTACAGATAAGCACGTATCTTAAGAACTGGGAAGAGGAAAGGTTTCCGTGGACAAACATACAGGAAGAAGTGTGCTCCTTTTATGGTTTGTTGCCAAGACTGACGTATTATTGACAATTTATTTGGTTAGTTTAGATTTCTCTGTTAAAAAATTATCGACAAAAGGTCAATCTGTATTATTTTACAGAAAGTTTTCCTGAGCATGTCACGGTATTGAGTAATCAAGCAGTCATTAGTAATTCTTCCTTTTTGGAATTAATGGAATTCTAACCCAATAAATTTTATACAGATTTTTTTATCCATGTTTAGATGACTTCAAAATAAAATATTTATATAATAAAACCTCAATTTTAATTGAAAGCCATTGATTAAGATCTAGACATTTGGTAGGAGAATATTTTAACTCATGTTAGTTGTTGTCCATAGGCATGAATGTGTAGCTTCCCTGTAAGGAAATACACGTAGGCAACTGTAGAGATACCTCTTCCTCGTGCCCATTCCTCTCTTTTCCTTTTTCCTTATTCTGTGATGTTGAGAAGCAGAATTCTTCAAAGCTGTTTTAAATTCCAGATTGTGTAATTATGGAAGTTAGAACAAATTCAGGGTTGTGGCTAGATGATTCAGCTTTTGCTTCTGTGCCATCCAGCAGAGGCTGTCGTTCTGCACAGGGGTGATAGGGGTGGAAGTAGAAGACGTTAGAAAAGCTGAGCTTTGTGTCTGCTTTGTAAGGAAAGTGTTTGAATTTTAAGTGTTCCTGGATCTGTGCTACTTCTTGGACTTCCCATATCCTCCTTACTGATTCCAGGTCATTATTTAGTTAATCCACAAACATTAGTGTCTAGCTAAAAGTTAAAATATTTTGTCACAACCAGTTTGTCAGCTGTGTCTGTAATCTCCCAGCTAGGTGACTACAGAGTGTTCTACAAATGGGAAACTTTGGAGAGCGCAGGAGGAATATGTAGCAACCATTTTCCAGTGGCTATCCAAGGTATCCTCTGCTTGTGGGTACCTTGTTTTCTGTACTGCTTTTGTTTTAGAAGTCCTTCTGCATCCTTGCAGAATTCCTGCATCTGAAAGGACACCTCAAAAAGCAACAACAACAACAAATCACCCAGATAAAGTCAGAGCGGCTGAGCTACGCAAGGCTGATAAGCCAAGTGGACTCTGCTCACAGTGTTTATGCTTATTTAGGGTGTGACCAGTGACTATAGACTGACATATTGTTTGCTTTCCTCCAGAAAGCTATATCTTGTCCTAGTATTTAACGTCAGCTCTTAGCAGAACTTGAACTCAGACATGTGAGCTTAGGATTGGCCTAACTCTGCTTCCATCTATGTATATTCAGTCATTTCTAAAATCTCTCCCTGATGCAGCATACCTATTTCTACAGCCTTGATTGAGAGCAGGGAAGGAGTTCATTTACACGGAGTACACACACTGTTGTAGTTGTGCCTAAGAGACTGCCCAAGGTGAGCTTTGTAAGGGAAGGGTAGTTTCTTTGCTTAGACTATCTTATACAATGAAAACATAGGGCAAAAAGTCCTCAGAACTTTCCAGTACAGCATCACCATCTGTTTCCAGTATTTCTGTTGGTCAAGTCAAAAGGTGAAATCTCTGTAAATCCTTGTTGTATTTATATGGAAGCAAATTCTGTGTACTGTTTTCATCTAACAGCTTGCAATACTTAATAGGTGAGCAGTAAGGAAAATACATTTTTTCCATTTGGCAGTCCTTTGGCTTCTTTCAAGTTTGGGTTTTTGTTTTTTTTTTTCAACAGGAAGCAAATCAGAAACGTAATTTTTTGTGAGTACAGCGGTATTTCTCTGTATTGAGCAGTTAATCAAAACTTGTCTGAACACACTGACTTTTTAGAGGCACACACAGAGCATTTTAGTCTCGTTGCTGTGAGATGCATATCAGTTGCTCTTATTGACAGTAAGAAAAACCAAAAAACATCTTAATTGAATATAATGCTTGGACATTATGAAATAATTTTATAGTCTAGAAATCTAATTAGTTAAAACCACTATGTAAAATGTTGGCGTTTTAATCTTATTTGTAGATTTATCTCTTCAGAATTACCTCCAGACTCTCCCCCAAACTCTCATACAGTCTTTGCCCAACCCCACCCTGATGAATTTTTTGCAAATGACTCAAAACCAAACTCTTACCTAAACTCAGAGAACCCTGTTGATGTTGGTTGTTTAGTTCGTAAAAGTTCTGTTTTAAAATTTTCAGCTATGCGCGAACAGTTCACAAAACGTCCAGGAGACTCTAGAAAAGTAATATTCTTTTCCACTGATTTGGTAAATATGTATACAGTTAGAAACAGCGGTTTGATTTAGTAGGCCTTTAAAATGGTAATATAATACCTTTTACAAAATTAAGTCCCAGCGCAGTATTCATACTGGACATTTGCTGTTCTCTACAGATCGGTGCCCACTGGGATATACTGTTCAGTGTGTTTATAATAGAAATAACATTGCTAGCTGTAAGAGAGAAGTGATGTCTCAAGAATTAGACAAATCACTGCATAATTTGCTTTCCAAAGGTGCAAAGGTAACTTATACATTGCAACAACAGAGAAGCAGCAGTGATCTATTTTCGCAAAAGCTTGATAGATAACCACAGCACGTGTATTGGAGAAGAGGAAAGGATGAGGTTGTGATTGGAGCTGTGGCTGCACTTCTCAACTCTGCTTCAGACTTCCTAATATCAAGCCACTTAGTACTGTGCTGTGACTACAGGGCATCTTACTTCAAGACCGTGGCCCACAGCTGCTATGGGCTTGAATCTTTTGTATGGTCAATCGAGAGGTAATCAAGACCTTAGACCACTCCTCTCATCAGCCATGTAAGTGCTTTTGAGTCTGGCTAGCATGCTGGGTTAATCATTGCCTTCCGATGTTTAAGCACACTGGAAGAATCTATAAATATTGGAATTAGTATGTATAATTTGAACTCATTATTTCAGTGTGCAGTGTGAACAGAGTTGCTGTAGGGCTTATTTTTGTCCTTTTCAACCATGCATATGTAGCAGGATTGGACAAGGCATGCTTTGATCTGGCTTGTGTGCACTTCAAACTACAGGCTTGGTGCAGAGGGCTTTTGTTTATTTGTTTGATGAGGGAAGCTTATTATTTTAGATTTCTGTGTACATTTTTTTGAAACACTGCAATCTTTATTTTTTCCTAACGCAACAAACGGAGATACATTCAATCCCAGCCTATGTATAAATTGGCATGGGCATGAACCATCAAGATGTTGGGCTTCGACGTATGTGGGGAATTATTTTGTAAACTGGCTTGCAAAATAGAAAGGTAAATGCCACTAGGAAAGTTAAAAATAAAATAAAATAATTTTATTTTGCCTCAGTTTTCCTGAAGCAGAGTATGAGCCTGTGTGGTATTACTTTCTAAACCTAGTTTCAAGTGTAATGCCATTGAGAATGTTCATAGACATTGTTCTGAAGTGATTTATCCTTTAAATCACGGCTGTCTTACTGCCTGCCTTCATCTGATCCTAAAAGTATAAATGAACTCCAAGGCTTTGATCTGGAAGGTTCAAAACTCAAAGGAGATTTTCAGGGGCTTTGAAGTTGAGCTGTAGAAGGGACAATGCACTGTGCACTTATTCACTGGGGGAGTGCTGTCATCGTACAACCAAGCCTTTGCCAGTGTAAATTCATCACAGTGTTTGATGTAGCATTATTACATTAGCATTCATTTTGATTTAGTTAGAATATAGCAAAAAGGAACTTCTTTTGCTGTTTGAGTCCATTTGTTAATTGAGATAAATATACATCGATTTTCTTCTAACAGATTTTTTCAGAATTAAAAAGAAACATCTCCTGGTATCACCCTTTCCATTGTTAAATAATGTTCTGAGAAACTGTTCAGAGAGATTCTTCTATCAGCAGTCTTCACTAAATGACAGAAAGCAAGAGAAATTGATGGAAACTTTGAAGAAATGCCTTGTGAAGGTCTCTTCCAGATTTAGAAAATGCCCTGTGCCCTTTACTTGTGATCACATAGGCAAAATCCAGTGCCTGCAAAAGTTGTGATTAATGTTACAGAGGCTGCATGACTACCTGGTGTTGCAGGGTGTCGTTTGTTGAGTACAATGAGCAATTAATGCCTAAAATGACAATCAGAGTTCGATGACTTTATTCTGGCATAAACTTCTGAATTAGAAATGGGGATTACAGCCCATGGAGATACAAAGGGACTCATGGGCACACCTTCACCATTAAATCAACAGTCACTGAAGGTATCTCTGGATCCGAAACTACTCTCAAAAGCACAGAGTGAGTTTTCAGAAAACTGGATAAACACGTTTTGGTTATTCTGACAAAAACTTTGGAGTTTTATTTTTTGGTCTCTGCCTTTTAGGTTGAGCTCTATGGCACCTCATTGATAAGAACATTTGATTGAAAACACTAAGCTCATATCTTCTGAGACCTGAGCCAGATTAAAATAGAAGCTTTTGCAGATAAAAGACTTGTAGGTTTATCTTTTCTACTACCTACCCTGAAAGAGCTGCAAATTTCTTTCTGTAATTTCATGGTTCTTTTGTTGGAAATGAGTATCATGAGACTGGGGGTAATGGCATGCTGTGACTGGCTGTTTCAATAAAGACAGGATTATGATGATGAGGCTTTTATTTTCCCCTCTGTCTCCCTGTCCTTGTCAATTGGTATGATAAATAAACAAAAGTCTGCTGGCATGTTCATCTTAATATTTGAAGTTGATACTGCCTGTTTCTTACTCCTTATTTACTTAGACGTTAGCTATTCGCCAGGATTAGTAGCTGGGAAGAACTAATTTTATGAAAATTACAGATTTTGTTCTCAGTTCATCAAACAATACAAAAAATTGCCTAGACTAGCTCAGTGATCACTATTCCTTATTATGGAACAATTTTCTGGCTTTTGTGTGCAATCACTTTCTAAGCTTTTATATTCTTCCTTTCAGAATTTCTGCTTGCTCTCAGGTACGTTATAACCCGATGGGTTAAATGTAATCCTTTAGTTCCCACTGCGTAAAGACTCGTAGCCACCATCTTCCTACCTGATAAGTGGCTTGCTCCTCTGCTGCTGAACTTGCTTGGAGTTGTCAGCCCTCATCAGAAAATGTAAGTGCTTTTGGGAGTATTTCTGGTGCATTATCCTGCCTTTTCAAGGAGACATGAAAGTCTAGGAGGAAGAAGAATATTTCACATGTGGTATTTCGTTCCCCTTTTGCAGCTTTGCCTGCCTGTCACACAGAGTGAACAAATTTCAAGCTTATTGGCAACTGCCTTAGCTGCAATTCCTATATATCTTATGACAATAACACAACTAGTGTACATAGATGTGATCTACGTAACCAGATTAATGAATTAACTACTAGTCAACAGGTGCTTAAGAATGGTAATTCTTACAAAATGTTGCATCATTGTTTGGAGGCCTAAGAAACACACTGACCCAGAGAGAGTGCAATCAATGATGTTGCAGATTTAACCAGCCCCACGCCTCGTAGTTCTGTGGGATCCTCTGCCGTAAGAAAAGGTGTTTCTGCATTAGTATTTCTATGCAGTTTAGGAATGCGGTTTGATCAGCCCCCTTTACTGCAATTTAGTATGTATCTTACAGCACTGCCCAAGCACGCCGATGGATTTATTTTGATGACTTTAAACAAAAAGATGCATCCTATGGGGATGGGGCTTTGAGCAACCTGGTCTAGTGGAATTTGTCCCTGCCCATGGCAGGGAGTTTGGAACTAGATGATCTTTAAGGTACCTTCCAACCCAAACCATTCTATGATTCTGTTTTGCAGTAACACTCAGCTGTCTCAACCAAAGACTGGGTGCACTTGCGTTGGAAAATTTCTTCCCCTCCAACTCCACAAAGATCTTTCCTGGATAGTGCCTACACGTGGAGTTAATTAAACTGATGTTAAGTAATGATAGTATTGACATTCTCCTTGAAACATAGATAATTATTTCCAAGGTTTTCCATATTTTCATAGTTCAAGGCACAAATCATGTCTACAGAGTTGTACTCATGACTTCCGTCAAATCTCAATGTCTTCTAATTACCACCTCAGCATAGAGTTTAATTCTCAATATCTTCCAAAAGAAATTTCATTCAGGTTCAATAGCTCTTTAGGTTTCGTATAACAGCAAGACAACCTGCATGAGATGCTTTGGAGATTCCTAGCTGTGCATGGAATTACTCTCAATGAACTACTCCTGAATAAGCTCACTTTGTAGGCACTCTTATTTTCAGCTTACTACTACTTTTCTTCTGTGAGTGAATTCAGGAAAGCTTGACAACTTTACTGTAAAATTAAAAATAAATTCAAGTGTAAACCAGATTCCACTATGCTAAACTTAACGTTCCTTAATAAGTGTATGTAATGATCTGATGTTTCACTCTTCGCTTTGGCAATACACTGTGGTTCCTGAATGTGAAAGGCTGAGCTTGATTTTTAATTTACAGATTTAGCTTGGAAGTTGCTTCCCAACATGAAGCTTGGAAGTGTTTCCAGATATAACTCACCAACTTTTAGATATCAACAGAATATTTTTCACTAGCTTACATGAAAAAAATCTGGAAAGAAGCAAATAAAATATTAGTATTATAATAAAGGATTTATTTTTGTAATCCATTTCAATAGCAGTTCTACAACAATGTGTCATATACGATTGTTAAAATTAATTCCTGAAGTAAAAGTAAATCAACTAAAGCCAATGCAAACAAATAACTTCAGTGTGTTTTACTAAAAAAGTGGTTATGTAGAACCTTTTTTCTTTCTTTTTTCTTTTGTTTTAATATAATCTGCTTTCCATTAAACCAGAAACTCATTTTTGCTTCAGTTTTAAAATGAGTCTTATTAAAAACTTGCTTTGAGAATATGATTTAGGTCTCTGTCCTGATTAAGTCCCAATTCAGAAATGAGATCTATGCATTTAAATGTTACCCTTTGTTTGAGTTATGGTAAGAAAAGATGTTTTCCTGAGTCGAGATTTCTCACATGGTCAAACTATTTTCACAAATGGCCCGCTAACGTACGTGTGATTTAACATGTTATTCTGACTGAAGGTTGCACACTTAGGCCCTTACATAGCAAAAACCTCTTCCAACTTTTGAATCAGCTACTTGAGAAGGAAGTTGGGAAACACCAGGAAACTGGAAGTTTTCCTTCTGAGATGATCTGTTTCCTCCCTGTCGCCCTTACAGAAAGTATTTCAGAAAACAACAAGTCAGGCTTGAAATAGCTTATTGAGTTTACAGCATGAGCAAGTTACTGAGAAGTGACTAAATAGAGATGTCCTGTAATAACTAATACTCTTACGTTGTTTTTGATGCACTCTGCGTGGTTGAAGGGTTGAACTTACAGTATTTTTTGATAAGCAAAGAAAGTGACTAAAATTTAGAGTAAAATGAAGTTGTTCTCTGTTTAAGACAGGGCATATTTTGGTTGCTTTAATTTATAGGATTTTTAACTTGAGGTGCATTTTAAAGGTCTTGTTTTCAGGAAGTTGTGGGTGCTCATGCTTTGAAAATTATAAGCTTCTTCAACATGAGTTTGCCAAAAATTGCAAGAAGTCCACAACGACCAGGCTATTGTGAACGTTGTCATTAGTATGCTGGAGTGTAAGAAGTTTTGACAAAGAATGCATTTCAAATCATTCAACACATCACCTGTGTTTACAAGGCACCTCATGCTTTGTATAGCCAAGCTTGAAGCGGGCTCTTTTTTAGGATGGGATTGCTGGTGGCTGGCAGGGAGCTAGAGACTGTCCCATTTTTTTTTGTGCCAACCTAGGTCTGCTTTAGAATTTTTGAGTTTTCTTGGAGTTTTTTTCAGATTTCTATGTGGGCATGTCATCAAAATTTTTCACGAGTACGTGTGAACACACACAAATGCAAAAGGCTTGAGTTGCAAAAACACTGTTAGAGACTGTTCAAGCTGTCCTTCCCGAACTTCCACTATACTGCTTTGTCAGATCACAGCTTCGGCGCTTATGTGTGCTGTTTCTTAGCCTTGATAGGTTATGTTAGTGATTACGTCCATAGCCCTTTGAGCAACTCCCCTAGAGTTAGGCACTTCGTGTGTATCACCTTTCAAAGGGCCTAAAGTTTCTTTGGTTCTTTGGGATCAGTGAGGAATCTGAAGGCAACGCACAAATTTTCTGAGAAGTTTCTGCATGGGATATTAGCCTTCTGGCTTGCAGTTTGCTAGTTCAGAAAATAGGTGATAGAAAGCAGCATACCGTATACTTTTTCCCATAAATATGTGTAGTTTTCATAGATTCAAACCCAACATTGTTCTTGAGTCAATGGAAATGTCTAAATCTAGACAAACAATAACAAATCTTATGTGATCTTCCCTTTAGGGGTTTTGGCACCGGTGTGGAGCCTTTTTTAGGTGGATTCAGTTTCGTGAGGTTTTCCAGCATCATTGTCCTGAAGGCTATAGCTTGTCTTCTGCATTGTTGAATCTTCTCAGCTCACCTTGTAGTCTCACATTTGTAGTGGCTCTGCAGTCACACCAGTAACAGTACACCAAAATCTCGTTGTGTCTTCCCCTCTCCTCCCCTGAAGTTCTCATGTGACCCAAGGAATTTATTTCTGAATCCTTCCACCTTTTGAAAAAATTTTTGTCTCCCACTGACCACTCTCATTGATATCTAATTTAGGCTCCCTGTTGCTATGGGCCAAAATATGCTAGGCTGCTACTGAGAGAAGTGATCTTGTCTTGGTCCTGTGTATTAGTTCCTATTCTTTTCCTTCAAGTTGATGCAGCCATCTGGTGAACCCAGATCACAGAACTGATACAACTGAAAACTCACCAAACAAAAAAATATGCTGATCAGTTTTCTGTCTTATTTAAATAAAAACTTAGTTATGTTAACCAATAAGACAAATAGTACAGAAGCAGATTCCGTAACTCATCAGAAATGAACACAAAATGGGCATTTCAATAGTAAAAATAGTATTTTTTTTTTCCATTACAACAGGAATTAAAGGTACTAAGGGAATCCAGACACTAATTTCCTTTCTAGTTTGCAGTGAGCTAACGCTTTGATGTTAGCTATTTAACAAATTGGGGAATTCAGCCATTTGGCTGTTAGGCCCAATAAGAATGAATAATAAACTTAAAATTTATCTTGCTTTTACATTATTTTACTATCACATGACTGATACATGCGCGGACCTTTTCATTGTTAGTATTTGTATTTTAGCTATTGCTATACACACCATTGGAGAGATGGGGAAAAGAACATTGTTTCAGTGACTAGATCAGAAAGTGCATAGATTTTTTAATGACTGGCTTATGCTAGTAAAATAGAGATGTAGAAAATATGTATATCCAACTTCTCTTTCGGTGCACAGCTCTTCCTTAATTTCTTCTACTTGTTTTTCTCTTCACTATTTCTAAACAAAACAGTGTCAGCATTTTTAACCAATTCTGTGAAAGTCAAGTACATATTAAAGGTGTGTTATCTTGAAATGCTACATATTTCACTATTATAATAGATTTTTCCTTTAAATAGAAATGTTAAGGTTCTGAACTTTCACCTGTTAGAATATATTTTCATGGAAGCCCTGTTTACAGTTGCTTTTTGGTAGGATACTTATCAAAGTTTATAATAAAGCAACAAAATCTCTGATCCCATCACTACCAAATTTGCCAAAATGCAGGTTCATCTAGCAATCTGTAAAAAAGTGAAAACTTAAAATGAAATGTCTTTTAAAATACTATCATAGAGACTTGATTTCAGGTTTCAGTTTCTCTCGGTAAAGTAGTTCATTACCTCTTCTATCTAACCTAACATCTATATATTAGTTACCAAATAAGTATTGTTGTAGTATTTTTTTTAAGAGAGACAGGTAATGGGAAAATACTGCCTGCTACAAAGATACAGTATTAGTTGATAAGGCATTGTCTATGGCGGCCTTAATTAAAGGTTAAAACATTGACTGATAAGTTGTTAAACAATTCAAGCATTGTCCTCTTTGGAGTACTTTTAGTCCATTACATTTCATGTATAGTTAATTTATCCCATTCAGCATGTATTAAAATGTCAGTTTTACACTGAATTCTGAGGTCATGGTTATGTGTGACCTTCGCAGAAAACAACAATGGAAGTGATTCAGCATAAACAAGTGTGGAAAATGCTGTTCAGTGGATTTTCAATTCTCTGTATATTCAGTAGATTTTATGACTTTATGAATGTATAGTGCTGTCCATTTAAAAGAACTTTTATTAAAGTCTGTGATTCCTGGCATTACATTGTTTGGGGATTCCTTGACATTTCTGATGAGTTTTTCAAAGGATTGAGCTCTAAAGTGTTTTTGCAAAGTGTGAAAAGTTCCTCTCACATTGTCATTCGGTTTCAATGTGAATCACTAGTCAAGCCAAGCTGTTCTTCTCCCACTTGGAAGCTAAATACAGAATGTGTAAGACATAAAAATGATACATGAGTTTTGGTGAATGCTTTCTCCTGTAACTTAAATAGAGGGCATTAAAGTTTGCTAACGTGTTGTGTTGTAGAGGAAGAACGCAGCTCCTAGAATATTTCAAAACTAGACTACAGCCAGTGATGTGGTCTGCGGGGGCAGGGAGGAGAGCATGGGGTGAGAAGCTAAAACCAAGAGCCATTAATCATGCACTGGACTTCAGAGAAATTTTTTCGCAAGTAAATCTAGCTCTACAGTAAACCAGCTGTAGAAACGAGTTTCAAGACGGTGAAGACCAAGACCTACAAATCTGCCTCTGTCCCATAGGGTCAAAGGGCACTTCTCCTGCAGGCAGAGCTGCAGACGGTCCCATTAATGCAGGGCTGTTGCCATGACACAGAAAGATTGTCATACAGAGCAAGACGGCAAATGAGTGAAACTTTCTTCAAGTCTGAACAAGGGAGTTGGGAAGAAAAGCTTGAAATGGATAAGTGTCCTCTCTGAAAGCATGTGCATCTGACACTTCTTCACAGTAATTTTTCAAGGCAGTATCTCAGAGTGTTTTATCTGGCCTGCTAAAAAACGTGACTTGAAGAATTTAACAATGTGGATGGGGATTCTGCTCTTGGCCTGTGGAGACAGGCACAGAAGTTTGGTTACATTAATCCAATTTTATTTTCAAGAACAGAGAGCACAAATTAGTTGCCAATAGAACTAGCAGATAGATATTTGATACTATTTAGATTTGTGATTTTTTTTAATATTGAATTTTCCTTAATAATTGTACTAAGTCACATTCCAGTGGTCCTACCTAAATGAGTAGTGATACTCTCCGCGGGCAATGATTGAAATGTACCTGATTTTCTTTATATGTGAAGCAGCAGGTAATAAGCATTTGTTTCATATTATCATTTTTGGTGGTGATAATAGACTGTAGAGTTGATTGTCAAATTTTTTGAGTGATCACTTAGGAACTCATAAATTAAATGTTATAACAAATGTAGATACGTAGACTCTCTTCCTCCCACTCACCACCAGGCATATTTTAGATTAGATTGAGAAAAACTAAAAATACTTTGGCAACAGATAAACTAGCTATGCTCACAGCAGGAACAATCAACAGTGAAGGCGTGTGTGTGAACCATCACGTTAAACATATTAGAGAAGAATGGTTTACGAACAGTTGGATCAGTCTTGCCTAAATGTGTTATATAGAGCTAGATTAAATAACCCACTAGAGGGCCAAGCCTTCCAAATAAGTCTAATGAAATATGAACATGCTTTAGCAGGTTGTCAGTTGAGATTTAATTCCAATGAAACATTGCATGTGGAGCAAAGACCAGGCAATGTTTGAGCTAAATGCTGTTTCTGCTACTGGCACATGGAAAAGAGTCTGTTCTTGACGACAGCCGCACAGTGAAGGCTCGGCTGCCTAGCATGCTGCACCATTGCATTCCTATGTCACCCATAGCATGGCGTTCTCCCTGTCAAGAGTACACATTTGATTTGCCAATGGATGATACAGGAAGCGGAAAGGATATTCCTCTTCTTTGAGTTTCAAAATAGCCATTTGTTGTAGGCTCAAACTTATTAAGAACTTTGTTATTTAAAAATGTAGGTGTGGTCGTAATGGATCAGACCAAAGGCCCTGCTAGCCCAGTATGCAATCTCCAAATATGACCAGGAACTGGCCTCTAGGAAAACAAAGAAGAAGCAGGGAGAGTAAAAAAGTTGTTCTTCCTCCTGTACAGCTTCTGGCATCAGGAATTTATGGCTTGCTGCCTGACCCAGAGTTTGTAATTGGGGTAATAATGTTCGATGTTACCAATGGAGCTGTTCTCTGAAATTTGCCCTTTTTGTTCCATTTCTTTTCATTTTGTTCCATTCCATTTAGAGGAAACAGTCTAGGAGGTTCTTGGATTGTTTGGAAGAAAACTTTCTGAAACAGCTGGTGAGTGAGTCAGCTAGGGAAGGCTCCCTGCTAGCCCTGTTGTTCAGAAACAGAGAAGGACTTGTGGGCAATGATAAGGATGGAGACCATCTTGGACACAGTGATCATGAGATGGTGGACTTTTCAATTCTGAGGAAGTAGGGAAGGGGGGTTCAGTAGAACTGCCACCTTGGACTTCCGGAAGGCAGACTTTGGCCTGTTTAGGAGATTGGTTGACGGAATCCCTTGGGAGGCAGACCTGAAGGGCAAAGGAGTTCAGGAACTCTGGACATCGTTCAGGAAGTAACTCCTAAAGGCACATGACCCCACAGGTCAAAAGATAAGCTAGAAGGGAAGACCAGCCTGGCTAAACAGAGAGTGTTGGCTAGAACTCAGGAAGAAAAGGAAAGTCTTTGGTCTATGGAGGAAGGAGCAGGCCATGCAGGAAGACTACAAGGATTTTGTGAGGTTTATGCAGGGAGAAAATTAGAAAGGCCAAAGCCCAACTAGAACTTAATCTGCCCACTGCCATAAAAGACAATAAAAAAATGTTTCTTTAAATACATTAACAGTAAAAGGGGGGCTAAGAAGGATCTCCATCCTTTATGGGATGTGGGGGAAACCTAGTGACCCAGAATGAGGAAAAGGCTGAGGCACTGAATGCCTCCTTTGCCACAGTCTTTAATAATAAGACCAATTGTTCTCTGAGTGCCCAGCCCCCTCAGCTGGAAGGCGGGGAGGAGGAGCAGAATGAAAGCCCCACAATCTAAGAGGAAATGGTCAGTGACCTACTGCAGCACTTAGATGTGCACAAGACTATGGGGTCAGATGGAATCCATCCAAGAGTACTAAGGAAACTGGCAGAAGTGCTCACCAAGACACTTTCCATCATTTATCAGCAGTCCTGGCTAACCGCGAAGGTGCCAGTTGACAGGAGGTTAGCAAATGTGACACCCATCTACGGGAAGGGCCAGAAGGAGGATCCAGAGAACTACAGTCTGACCTCAGTGCTAAGGAAGGTTATGAAGCAGATCATCTTGAGTGCCATCACACAGCACGCACAGGACAACCACGCGATCAGGCCCAGTCAGCATGGGTTTATGAAAGGCAGGTCCTGATCTCCTTCTATGACAAGGTGACCTGCTTAGTGGATGAGAGAAGGGCTGTGGATGTTGTCTACCTTGGACTTTAGTAAAGCTTTTGACACCATTTCCCATAACACTCTCCTGGAGAAACTGGCTGCTCATGGCTTGGATGGGCATACTCTTCACTCGATAAAATACTGGCTGGATGGCCAGACCCAAAACGTGGTGGTGAATAGAGATAAATCCAGTTGGTGGCTGGTCACAAGTGGTGTTCCCCAGGGCTCAGTACTGGGGCCTGTCCTCTTTAACATCTTTATCAATGATCTGGATGAGGGGACTGAGCGCACCCTCAGTAAGTTTGCAGATGACACCAAGTTAGGTGAGAATCTTGATCTGCTTAAGGATAGAGAGGTTCTACAGAGAGACCTGGAGAGGATGCATTGATGGGCTGAGGCCAATGGTATGAGGTTCAACAAGGCCAAGTGCCAGGTCCTGCACTTGAGCCTCAACCACCCCCTGCAACACTGCAGGCCTGGGGAAGAGTGGCTGGAAAGCTGCACAGCAGGAGAGGACCTGGGTGTGCTGGTTGACAGCTGGCTGAATATGAGCCAGCAGTGTGTCCAGGTGGCCAAGAAGGCCAGCAGCATCCTGGCTTGTATCAGCAATAGTGTGGCCAGCAGGAATAGGGAAGTGATTGTCCCCCTGAACTCAGCACTGGTGAGGCCGCACCTCAAATAGTGCGTTCAGTTTTGGGCCTCTCACTACAAAAAAGGCCATTGAGGTGCTGAAGCATGTTCAGAGAAGAGCAACAAAGCTGATCACGTCTAGAGAACAAGTCCTAAGAGGAGCGGCAGAGGAACTGGGATTGTTTCGTCTGGAGAAAAGGAAGCTCAAGGGAGACCTTATCACACTCTACAACTACCTGAAAGGAGACTGTAGCAATGCGGGTTTCCGTCTCTTCTCCCAAGTAACAGGCAGTAGTTCGAGAGGAATTGGCTTCAAGTTGTGCCGGTGTTGGGTTAGGCTGGATATTAGGAAAAATTTCTTTACAGAAGGGGTTGTGAAGCCCTGGAACGGGCTGCCCAGGGCAGTGGTGGAGTCCCCATCCCTGGAGATATTCAAAAGACTTGTAGATGTGGTGCTGAGGGACATGATTTAGTGGTGACCTGGCAGTGCAGGGTGAAGGGTTGGACTTGATGGTCTTAAAGGTCTCTTGCAACCAAAATGATTCTGTGAGTCTGTGATTCTATTTGGGCCTCCTCCAAAACATTCATGGCAATGACTTCCACAACCCTCCTGAACCATGGCTTGACAATTTTGCTGGCTGCTCCTTGATCCTGTTGTGTACGTTTCACTGAATAATTGTTGCTCCTCTGCTTTCTTAAGACTGTTTATGATTTTATATACACCTATCATATACCTCTTATAAGCTTTCTCTCCAGGTAAGAAAGCACATTGTTTTTTAGTCTCTGTTTTTACTTTTTATAGACAAACAATTTCCATTGCCCATTATCATCCTTATCTTGCCACTCATTCATTTTCTAGTTCTCCTCATTCTTTTGATATTGTTTGGAATTACGTAACAATTTATTAAAAGATCTTGCGACAGGATCACAAGATCTCCTGTTCAAATACTGTCTCTCAGAATATTCAGAGTCTGTTTCCTTCAGCACCTTTATTTCCTGTATTTTTGTTTAAGAAATATATATGTTCCCACTGCAACATTCAGTGATGTTCCTTTCCTTGTATGTTTAAAATGTAGCTTTCTATGTGATCCACGGTCAGGATAGGAAGGAATG
Organism: Bucorvus abyssinicus; assembly: GCA_009769605.1. Lineage (NCBI taxonomy): Eukaryota > Metazoa > Chordata > Aves > Bucerotiformes > Bucorvidae > Bucorvus > Bucorvus abyssinicus. Next base: position 76,392,628 of record CM020025.1, read on the forward strand.
TTTTAGTTGCAAATGAGTGTGCACCCCTGTGTCATGTTCCCATAAATTCAAAAGCTCTCTCATAAAAATGTATAGTGCCTGTTGCCATTATTATTTATGCTTTGTAGCAGACGTAATTCAAATCAGTTTTCTGTGAATGAAGTGGAGAAGGGTCAGGCGGATATGCTGGTTTGTTTTGTATCATGTGTGAGACCGAAAAAAAAAAAAATACCCCAAACACAAAATATGTTGATGAGAGAAGACCTAAGGAGTAATACATGATCTTGGAATGAACCGAGTTTTAAGGTTAGCATAGGAAGAGTGTATTTTTCTGGATCCTGAGTGGAAGACTGCTTTATATTTGAATTTTATTTTGAAAATGTTTCTTTTAACTTGAAACAAAAGAACTCAGAAGATGAGAGCCCTTCTAAACTGTGACTTTCAAAGGGTAGCTGAATAACCAGGGTGCATGCTCTCAGTATTGAGCAGCACTTCATTTGCAGTATTGTGACCTAAGTTTCACTAGTAGCACGTTTTGATTTCTAACATCTGTGGGTTTCTAATATAGAGGTTCTTCTCTGATTTCTGCTAGGTCACCTGAAGCAAGTAGTGAAGTTATGTTTCTCACTTTGCAGTAGAGAGAAAACAATCCTAACAATCCCACTTTGGGAAGACTGAATATACCGGATCAAAGATCTTTTATATTACCATCTGGTAAATTCTTTGACTCTCAAGAAATAAGTTGCACACAGCTTTTTTTTCTTAGCTTACTATAAACAGCGTTTAGAACTAAAAGGATGGTATAAGCATGACAAATATATTAGATGAAAGAGTATTCTCAGACAGATCAGCTTACTTTCACTACAGTAATTACCAACCAATAATTCCTTCTGTTTTTTAAGAGGTTTTCCATGTGCAACAGTTCTCAAGTACCAAATCTATTTTAAACTGCTATCCCTGAATGTAAGCAAATGGGAAAGCCTGAGTCAGAAGAAAACTCAACAAAAAGAGACAATAGCTTTTGATGAATTTACTGGCAGTTCAGTGGGAAAGCAGAAAACATAAACAAATCTTTTATTTGGTCTGAGCAGATTTAGGAATACAATGTAGGCATTTATTAGAAACAAAACCACAATATAGTGGAATGCAATGTTTTAATTGTGTTTTCCAAAATCTAATTCTTCTTAACCAGCTGGTTGTCATGTATCTATTTCTAAAAGGGTAATAGTCCAGGAATAAGACATAGCTGCAGTTTTGCAAGTGCTTAAGTGTTAAGATTTAATTCCATGTCACCTGATAATCTGTCTTAACTGAAAATGTTACTGCATCAGTTATACCAACTGTTGAGATTAGTTAAAGCGGAAGCCTGTGGCTTCTGTCATTCTAGCAGGGCTTATGATGATGGACTTTTTTTTTTTTGGGGGGGGGGAGTTGGGGGGGATGTTCTGGTTTTGGTGGAAGTTCTCACCTTTCTAACCAATCCTTTTAAATAAATGCACCTTGAGATTATAGGGGCTTTCCCCCCTTCCCTTCTATGTTTTTAAAGAAGCTGGGGCATGTGGCTCTTTGTCTCGCTTAACCCTTGTGTTTGAGAGCTAAATAGACTAGATCAGGAGGGGATGAGTGCAGAGGACTACGGAAAGTTTGAAGAACTGAAAGTTTGCTTAAAATATAATAACTTTGGGTGGTCTTCTCTGGCTGACACATGGGAATAAGCATTTCAAATGTGACTCATTTTCAAATCAATGAAAAGGGAAAGAAGGTGACTCCACTTTACAAGTATGCTCAAGGTTTTCATTTTCAAAAGAAGAAGACAAGATTTTAATTCACAGCAGATTCCTCTTCATAAGAGCACCAGTCTAACATAGAGTGTTCTGAGCTAAGGATAAGCAGCTTGGAATAGTTAATTTTACAAAACAGTGCAGAAATAATACTTTATCCTTTTCTAGGTTCTTCTTCATTCTCTTTCATCTGCTGAATAATGAATGAGAGCTCTCAGAGATTTCCACATATATGGAACATAATATTTTCTATCAATATATAAACATTCCTTTCTGGATTTTCAGAGAAGAGTCTTTACTTTTTTAACTGGACTTAGATGTAGGAAAACCAAATGTAAAATTTGTCTAAGCAATTTTATTGTATTTTGTTTTTAGTTTTAGTTAGAACATGAAAGATATGTTGGTAATGTGATTCTATAATGCAGATAGTTTCCAGTGAACTAAGCAGATGTTGTATACGTAACACTGACGAACAGAATACATTGCAAATAGAGCCTCTCCCCTGAAGGACAGTGTCATTGCATTGTTGCTGAATAAAGTGATGCTTTTTTTCTCATGGAAAAAAACTGATACTTTGAAAAATAGTGGTTGGTTTAAAAAAAAAGCAAAGGCGGAATTTCATCCTGTGGAAAAATAAGTGAGTTCTGACTTAATTCTCCTTTGAAATGGTTGGGGAGAAAAGCAATGACAGTACTGAAGACAGTAACTTATGGCATAGAAGCCTCTTCTGGCAAACTGTCCAGGCTTTAGTGCCTAGAGAAAATAGTTGGTGCTCTAGAGCTGATGGCCAGATCTTCCACCACAGAAGAGCTGTATATTAGGTGTCTGACCTCCCTTCCTAAAGCGCAGTAGAAGTTTGATGGCTCAGAATAAGATTCATCCCAGTCACTTTGAATGAAGACAAGACTGAGCAAGGCGAGGCATAAACTTGTATTGCAAGGTCCTTTGGGCCTAACTCTGATGTACAAGAATACGTTTATTTTCAACCAGACACAGTCTGGAATCATATTTTACAATCAAGTGCTAAAACATGAGAAGGATAGATAGCCTACTCACTTTTCAATTGAAAGAGAAAAAAAAAGTACCCACTTTTTATATGACAGAATACTGATTAAAACATTTGTGAAACATTCAATTCCTTTATCTGACAGAAGATGTTGAAAGCCAGAAATTCCAGCTACTGGGAGAGCACACTAAAAACAATATCAATAAATCATGAGAAAACAGTATGTTGAGGAGTTGGAAGGGGAGTGATTTTTTTTTTTTTTTTTTAGTGTTCAAAATCTGTTTATGGGGAGGGCAAGATATTTAAAGGATTTGCATGCAAGTGACATATTTTTTAGTCAAATGAGCAGTAAAGTTAACTCAGACACATTCAGAAGTGAATCATTATACCAGAAATTTCATGAATGCTGGAGCACGTCAGGTCACTCAGAGAGCACTAATCAGGGCTGTGAGCATATTTCAAAACAGTAGGAGTGACGTTAGATTACATTCTGTTCATAGCGGTCGTACCAAAAGCAGCACTTGACACTTTCTGCAATTAGTCATTTGCGTCGCTTCCTGCAAATGTCTGTGATAACATGTAATATAATGATATATATATTTGTGGGTACAGTAAGGATCTTCCCCAAGGCAACTTTTCTTGATGCTATTGCGATAATTTCCTAGGGTAAGTGTACCTTGAAAACATAACTTTAAATTCGATGCAACAGTGTTGTTGGCAGCAGTTTTGGATTGACTCTGTCTTTCAGCTGGCAATCATATGGTACACGTTGTGTGTGTACCACCACCACCCACGCCCACTGCCACCCCCTCCCACCCCTATTTTCTCTTCATTTTATTGCAAATAAGATTGCACATTCTTACAATAGTTACAGAGTTCCTATTTTCTTGGCTTCCTCTGCAAGCGTTTTTTATTGTTTAGCCTTACCCTATCCCCATATCCAGCTCAAATAAAGAAAAAAATCTGCCTGAACTGCAGGAGTAAAAATGACCTTCTGGAGAAAGAAAAAAAAAGTGAGTGAATGTGTGCATGACAGATCAGAGATCATCTGTGCACAGATATGTCTTCTTGAATTATTGATTGGGACATTTACTGCACTTAATCCTTAAAAAATTGTTTTTTCTTTGCTCTTCATTAGATATAGAAAGCCATGGTGGGGAGCAGTAGCCAGGTGTCAGCGAGCAAAGCAAATTCAGGAGTTAAAATTGAGAACATGAAGAAAAGTCTCAAAGGACAAGTGTTTTCCAGAACTGTCTTTTCCAGATGTGCGTGCAATGGTGTCTCTTGAGTCTTTATCTTCCAACAGAGCAGGGCAAGGTCCCAGTACATGCAATTGGCTGAAGTCAGAGATTTAATGGATTTGTCAGGTGTGATCTCCCACTCGAGAGCTTCTACAGTAGGGAAAAAGCACCTCGTGATGCTAAGTTCTTCCCCTTCTCCACCTAAACCATAATATATCCTGTTGGTGAGGAGAAGGAGAGGTGACTGGAGTTAAGGATGCTCCTTAGCTGCTTTTTTCAAATCCCTGATAATACTTTTACGTCTTTACTCCCATTCTCTGTCTTTCCTATGTCTGTACAGTTTCTGTTGAACATGCTGTCTCAGGAGACAGTTCAACCCTCAGGCAGTCAGAAGGAAGAGACAGCCCATCACAGTGGAAAAGCCCATCTCAGTCATGAAGATTCATCTGCTGCAAAAGACCTTGCAGTAGACCTCACCTCCTAGGATGGCTTTTTAAAATTTTCGTTTAATTCACTTTTCTTAAAACAATGCACCACACAATGTAAAGTTTCCTAATCATGATCGTGATTTGAAGTTTAAACTAATTTTTAATACCAATGTCTTCAGTTGTTAACTCAATTTTTTCCTTGCATTTATGACACACAAAATGCTGATGAATACAACTGTTTTTAGGGGAAGATGTTGGGGATTATCAAACCCTAACTTTCTTCAGCTTGCTTAGGTTTTTTACATTACTCGTATCTTTTGTCTAGCTTCTGGACAAACATTAGCAATGCGTCATCTTCCGCTTGGCTGTGGCACGCTATGGTTTGCTGCCTTGCAAAAATATCAGGTCTCACAAAACAAAAATGTGTCTTTGTACATATTGGTTAAAAGATATGCTATGACTTCATTTTTACTTTCACCAAAATGAAAGGTCTTTGTGGCCAATTGTATGCAAGTGACAGCTCTGTCATTAAAATGGAATAACCCTGGAGGGGTAACAAAGGGGCAGATGTTTGAAAAGCGAAACTTTATGGTCAAATTCTAGTTCAGAACACTCTGTCTAGGGATTCTTTGTGCTACGTATGGAGATACACATTTCAGTTTTATAAATGAAGCTGTCTGCTGGAATTCAGGTTTTGTTATCAGAAGTGACTGGTTTTGCTACAGCTTTCATGCTACAGTATAGTTTTTATTCCAAGCATTACATGGCACTAGTGAATGGTGGGTTTACCTTTCATACCCATACTTGCTTAATTAGAAAAATGGTAATGTTTCCTGGGTAGTCAAAGTTCTATTTAAGTATGGAATGCAGAAATATATTCCCCCAGTTGCAGTTACTTTACAATAGCACATTTGGCTTCTTTTAAAAAAATGGGTGACTTTCACAAATTTTTAATTCCGAAAGGTTTTGACTCTGTTGAAAATGGGCAGAGGAATGCGGAGCACTTGCGCTACGTCAGTATGTGACTACTCAAACATTTGTCTTTCTTAAAAGTTCTTGTTTTTATTGAGAATACTTTGGAAAAGGCTTCCAACAGATATATATATATTCATTTCTGTGACCATATATGTGAAGAGAGTGACCTCTTTACAATCCTAGTGTTAACAGCGGAATAATAAATTACCTATTTATTTTACCCCCTGAAAAATAAATCCATCATTTTCTTATGTATTCCCTAGGCCTCTGCTGAGTAAAAGCAGTATGATGTGAATCCATCCAATTTTCTACCAACAGTTAGGTACTCTTTCATTACAGTTCCATCAGGTCTAAAACAAGCTTAGCAGGCCTTTACATCGGTTCTTTGAAATTCAGGCCACTTTCATTTAGTGCTGTGTATGACATCAGCAGTTTAGTTGAGGCAATGAAGTTATAAATGTGTGTCAGTGGTAACAAAACCGTTATTCATCCCTGTCAATGCTATTTAGTTTTAGTGGTGGAAAAAACTTTCATTCGAAGCTGAATTGCAATTTCTCAGAAGTGACAGTGACCAAATAGCCACAAGCATCCAGCAAAGTGATTTAGGACTTGATCAATATGGCACTTCTCTCCATGCCCCATGCAAATGTGCAAAGAAGAGCATTGGTGTGTGGCTTTTACATCAGTGAGGGCAAGTAGCTGTCTGAGGTTCAAACTGTTTCAGAGTCAACAAGGGAAGAGCGCATCTCTTCAGAAACAGACCCAGTGGGTTGCTTTTGACAGAAGGAAAAATACAGTCTTCTCCTGAACTCAGCCACATTTCTACATGACATTGTCTCTTGTGACATAGATAAACCAAGGAAATGTGAGCCGCAGGGGGGTATTGTTGTGTAGATCTGCAAAACTTCTTGGGAAATCATGCTCAAAGCAGGTTGCTGTGGGTAGGGAAGGCTATGAGGTAAGCTCAATTGATCTTGTAAAATGGGGAAAATTATTAAGAAAAAAACCACAAGGTGAAAATTATTAGGCAGAAGTTTACAGCGGTACGCTTAGTCTCAAATGCGAGAGTGATAAAGCGCACAAGTGAAGGATGGGGAACAGGAGCAGCTTTATAGGAAAGGGTACAGATGTTATTTCAGTACACAAGCAGAGCATTAGTCAGCAATGTCATGCAAGAAAGCAAACGCTGTCTTGGGATGTATAAACAGCAATGTAACTTTCAAGACACATAAAGTAATCCCATAAAGACTCAGTGCGAGTGCTTGTCCAGGTTTGGGCAACATGTTTCAGGAGAACAGTGAACAGACTGCGAAAGACTCTATTGGAGAACAATGAAAATGATCAGCAAGCTGGAAAATATGACCTGTGAGAAGACTATTCTACCTAGAGAACGGAAGCTTGACAAGGACTATGAGGTTTTCAGAATATAAACAAAACTTCTGTAAGGAGAAAGGAACTGATATACACTCCTTTTCCTTGCCAGACAGTATTTAAAAGATGTCATACACTATAGTAAGATGTGTGTGTATGTATAGGTGTATATATATAATATATAATATATAATATAATAATGTAACACAATATAGGTGTGTATAGAATATATATTATATATTTTATATATATTATATAATATATAATATTATGTATTATATATAATATAATAATATAGTATAATATATAATATATCTCATGAGAAAATTTCTGATCATAGGAGATGCTCTAAACCAGAGTGTATTTAAGGTCTTTGAGAGGAGGCTGAGAGAGGCCATTGGCATAAAGCCTTCTGCCTTAGGAAAAGGAGTTGATACGATATATTTCTGAAACTCTAAGCAGATCTAGTATGGGATGACACTAGTGCAAAAAAAATTGTTAACAGGGATTGTGGCTGGATTTTGCATAGATTTTTGAAATGTAAAGGTTTTTTTTTTCTCTGCTCTTTCTTGGATACATTATATTCTCTTTAGAAATAGCAATCATCTAGCCATCAATGTCTTGGAAGTTAATTTGATGCATTTAGGCATATTATGCAATATTATCAAAAAATGAAGTCTGTTAAAGATGGCATTTGAACGGCCCTAGCCGTTGTGTTCAAGACCTCCCTATTTTAACTGCTCTAAACACAAAAGAGTAAAGGGGAACTCTAGGATTTGAGAGAGTTCATTTTCCTCTTATGATTACTAAATCTTATTCTTTCCTGTGGGAACATAGCCAAAGGTAGCTGTAGGTGCTCATGGCTTTGTTGAAGACATAGTTGTTACATTTAGTGAGGAAATAGTTCACGAATGCTTCCTTTCCAGTGCTAGACTAGATGGTGTTTAATTCCAGCAATTGGTGAGACACCCACCCACCCACAGGAGTACATCAGTGTTACCTGAACACAACAGAGGTAGACACAGACCGCCTAGAAATATCTGGTTGCAGGGTAGGGCCACTCTTAGGCTGATTTTTCCCTTCAGTGCTTGGTTTTAAAATGCTACCAAATGGCATTTTGGAGGTATCTCATCATGATGACCCAGAAAAAAGTAAATGGTCCAGTTCTGAAGGCACATGGGAGTTTATCTAGAGGAAATGGTTGAAACAGATCAGTCTGAACTGGGGGATTTTGCCTCTTTTAAAGGAAAAAATTAGCCGTGTATTTTCTCCACTCTCCTGTTCTGGACTCTAATCCATTCCTGAGCAGCTACACCTTTTTGTGTTTAGATGTCACCTAACTTTTTACTCCTGACTTTTTTTATTGCGTTTTGACACCTTTTCATTGCATCCCAAAACACGTGTTAAATTCTTTCCTGGTGCTCTCTGTCAAAGACTTAGCAAGTGCTAGTATCAGCTTCCCAGAAACCTGTAGCATTACACTCCAGGGAGCTGGTCCAAAAAAGGAAAAAAGGTGTCTAATGGAGGAATATAAATAGAATACCTACAACGTATGGTGTATTTTCAGGACTGCCTTTTGTCCTCTTTCATTGTGTGTGCTGCCTTCTTTGCAATGGCAGTGATGGCTATATTGGTTTCAGACCATTATAATGGAAATGACTAAACATTTGCGACTTGCTATTTTTCTGCCACATTCTTTCTTTTGTTGCAAAGTCTTTATTAGATGCAATCCCATTGCTACCTGTTGTCTCCTTTGTGGCATATTACTTTATCCCAATGGCAGCCAATCTTCACGGACCTACAAGCACATTCTCTTTGTATGGCTAAAAAACATGAGATGTAGTCCACATGCCTTGGAAGTGTTGAAGAGAATTTCATGGATGAGAAATGACATTTGCCAGCCCATTTGCTCCACTGTAGGCCTGGAGTGGCTGGGTGAGCACCCAGGAGGTCGGTCCTAGCTTACAGTTGAATGTCATCTCTGAACACGCAAGGGTTGTGGGTTACCCAGGAGCCAGACAGCTCCAGTACAGGAGGGATGGTTCACCTGCTTGACACCCTATGTGACTCAAGGGTCAGAGGCTGGCTGTCACTGCAGTGCACCAAGTTGCTGTGCTGTGGGTTTAAACAAGGTGCAACGGGTAATTAGGGAGAGATATCTGGTGTATTTGATATTTGTATAGATGCAGTAGTTGAGATTTTGGAGGTTTTACAGCAGTTAAAACCACAGAAAAGAAAACTGTTTTTAAGTAACATTGAAGCAAGATCAAACTGCAGGTGAAAAAGCTTTGGTAGAAGCCAACAACAGCTTGTTTTTTCACCAATAGGTGTGTACTGATTTAAATCTCTAGCTAACTACTAGTCTTTTAGGTTTGTTGTGTTGTTGGGCTTCATTACACCACTGGATATAGTACATAATGCATGCCAAATTGTTGGCTGTCTGCAGAGTAGCTGAAAAACCTTCAACCAGTTTTCTACCATGATGAATCTCTTTGCACAGTGTTGTTTCTTCCTGAAATGTGCACAAAAATATCCACAAAGAAAATATTAATGCCAGAAGATTTCCTGCCTCTTGTGGCTAAGCAGGGGCAAACTAAAACAGTTCAAGGTCAGACAAATAAGTATCTTGAAGTACGTGGGAATACACATTTCATTACCTACACAGTTTCCATACCTATATACATATATAAATATATGTATTATTTTTCCTTTGTTTTAGGAAGTAATTTCTTCTTCCTCCCTTGGAGGCGAAAACATGTAGTCTATCCGGTCTCATTTTCTTATGGGTGAGAATGTTGTTGTCAGCAATTTTAGCCTTCCTTTTCCTTACTCACTTCAGTAGATGGGTGTCAGATGTTTCTTCGCTGGAGCCTACCCTCCACGCTGTGTTGTAAGTTAAGAACATGTGTCCTGGTAGAGAAATCACTAGATGCACTAGTTTTTCATGTAGAATTCCATTTATATAATAGGATGATTTCCATGCCATGTGACTTTTTAAAAAGACACTGATGGGTTTGGTTGATCAATATTCTTTATGTTACTGATGCTCTGTGGGTCATTTTTGGTTCATTTCAGCTTAGAAGATGGAATTTCATTGTCTTTTGCTTGCTGGAAATCATGACTTAGCAAGGAAATGTTATTTCAGCTGCCAGGACACGAAGTAGACTTTAGAAATAAAATCTCTCAATCTAGAATTTTGGGGGCTTTTTTTGGATTTGGCATTAGAACACTTCCATCTGTATTTCAGCTTATGATCCTTTACTGTTTTACAGAAATAGATCTAGTTTCTTTTGGATGTTTAGAATGTAATAGCTTACTTCACCTAATCAGTAACCAGCATAGTCTTCTGTGTCCTTTGTAACAACTAAGTCAGGTTTTATGTCACTGCGATTATTTGTCTTTCTGTGCAGACTCAATAACCTTAGTTTGGCCTCTTTTGGGGAGGCAGATGATAAATTTCTTTTGTCTTCTGAACATATGGTTAACTGGCTTCAAATCTCCCTTTCTGACCATCAGTCAGTCATTCTCCAGAGCTCCAGATAATGATTTCGTCCAAAGAATAGTATCCAATCACAGTTGTCTAGGATGAAATGCAAACTAGTTTTCCTCTTGTAAGAATAAGGAGAGTAAGCAGGCATCTCATACCTTTACACAAAAGGACCACATCCACTTCCCTGCTCTATGTTGCTGCATAGCCATACGAAGGTGACTACTGAATCCTTTCATCAGCCATCAGCTCTGAGGCCACGTGTAGTCACGGAGCAGAGAAGAGATGATGAGCTGGGACTGCAGTGGCAGTGGGTGCTGTTGCGGAGTCCACAGCTCAAAGAAGTTGCAGCTTTCTTGAACCCAATGTCATACACTGAGTTTAAAGCTGAAACAAGCTGACATGCCTGTAGCTTGCGATATGAAAAAGATGTCTTTGACACCCTGGAATCTGTCTAATCTAACAGTGTTGTCAGCACACAGTATGACCGCATGGCTGGCGAGGTCTGCATTTTTGTGTAATACCTCATAACACATATGTTAGTCTCCTGATTTTCTGCTTGCTTCAGTTCGTCTGTGGCTTTACCTCAGGCTTGCTTGTTTGGAAAAAAGATTACTTCTAGTAGCCTGCTTATTGAGTTCTAAGATGAAAGATTTTAGTGGTGTATTTAAACTCATGTTACTCCTCCTATATATCATGGCTATTAGTAAGTCATGCAAGTCAGACAAGCTGGTCAATTACTATTTGTTTCCTGATAGTTTCATAACTTCTAATAAATAGGGGAAAGATATATTTTGCACAATCTGAGTTATGTTCAGAATCTCAATATGAGATAACAATAACAAATGAAATACATTTTATTTTAAACTGTACTTAAATATATGATAGATTGTTAGGAGTGTCTGTGGCCACTGTAAGGTGTCATCATCTGTTGCGGACAGTGGTGTTACAAAAAGATTTGAATGTGTGAAAAAAATTTTGTTACATATGGTTATTATCTAAAAGGGACCATTGGTTCCTAAAGGGAAGACTTATTCTTTTTCATTCAGTTAAATCATATTCCCCAACGAAAAGGTGTTAAACTTGTATGATAGCAAGAAAAAGACTTCACTGTTTATAAAAGTCCAGCCTCAAACCCAGCATTAATAAGTAAGTCAACATCTAGTCAAACTGTTAATATTCATAATTCGCAGAAATAAAGAATAGATGTTTAAACCTCCAAAAGCAAGGGAATAGAAAGTTAAATTTGAAACCTTAGCTTTAGACTATTGCAAAGTGGTTAAGACTGTAACATACAACCATTTGTTGTACTGGGAGAGGTATTCTTCTCTTTATACATACATACATAATTGTACTATTGCACATTCCCTTTACTGATAAAAAAAAAATGTTTAAAAATATTACTTTTTCTCAATCAGAACCTGACCCCAAATTCTTAAGACTGAAAGAAAGAACAGTGACCTCCCCAAACCCACCTTCATTTCATTTATTAGCATTTTTTGCCATTTCCCATTTCATCCCTCCCCAAGGTGTTTCTGCTCTGACATTTAGCAAGGGTAGTCCAACATTTCATAAGAGAATCTTTTACTGAGACACCTTTAAACTCTGAGTGTGTGGACTCACCCAAGAAAGCTCACGGCTTAATATGTTTTTTCAACCGGCCTCCAGAGTTTCTACTGACGCAGAGTCTATGGGCTGATACCTTATCTCTGGAAGTAAAGTTCCAAGGAAAATCCATGATGGGCTGCAAATATGTAGTTACCAAATAAAACTAAATCAATTTTTATTCCATGTAGTGAAAGTTTACTCAAGCTTAGTTAATACATTTCTTAATATTTCTACATTAATCTCCTAGTATTGATGTGACATGAAGGTTTCAGTTACTTACGACAAGAGCTAATGACCAAACTTGTACCAAAAGATCTTATCATTGAGCCATGGGTAATTTTTCACCTGACACCTTCTGATTAGCATTACAGTGTGGTGATTTTTCTCTCTAAAGCATTTTATTGAGGTTGTTCCTTAAGCTTTATCTCTCATTCCAGACTTTTAATGTTGGGATTAGTTCTCTCTCAATCCTGAGCTGCTACCAGCACATTGCTCTGATGTCCTGAAGACTTTAAAGTTATTACTGATGCCAATTTTGCCTTAGCATAACTAGGTGTCTGCCTTCTAGGCAACATCCTTCCACTAAAAATGGCAACACCCTAGATTTATCGATACATTTTAGGTATTTTCTTCATTTCTTCAACACCTCCTCATCTCAGCTGATACCTCCAGTGATACCTAACTGAGTATTATTTCTTGCTTCTCCACCTCCTAAGGCAACCAAATACTATACTGAGATTGTCTGGAAAAAGCAGGATACTATTCTTTTTCAGCTGCAGATTTTTTTCCCCATACACTTGATTGAAAAAGTGGGTATTTTTAAGCACCAATTTAATGGTGAACAATGTGCAATATAATCCTAAAGTACAACTCACCGTGAAATCTTGTAAAGAAGATGCCGAGCATCTTGTAAAAAAAATCCCTGCTTAACATTCAAAAAAGTGTAATGTAGGTCTATTAATTTGCATGTGCTGCACTATGCATTAGAGAGGCACCTGTATCCTGAAATTCAGTACCACCCTCACGGAGTAACTTGGAGCTAATCGGAGGGTGGTAAGACCAGCACTTTGTGAAACTTAACTGGACATGCCCAGAAGCTGATTTTGTGCGCAGTTACATGAGTCTATCTAGAAGGAAGAGGAGTTGCAGAGGTGGTGTTTGGTTTGGGGTTGTTTTTTTCTTTTCTGCAAAGAAAGAGGATGGCAGAGCCTGCAGCAAATCACAGTAACTTTCATTACATGAGTGCAAGAACTCCTTTCCCCAGAGCTCTGCTTTTAACTAGCCACTAGAGTTTGCTGTAGCAGTGGCACAAACCCGTTACAAAAAGAGAGTGCTGTGTACCATCACTGCCTTTGAATGAGAAACAGAGTTTAGGGTAAAATGTGGATCAGTCAAATGGCATCCCTTCATGCCAAGTTTCAGTCCAGTGTGAATGTTTATGGCCTCTGAAAATTCTGTGTAACATAAAGCCTGCCAGATTCTTAAGTTCAGCAGTGTTATTGGGCTCCTAGTATAATAGAAATGTTTTCTTTCTTCATATGATTTATGGGCCTGTCTCTGTATCTTTTATTTTTCTGGGATCTTAGGTAGTGAAGTGGAGTCTTAAGCATGCCAAACCTCTAACTGACAGCTATCTCACTGGTACTAGAAGGGAGATTTGTTGGTTGGAGTACCCAGCTGGGAAAAAAAAAAAAAAGCTTACGGTTGGTAAGAAAAGTGCAGTAAAAATATCACGAGTCCAAATATGCTAACCACAGACAGTTGAAGCCAAACCTGGGACATGTAAATGGTGCAACAGTTTGGACCAGAACTTTTTCCAAGAAGATAAAGGAATTTATTTAAAGTGGAGTTGTTAATTTAATTTTCATGCTCTGTAAAAATGAGCAGATTGTGGAAAACCAGGAATTTTTTTTTTTTTTTTTTTTGTTAAAGTGAAGTCATTGACAAAATGAATTGCTTATTACTAAAGAAACGTGTGCCAGGATTCCTTAAACAGTGCCATTAGTAAGGCAGGGATGATTACCCTGCTGGTACACCCAAGACATAAATATATTGAAGACATTAGGTAAGTTAAGAATTTGTAATACTATAACTTAATGTGTGTGCCAGGATACTGGAAGCAGTCTGCTGTTCATGTTCTTAACTTATAAACTGTGAAATGCAATTTTGCTTTAACACTTGCAACCCTCAGGAAGACCTGTGGTTTTTTTTAAACGTGTGCTATGTATCCAAGATACTTTTCATTGCTTGTTAATACAGGGTAATTTCACACTCTGGTCAATGGATATATTAGGTTTCTGTCCAACTGGTCATTTTCAGCTTTTATTCTCGAAGAAAGCACTTTTATACATTGCACAACTTCTCTCTCTTATTTTCATGCCAGCTTAAACCTAGCTTGACCTGGCACTGTTTCAGGACACAGATTTTTATTCTCTGAGTTCTTACTGCTGGAGCTGTTCAAGACTGAGGTTGCCAACTTAGTGTCTCTTCACTAATCACTTTGAGCCAAGCCTGACCCAGATGGTAGTTTTCTTTCCCGTCAGAAATAAAACTAAATTTGTTGAGGAATAAGAGCTGTTTCAGGTCTATAATGATATACGATGGTGTCATCACAGTCTTTGGAAGCTTGTAAAAAGTATCCGCCATCCATAGATCTTCTGAACATAGAACAGTTTGCAAAACCGTGTGTCATGGTTTTACACGTCACAATACAAAAATTGAGAAACCACTGTGCTTTGAGTATCAGGTGTGTGCAAAGTGGAAGATAGTTGCACTTAAAAAAAAAACAAGGCAGAAATGCAGCTTCCATTCTTCACGAGGTGTGTAACAGAACAGAAAGTATCTATATTCTTGCCAAATCCTGTGATATTTGGATGGAAGAAATAATTTGGAATGTTGTCTTACATTTAAAACTTTAATTTAAGGGAGATGCAATGTTTCCATCAAAAAGTACAGGTTTGTTCTGAATCAAATTATGCATCTCTTTTAGCTTATGGTATATTTAAGGGACATCATAACAGCATCTTTAATTTTATTTCAGTCTTGAATGTTATTTAGAAAGACGTCAGTTGCAACATGCTACTGACAAAAAAGCTTAGTTTCAGCCTTTTAGTTGTGAATTTTTCATAGGTGTTCTTGGTTACCTATTTCGGTGAGTGGAAGGCAGCAATTTGTAGCATGTCTGAGTGGAAGGGAGAAATATGACTGTGTAACGTGATCCACTCACCAGCTTGACTGACCGATCCAGGGAAGAATGAGTGCTTTCGAGTGTTTTTCAAGTTACTGCTTCCCCTACATCTTGTTCATATTTCCACTGTTCATGTGGAGGATGGTGTGGGAAAGCACAGAGAAATTTTAAGTCCAAAATTTTGGGAGAGAATAAGCAGTGCAAGCCAAACTGCCTGCAGGTGCCTGGATCTAGTCTTCAAAAGATCAACCCTGGGATCAATAAGCAAAAGACTTGTCCCTCTAAACCACTGCTCTTAAAGCTTTCTCTTAGTGATGGACTTCTACAGCCTAAGTCTGTGATGGGTGGAGGACTTTTCTGATGCTTTCTGAGAAATTTCTTTTCAAACTGTTGCTGCCATGGCCATTGACAAAACCCAAGTCCCCTGTCAGTGCTGAACCTGACACCAGTGCCAGCAGCTTTCTCAACTTTCTAGGTCCTGGCTACTACTAAGACTTCAGATTGATCTTGTGGCTGGTTTAGTATACTTCACTATCTTTAAATGTTGTTTCTCTGAGGTCTTTTTCCTGATCATTACGTGTGTTTTTGCCCAATATGCTGAAACAGCATTAAGAGGTGTTTTCTTTATCTGGACACATAAATAGAGAATGCTGCTTTTTTTCTTGGCTCAAGTCCTTCCCCTGACTGAAAAGAGCAGTCAACAAATCAGAATGTGAATACTTCTCTACAGAGAAATATATTCATTAAACAACAGATTGTTTTAAATAAATCTAATTTAAAACATACGGAAATAATACAGCCTCCTGCATACCACTAGCAATCACATCTAAATCACTCCTGCTTATTTACATCATATCTGTGCTTTTTTCCCAAATATTTTACGTATATAATATAAATAAAGTTTAAATATATGTTTAAACGTGTGTGTATTTTTAATTTAAACATGTATTGTTATGTAAATATTTCATTTATATTATGGGATAAATCTCCATTTGTTTTGAAACTTTATACTGTCGTTTACTATCATGCTTACCAGGCTGTTTTTTCTTTAAAAGTAGAGTAGATCTATGCCGCTACAACACTAAGGTGCATTTTAAATATTGTAGTTTTATGAAATTCTGTAGCTAAGGAGTAGTGCAAACAGATTGTTGGAATTTAGTAAAGGTGGGAATAAAACTGGATTCTACTCAGTCCCATCCCTCTATCTTTAACCGTGAAATCTGTACTCTCCCAGAAGTGGAACAATAGTGAGAGAGAGACTCAAAACTAGGATATGCTGATGGATTTCCTGTGGCTTTGTGTGGAAGTGGTGTGTTTAATTTTGTAAATTCCATTTAAGCAATAATTACAAAGATAAAACAATTGAGCAGATCTCTTTTACAGAACTTTCAAAGAGCCCGTGAATTGCAAACACTGCTTCCTACATCTTCTTGCATGAAATCAGATTGCTGCTTTTGAGCCTGGAAACTTTGACTATGTTTTATTTGTATTGCCAACAGGTTTTGCAAAAATTGGTTTGCATTCCTCTTTGTTCAGTATTTCCCAGGCATGTGGAGGAGTAGGCCTGCAGTGAAGTACTGTGGAAGAAGAGGCGTGGCAGAAGTTTTGAGTATGTGGGAGAGGGATAAGGGGCTGGGAAAGTGTGGGAGATCCCAGCAGGAGTAGCACTCATTTTATTCACTGGGGTGTAGGAAAGTGTGAAAAGGAAGAAGAGAAAAACCCAAAATACTTATTCTGCAATGCACTTAGTGGAAATTTTCAAAATAAAGCGAAACTTTTCCACTATGAAGCTCATGAGAGGATATATGGACAACTATTACACAATTATTCACTTATCAATGAGTGCTGGTAGTAACCCATTTACTCCTGCAATAGCTGCTGTGCTTTGATATTGAGTAGCTCTTCTGGGGTGCTTCAATCTATTTCAAGACAATCTACCATGACTTTTTTCGGGTTTAATATTTACTTTTTTTATTGTTACTTTTTATTTATACTAAATTTACTCAGAGTTTCATTTCAGTTTTTGAATTTGTTTACTTTTCAAAAAATAATTTTGAAAAATGCTTTTGAGGTTTGTGTATAATGAGAATATAATTCATATGTTATACTCCCATCGGAGTCAGAAATTTTTGAAACACACAGTAAAAGAAAAATCTACCCAAACAGCTTACAGTGGAAGAAGAAAAGGAAAGCACATATCAATGTTATCAGAGGAAGAACTGGCAAAATTCTTTTATAGCAGATGTTTCTTTCCTATTTGTTTTCTTCCTTTGTAGTGGGGTGTGCTGTGCAAACTACATCACAGATTTTTATTTATTTATTTAGCTCTGAAATCCATGCTTTAAATAATTTTTCTCACCAAGCTTTCTCCTCTCAGTTTAAAACAATTTATGGTGGTTTTTATTCTCATGCCTAGCTGTACTATCATATTTATATAAATGGAAAGGCTACGGAAAACATAGATAGTGCAGATCCAAAGTGATTGCCATGTAACTAAGCGCAGAGCATGTGGTTACTGTAAGGACCAGGCACATTTTATCCTCTTTTGACTCTGTATTCTTTTTCTTCCCTCAGTCTTATTCTAACTGATGTGGCAAGTTGAATCTGTGCTGTGATCCAGTTAAAAACTAACTACAGGGCTTTTCCCCCGCCTTTTCTTTTATAAAGCTAGTGTTCTTATTGAGCCGAAAATGCTGTCATGCATGCTGTTTAGCTGACTGCATGTTATCAAGCTCCATTTTAATACCAGCAGGTAGAAATCAGCTACAGACATCAAGCTGAGGGTGATACTAGCCAAATTCAGTCCAAATCAGTCTTTTTCTCTCCTTCTAGTTTATAGCCACCTAGAAGGGAGGGAATAATGGGCAGAAGCTAGAAGAAGGAGACATATGCTAAAGTTATTTTTCCTTCAGGTGTTTCAAAATGCTGAAAAACTTGTGCTGGACATAGAATCATACAATGGTTTGAGTTGAAAGGGACCTCTGAAGGTCATCTAGTCCAACTCCCCTGCAGTGAGCAGGGACAGCTTCGACTAGATCAGGTTGTCCAGAGCCCCATCCAACCTGACATGAATGATTCCTGGGATGAGGCATCTACTGCCTCTCTGGGCAACCTGTGCCAGTGTTTCACCACTCTTATGGTAAAAAATGTCTTCCTTACATCTAGTCTAAATCTCCCCTCTTTTAGTTTGAAACCATCACCCTTTGTCCTGTTGCAACAGGCCTTGCTAAAAAGAGTGTCCCCATCTGTCTTATAGGCCCCCTTTATTGAAAGGCCACACTAAGGTCTCCGCGGAGCCTTCTCTTCTCCAGGCTGAACAACCCCAAGTCTCTCAGCCTTTCTTCACAGGGGAAATGTTCCAGACCCATGATCATTTTTGTGGCCCTCCTCTGGACCTGCTCCAAGAGGTCCATGTTTTTCTTGTGCAGAGGACTCTAGAGCTAGACACAGTACTCCAAAAGAGGTCTAACCAGAGCAGAGAAGAGCAGCAGGATCACCTCCCTCGACCTCCTGGCCACGCTTCTTTTGATGCAGCCCAGGATACGGTTGGCTTTCTGGGCTGTGAGTGCACATTGTCAGCTCATGTCCAGCTTTTCATCCACCAGTACCCCCAAGACCTTCTCCACAGAGCTGCTCTCAATCCCATCATTCCCCAGCCTGTGCTGATACTGGGGGAAACCCTGACCCAGGTTCAGGACCTTGCACTTGGCCTTGTTGAACCTCATGAGGTTCACATGGGCCCACTTCTTCAGCTTGTCCAGGTCCCTCTGTATAGCATCCCATCCCTCAGGTGTCATTCAGCCACACCACTCCGCTTGGTGTCATCTGCAAAATTGCTGAGGATGCACTTGATCCCACCGTCCATGTCATCGATGAAGGTATTAAACAGCATTGGTCCCAATATGGACCCCCGAGGGCCTCCACATGTCACCAATCTCCATCTGGACAATGAGTCATTGACCACCCTCCAATGCGACCATTCAACCAACTCCTTATCCACCCGAACAGTCCACCCATCAAACACATCTCTCTCCAATGTAGACATTTTCATGTACTTTAGATTCTCATAATCCAGTTTAGGCCTTGATTGGCTTTGGATGGTTCTTTCATCAGCTTTAGTTAGGTGCTGGATTGGTTGCCTAAAACCCTTGGATGCTCATTCCAGACGATTGCATGTCTGTGAAGTACACAAATGAAAAAGATTCAAGTCAATCTCAGGCAGCAACAAATTGTTGTCACGTGCAGCACAATGGGCTGCAAGAAAACAGTAAGTGTACTAAGCAGGAGAGGCAAAGTGTAATACTTCTTTCAGGAGGAGAGAGAATTCCACAGACTGGTGAATTTTATGGATTCATTGATCTTAATTAAATGCTCTTGATTGCTGACCCCAGGAATTATTATGAATACGCTTTTGATTTCAGGCATTCTGCTGTGTTAGTACAAGCAGTTCGGTCTTCAACTCACGGCTTATTCAAATTCCCCTGTCCTACGCTAGAACTCTGGTACTGAGTTGCATGGGCCAGTTTCTCCTTGAGCACGGCCAGTTTTACCTCTCGGAAAATCACAGGAAGATCTCTGCTCGAAGTCTCAGACCTCTGTAACCTAGTGTGCAAGTCTCAAAGACCAGGTCTCGAAGGCAATGGAAAGGACTTTCCTTGCTACGCCCTGGTACCTATTTGAGTATCTCAAGATAGTATTTTCTATCCACAGTGCGGTAACACATCTTCTCTCCCTTTTTATAATCCTCTGGAGCAGAGTCAGCTGGCTGGTAGACCACAGCGGAGTTTGCAACATGATTTCGCAGAAAAGACCAATGAAAAGTAACGGAGGGGCTAAGCAAGTCTCACAGTTGAGGCTCAGGAGTCAGCAGACCTGGAGTTGTGAAAAATAGCTATGCCTTCTTGACTGTTCTAACTTTAACTTCTTTGGGGAGAGCAGAAGTCAAGGACTGAGTAGAGGTGCAGCTGCCTTTCCCACTAGAGTGAGAAGTGTCTAGGTCTTTGTCACTATATTGCAACTTTGGTTAGGCTTCCCAAGTCTGGCAAAGAGGATAGTAGGGGTGTCCTCAAAGACTGGCTGAGAGAATCTGTTGATCCCTTTTAATTTTAATGACAAATTTCTAAGATGCAGTGTGCCAGGGAGTAATCTTTTTGTTTCATCTGTGTGACTTAATTTTGCCACATTTTTACAAGTGGGGAAAAAAAAAAAAAAAAGAAACTGGAAAAAAGATTGTTCATTTTCAGATTTGGCAGGATAGAGTAGAAGGAAGGAGGTACTAAACTATGTGGAGTTTCTCTTTTGCTAAGAAATGCCTAGAGAATGGGAAAACTAGCTCATACATCAAACCAGTATGGAGCAATTTTGATGCATTCTTGCCTTTCCACTGATATATCAGCAACATCCAAATGACTGCTGCAAACAGCCAGGCTATTATTGCATGTGTGTATTAATCCATACTTGCGCTTTCTAGTGAATTATTTAAGGCAGTGCCCATTTTCTCTTGTGTTTTCTTTTATCCACAACATCTACATTAAAGCTGGACATGATATAAACTATAATTCTTGGTGAAAGCAAGATAGAAAGTCCCCTCTGAGTTTAGTCATGCAATAAGCCCACTGCATTAAGAAATGCGGAGGACATTCTGTGAACATACCACTGTAGCATGGAAAAAGCCCACAATAAATGCAGTAACCTGTTTTTTAGTTTCTACTGGGCATGAAACTCTCTTTCTTGCCAATTCTTTTTCCTCTGTAATTGTATTAACAAAGCACAGACTGTTGAAGGGACCAGAATACCTGTCCTGGATGCAATCTGCAGCATCCCTAGCAGTTTTCATCATTGTTTTATTCTGTGTATAAGCCCTGCGATAAAGTGCAGCACCACTGGCATAAATTGAGCAGTCACGTCATATGCTGCCAGCAGAGGACGGTGAAGGCAATTAATATTATGAACACTCATATAGCACTTCTCTCATTGCATCTTTGACTCATGTGAAAAGAGGAATCAGTGCACTGGCTGTAGTGCACTGTTCATCCTACATGGATCAGGTAGCTATTACCCTGAATATACAATATACTCAGTTCCTGTTTGCTCCGAATAAAGATAGCAAAAACAGCAGTCAAACTTCCCAGGGATAATTCTGCTGTCAGTGCTCCGGCTAAAACTGCAGTGGCTCAGCACTTTTTTTCCCCTCATCAGCCGCCTCTCTGTTTCCCATGCATGCCCTGTCTTCATTTCTAGTGTGAGACGTCGTCTGCATCCACATGGCAGAATTTAAGTGGCCAAAATTCCCACTGTTGCTTCTGCTGGTTCAGCAAAAGGGATCCTTTGTCAAGTAGTTTCCAGCATCTCCGCTGCTTTTTGTTGTATCACTTTGCCCACCACGAATGTAAACATTTCAAAGTCCTTTTATACTGAGACAGACACTTAGAGATCACAGCTTAAAGTCAGCTTCCCTGTCTTCTTCCGTATGCTATTTATTTTGTTCTCTCATCTGTGTACATGCATGATTATCTTACAGAGACAGTAGGAATCAGTTAATATTTCTTACCTCCTGATTGTGTTTCTTCTTGTTCTTTTCATTTTTAAGATACAAAGCAATAGTCAAACGCTGCACTACTGTTATCTTTATGTGGTATCTTGCCCCACAGAATTCAGTGGCAATCAAGTCACTGGATTCAGCAGGTAGTCTTTCCATGGGATCTGATAACTCTTTGTAACTTTTATTCCAGCAAGGCACTTTCCTCTAAAAATACTATATCTGTAAGAAAAAAGGTCTTATTACTATTCATTCATTTTAATGCACTATAAAAGCATAGAAATATGCATACTAGGCAAGAAATTCTTGTATTAAACCTGCACAAATACGGAAAATTATGTTTTGCTCTGAACCTAACACCCACAAGAATGATATCAGTGACACATACGTCAAATGCTCATTGAATTGTTTGCGAGAAAGTTGTACGTACAGAATAATCTTCCACTAATACATGCTAATTTTTTTTTTTGCTAATGTTATTTTAGTGACTGGTAGTGCATATTGCACAGTTAGACTGTCTGAGCCCAGAAATGATTAGTGATGCAAACAAGGCAGAGACCAGAGAAAGGGTACTGACATATTAAGCAATGTGACTGGTGTGACAGTTCTAAAAGTCTTATATTTATACTTCAGTTAACTAAAATTTCCTGGTGATCCAGCCATTGGTTCCCAGTATCTTTTAATATATATTAAGATTACCATCTTGCAGTGCCCAAAATTATGCCAGTGGCTGAGCAGTCCAGATAAATAGCGCAAAGCTGCTGCTGTAAAATGCTCATTATCTAAGACCCTGACCTTGCAGGTACCCAACCACATACGTAGATTTGCTCTTGTAAATGGCTTCGCTCATTTCGTTAGAATCTCTCAGTTAGATAAAATACTTAAAAATTTAAAAGTTCAGGACCTAAGACTGAACATGGTATGAATTAGTGGGTAGAGGGGAAAAAATATACTGGGAACAGCAATGACATGGCTGTTATATATGACCTTGTTAATTTTATTATTAATAAGATATGGAATTGAGATACCTGGGTACCTGAACATTTTTATCTCTTTATGGTTTGAGCTTTTTCTCATAGTTTAGAAGAAGCTTTAGACTGATCTTTTTTTTTGTCTTCTGAATTTTTTTTATAAAACTATTAATAAACCTGCTATCAAGGGATTTATCTTATTTGTCTATATATTAAAATTAAACATTTTCTGTAACTTTTTTTATGAAAGCTATCAGAATAAATTAGGGAGGAAAGAATACACATTGGGGAATATATCCTAGGCCACTATTAATATAATTATCTTTTAGCCTGCCTTCCTGCGGCAGTAAGCCTTAAGTGAGATCACTGCCTTTTGTCTGTTAGTATGTTCTCCTCAAAATTTGAACCCATGGTAAATCTCAACGAAAACTGACATACAACTATGCGTGTTTTGTGCAGATCTGCCACTGGTGGAAAAAGGACCTTGAAGTTAAGGCCTCTCCTGCACGAAAAGCAAAATGTGGCTGTTAAACGGTGTTTGATAGGGGCCAGCCAGCCAAGTCAACACAGGCATATGGTCCCCCAGAAACAGATGTAGGTCCAGGCCAGGCACAGTGGTAGTGTGTCTTGGCTGACAGAAAGCCCCTGAAGGTAAGAAATTGCTACAATGGAAAGGAGAACTTGAGGGACAGAAGACAGGAACCGAGCCTTTGTTAGAGACTGTCCATTAAACAGGTGGTTTTCCTGAAGTTGTACGTAAGCTCCAATTTAAGGGGAGTAGGTTACCTGCCTTACAAATTGTTCCTATACGGAAGGGCCATTTGTTTGTCCCTTTGTTCGTTTTCGATGATCTCCGGCCAGATGCAGCACCTCGTTGTGCCTCTGCAGTGAAATCAGAAGCTCTACAGACACAAAGGGAAATGGAGAAATGCAGTGGTGATTCAATTTTAATCATTTAGTTAGGTAAAAGTTTTGTAGCCTCCTTATAGTAGTGGTGGGTGAGAGAAGGGCGTAGGATTCAGTCCTTTAGTTTGATCTTTTAAACACTGACCCACATATTTTGTTCCTTTCCCTGCTCACACTCTGCAAACCAAATGCCAGTAGGACAATGCAACAGAGCTTATCAAATCCTGGTGATACCAGCAGCTGGAGAACCTGGTAACTGCAGCATGAAACGGACAGGTGAATCACTAGCTAGTGATTTGCTGCTAGTGCTAGTGAATGGGGGAGAGGAAGGAAAGTAATTTAATGCTACAGCAGCAGAGTCAGTCATTCAGGTTCCACAGATTACTTTTATCAGGGCCACATTCACAGGGATGCCATATGGTGAAGTTGCTGTAAAGAATGACCCCACCCAGCTCTGCATATGGTACCCACCATACGTGTTGCTACATGTTTAATAAGCATTATTAAAAAGCTAATGTTACAGCATCCCTTCAGAGACACCAAAAGCAAGTGTAAGATTACAGAGATGGCTATATCCGGCTTTCAGCTGCTTTTTTCGTAAGCATCTGTATAGTGTATCTAATAGAAAAAGATTGAACTTGTGTCAGTATACATAAACAAAGATTTTTGTGCCAACTTAGGAATTCTGTCAGCAGTGCAGACATTAACAGGTGACATTTGTCATTTCGAATGCCTTTATCAGAAAAATACTTTTCCTTCTTTCTTTGCTCTTTCCTTTGTGAATGAAGATTGTTTGATTTCAGCACACGCTGGCTGCGTTAATAACTAACTTAGAGTGATAAGAAGGGATGTGAATGATAGTCTTTGTTACTTATAAAACAATAGCATAGCTCACTGAAATTTTTGGACCAGTTTTGGGGATTTTTTTTTTTTTTTTTTTTAATGTTCAAATGTGCGATAGTACTCAGCCTTGAAAAAAACTGAGAACTGGCTGTGTTGATTGAACATGCTGAATGCCGCAAAGTGGTCTTGGTCAGTCTGGCATCCTGGTATCAGGCTGCAGTGTTTGCATTGTGTTGTCATCTTGAGTAGATACAATATGCTGACATTGCTGTTTAAAACATATCATGAGGAATCCAAAGGACTGGCTTCCCAAGAGAAGGAAAATCAGCCTGAGCTCTGAGCTACATATGACTTTTTGTCTCTGGACTTTGACTCATCTTCCTCCTGGTTTCTCATTTTCTCACCCTTTCTTCATTTCTGACTCCTAAGAACAAGAGGAGGAACTCTGTGCTTGCAAGGAGGAAGGAATTTTTTTATCTCTTCTCCTGCCTGGTTCCTTATGCTCCTCCCATGCCTTTCCAAGAAAACAAATGCCCTTCTGAAACTGTGTTCTCACTTTCAAAGAGCCGGTTACCACCAGATTTCCAGAAAACGATGACATGAGTTGTGGTTCTTCAACATCTTTTAGTTTACAGATCCTAAACATTTTCCAGTGGGCATGAAAACCTCTTTAGGAATTGCACAACATACGCAGCAGAGATTCATTTCCTTTCCTTCACAACATTTACTAGCCTCTTATATAAATATTCTACAGTCTCCAGGTTTCTGCAAGGCAACAGCTGCAAAACCAAGGAGCCAGTATAGTATCTCCATGTTTCATTTTGGTCAAGAATGGCTATGGTTTTGAGTGTTCTGCTTGATTGAACTACATCACCTTTCTCTTAATACAGTAGCCTCTTAGAAATGGTTGTTCAAATCACAGCATAGGTGGTAATCATGAGTTAAATTCTGGCTAAGTTTAATTAATTTCAGGTCTTCCTTGACATCTGAAAGCACTTTTTTGTCATCATGTTGAGGATAGAGACCGAAAGCAGCTGGCCTTAGAGCAGAACAGTGGAAGTATCGATCTAGCAAGGGAGGCATCCTACGAAAATCAAGATACTGCTTAATGACTACAATATCACCATTTGTGTATCTTCGAACATGAAAAAAGGCCAGTTTTATAACTTGGTAAGGAAGAGCACCAGTTTTCTTGCAGGATAAGGTTGACACTGGGATGAACATTTTTGAATGAAATGTGGTTTTGAAACGTAAGGTAAAGCTAATATAAATAATTTCTTAGACTTTTAATTAAGATACAAATCCAAATAGCTCACTCATTGCCTACCCTTTGAAGTGCTTTTTAATGTTAACTGTACTTTTATGGTCTTTTTGGCACACATGAAATAGGGTTTATATAAGCATTTAAACCAATGGTCTTTTTAAAATTTTTTTTACTAATTAATGCAGATGGTTTGTTTTACTTAGATGAACATGGTTTGTTATTTTAGGGAGAGTACCATATTCTTTAAGGCTGGCTAGCTTTTCTCATTTGATGAGCAAGCCCAGGTCCATCCATTTTCAACAGCAGAAAAGAGGAGGAATCAAGCACCCAGAAGTCTTCTCTGTTATGTGCTCCTACAGGGTATGTGTGCCTACACCTAGCTGTGACTCAAGGTCCTAGCTAAAAGTGTTGGTTTGAAGACGTGGCCCTTAGTAGTCCCAGTTCATTCTCACCTCGAGCCTTATACAGCACATATCTGATGCTCTTTTTCTTCCAGTCACTTGTCCCACAGCTTGCCAGAAGACTGCTCCCACTGAAGTTTTCCATTCAGTCTCCTGCATCAACTCCAGCTGCTAAGTACTTCTGCATCTTCCCGGCCAGTACCCGCTCCTGACATTTCCCCAACACCATGCATCTGCCAGGTACTAATACTTACACCTTCCCTTTGGTCACTACAGTCAGCCTCCCACACACCTCTTGGGCAGCTTTCTCCTAAAGAAACTAGTTTCTAAGCATTCACTTCAGGTATCAACTTAAGGCCTTTGTCAAATGACATCTTCTCCCCCCTACCGCCCATCTAAGTGACCCTTTGCTGAACTCACTCAATTTTATCAAAGTTTTCCTTTGGGGAGCCCAAAAAATGGGTGCGCATTCGTACCTTTGCCTACAAACTCTTGCAAACTATTAGCAATGTTGACTTAGCCCTGTGTGAAACCTGTTTGAAACTCAGTAAACCTTCAAGGCTCTGGAATAATCCCACAAATATTAGGCCCTACTTCAAGTCTCGTCTGCCTAGTCAGAGTGTTTTTGCTACGTAAAGGTTTGCTTCAAATCTGTGAAAGTTCTGACCACAACACATCTGCTGACACAGGTCTTCTTGACATGCTCTTACATTACGGTTTAATTAAATGTTCTCTGTTTTACTTTGGTGTGGGAATTTGAATGACTAGAGAGGATAGAGATTTCTGGGAATTTTTTTTTTTTTTTTTTTTTTTTTGTAATGTATTATCAACTGTTTGGAAACTAAGCTTCAAAACTACCAGTTTTCCATGGCTGCAGCTAAAAAAGTCCTTATCAGTTCTACTTTAGGGCTGTCATTTTGCAGCCGCAATCTAGGAAGTAGGTTTTGACACTTTTCACACTTCAACCAGTGTTTTCACTTGCTCAGTTTACAGAACAAACGCTTTTTGTAATACATACAGAAATAAAAATGCATGCTACCATTATTCACTTTACTCATGACGTCCTGAGATAGATTCTAATCTAGAATTAGACGTTCTAAAATGTTCTAAAGGAACTGTGCTGTATTTAAATAGGAGATAACTGTTACGGACTGGCTCTGCTGCATTTTTTGAGGATTTCTGTTGTGAAAGAGACAGAAATACTTGATGGTTTGACTTGGGATTGACATTAGAAGCAAAGGTGAAGGTATTAGTGAACAGAGCTAATGTTTTAGGGCAAAGGGCAACATATCGAGACATTACCTAACAAATAAAAATGGAATCTTTCACCTTATTTGTAAAAGAAAATTGTGAAGATTTACTTTTTAGAATGATTGTAACACACATGTAGTGCTGTTTTATGTCTCCGGCAAAGTATAACAGATGGACTGTGGGTTTATTGAAAAAAAAAATGTGCTGAAAGATTTTTATTATGTGAGAAAGAGAGAACAAAACCCAAGGAAACATCTGGACAATTAATCTCTCAAATCTTTGTGTATAACATGAAGAAAGTTACTCAAATATTTCAGAAGTCTTGCTCAGAAACAGATTAACTATTGTTAGCAAACACAATAATTTACCATCCTACATGTAAAAAGATCTTTGTAATTAATAATTAATTGATGCTACTTTGTTCCTCACCCATGGAAAAATAAAGAACAGAGAAAGAGGCAGCGTATTCATCATGAGGTTTCTACTTTGTTATTGTAACGTGACGAATCACTTTCACCAAAGCTGAACTGATCTGTCATCTTTCAAGGAAGCATGTGTCATTATGAGGAAAACCGTTCTTTACCTATTATTCAAGTCTGCGCGGTGTCTGATTACTAAGGTGGATCTAAACATCTGGTAATCATGCCACCTCTTCCTGACATGTGTATGCAATATGCAATGCTGCTCTGTGGCTTTTCGTGTGTGGAGGCTGTTGTTTTTTATTTTAAAGATACACAATGACAGGTGAGCAAAGAAGTAGGTACTTTTTGTCTGGGCTGGTGAAACATTATCTTTTTGGAGAGAGTAGATTACTGTTTAAACTAGTGTTTCTCAAAGTTGTTGTGCCCCTAAGCTGTTCTAAAGGAAAAAACTGAGGCCCACCATCAACACCTGCTGGCTGTTCTTCTCAAGCAGTGCCTTTTCTGTGACAGCAGCAGTGGTACGCTGCAGAGAACAGTCCTAGATTGATCAATTCTTATGGTCACTTTTTTACTCTTAGTTGTGCTCTTAGTATATTGATTTCCTCTCCCTCAGCTTTACATATTTTAGGAAGTGGGAGAGGGCTCCTTTCCTTGCTTATCTCTCCTGTCCACTTTGAATTCTGGTTTTGGCTTCCCCTCCTAGCATCCCCGCTGTGGATCTGCTAATAGATATTCATTCAAACACTATTAGATTCGTATCCTTTGGCCTTTCTCCTCTTCTCCCAGCCAAATAAGAGTACAGATATTGTGCCACACAAGTTCCAAACAGTGGTCTCTCTGGGCTCATGTCCCACTTATGTCAGTAACCGCCTGACTTCCAAAGCACAAGCACTAAGGCAGGCAGTGTGAGCGATAATCAATCCCCAAGAACAAATCATTCTCAGTGTGCAGTCTGAGTCATGACTGAAGCTGGAAAATCAATATCCTTTCTGAAACTCAGGCTCATTGTTTGTGTACTAATGTATGTCTGGATGTTTAGTTGCATGTATTATGTATTTGCATCTCCTTTGAAACTGAGTAAACTCCTGAATTTTCTTTTATCAATTTTTAACGGATGAATGAAGAAAACTGTCTACTTACGGATTGAAGGAGGAATGTAGGAGTTATTTTAATTTTTTTTATTTCTTTTTAGTCAATCTAACAGATAGGAAAAACCCCTAAATACAGAGGCTTTTAAAATAGTATGGTTCAATCCAGGCTCTTAAAAAATGCAAGTATTTCTGATATGCAGAGTTTAAGTGCCCAGTCTTTATATGGATCTTCCCCATCCAGTATCTCTGTTGCCAAATCCTACCAAAAGATACCGAAAATTGAGTATCTTAGTGGCAAAGTATTTTCATGTTTACTTTTGGCTAAATATGGGAATAAAAGAAAATGGTGAGTCCTTTTAAAAGCTTCATGTTTGTGTTTTTTAATAACTTGAGTTTTTACTTGTGAATGCGCAGTAAATGATGTGCACGTCCTTCTGTACCGCTGTCTGTTCCTTTTCAAGGTGATGCTGATAAAGAGAGGCAAAGGCTGTGGAAGGGTCACATGTTAAGTCACTAACAGTGCCCGTTGTCACTGAGGAAGAGTGGCGTGGGTTTTTTTCCCCTAGCAATTTAGATGAAGTCTTCCGTCTGAATTGAGTTCCCCTTTATGTAATACATTATTTTCTTGACTTGTTAGGGACATACATGAACCCTGGTGATACAGGTACATTCAGTACCATGAGCTCTGAATCAGGCACTTTATCATGCACTGGTAGTAAACTCGGTCTCTTAGCCTGACAGTACTTCTAAGTCAAAACTGCTTATTTCACTGCCACATGATTTAGTTTTCAAATTCCTGTTGAAATAGTCTAGGTTAAAGGTATCTAGATGTAACATTATCTAACATGTCAGTATCGTTCTTTTGAAAACACTTCTGTTGTTACATACATTTTGTATAATAAGGAGAGGTTGTCCGGTTCCCTATATTAAGCAATGGCAGCACTGAGGCTGTTATCACCTGATGCACGGTGAAATAACACAGTCCTGTCACAAGGACGTGACATCTGCAGCCAGTGTCAAGTCCCTGAGAACTGCGCCTGCAGACTGGGAGCAGAAACAAATGAAGAATTACGAGGGAATTTCTATATATTCCACTTCAGTACTCCTAAGTCATTCTTCCAGTATGTCACCTACTAATTTTCTCAATTTCACTAAGTGTTTTTGATGTCGTGCTTATTATGATTTCTTTATCGTACAAGTTACTTGTACAAGTATTTCCTGAACCCGTTTTTGGTTCTATTTTCAGATAAGCTTTCACAGCGTAGAAGCTCTGCAGAGGGTCAGATGAGAGAAGTCAATTGTCTGTACTCGATTCTTTTTTGCAGCGGCAGTGTGCACTCCCAGGATTCTCAGCTCGTTGTCACAATTGCCATGGGATCTGAAGCAATTTTTGAGATGTAGCTATGTGCCTCTAAATGCTCTGCATTTCTTTTCTGTATATTGCCCAGAAATGCTGTATTTGAAAACGTTTTATCTATTGAGTACATTATGTAATACAAACCATATTCAGGTCGGATTTGATTTATTGTTTCTGTTATGTACTATTGTTTCTGTAATTCCTATTTGCTCTAACATGGGTGCACCATACTCGAGTATCCATTGTAGTCAGAACTGTACATGTAGATAAAAATGTTACCTTCCATAAAGACCCATTTTCCGGACACCTAATTTTGCAGAAACCCGTTGTCTGCATGAAATGAACAAATTCTTTGAGTTTTAAATTATTCCAGATATCTCTTTACTGCATGGACTTTAACTTTTTATTGGTGCAGTAAATCTGGGCAGCTGCATCAAACTAATGCTATTTTTGTGTATTTTACAAATATTTTCAAACACATGTAGATGGAAAATGCATAATTGTTACCTATCAAAACTGGCATTAAGAGGACATCAGTGGTTCAAATGTAACAAATCAGAAGTTGGAGTTTCACAGTATGTCCAGCTGCAGTCTTTAATTGCAATATCACTTAATATTTTTCAGTAGGATATTTGCCTCAGGTTGTATTACAATTCGTATTCTTAAGGGATGTCTACTCATTTCTGAAGACTTAGCTTTGTCCCAATGGTATTCCCTTGACAGAGGTGCTTTTATGTACGTGTATGTTTGAAAACGTTATTCCCTTTAAAATGTAATTCTCAGTAACTACGATGTCCAAACCAATCTTCTTTGAAGCTCATGATCAAATTTCCTTTTATTTCAGTGATGCAGTTTCAGGTTCCTAACAAGTGTTGGTAACTGGACAGGTTTTATTTTTTTTTAAAAAGAAAAAAAAAATCTATCCCCCCCCCCCAAAAAAAAAAACCAACCAAACCCAAAACCCCCAAAAAACCAACCTGAAACTAAAACCAACCAACCACAGAGAAGTTGTCTACTCCACCTGAATGCCTTGGGGCACTGAGTATAACCTGCCTGCCTGTCTGTCTGTCGCTGTTGCCCAGGTGGCACACGGGGAGGTCCCCATTCTCACCAAGCAGGTGTGCGTGTGGGTAAGCACACTTGGAGGGATATATTCGTAACTGCAGCCAGTGCAATCCTGGCACCTCTTGGCCTCAAAAACTGATTTGTTTGCATGACACAGAAATATAATGTTTCAATTCCTGTTAAAGCTCTTCTTCCTTTAAAGGAAAAGACGAAGGATGAGAGGAAGAGAATAGGTGGTAAAGAGCTTTCCTCCCTATTGCAAGGCTCTCTCGATGAATAGGAACATGTGGTTTGAATTGGCAGAGGGGAGGTTTCTTCCTGTTTCACATAGCTGAAGTCTAGAGTCATTTGAATCCTCTTTTGTGTTCCGGAAAGATAAGACTGACTGGTGGGTGCAAAGCGTAGTTTACTTCTTTAGTGGCAAACAGGAACTGTTTGGTTTGTGGCGTTCTGTTTGTTTCTTCAGGCTAAGGAGTATGTTGAAGTCTGAGAGCTCATGGGATATGACAAGGGGGAGTTATGTCAAGAGAGACTGGTCTCTGCTTGGAGATGGGTTGTGATGAGGAGCAAGGACCAGATACCACTGTAGTAATCACAGAGGACTGGGCAGAGTTTGCTGCCACTCAAAGTCACCATTTTTATTAAACCCAGGAATGGAGCAAGAATACAGTAGACGGGAGAATCTTTTGCTTCTCTCTCTCTGGCTTTGTTCAGAAGTATCCCGTTTTTGTTCCAATGGGTGTTAGCCTTTTAAATGGGTCTTTAAACTACTTTTTATTATTTTGAAGCCTGCAGACTTTTGGTGGGGAAGTCACTGTAAGCGGGAAGTTTGGCAGAACTATCTCAACACTCTGCTATCTACTCTTTGTGGGGGATTTATTTTTTTTCTTTTAGCACAGCCTCCTTGTACCCTTGTTGTGAAGCTTCACAACCTTCAGGAATATGCAGGTTTCAGATGCCACGCCATGTTTTGGGAGTATCCAGTTGGGAACTCAGTAACCAAAATACCTCAAATCAGTGACATTTTTAGAACCCTTGGGCATCATTTTGTCCTTTTTTCTGCCCATGGGCACTAACGTGCTGCAACTGCTTCTTCCTATGTGTGCTGGGGTCAGTGGGACAATGCCAGGTGAACTCCACTCAAAGCAGTATCTGAAAGCCTTTGAAATAACCAAAACTGTTTACTTTGTGCTGTAGTGTCTTGAGATAGAAGATAATTTTCCATTCTCTCTTTTTAATATGAAACATCTCACTCATACAGAAATTATCCTGTAAATGGCGTTTTTGCAAGCTCTGCTAGTACAATGTTATGTTTCCACTTACATGACCAGCACTTCCTCGTACAACTAAATCTGTTTTATAATTCCAGGCATAAGGGGGTTTTGGCACCATAAAACTTAATTTTTTATTAGAATTTCCAAAAATCACAACTGCTACTGCCAATTTATAACACTGGGAAACTGAGCTACTTCAGCCATAATATTTTGATATAAATGCACTGGCTTAGGACGTTTCTCCCTTGGGTTAGGCAAGATGGATATAAAATCTAGTATAGAGTATTGAAGAAAAGGAAATTTAAAAGGATGTTTAAAGTTTATTTGGCATGTAGCCCAAACCTCCCTTTAGAGGAGGTAAAAAATTCCTCAAAGGATTTTATGTTTCAATTCTGCCTGGAAGATTGGCGTAATAACCGAGTCTTAGGTGTTTGTCATTGTGCTCTATTTGACACCAAGCTGAAACTTTGGCTTTCAGCCTCTTCCAAGTTATTGTGTTGGAAAGAGTCAGCTGCCATGTAACGGACATCTAAGTAAAGCTCAAGGATTTTACCAGTAAGGAGATGCTAGCTGGTGCTTTGAACAATCTATGTGATAGGTGGGGCTGGATGGATTTTGTTATTTTTTAATTGTTACTATTGATCCATTTTTGGTAATATGAATGAAGTGAAACTCCTTTTTCTCTGCTGTGTTTGGACAAAAGTGAGTTTAAATCTCTGTGTGGCAGTGGAGAAAGTGGAGGCACAGGGAAAGAGAAGTATAATTTCTTTTTTCTTTACCTTAGCCTCTGTGTGCCAGATTGCTCCCATCCTTCCACCTGCAACCAGAGTTATCTGTGGGCAGTGAAACAGTTAATTCCACTGCGACAGATTGTCACCAGGATTTAGAACTAGTGCTCTAGGACTTGGATATTTACTTACGCATATATCATGTAATCAATGGATGCAAGAACTAAACCTTGCAGTGACAATTGCATTTGCTTCACATTTTGAAGGCTGATTGGGAAGCTGAGCTTCCAATGGCCTCCGTTAAGCTGCAAATTGAAAGAATGTATAGTATAGAGGTATGTATCAACATGTGTACCGTCATATACATGTTTCCTGTGGACTCAGTTTAGTTATCACTTTATGAGCTGGTCAAGGCCAGATCATCTCAGCTCCCATCAAGCAAAGGTTAATAGTAACTCTTCAGTCATGTTTCTTAAGGGCCAACAGTACTTCCAGTTTTCAGGCTAACCTGTGATGTAGGGTTACCCTTTGTGAGATGTCCAGGAAAAGGAAAACATTTCAGAAGAATAATAAATTTTGTATGGGTGTCTGGCAAATTTCCTTGGAGCCATAGCGTGGTGTGATGCATCATTGTTTAGGACCAGCCATTGTCTGTCTGCTAGGTAACCGAAGGAAGAAATTACGGGGGAACTTGAAAATATAACTGAGAAATCCAAAGGAGCCATTTTTTACGGAGCCGGGGAGGAGGGGTGGGGAGGGTGGAGCGGCCTGAGGGAGTGAGGGAGCAGGAATTGTGTTGTATACACTGAAATACTGAATACATTTCGATTACTGACAGGACCTGCTAGAGAATCATTGTCTGGTGGAAAATCCATTGCCTACAAAGTTCTACTTTTTCTATGTGAAAGTCTGAAATATTGTTGCCAAAACACAGCAGGAAACCCAAACTGCAGTATATTGTTTCAGGTCAGTTTGGTGCACATCAGGATTTAGTTGAATGGATTGCAAACTTTTAATTTTAAAACAACTGACTATACCTGCATTTTCCAACCAGCAAATTTCCCTCTGAGGCCTGAAATTGAAGTTCCCCATGTCTCCTGAAGTCTGAGCTGACCAGAGGACTATTTCTGCCATAAAATAACAGTCTCCTCTTTAACCAGTCTTCTTTGTAGTGTATCATGGGGTTACACAACTGCAATTTATTATGAGAGATGTAGAAAGTCTAACATAAATAAGATCTGAATGAGACCTCCTCTATGGCAATGGGAAATGCATTTTTAATGTTGAGATCTGTAGTGGTTTTGTGTCAGCTCAATAAAATGAATTGAGATGCTTTTGTTTAAAATTATTAAAAGATATGAATATTGATAGTGATAGAAATTAAAAGTGTGAGATAAAAGAAATAGATAAGGTTTACCTGACATAGGCAGCAGTCTCCTTAAGGTATAGAGATGCAGGTTTGAAATATCCAAACTTCTCAATGCAGAAAGGAAGTTTGAATAGTGACAATGGATGATAAAATTCTGGTACAGCGTGATTAACATAGCTG
Source organism: Bucorvus abyssinicus (assembly GCA_009769605.1). Lineage (NCBI taxonomy): Eukaryota > Metazoa > Chordata > Aves > Bucerotiformes > Bucorvidae > Bucorvus > Bucorvus abyssinicus. The sequence goes on from CM020025.1 coordinate 76,427,351, forward strand.
TGATGTAGGGAGTCAGCCAAGGTTTTTTCCTTCAGCCAAGGATCCACGACTTACCTTATAGCCTACTATGCAATTCCTATTCCTGTATCATACACGTGCTTAGTAGTTATGCTACTGCCACAAAATCTGCAGTGTTTAGATGATGATGCCTGGGAGAACACGTAGTGAATCCAGATGAGGAAGTAACCTGATTGAGCTCATTAAGTCATATGAAATAAAAATTAACTACATGTAGTCAAGTCAAAGCAGCAGCTTTTGTGAAGAAAACCATAGCTGGATAAGATGGAGATGAAATGTTAGTTTTTAAGCATGTCTGCAATACATTTGTTTCCACACAGATGGTCTCATATTGATACAGAAATCTGGAGACCTTCCTGAAAAGAAGGGCAAAATAGTATATCTCTCTAATCATGTTGTGGAAATTTAACACCATCTTGTTCCTCTCATCTTTCGTCTTTTAGCATGATCCCCTCAGTTCACTCATTTCGTATTAAAGTTCAATTTCTTTAGTAGTGTAATATTGGTGTCCGACTGCCAAAGCAAATGTAGGGTACAGATTTTCCCTAGCTAGAGCTCTGGAACCTTTTATTTGATTAATTATTCTAAGCCATCAGAAGAGTTCTGTGAAAAAACCTTTGCATGCTCCTTTGCTGCATGTGCTTACCAGAGGAACTTGTAGGGGGTTACTTCCATATTGTGGTAAAAAATTTCATTAGCACTTGCTGTCCCAGCAGGGTTTTGCTAAAATTCTTGGGTTTTGCTAAAATTCTCCTCTGATTATCTGTTGGCCCTTTGCAATAAAAGATAATGAAGGGCTTTGGGAATGTTTCAACACATCAGTTATCAGTTTTATACAAAGAGCTATCAGTGGGCAGGGTTCTTACCCATTACGCTGGGAAGACTGTGGCTTTTGTTCACACGGTAATGATAGGCAATTCACAAATAGCCAACAATACAAAATCATAACATTAGCCTGGACTTGGGCAGATATATTACCACTGCCAGAAAGAATGATTTTGATGAACTGTCAAAGTCATTATTCAGTTCCATTACTCTGTCATAACATCCATTCAGCCTGTGTCTAGGTTCTGCTTGGTTTGTTGTTCTAACTTGTGTAGTGGAAGTCAGCTGCGGCGTAACCTTTGTCAATAAAAGACCAACACAAACAGTTGGGTTTTGTATGTTATTAGCCATGTTGTCATGGACTTTTTGTTTTCCTCTCTGGTGGCTGCTGAGGTCAGACATCAGTCTCAGGGCAAACAGAAAGGCGCTGTGATGGTGTAGAGATTACCTCATTAAATGACTATGCACTATATTAATAGTGGCTTTGCCAATGTTACTTTAGGTAAACCCTTGCTTTTTCTGTCATAGTCATAACACTGAAACGCTTCCTGTTAATTATGAGCTTCATCGATGGTGCCTGAAGAGCAAGCAGACAAAATGGACGTGCCACTAAGCCTATTTCCTGGCTTCTTGTTTGGCATAGGTTATAAATTGGTGTTATGATGACAATGGAAAGGTGCAGAACTGTATGAGAGGTGGAGTTTGAAAGGAGAGAGGAAGAGAAATAGGAGTGAGTCGTCTGGTTTTCTCTTCCTGTCTCTTCCCACTTTTTGAAAGGGTCATGCTGAGAATCCATGAGCTAACTTCAGAAACACGGTGTTACGCTTGACCACACCCTTCCCATGGAAAACCATGTGTCGGTGCTGCAGAAATCCCTCTTTCAGCTGTGCTGTTTGCACAGACTTCACCCACGTGTATCCTGGGATGACCTCTCAAAGGCAGTACGTATGCCCTGGTGACCACAAGACTCCCTGGTTGTAATTCTTTCTTGGTTGGGCTTGCAGCTCTGCTCCACTGCTGTGCTGGAGAGCCGAGAAGGCACACCTACCTCTCTGGGTGGAACAGCTGCGATCAAATTACCCCTCAGCCTTCTCTATGTTGGCTCCCTGAAAAAAGGCTGGATTTTAAAACTGGCCTGTAAGGAAAGAGTCTTTAGCACAAAGAGATGTTTTAAGATATCCAAGACCTGCCTTTTTAGAGTTTTGAGATGGCATTAATTTTAAAAGGGTTTGAGCCTCGCAGCTTTGATTGGCAGGGTAAAGCCTTTGCATTGGTGATTCTTGAGATGTAGAATTTATTCCTCTTGAACAGCTGCAGCAGCAGATCCTTTAAGAAAACAATTCTGAAAATACTTTTCTTATTTCTCCCTTTTTTTTGTTTATTTGTTTTTGTTTTTGTTTTAAACAGAGTTATTTTCATCTGGCTCTTGTGTAATTTTTTGTCCTTATAGTAAAAGTTGTCTATGTGGCTTTTAATAGGCTGTTACACTTTTATAGTCTGTTAAATTGCATTGCATTTTAATTGGGTAGGTCTCCTCACTGGGGTTGGAAAGATTGGTAGAGAAAGGCATTCCAGACATAAAATGATGTAGCTTTGTAAAACTCCTGTTGTCACGTTATGACTTTTGAAAGGATCACCTGCCAAAAATTGAAATATACCCCCTGCCTTACCTGGAGATACTCCAGAGAAGAATTTTGACGACAACTTCAACAGGAAAAATATTAAGTTGCAAAACCAAAGGTTTATCTTGTAGCTTGTCCTTTTGTCAGTCTGCTTAAAAATTATACTGTTGTATTGAACTCTGTTTTCCTTCTGTTCTTTGACCTGGATTATATATTCTTGTCTTGGTCATACAAGTTGCAAGATGCAGGTGTTTTAAAACAATTTCCTTCTTTAAGAGTCTTCATTGTGAAGCATTACGTTTATTAAGAAGCGCAACAAAAGACACAATTTTAAATGTTCGTCTTGCAAGTGCTTCACCGCAAAAAGAAAAAAAAATTACATATTTCTGCTATCAAGTATTACCCAAACATTAAAAGTCAGTATATTCTCAGAGCAAATGCAGAATCATTCCGTTCACTCCGATGTCCATCATTATTTGATTTTTATGAAGAGCCCTTCCTGTCATTTGAAGCAACATAAGCTACGCAGTCTTAAGGCATGAACCAGGGAAGTGCAGTCCCTCGTTTGAAACAGGTATTGCTAACAGCCTCACAATGCAGTGGGCAGACATTGGATGTGATAGAGCTGCTGTGATGTTGATTGCACAACTAAATCCCACACGGAGGGATCCCACATTCACAGCACATGAATGTGTCCATCTTTCTGCACATACTCTGGTCGTGCCTGCATCCTCCCCAAGTTTTTCAGGATAGTGTGTTGTGAGAAGAGGAAAAGGAGAATGAATTTTATTTACTAATTAAAAAATTAACATCATCCCCTTATTTCTGCTATTACCCATTTGTATAGTGGTACCAAGGCCCAATAACTGAAATCAAGTCCATATGGCATTTCAAACTCTAAAGACTTTCTTCCTCACAGTGAGCTCTTCCCAGTAATTGACTGTGATGAAAGAAGGATGAAAAAGGACATTTTGATAAACTACCCTAACCTTGGAGAGTCTGAAAGTTCCTTTTCCCAGTTGAATTAACTTTAATTTTTGAACGAAACTTTGCTTGCGTTTTAGTTACTCATTTGATCATTAAACTCCCAACTAAGGTAGGCCTTGGAAGACTTGAATTACAGCAATATTTTTGAGAATCCAGAGATAATGTCTTATTAAAAGACTCAATAAATCTTTGGCAAAAGAGTTAAGCTTTTGTTTTAGATCCAGGACATATTTTGTAAGGAAGCTATGAACTCCACGTGGCAGATTCAATTTGAAAATAAAATTATCTACTTGCCTTTCCAACCATCTTACTTTCCTTTAATCTTCTAGTTCACTGCACCAACATTTGCATCCTTTCTTTTGTTTGTAAGGATTTTTTGTAAGGTATATGCGACTCAGATGAAACTAAGGAGAGGCTTGAAACAATATTCCATCCCATAATATTCTCTGTTTCCAAGTTAGACTCCACTATTTTATTATAAATATACAGTGGCAACAAGTATGAGATAGTTTAGCTGCTGTAGTTTGGAGGGCATTGTTGAAGAGCAATCGATGGTTTAAATCAAAACACTGAAAACACTATTTGCTTTCTTTTACAACTTGACTCCTGTGTCATTTAAAACAAGACTTGACTGACTAGGTAATGTAGGGGTCACATGATGTGTGCTTCAAATAATAATTCTCTTCTGGTGCACTCACTGTGACCTTTGCCTTTTAACACAGACAATAAATTTGCTTCCAATAACCTTTTTAGCTGGGCATAGCGTGGTCTGCTGAAAGTATGTCAAATAAGATGAGTCTTTTCTCATTCTGGAGACCAACATGGGGAGCCCCATAGTTTGATAAATCAACTTTTTCATATACCTAGAGGGGGAAAAAAAGGACTAGGAGTTTCTGACACATGTATCTGCAGCTTATAGATTTTTCTGCATTCTGGATATGTGTGAGAAGTAATGTAATGTGTATCCTTTTTTCTTTCATATAGGAGAGAGTTACAGGATGGGGAAAGTTGGCACCTCTCATTTATTTCAGCTATTGCTGGACAGAAGTTTGCTAGAAGTGCAGGTTTTAATATCAGTGGTGCTTTTGGCCATGGCAACAAAGGCAGCAGTCCTAGTTAAACAAGATGCCAGTATCTAAACTCATTTAAACTGCTGTTTTGACAGAATACGCCAGTTCAAAAGCTACCACTTTATCTAAGAGGGGGACTCTGGCTGCCCACCAGTCCACTATCTGGCTGTGTGCAAGGCAGGACCAGCTGCCCTGGTGACTGTCAGGAATTAAATGCTTCCCCAGATGCAGAAAGGATGCCAGTGGCCAATGTTAGGCTGCTACACACCTAGACTGTCCTAGACGGGCTTCTCAAATAGCAGGGAAAGCTGAGATAGGGGAGGAAAGAAACTGGTTGGGAATGAGGGAAGTACAAGGGACTCCCAGGCTGGGAGAGGTCAGCCAGGGAGTCAGGAAGGGCATGGTTTGGGGAGACCGTGGCTTTGAGGCATGGAGAAGGGCTGTGGGATAAAGAGAGTCCAGGCTTGGAGGACGTGAACTAGTGGAAGCTAGTGCACCTGCAGTGGGTAGACATAAAGCAGTGGTGGAGAGAACTGTGTAGGAAGGACTTTGGGATTCAAATATTCTCGCATAGAGGTCAACCAAGGGGGAAACCTAAGAGGAGGAGACGGGAGTGCGAAAAAGGGTTTTTTTTGTTATCGTTGTTTTGGGCTTTATTTGGTTGGTTTTGTTATTGTTTTGTTTTGCTTTGTATTTGAGAGGGGGCTTCTATAGCTGAAGAAGTTAAGTTACCATAGAAATAACAATTAATGTTGTTGTGCAGACATCTGACGGTCAGGTGTGTTTGGTAGGGAAATGAGCAATGTCATATTAGCAGCACTCCAAAACTTCCTCTCTTTCACAGAGCACCTTTTAGCTGGGAATCAGAAAGTACTGTATAAACATAAACATATATGCATAAGGGAAGCGTGACCCTTGGGAATGTTTGATTTTTTTCCCGAGATCACACATTGACGCCTGGTGAAAGAATTAGGAAGAGTGCCAAAGTTTCCTAATTTGTAGTGCTTTGTTCTTGCAAACAGACAGTATCTCCTGCAGGCTGTGTATGTGCGGATTGTGTTAATTGACATTTGCATGTATATGAATTGTAATAAAATAGAATTAAATCTCTGATAAATCTCTATTTATTAACATATTGTCTGTGAGAGTGAAACTAATGAAGCCTGGTTTCCTATGGATTTGAGTTTCATGGTTGTACTCTCTGATGTCCAGTAAAATCTAAGTTCCAATTGAAGCTTTTCCCACAGCTGGGATATTTACAGAGCCCCTTGTGTGCCTGGATTCTCTAGTGTCTAATAAAAAGGGAGCTTATATTGCAGTCTTTCCTGTTCATGGGGCACCACTAATGGGGGCTCTTTTTTTAATCTTCATTACCACTTACTTTCATTAAGTTTATTAGAGCAAAGCATAATTGTGATCATTACTCCTCTGTCAAATTGGTTTTAAAAGTCTATCATCTCAGGCATACTAAGATGGTAAACCAACAAAGATATATACGATCAGTTTAATTTCTTTAGGACTCAGGGCTAAAAATTGGGTTAGCCTTTCAAGCATCATATTGTTTTACTTCTAAGTAAAACATGAATAAGCACTTCTATTTGCATGATGGTGTACAAAATGCAGATAATATTTCAGTATGATAATATTGGTTGCCATCAAAAGAATAAAATGATTAGGCTGACTGATGATAATGGATACAATTGCCTTAGGACTTCTAAGGAGAACAAATCCAGTACCAGCAGGGTCTGCAAAGACAGGCAGAAATACTGTAAATGAGAGAGTTGATATTATCCAGAAGTAAAAGTGATTGAACAGTCAATTACTTCTAGAATTTGTTTGTTTAAACAGTTAACCACTGCTAGCATTTAGAGTAAGTGCTCTAGCTATCCATCGGTGAACAAATAACAATGCTGCTGTATGTCCCTCAGCCATTAACTACAAACCCTTAGGACCAATTCCATTTTCACTCTCGAATCCACATACTTTTGACATAATAGCAGTAATAATGCGGGCTGTAAATTGCACTTGGTTTAAAAAAAAAATTAAACTGAATTTAGCACAGCCAATGAAAACATTTATTACACAAGTTTAAACTTTCCCATGGGAATGCTGGAACAGCCCTTCTGATCTCTCTGTGTGTGTATTCAAAGGAAACATCTTTACAATACAGATGCTTTGGAAAACATACTGGAACATTGCTTCTCAGGATAATAACAGAAACACAACAAACTTGCTGGTGTTTGTTTGTAGTTAAAGGTTTAATAAAATAGAACAGCAGATTTTTTTTTTTTTTTTTTGTCTGTGGTTTTCGTGCTCTCATTTTTTCCTAAACATGAGTAGGCATAAACAAATGTTTGTACACCAGAAGCAAAATAAAGAGGTGAGCTTGATGTCTGCAGTGGCAGTGGATGTGGCTGCTAAGTCCCTGCTGGATCTGGGCCAGTTAGATCAGTGTCACCTCCCACAGGTCTTATATGAGTAGCTCCAAAGGGACGACGGAGGAAGCTTCTATCCACTTGGTGCTTATGTAACGTGTCGGTACTTGGAAATGACAAATCCATAATAATTCTGCTCCTGCATCTGTGCTGGACATGATTTTATGCCTTTCCACTGTAAACTCTTCCCTTCTAAGATGGATGGATAATACTTGCTCAACAACAGGTATCTTTCCCTTCAGGGCTTGGTCACTGCTGGATCAAATCTCTGCAACGAATAAGCCACAGTGGCTCAGTTGAGTAGATTGCAGTCCACTTCACATCTAAGCACCAGTCTGTCCTGCATTTTGGGGGAACCGGCAGGGGCACAAAGCTTTCATGTGGTATTCCTTGCCAGACTGGTAGAACTAGCTGGCAGAAATACCAGTAACGATCATTAGAACTTGCTGAAACTCCGGCATCAGCTCCCCTACCAGAATCGAATGGCTTTATGTCATTTTAAGAATTTGTGAGAATCAGCCAGTGTTTGACATAGGTGTTTGTCATACAAGAAAGCATAGTAATCAGTTCGAGAATATCCATTCAGTACCAAGTGAGCTGCTAGACTCAGCCCCTGTGGCAAATGAGTGGATACTATCTGTCGAAGATGATGAAATACCTCCAGATTGTTTTGAGCATTTCTTTGAAATACCGTGCTGGGGCTGAGTGCCTAAATCTTGGTTGCTGTGAAGCCTAAATTAATCACCTGTACAAGGTGATATGAATGTAGACTAAAGTTTGTATTTTGTGATTCAGTCTTGAATTATGATTCCCATATCATGGTATTTTCACTGGTCTTCCAACTTGTTATGGTGCTGAGATTCCTCAAGGGCCAACAGTTCAGACTAGCCTTTTACAAGGGCTCTCAGGGTTGTCCTGCTAAAATTCCTAACACTTCCAGTAAACTAAATTTTGCATTGCCGAATAAAGCAAGTGGCCTTTGATACTATTTTCCTTCTGCTCTGACCTCACTGTAGATTCTCAGTGAGTTCAGTGTCATGACTTCCTTTGGAAAAGGTCATGTTGAAATCACATTGCACAATCGCCTAATGGCAAGCTCAGAACATAACTTAATTAAACTGCCAGCCTTCTTCCTACATATTGTCTATGTGTTTTTGATATTTGATCTGTGACTATGATAGGACAAAAATTTTAGACCATCTTAAGTCCTTCAGAGGATCATAAAGTGGTTTTCCATATATGTGTAGGATCTTTCTCTCTCAAAATGTTAAAGCAAATTTCAACTATGGCACAAAGCAGTAATTTAGTCTAGTACCTTAACTGAAATGTCTGTCTCAAACAGCTGTCCACAGGCAGATGTCTTTTCCAAATACCCACTGCTTCCACTAATCCTCCTACCAGCACGCCTACAAGGGAACAGCCTAATCACAGCTTGTAAAGAGTTGGTATCCATGTAAATTGACAAAAATATTGCTATAGCCCTCTCTTCCAGTAATAGTTCTGTGTAAAAGTTCCAGCTGTTGGAAGCAAAACTATTCTGATTAGGACAATGTGGTGTTTCCCTAGTTCCCCTCACTTAGCAGTTAAGGGTTTGTTGCCTCTAGCAATATTTGCCTTTGTTCAAGGCCTCCTGACCTGAAGGTTCTGTTTTATAGTGCACTCACGACCTCTCATTACTACGGACACAAAACAAGACATGGATGGAATGGGAGAACTATATCTGTTAAGTGAAAAACCTAAAGGACATCTGACTGAAGACTTACATACCCTAAAAATAAGCAAACATTAGTGGAATAAATGGATTAATGGAATAAAGATTAGCCAAAGTGAAGCTGACTGTGGGTCTGGCATCCCTTACTCTGAATGGAGTTTTAGTTTTATATTCAGAAACTGGCAGTTCCCTTTCTAAGGCATGCAAAAGCCACATTGCTCTAGCTGTCCACACAATTGATGTTCATAACAAATCATTATGTCAGTCTTCAATTATTACGAAAACTCCTATATTTTACTGTTCACACCCCTCGAGCACATTTACGTTTAGAGAGACATCTATATATATGACTGCAACATGCTCCTGCATCACAGGAAGTTATATTTAAGCAGAGTTAGGTTTTCACTGAGCTAATTTCACAGAACTGCTTTATTTAAAAATAGCCTTTTGAGAAACTTGGTTTAAAGGGAATGAGCTTTCAGTCCACGTAGTATCTGTTTGCAGTGATATCATCAGAGTAACCTCATGGGTTGCAACATCTGGGTTGCATGACTATAGCGCAAATATCACTGAATATCACATTTTATAGCATACATGTATGTCGACTGTCTTGGAGGTAACTTATACAGCATTAGATGTGAGATGTCTGGTTTTAGTGCTGAATCTAAGGGCCAAAGGGCACTCTGTGTGTAGAGCCAAACACTTCTTGGAGGTGCGCAACAGAAAAACAAGACAGAGCAGACACAACTTGCAGCCAAGGGAATTTCCATATAAGCAGTAAGAAAAAGTTCTTCATATTGACAGTGATTAAACGCTGGGACAGTTCTCCGAACAGGTGATCTCCATCCCATTATCTCCATTCATATCTCAAGGGAGCAAGGCCCTGAGCAACTTGATGTAATTTGAATGAGAGGTTGGACAGGGAACCTCCAGAGGTCTCCTCGTTTCCAGTGTTCAGGCTGATTCTGCATTTTGCAGCTCGTTGTGGCTGCTTGCTCACTGCGTTGGCTGTGTGGCAGGTACAGGTTGCCTAATCTAGAGGACTTGCTCTATTGCAATGCTGGAACCACACGTCTAAAACCCTGTTAACAGAAGGTGCATCCTTGTACACAACAGTGGAAGTTACATGCAAGTGCCTAACAAGTATTTATAAGTAACACGTTGTTCTCATCGTACTTTCTTTTTGAAAACTCGTTGCTTTCCAGCAGGGAAACTGGAGATTCTTATCATACTTCTAGGGGCAAGAAACCCCCTATACTTCACATTCCACTCCCTAGAAAACCTGCAGTCTGTGAAAACTAGATGCATTAGGAGTTGCATGGCTGGACTATCTTTGATAAAGAGATGAAATACAGGAAGGTTGCTGACTTGTGACCCACATCATGAAAAACTGAATTTGCAGTTATAGGCTTAAATGATTTTTCATTAGCAGCACAGTGTCACTAAATACGTTAAAACTTCATGCAATAATTGACAAAATATTGAATTGTGAAAGACTGAGCTGTTAAGCATTTAAGCTTCTTAAATGCATAGCATTTCTCTGTAGCTGAGAAATTAAGAGTAATATGAGCTAGCTCCTAAAGGCCTAGACAAAGTCATTGAAATGAATGGCCAAAACTATTTGTACAAAGGCAGCTGTTGAAAGTATTTTCTGTCCATGTTATTTGTAACTGGAGAAAAAAAAATATATCTATTTGAATTTCTATAGGAAGTAATACACAGTCTTTTGACCTCAACATTTTAAAGCTGTAATTCAGAATCATTGGTAATGTCAGTGCCCCTAATATTTTTATTTAAATATGTATTTAGAGGGGAATTTTAAAATCAAATATGGATATCATTGAGTCTGTCTTTTAATTCTGACCTGATTGTGACATTTGTCATGCTGCAGCTGACAAAGTACAGCACCTTCTTCTTCATGAAAGGTAGCTTTTTCTCGCAAGTTTGTGATTAACTTCTGTATGGACAATTACCTTAAAGTGTATCGTATTGATCTGCAATATACATTGCAGATGTCAATATATACCTAGTCTTGCTGCCTACAGCACATGAGGAAGTAAAATGAAAATGTCAGAAGTGATCTTAAAAGGTTCAGCATACTATTAAAACGCATAAATACCCATCGAGTTCTTTTTCCAAAATCCGAGACTAATTAAGCAACTGTGATCATTTTGTTAGAATCTTAAGATCGATTGCCTAGGAGGAAGAGAGGAATACGTTGGTGATGATTTTAGATATCTAAAAGGCTCCAGGCTTTATCAAAGTACAGAAACACTTGGAAATTATACAAGTCGCTCTGAGTGTCTCACTGTTAATTATTCATGGCTGGGGAGATGCTGGCAACATCAAAACAAGTGACCAAACTGCTAATAAACAGAATCTTGTCTCCATTCCACATAAACTAAAATCTGGTTTAAATTTCAGAACTGCCTTCGTATTTTAGAATAAAATAGGGAGGGTTTCTCTAGGGAGGTTTTTTTTGTTTGCCCCCCTTTTTTTTTTTTTTTTTAATAGAGGGCTCAAAGCGTGGAACTCAAGAACTTCAGCTACACAGCTGCTAAATATGACTAATTTAAGGGAAGTTTGCTTGTTTATGAGATTTTATAAGAAGGTTAAAATAAATTTTTTGTCTACAAAACAAATTAGAGCACTATTAGTGGTAACCAAATAGGTATGTTGTATTGTTGTGACTGAGTGCACTACCTGGGTCATTAGCAGGTAGCTCATATTACTGTTAATTTCTGAGATGTGATGTAGGGGATGGTTATGTATTTAGGAAGCTTTGATGTGGTTGAGCTGTGTAACTGTGTGTGGTTAAGATGCATTAGTGAAGGTTAAGTTTGCGAGAGAAAGAGCACAAACAATTGCAAATAATTGGGTTTGTATAGACTGCATGTTTCTAAAATGACTCTTGTATTCCTGTATATCTATTGCTGTCTCTATATACATCCCTATTCTGTATTTGTTAAATCCAAACCAACGTAGTGTACCATAAAACATATGTTTCTGCTGGGTTAGGACATTCCCCTTAAGTTACTTATGGATTCCCCATTTGCAGCTAATGCTGTTCGCCTGATCTCACGCTGGCTGCAGATCCACCTGCGTGGCCTGTGTGCTTCAGTTGCCTGCTCAAATGTGGGAAGTGAATGCTGTTTGTGAGCTCATTGTTCTAAGTATTACAGATTGTAATTTCTACTGTGTTACATTCATTAATGATGCCTTTTAAAAAGGGTTTTTAAGATCCAGATACGCCACTAAGACGTGCCACAGAAATACTTGTGATACACAAGTCATTTTGTAAGGTATGAGAGCGCTGAGGTATGATGGGCACTTTTCCTCTGTGATATAACTTCTCTGTCCTTAGTACTTTGAAACTTTTACTTATTTTATACTTAACCAGATTCTAACACATTTTTTCACTTGGCATTTTAATCTGCATCTATTGCCTCTGACTTCAGTTGTTGAACTGGCAGAGGACCATCAAGATGTTTAGGAGACTGAAGTACGTGACATGTAAGAAGACACTGAAAGAACTGGATTTGTCCAGCCTTAAGAGAAGGCTCAGGGAAAACCTTACTGCTGTCTGTAACCACCTGATGGGAGGATGTAGAGAAAACCTCATCTCAGAGGCACAGAGTGACAGAACAGGAAGCAACAGATCCAAGATAGACCATAGGAAATCCTAGATAAATATAGAGAAATGTTTTTTTCATCATGAGAGTGATCAGACACTGGGACTGCTGATCATAGGGAGTGCGTAATGTCCATCCTTAGAGATACGCAAAACTTGATGAGGCAAAGCCCTGAGCTATCTGGTCTGAGATGACCCTGCTTCGAACAGAAGGCTGGATTAGATGACTGTGTGACCCTTCCAAATATTAATTATTCTGGGATTCACTGGAGGATTTCTGAAGCAGTGATCTTTTATGAAACAGAAGATCAGCAGTTAGCTTAATACGTGCCATTCATACTTACCGAGGCGCTGTGGAGTAGGTTGTGCATAGTTTGGAAAGTGATTGCAAACTGGTACCGTGTTTGGCCAGGAGAAGTTCTCGCAACAAAAGCCCTGTAATTTCCTTAATGTTCCAATACCTGGAACATTATCTAGAAGCCAATTAATGCATTTTTAATTATAAAAAATATCTAGTAGAATATTCTACTGATTTATCCTTATTTTGGGGGCAACATGGAGATATTTAGCATATAAAATTGCCATATTAATGTAACAACATTTGGGTATGGAATATCAAGTCACTCGTGCTGCTGTCTCATGCTGCAGTATGTCTATGTAATTATGAGTGTTACTGCACCCATGTTCTCTGTGTTAGTTATCGTGTGATGAGATATCAGTAAAGGTTGGATCTTCTAACAGCACCTGCAGATCACTCTGTGCTTTTATTGCCAATTCCCAATATTACAGCCCTTGCAATTAATTGTTAAGGAGCAGCTGAAAAGAACCGGTCATTTCCACTTGCACTCCTCAGCCTGTGTGGGTCCTGTGTCCGTTTAGATGTCATGTACAGGCTCTGTAGGGATACTGTCTCTCGGTAAAAATGGAATCATTAGACCCTTGAGCTGCTGAGCTGAACAACTGTAAACTCAGGTCCTTCAGAGACTTATAGTTGGGTCAAAATTGGGTGTTCTCTTGGAACAGCAAAAAGCACGTTGCTGACAGAAGTGTGAAGCTTCTGACAAGCGTTAGCTTTTCGCTTTAAGGCGGAGTCCTATCAGATCTTTTAACTGACACCGTTGCTGACTGGACAGGGGGTTTTTTTTTTTTTTTTAGTACTTTTGTTTGTTGCATGGACATAAATGCTTGTTTTCTCCTGAAATTCTCAGAAACTATTGTATAGTTTTTTCAAAGTTGGCAAAGTTGCAAGGAAATAAAATTAGGATATTGGAATGGTAAATGGTATTGCAACGGTAAAATTAGGTATTGTAAAGGCAATCTTGATCATAAATTTTCTATCTGTATGCCAATTTTTATGCCAGTCGTTTTGTGTTCTTTTTCGTGATGAGCTGCATTATAGATAATTCTCTTTTTAATTAAAATATATTCTGCAAGAAATAATCTGCTTTGTTATAATTGCAAAGACATTTCCTAAATTTGAGCAAGTGTTTGTATATTATAGTTAATATTATAGGATATAAAATTCTATATATTATAGTAAATATATAGTTGTACTGTAGTTCATCCAAATACATGTTTTGAAAGGACAGCTTAAAATAGGAAAATCATAATATCATAACTCACAAATTAGAACAGTCATTGGAAATACCATAATCACAAGATTAGCTTGAAGATTTAAATAAGGTCAGAGACTTGCCTCACCAGCTGTACTCTGACTTTTTTCTGAGTTAAATGAGAACTGTGTAGGGTAGAACAGAAGCAAATGAACTCTGTAAATTAATCTGTAATTTTTATTCCATTCTCATTTTTTCTGTGTGCTACTTTTTAGCACTTCTGGTTTATGATAACAGTAGTCACTATCTCTTACCATTAGTGCTATTGTGCATTTATTACATTCTCACTCAGTTGTAAAACACTCTTTTTTGTGTTTATTTGCTCTTTTCTTAAGTAGGCATTGAGAAATAAAAGGAAATCATTGCACCAAAAGATGTATGAAGAGAGAAAGACAGTTTCCTTATCTAACATCACGAAGTAAATCTAACGCACCTAAGTAAAGTTAAGCCTGATCATTACTTGACTGAGAAATCATGAGGGAAATACTAATTGCTTCAGGAAGTAACGCAGATTTCTTGGTTGAAACATCCTTCTTTAGAGTTGCGCTTGTGCCATTACTGCGGTTGAGGGTTAGTAGTGTATATCAGCACTGGAAGAATTCAGATGAGTTTTGAAATACAGATCCAGTAAAAAGATCAGAAGCAACATTTGACACACTTCTGATATTCGTGGTAAAAATCTGCGTTGGTTGCTGGCACTAAAAAATCCAGACATCTTTGCAAATGGGCTAAGTGTATTCGTAGTCCACCTGGCAACTCTTTCATCCAAAAAAAGAAGTATCGCAGTCCAAAATGCAACAGAACACACCTAGAGGTTGGCACTGATTTTTCTAAATCAAAGGTTAAAGCAGATATTTGTTTTCTGTTATTCATTCTTACCATATCTGTCACAGAAAATGTGAAAGGTCTTAAATTGACAGTGTTTTAAACGCAATCAATCGTGAGAATTACAAGGTTTATAAATAGATTTGTACAAACCTCGGTATAATTTCTTAGTGACAGATTAAATCAACATTTTATATGAGTCTTATATAAGTTTATATGAAATGAAGACTTTGTATAGGCCTAGATATTTCCTGAAATGAAAAGCAGTTCTCCCAGATTATATGAAAAAGCTAGCCACAGGAAAAGGAAAACTAAGGCTTATAGGTAACAAAAAAATACTCTTTCATGTTAGGAACGGTGTCTTTAGTAAGCATCCTCATTTAGCTTAATGACCTTAATATGAACGGTTTACTTCAAATATCTGGAGGTATTGGAAACAGAAGTAATTTGCCTAATATTCAGCACACATGTTTCTAATTGAAGCACATAGTCTTGCAGTCTTACTGCTCTGAAACTTTTCTGATCCATAAAACCAGGCTCTTCAGTTTTTTCTACTCACCTGCTTATTTAAACATGTATTTTGTCCTACTCATAACTCAAATGGAAATTGGGAAAACTAAAAGAGAAAGAGAGGAGCACCACTTTTCCCTTTGGAAAGGAAAATTCTGAAGAGCGGTCAGTAGGGATCTGCAAAGGGAAACTTTATACTCTGCTTCCCTGTGCTTTCTAACCAAACCAGTCCTTCAAGTCGGCAATAATTAAAGTCCTTGTGAGCAGATGCAGGACAAACAAAAAGGTCTGAATGAGCCACAGTGATCACAGTTCTGTCTTCCCTGTAGTAGTGGACGTGTAGGCAGAGTTGAGTTCCTGTGGCAGGGTAGTACTTTATCCTCAACGTAAACAGCCCTAAGCTCAGCATGGCACAGAGGTCTGCCTCCTCGAGTTTCTCTTTATTGAGGCAAGAATAAGAATTTGGTCCTAGTATTGCCTGAGTGTTCAGAGGTCACCTAAGCCTTGGCACTTCAGAATTTTGCATGATCGTTACTTTACCAACATCACACTGTGATCAAGCACTCATCACTGTAAATAGAGATGGAAAGTAAGGCCGTTTCTACATGCAATATGCTGGATTGCAAGAACAGTGTTGAGCCCAGCTTGTGAGCCCTACCGTATCGCCAGGATCGTGCATCCTGTTCAGCATTACACTGGCCAAAGAGCTTTTGGATCAGAGCTGACTTGCACCCTGAGAGGCTGGCAAGTATTAAATAGTATCCACGGCCTTCCCTTCTGCATGGCACGTGCTTCGCCGGTACACATATTTTTTAGTATTTCATGAAGGCAATTACGTGGTCTCAAGGACTGAGATTTCAGAAAGGAACAGGCAATAAAGTAGTGAGATCTGGAAACAAAAATAATACCGTAAATCAAAACAGAATTTAATACCATTTCTTTTTTGTTACATCTGTACCATTGAAAGTATTCTCTGCTCGGTGCTGGGCAACCTTTTAAAAAGAGTTGTCCAAACCCACAGAAAAGATAATCAGGTCAAATAACCCAGAAACGTTGTTACTATTTTTGTTTAACTTCCTCCCTTGATAATTACCCATCACTTCTCTGTTCAAAGTTCATGGACGAATTTTTTCATCCATGCAGGGGCTCCATCGAGTACAGCAACCATGCAGTCATACGTGGCTTGTGCATCGCCGTGACCCAGAAAAGCCCTTGGTGCTCCCAGTCAAGCCTGAAGCCCACACTTCAGTTCCTGTGTTACCATGGGCTGGGGTTTGCACGCAACAAGGGCTGTGTGGTTCCAGGTCAGGATCTGTGTAGTCTCAGCCCTTTGCGTGAAATCTGTGAGTGCTGCTTGGATTTAAAAACTCTCAGTGTGCCAGTGAATTCTACTTCAGAATGTGCAGAGTATCAAACATTCCAAGCCCGGAAGATTGAACTGTTTTTCCCCTTTTAGAACAGGCATTTAAATACATTTCTTTTCATGAAGGTTTGGCAGGCAAAATGTGCATCATGTAGGTCTCTGGTGAAACCGAAGTCAGCTGATCAAAATGCATCGTTGAAAACACAGTAGAGTAACTTGTTGGAAAGGCAAGATTTTAAATCCGATTTAACATGCACACGGCAAATTAAGTTAGAGCGCCCCAGGGTAAATTATTTGTTCATTCCTAGATACCTCATGTTTATGACAACACAGGCAACTGGCATTCAATCCTCTACCTCTAGAGCTTTTCTAGCGCTTCTCTGTCAGAGCTGGAACTCTCCTAAACCATAACCTCTGTCCTCTGGCAGAGCAGCAGGTCAACCAGGTAACATACTGGCTGCTTGCATGAGTGAGAAGAGTTGCTTTAGGCCTCCAAGCACCCTTTTTTTCCGTATATGAGGAAGACCACCTCCACCTTCAGAACAAGGTGAGATCCCGGAAAACTCTCGTGTTCCAGAAACCAGCAACGTTTTCAGCTGATTATTTGTGCCATTGTGACAGCATAGCAACAGAGAGATTGTTAAAGTATTTTGCGTGGAATAGGTGAAGTAATTTTAACAGATACTGTGAAAGGGGAAAGCCTTGTTTTTTTGTGTGTCAGCTAGAAAGTGTGGATGATGAAGGCAGTGTTACTTCAGCTTGGGAAGAAGGGCAGAGCAGGTCTGGGGGTTCTTCTTTTTTTTTTCCCCCCCATCTCATTTTCCTGGATTCACTGCAAGTTCTCTGTGGCAGACTAATAACTTCTCTGACCTCAGGTTGTCTCTCTCCAATTTAGGCTTATTACAGATAACTGTCAAGCCTTTTCTCCACATATATAAATCCATAATTAACTCTGGTTGCAGCACAGACTGTTAGAGGACTTCTGCCTCATAGGCCCATCAAAGAATTTGAAATCCCTTAGAAGACATTGTCCATTTAGTCCTTAACTTCTTATCAGCGGCATTTCCTGTTAGCCTAAATACATCCCCAATTAAATCACATGCCTCAGCCTTGAGCCTGTTTTATTTAGGTCATTTCTACTGCTTAGTGAGCCTTCTTTCTCCCTCCTTTTTCTTCGTTCTTTTTAAAGAAGGATTTTCATACCCAAGAAAGCTTTCAGACATGCCAGACGTAAATCCTGGCTGTCGGGGGTGATGTAGATCTGGGTAAAAACTGCCTTGGTCAAACAGGGAAGGGATTGGAGGGATCCAGAGGATGGACTTTGCCTTTTCCATCCTGTCTTTTGAGCCTATTACAAAAAGACGTGACCACCAAAAAGAATAGTGGGTAAAAGAGTGTGTCAGGTGCCAAGGGCTGTAGGTCTAGTGAAGTACATGTCCTCGTGGAAATAAACCTAAAATTAAGCAGAAGGATGAGTGATTACTTCCAGGCAGCCCCAGCAGTGGGGCTGCCAGTTGTTGACTGGAAAGAAAATAATCTCTCCTCGCCCTTACAGACGATTAGTTTCTTGAAGGTCTATGAATAAGGTGACAATGTCACTCTTTAAACAGAAATTATTTTGTTTGGTTTTTCAAGATTTAGCTTTCTGTTCATCTAATTATTGAAAACATCAGTGGAAACTTGAAGCTCTCTGATTTTGTGCTTGTGTTTTCCCACTTGATTCAGTTGGGACAATTCTGAATTGGATCAATATCATTAGCACAGTTACTTTATGGGTAACAGATTCCGGTGTCTCAAATCCAGAACTCTTGTTCAATGGCAGGATCAGGCGGAAATAGGAATCTGTAAGTTGTAGGACTCAGCTGTAAACTTAGACTTAAGAAAAAAAGTAGGGGGAAGCATGATTTCCCTATTTCTTTGTGGGTGGCTTTGGTTTCGCTGTTTGGTTTGGTTTTTTTTTTTAATTTACTCTGTGTCCAAAAGTTTCAAAAGAGACCTGAGAAATGCCCTGGCAGACCATGTGCTATGCATATAACTAGTTATATCTCCTGTTTACATATAGCATCACTTGAAATTAAACATATTTTAGGTGAAATGCCTTCCTGCTTCCTTTAGACTGCTGGAATATACCTCACTCAACTGTAAGGGGCAATGACAATATTTTATTTAAAATGGCATAGTCTTGAAAGTATGTACATATTTCTCTTAGGATGAGAAAAAACAGCAGCAGTCCAAAAAGGAACATTTAAAAAGACACTGATAATTTTGTCTTAGAGGATGTTTGAGTTGTCTGTGGCATTGGACAGACATCCCAATCGTAGACCTCTACATGTAGAATTTTTTCTGGGATGTCTCTCCTCTCTCCACTACGAGTAGAGGAAGAATACTTGTATTTACAAGAATCCTCTTGACTGCCTACTCATGAGAGCAGAACACAGGCATACAGATGACGTGATGTCTATTTTTTCAGGTTTACAGTACCCACTTTGACATTGTCCTTTTAAATTTGTTTTGAAATCTTAACAGACGGAATTCAAATGAACCTTTGTTAAGTTTTGTTAGGACGGGATTGTCCATCTGGCTCTTTCCAATATGGTCACTATTAAAACGCTGGGGTCAGGACACCCTGTTGTTCTTATCTTTCTTCTCCTGCCTTTGGGTGAATGATCTCTTTTATACCAGGATCATTTTTGAAGGTCTGTAATTCTTAGGAGCCTTTTTCTTTATCTTGCTTTTCCTAAATTAAGGACACTCCGTATGTTTTTTCATCAAGAATAGGTGCCATTCACATAACCGTATCCTCCCATGAAACAAAAGGGAGAATTCCAGCCATACAGAAGTTATTTACAACTTATTAAATATCTATTCGAAAACAACTTCTCTCATTCGGTATTTTATTACAATTTTTCTCAAAGAACTGTAGTGAATTAGAATTCCCTGATGCTGGCCCACACCATTAGGAGTATGGCTGACCTGTAATAGCTTGGTCTGTGATCTGTTGCTGTCTACAGGTTTTTTTCCAAATAGACTTGCAATACACTGATAATAATGAGATTTATTGCAGTTAATGAAACATACCTCTGTGATTTATATCCTATAAAGGAATGATTTTTAATCTTAGATACACATTTGGGATTTCTCTTACTGTTGTAATTTTTTTTACTCATCTCTTATTCTTAAACTTGGAATTTTCTTACCATTGTAAACTTTTTAGGTTATAATTCTGAAACTAGAAGCTTTTTGCTTTTTTGATAGTACATATCATACATGCATACTTCGATGCATCTTTGCACAAATACGGTCCCTAATTTTGGGCCTTGAAATATTAAATTATAGATGGATAGGAGGAAGGAATGGGATTTTTTTTCCTGGATTTCAGTCTAAGGCAGCTGGCAGGTCTGCCTCTTCTCCTCTTTAAACATAGTATTTACTGTCCTACCATTTCATCCTCAAGGGATGTTTTTATTTAGGGGAGAACCCAATATTGCCCTCAGTGAGGACACGTAAAGCCCAGAGCAATTTATTATGCTAACTGTTGTTCTTACTGAATTTCAAATTGCAAAATTGTTGGCGTTTTTCACTGGGGCGAGGGAATGCTTAGGGATTTAGTTACAGGTTTTTGTTTGGGTTTTGCCCCTTAGGAAAATTCTGGGCTGAAACAGTCATTGCTTTCATATAGCAAGCCTAATAGGTGTTGCTCAAAAAAAAATCCTCTTATGTCAGTGTGTCTGAGATGGATTGGTAAATTTTCATAAGACCCTCCATTACTGCAATATGTTTCCTATTTGACTAATGTGGTATGTGTAGATGGACAACTCAACGCTTAAAGGAGGCAGACTCTTTAATGTTGAAAGCATTACCATTCGCAGTTTGAAAAAACCAGAGCAAGCCTAACTTTTTGCAAGCTTTGGCTTTCAAGCGCAAACATATACTCTTCATAAACACTCTATTTGCACTGCAGGGTGGCTGAGACAGCAATAGTCGCAGGGATCAGAGCCTCACGCAGCTTAGACCAGTGGCATGCAATTTATGCAGTCTGCTCTGCTGGCTCACTTTGCTTTCTTTATCTCACGTCTTTATTCTGCCTACAAAGATGTACAGTAGGTGGAATCTGTCAGGCATGAAGCCAGCAGGCAATGTGAAAGTGGAGACTGCTGGCGTCAGAATGATTAAGCCTGTGCACGTGTCTGTGGAAAGGAGACATCGGGTTTAATCACTGTGCCTGAATTTCTTTCTGTTTCTTTCTCCTCTAGATAAATGTCTTGTGAAATGTCTTGTGCAGATCACAGTGGGAGCACTCCTCTAAAGCAGAAAAGTAATCAAGGATAAAAACTTATTATCTTACCCTCTTACCCCTATTGTTTTGTTATCAACTGAGGTATATGAAATGGGTACATCTCAAAATAAGAATTTCTAACACGTTTGCTGAATTTTTCCTTGTACAACATTTATAGGGAATGATAAGTGTTACATATGAACTTAAGAACTCTTTAGATAGTAAATTTTTTGAAATGTCAGTCTTAGCATTTCTGAGCTTATAACTTCAGTCATTGTTTTGTTTACTAGAGAGTATAAAGCGGGAAAGGATTTTGGTTATAAGCTCTTCTGAAAGCAACTGGATCCTTTGTTAAATGCATCTATATTTATTTTTATTGGTTTACAAGTGCAGACTGATTCCCAAGGCTGCAAAGCCTTGAGGTTGCAGCAGAAAACACAGTGTATATTCATTTTGCAAACTGACAAGGAACTGCCAGATACTGAGTTTGCTACACATTTTATTGTTTAAAACATTTGGCTGACTTGTTTGAATAGAAATGTGAGGGGAAAGATGAAGGAAATAAAAGCCTGGAAGAAGAAAAGGAATGTAAATAAAAAAGTGAAGGAAAAAATCACAGTCGATCTGTGATTGAAATTATTACTGTTAATGTCTTTCAGAGTTGTCCTCAGTAGTTAGAGTGCACATAAGGTTGGGGTTTTTTTTTCATAAGTGCTGGCCTATGCTACATAACATAAACGGTTTCCTTTCTATGTAGTAAAAATAACATACAAACACAGCAGTTGTTCATTATTTCTAATCCCTTGGTTGAATAGGTATCAGAATTCCCTACATTTATTCAAAGTAAGGGAATGAAATATCTTAAAAAACAACAACAAAAAAATTCTGAATTGGACCTTTCAGCCCTATGTTTTCTCTAAGGTGCTTTTCCCTGTATTCAGGCATATAGTATATATTGTCATCCATGTATCACCAAGGCTCCGTCTCTATGTCTGCTGAGCTTGTGCGTTGTCTCTTTTTTTTCTTCTAAGGTCCTGAATCAAAGTTCTTTGGAGATTTAAAAGAAAATATTAAGTATTCCCAAATAGCTATGCTACAGTATATTTCAGTCTTTGTTAAGTAGGGGTTGCCACAAGCTAAAGGAGCCTGGAGACAAAATACAGGCTCTGGATACAGCAGTAGGATAAGAACTGAAACAGACAGGCATGCGGGATTTTAATTTCAACTTGCAGATCCTATTAAGTCACAACTATTTGGCTGAATGCCAGAGGTTGCAAATTAAAAGGATTGAACTGAACTGAAACTCCTTTGATAACATGTAGGATTAACTATTGCAAGCCTAGTTTATTGGTCTTCTAGAAGACGGTATAGGTAAACTTGATTTATTTGAAACTCCGCTGTTGACTCACAAAGTAGGATGTTTGTGCAAGAGATGAAAACAAAGCACTGAGCACTTGTGGTTCTTAAAGCTCCCGTGATGTATTTGCAGAAGCTGAAGGTGTTAATCCTGGTGGCCTGGAATGCTTGAATCATTGCATTGTGGATTTTCCTTCATCTCTGGTATGATTGCATTTGGCTCTGAAATTCATTCCTAGCCTTCATAGTTGTGTAATGTTGCCGAGTTTTGTAAAATACGGTGTTGTTTTGCTAATTGTTCTCCACGTATTCAAGGTTCAGATAGTCCAGCCTGGACCTGTAGATGTGGCATAGTAACTGTTCCTCCATACTTTCCTATCCCGGTGGAGCTGAAGTGACACTCTCACTGGTTGTGCCTTCCGTTCTTTGAGCTGATCTTCATTTGCAAAGTCTAAATCACTTTTATATCCTAGCACTGCGAAGACCAGAAACAGTATTTCAGTTACGTGTAGACAGACCCTCCAGTCACAGAGAGTCTCTCCTGTGCCTGGATAGTCCCTCACTGTGTGGGATTTGGTGCTGAAGAAGTATTTTCGTCTCTTGTAGGCTGGGAACTTTCAGTCCCACTTAGCTAGGCAAATCAATGTGCTTTGTTTAAAATGCAGCCACTGAACTTGATTACATTTTAAAAACTCTGTTTCCAAGAATCTGTCTTGGAATAGCAGTAAACAGCAGTGAGTTACATCAGTACACAACCGCAATAACAGAGAACAAATAATTTTGCCCAAATGAAAGGAGTGGTTGTATTGTATTTTTATTCATCAGAAGGAACATCTTTGGCAACTAGATGTGGGTCCTTGTTACTACAGGTACAAGATCAGATACTTTAATGAAATTACTTGTGAAAGTAACTTTTTTCCTTCTCTGCCTATCTCGATGCCTTTGTGTACTTTCTTCGTGAAATGTGTTTCCATACGTTAGCAAATACCATATTTTGGACAAACATAAAACTATTTCATGCTGCAATCATTGCTGCTCACAGTAAAACTCTTCCTATACCTTTTTTCGAAAGGGCCCAATTACACTTACATTTTATTTGACTGACTTCCTTGACCTTCACTGTCTACATTTGACATCTTACTATGCTGGAATTTAAACAACCTGTGCTGTCCTATGAAATTAAATCAAGACTTGCATTGGCAGGCACTCTCATTGAAGTAAACCTTTTCCCTGATTGTATTCCATTGCTTGGCTACGTGGCCTAGAAGACAGCCTGAAATAATGAGAGCTAATCATCAGCTGCAGGAGGAATCTGCCCAATTGTTTGTTCTCCCTTGGGCTAATTAAGCTCTGATTTTAAGGCAATACAGGACTCCATTTCAGCTTGGCATTTATAAGCCTCCATTTATTTTGAGGTATGCTGCAATAGAAGATGCTATAGATTAGGTACGAGTGTTTTCATTAGGGAAAACAATCTTTTTTTTTTTCCTTCTTTTTTTTTAGTGCTGACCTAGTAGAACGCATTTTTTGCATTTTTCTTTTATCTTTTTTTTTACACTTTGCTTAACTTCAAAGAATAAGACTTAATTACATCAAGACACCACACAGTTTTTATTAGGGAGTTGGGCTACTCTAGTTTATGAAGGTAGTATACAGGTATTACTGAAGGTTTTAGTAGCAGCAGCAAAATGACCATCCACCGCAGTAATAATTTCAGGATGGAACGATTAGTAGGAGGACTATATCATTGAAAGCAAGTGAAAAGTGTTTACATTGCAATGTTAAGCACTTTTGGAGATTAGACGTGTGTGCAGTTACTCGAGGATATGGAGAGAGTATTTTTTTCTCGGTGTAATTTTTAGAACAATTTGCACTCCACATTGGCCATTTTTAATTTGTGTGTTAGGCAAAGTCCAAGGAGGTATGTCACCACTGCCTTTGTGCAGGTTTTTGATAGGTTTTTGGGAAGCAGATTACTATTTATTGCAAGTGCATAATCAAATATTAAATGAAGCATCATAATTCTGATGATAAAGAAGCTTTTTTGACAGCAATGTTTTCTAGTAATTTCTGCTATCTTTTTTCCCTTCAGAGAGTATGAATTAAGATTGAAGGCAAAGATTTGTTCAATGTAATAATTGTGCATTCATAAAAATCAAGTGGAATTCTTCATTTCAAAGTTAATGACAAAGATGGTCACAGTTCAAGAGAATTCAGGAAAATGGTTAGAAGAGGATGGGTGAATGGCAACTCAGTAAGTCAGCACTGACTCAGTGGCCTTCAAACAGTAAGCTTAGATCAGAAATGTGAAAACATTAGGAAATAATGCTTTATGTCAAGAAACTTAGTGAGATTTTTCATGACAATGTTTTTAGAGAGGCAGGCAGACTGAATTATTTATTGTTGTGTCATTGTTTTCTACATCTATGCATGCTCCTTTATTAAGAAGTTATTCCTTCTTTGCTTTGATTTGAATGGCGGGTCAATGTCAAGTGGCAGTGGACTCCACATAGGCTGTAGAGTAGAATCATAGAATTGTAGAATTATAGAATCATGGAATCACAGAATAGTTTGGCTTGGAAAGGACTTTAAACATCATCTAGTCCAACCTCCCTTCCATTGGCAGGGACATGTTCCACGAGACTAGGTTGCTCAAAGCCCCATCCAACCTGGCCCTGAACACTTTCAGAAAGAGAAGCATCCACAATTTTTCTGAGCAACCTGTTCCTGTGTCTCACCACCCTCACAGTAAAGAATTTCTTCCTTACATCGAATCTAAATCTACCTTCTCTCAGTTTGAAACCATTACCAATCATCCTATCACTACACTCCTTGATAAAGAGTCTCTCTCCACCTTTCCTGGAGGCCACAATAAGCTCTCCCCAGAGCCTTCTCTTCTCCAGGATGAACAATGCCAACTCTCTCAGCCTGTCCTCGTAAGGGAGATGTTCCAGCCCCCTGATCATCTTCATGGCCTTCCTGTGGACCGTGCTTAAGCAGGTCCATGTCTTTCTTATGCTGGGTGCTCCGGAGGGGCCACGTGTAACTTACAAGGTAACTATCATCTCATAATGTTAACAAGGCTAGGTCCTGGACGCGCAGTCTTTGGAGAGAAGAGCAGTGCTGTGGAAACTGGGGCTTGAATGTTGTGGAATGCTTTCTTTTGGTCAGGAAACCAAATTCAGTAGGGTACCAGATGAAAAACGCTGCTTCAGGTGACCCTCTTGGATAGCTTCTGAATGGAGTCCTTGACTTTGTAGGGTACCTAAAAATTTCGTGATGCTCCTGATGGAAACGTCAAATTCAACTGTCTCAGCAGACTCCTATTTAAAAAGTTACCCTCAGATCTGCAGTTCATTCAGACATCAGAAAAACGTTGTGGCTGGAAGAAACCTCAGAAGACAATCTAGTCCAACCCCCGCTCAAAGCAGAGTCAGCTAGGGAGGCTGGTTGGGATCTTCTCCAGTTGGGTTGTGGATACCACCAAGGATGAAGACTCCACAACCTCTCCAGAAAACCTGTGTCAGCATTCAACCAGCTTCACAGTAAAAAAAGCATTTCCTTGTGTTGAAATGGACTATCCTGTATCTCATTACGTGCCCATTGCCTTTCATCCCATCACTGGAAACCACTGGGAAGGGTATGGCTCCATTTTCTTTATAACCTCCTATCAGGTATATATACACATTGATAAAATCCCGCTGAGCCTTTCCTTCTCAAGGCAAACTCCTCTTAAAATTTTCCCCATGCTTTTTTACTAGTGTTACTTTGCAGTTACAGCGTGGGCATTATAGCACAAAATGTGTGTTCTGTACTTGGTTTTCACTGCCCATGGGGTTCTAAAACCATCCCAAATTAAAATGTGGTGTACAGTTACCCTCTAGATACTGGTGGATTAAGTTCACCAATATTTCTAAACTGTCTGTTAGATGTGCATCTACCAGATACTCTACTGAAGCTGTTCTTACTGGCCTGTGAAAAATTATTTCTGGCCATTTGCCTCCTGTCCCCCAAACACATATCGTGTGCTGAGCCATCCTTCGTCCTCTGGTTTATCTGTTCCTTCAGTGAGTCTGCATAGAGGGAGTCCTCTACACTGAAGGATAATCTCTCTTTCCATCTCACATTTAGAGCAATATTTCTTCTAGCACAAGTTACTTCAAGTGTTCATCAGACTCTTATGAAACTGCATTTTTTTTTAATTCTTCTAGCTTTTTGCATGTGCTTTATATGCAAGAGCATGTGTCCTTCTAATCATATTTGTTCCTTTGGCCTTCTAGGTATACTGTATTTAGTTCTTCTTCCTGCTTGGTGGTTTTGGCTTTTACAATTAGCTCCATCAACTTATTTTAAAAAATATATAAAATGTATTCATTGTCTTCAGCAGTTTGTTTAACGTGTGTTGTTTGAGGAAAATTTAAATATCTCATTTGGATATGTTCTCAGAAAATAGTTCCTATACACTATAATTGGTTTTCAGTATTTTAACTACTTCATAATCTGTAAGTAGAGGTACTAATGGCATCATCAGTCATCTTTCCCTATATAGGCATTCCTCGGGAAAGCTTAAAAAGAAAATACATCTCATAGATCAGAGAGTCATGGCTCCTCCTGTGATGACAATTCTTTTCAGAGACGTTAATTTGCTGTCGCACTTGTTACTGTTCTGAGTTTTATGCATTCTTGACTGTATACATATTACTGTATCTTTAGAAAATAGCATTACTGTGGTCAAGAAGTTATATCACACATAGACAGCTTACGTCTACATTGACCTTGTTCTATCCCTGTTCCAGGAATTTTGTAACCACTGTTTTCACCTACAAGACTGAGATAATAATGCTTACTAATTTTATGAAGTTCCTTAATGTCTGCAGATAAATATGATTATTGTTAGCTAGATCTAGAACAGAATGCTGTGTGCTTTTTAAAGGAAACAACTGATTGATAGTGGTTTTATTTTGGCAGATTAGAATAGAACTGTAACTGGAAGTATACATAAAAAGAAAATTATCTTGAAAGATGCTGGCCACAATGTAGAGCCAAGGATCAGTATATTGAACCCCATGCGAAGTGCAGTAACTTTATTTGCAATTTTTACGTATTTGTGAACAGTGCTCTATGTAATCACCAGGAGTGGTGTAACACCTTACAGTTAATGGGACTGATAGCACCCGGGCCAGACAGGGTTATGTTGACGGAGGTGCTCTTTGCTCACCCCAGTCCACCCTGCAGTATCCACAAACTTCTTTTCAGCCATACAAGCTTCCATTTTGCTCTCTGTCACTTAACTTAAAGAAGTTCTCACTGCAGTTAATACACACACAGACACACTCGCAGACACTTCCCTTTGGCAATAGCCAGACCATAGGTAATAAAAAATCACTGAGAACACAAGGTATGACTGAAATTACACAACTGAAGGGATCACGTGGGAAGCTGAAATGCAAATTACTTGTTTGCTTTATTGCTTGTATTGCCATAACACTCCAGTCTTACTCTGACAATTCCTCTGTGCTGGGTGTCACTTAGGATGGCCAAGCTCTAGCTGTCACAGTCAGATGGCCCAATCTTCCACCTCTGCAGGGGGAGTGCCTGTCACGTGAAGCATCTCCAAAAGTGAGCATAAATTCTATGGAAGGTACATAATCTGATCCTTCTGAAGGAGGACAGTAGATACATTTGCATTACCATATTCCTATATGTTTTTAACTTGCCCTTGGATTGTTCTCCCCCATGTTAGCATCTAAGAGAGAAAGAAACTTGTCAGTTTAAAATGGAGCTATCCATACTGGATTGGTTCATTAGACAGCCTGCTAGAAATTCAAATATGAAGAAACACAAAGGATGCAAAATAGGATCATAAAATCATGAGCAGCATTGAATGAGCTAGTATTTCTAGAAACTTTGCATTGCACGCAAGTGAACTACATTAACCACTGTATCACTAACCGTAATGGAGAACTGATATTGTGACGTTGCAGTCTGGCAAGAGAGCATGTACGGGCTAACGGGAACCCTGACTCAGAAATTGATGGGATTCCTAGGCCAGCCAAGTGCTCATTTTCTCGGAGAAGAGGAATTTTCATTTTGGGACCTGTATTGCTACAGCGCCCAGCATGAGCACCATGTGTTTTTTATTTGTCTCTCTTTTGCAAACATTCCTCCCTCTGTCCAGATTCAAAGACAAAAGACTGGTAGTGGATTCAGAGAGTCACAACTGGGATATAGCAGTGGCGTTTCTGAGATTAAAATGAGAGGAAGGGGTTGGCTGGCCAGTGGTAGTGGGTCATTGGGTTTTCATTGATAGCATCCTGGTCTAAGTCTATCTCATGGTACCAATTTACGACACTGTTTACTTGAACAGATTATTATTGTTTTGCATCGTATTCCCAGGGCCAGGCTTCTGTGACAGTCAGCCTTAGGGCCACTCCCAAGGGGAGATCAAGCACCGAAGTCAACCGTATGGAGGCAAAATTATCCTATCAGCATCTGCTTGTTCCTTCTAGTCCCAGCAGAGATTTTATGGGGAAAACTCCAAAGTTATCACACAGTCCATTTTAGCAACAGGAAATCCTCGCTCTCTCTGACGTGCAGGTTTCTCTGTGTCTGTGTCACCATACGTTCTTGAATCTTCTGTGTGCCTTCCCTTAGGGTCGCGCAGAGAAGGTAGCGATGGCATTTTCTAGGGCTTGTTTGGAGCTTGTGAAATCCCTGCCCTTTGGTCAGAGATTTCGTTAGCTTGGAGGTGGAGTTTTGTTTTTTATAATTATGCCACATTCAAGACTTGAAACAATTGCTTTATCACGCTCATTAGGAGGCCCTGTGTTTCAAAGATGTTATCAGGTTGTACGACATCTGTAATTACTCCGTAATATCAGTCTCTGCAGCCCTGCTGAAGGTTTGGTTGGTTTCTTTTTTTCCCTCCCTAGCTCAGTCATCTTCCTGGCTGTGCCACGTTGTGTCACAAACAGCCTGTTGTTATAAACAGCGCTGCACACAGACAGTCTATTGACAACTGAGAGGCGACCCAGAAGATAATTACTAACATCGCTTGGAAAAAAAAAAAAAAGCTTAGCCAGACAAGGAAGGATATGTTTTTATGAAAGCAGACTGTCTTAATTCCAAAATTAATTGTGTCTCCAGCCACTGATAATTAAAGAGGGGAGGGAGGGCTGAAGCAGTGGGTTTCCCTTTGTTCTGTAATTTACCTTATCAGAAAAATGTGCTTACACGTAACAAGGCAGGTTTGGAGGATGGATCATCTGGCTTTGTTTTGGACATGGAAGCAGCAGTGAAGGAATGATTTAGAACCAAGTGACTGCAAGGAGATTTGTGCCCGCCAAGCTTTAAATGGCTTTAGGTGACAAAGAATTGTCTTCCTGCGTTCATTCCGAGTAACATTAAATGTGATCATATCTCCAGAATAGCACAGCTAAGTGCACGAAACCAGCTCCCTGCTGCGTCAGCAGACAGGGCAAACTGTACCTTGTTAAGTCTGTCAGCACCTAACCTGCAGTCTGTGAAACAAATTACAGAGACAAAGAGACCATGCTATTTAAAGTGCGAAGCAGACTGCCAAAAGCTTTCTGGTTTTGCTGAACCAAGTCAGAAGAAGGTGGTACTCAGGTGTAGAGCTGATAGCCCAAGGGTACATGATTCTGAGTTTGCTCTTTGGCACATTAGAAAAATACATCCTTTAGGATAAGGAACAAAGCTGGAAAGATTCTGTAGTCAGTTTTGGAGGGCAGAATTATACACCCGCTGTATCCCTTGCTTCACTATTGAGTCCATCCTTGTCTTCACACCAAAAGGAGACTGGTAGATGCTGCTGTGGAACAACTCTTAGTGCTACACGGGGAGTTTATGTGACTCCTACAAGTTTCTAAAGTATATGTCCCCAAAGAGCTCTTGCTGATCCTCGGTTCAGAGACACAGCATGAGTTCTCGCTGCATTTGGAACCATGCATACAAATAAAATAGAGCTGGCAAAAGATCCAGTTTACACATAGATAATTGCTTTATTTAAAAACAGAAAATCATTTTTTAAAAAATTCTCAAACTTGTTGCTACATTTAAAGGAGTATTCCACTACTACCTTATGTAGACAGCATTAAAAGAATGCACCATGCTAATTGTAATTTCTGATAAATACAGCTCTAAAAATTACTATTGGACAGTTAGCTGAGAAAAAGGGTCTGGAAGTGTTGGAGAAAAAAGAAGAAAAAAAGGAAAAGACCCTATCATTCCACATCTTTCTCTTCCTGAGAGCTGTTTCGTCAGCTGGACTTTCCTGTGGTTGCAAAACACAGCTTTCAGTTTTCTGTTCTGTACAGGTTCTTATATCACATTCGCTGACAGATCTGCACTATGCAATGTGCCTAACTTCTGTCACATGTTGTTTGTGGTGTGTTAGCCCCAGCTGTACTCATGTTCATAGCTCTATAAATTGAATTTAGTACAAAAACACTAGTGCTTAAAGTCTGAAATGAAAAGCAGCCCATATCAGGAAGGTGTACTCAGCGCAATACCACACATGTAAAAATAATCTGGAGGCGGGGTGGAGGAGTAGTGCTCAGAGCAGTCACTGAGAAGTTACATATGACTTCGTTCTCTCACTCTCGCGACCATTTAGTTTGATACCGTGAAATCGGAGGAAACAATGGTCCCAATTCATATAGTCAAGTAATTTAACTTGGCTGATACAGCGATTTAGTATAAACAATCCTCAGGTAGATTTAGAGAGATGTGCACATTCATAGACGTGCAAAGGAATTACTACTGTAACAGTGCAAGGAACCTTTACAGTGGTACAATTATGCTTATGTGAAAGCTTATATACATATACGTATTTCAGCAAAAAATATTAGATCCTTAGCCAGATTAGTTACGTTGTGAAAAGTAGTAAGAATTGATCTCTCTTGGTATTCTTCTCCAACAGAAATAAAGGCCAGAGTTATACAAGTGTTTTATGCATTTCTGAAAAAAAAAAGAATACAGTCAAAGTTAGGAATACATCAGAAGTAACAGAAGGAAAGTGATATTTTATAACCATGCCCCTTCTATTTCCTGTTTTTAATACCTTTATTTTGGTATGACTTTCTATATTGAATTATTTTAAGCAGTAGCTTACATCTGCTGTACTGCAATAATACAGAATGTTTCCTTGAAACAGTGCTTAAAATTGAACTGCCTCCTTGCCACAAAAAAACCCACTGTAAAGTCTCAGTGATTTTAAACATGAAAAAGAGAAAGCAGTAACATCAGGTATGGCAATTATTTCACTGGGAAGAGTGCAGTCCTTATGATGCAAGAATGCTATCCTTGGCAAAGCCAAAAATCTTGTCTCAGATCATGAAATCTTTCTCAAATCTTATGGCAAGTAACGTTGTCATGCAATCCAGTTCGTAGCGTTACCTCTGTACGCTCTGTGAAGTACGAACTGTGTGTTTTTCAGCATGCATGACATTCTCTCTTTTCTAGAGTCTGTAGTATACGCTCATACCAAAACTACAACAGTTTTCTTCAAGTCTTTTTCTTTAAATGCTATATGGCAGAAATGTCTCTTGGTCAGCTAATAAGAAATTACGATTCCCGAGGGGAAAGAAGGTCAAAGCATTACATTTTACTAAAAGCATTTGTTGCATTTAGGAAGGTCAGTCCAATATTCAATGTCATTACTGCAGAAACACGGTGTATTTAATTTAAACAGGGAATCACATTTCTTCCTGGGTGGACTCATATACATCCAGTGCCACAGTGAAAAGGACTAACATTCTTTAAAATGACTAATGACGTTGGGTACCTAAACTGACATCTTAAAGAAACTTGATGTCTGGAAGCTGTGGGTCAGCTGTCATTAGAAAAAATACCCTACTTCAGGTTTCCGAGGAACGGAAAGAACAAACATGTGTCACTGGATTTTGGGAAAAGTGCCATTTCAGCTGTGCATAGGTACTCACATGTTCACTTCTAAGCAAACTCCACTGTGTAGGCATTGAAAAAAAATAACAGATCTATGCCCTTCAATAGGGATCATATTAGATTGTTTGTCATTTGGGTTACTGGACACCAAGGTGTCATTGTGCTAGGCATAATGGAAAACCAAAGAGTGTAGGTCTGATAAATGACAGCAGGAAGTAAATATTAACTCTGTTTCACAGCAAAGGACTTAACTCATGAGTATATTATCGCAATTCCAGAGCTGCCCACTCTTATGACGTTAATTGCCTATCAAACTTATGCAGACCTAGACCAGACTCTGCTAGAATCAAGGTGTTCGAGCATCAGAGAGGTGAGCTTTTTCCTATTAAGATTTTATTGACATTGCAGTATTTAAACAAGATAAAATAACACCGCCTCTGTTACAGAACTTTCTGCTTTGCTGCAGAGCATGCAGGACACACACTACCATGTTGTCCTGGCAAATTGCACGCGTGCGATTACACTCTTTCACCATGGCTGTGTCGTTATTTTCATTCCTTTTCCTCAGTAGCTGGATAGAGAATTTACACTCCCTTCGAATCATTGTCAGCCTTTAAATTTCTTCTAATGGCAGCACAAAGTTAATATTTTACATGTTTTGAAAGACGATAGCAGCTATATAGTAACAAATGCCTTCCTAATATCCATGTCTAAATTATACGCTGCTTTTGTTCTAAGCTGTGTTCAATGTTCCTTTCAAAACCCTGTCCCAGTTTACTTCCTAAAACTAAAGACGCTTTTCTGAACCAGCATTTTAATCTCATGTCGCCTTGCAGTAGATTTGAGTTTGTAATGAATTTGCTTTGACTGTATAGACAGGTGCGTTGAGTTCGCAGAACTGAAATGCTGGGGTTTTTTTAGCAAATATTTTGAACAAGTACTGCAACCTGTATCTATCACAACTACTTAGGAACTGGTGGCTCAGAGTGTGAATGTTATATTATTTGAGCAGAACTGATTGAAACATTTGCACTCACTCTTCAGTTGTTTGGAACCTATTTCATTGTTGTTTTATCATTAAAAAGTAAGCATTTGATATGGAGCTTCACTTAGCTCAACAATAGTTTATGGATTACTTACTCCAAGATATAGTGAAAAATCTTATCACACACTCCATAAGAATAGCAGAATCTTTTCTTATGGAGGACTGGTCAAATCCTGCAAACACTGCTTACTAATAGAGTAATGTAATCTGCTTCTGTGACTGAGGTTTGACTTAGGGTAATTGAAGACACTACTCATCTAAAATAGGAAATCTACTTATAAGACCTCCAAATAATTTGTTGCAAAGATATTTGTCTTAGTGGATTAGATTTACAGTCTCCAGAGGAAGGTGAAGAGTGCAAAGCCCTGCATTAGTTTTCATTTCAGATCCAAATCTAATCTGGCACAGTAGTTTTCATTCCCAATGGTTTTGCAGACACCAGAGAATGTGTGGTTTTGTTTGCTTGGTAGCTTGCTCTACAAACTGAGGCAGAGGTCTGCATAGAGAATTCAAATTTACTGATGATAGGCTTTCTTCCCTTTACAGATTCTTTAGAAGTAGTTCAGGGACAGCGAAGTACTGGTGTATCACAGGCTGAAAATAACTGATTTAAAAGGCTCCACGGGTTAGGCTGTGTTGCACTGTGGTGCATGATTGTTTTATAATTTTATTACAACCTGGACAATATTTGATATTCTACTAAGGGAATACATGCGTAGAAACTGGGAATACTGGGGATTAATAGGTTAGATTGTAGCTTCAGCTTTTGTTGTCTTCTCAAATATATTTCAGGTAAAATGACTGTAGTGAAAAAAATCCTGGAAAATATGACATCAACTCAACAAGCTAAAAAGTAGAAGGCACAAAAATTAGTTCTACACTAAATAATTTAAAAACCTCTAATGGTAGCTATTTTCTGATCCCAGGCAGGTTGGTTTGTAATGCTTTGGATCGCATCAGTAGAAGGAACAAAGTTTTGGGCGGGTGTAGCAAACTATCTTTTATATAAAATAGCTATCCAAAGCAATGCAATACAATGCAAGTTAAAGAATCAGTGCGTTTAAACATAGTTCCAGGTATAATAATATAAAAACAATGAATGGAAAGACCGTGACTGAATAGATTTCCAGTGCAGTTGCCTAACGTACATATAGCAACTCACTTCTGATGAACTCCTGTAAGTAAAATCACCTTGCTCCTCCCCAAAGCACATTTCACAGCATTCTTACGTTATTTTGTAGGTGATGGAACATGTCTGTGCCATCGATAATTGAAATACATTTCAGATGTGACCTCGTAGTCTGCTTTTGAGCACAAACCACTGACAGCACAAATGAGACTGAAGTGTATCATTATTTAGGGTTATTTTTAAACATAGTTTTGATAGATTTGGTTGACCGCTCATTAACTGTTTTTACTCACTGCTCAGAGTTGATCAATATAAAAGAGTACGACGTGTGTGCATTTCTCAGAATATCAAGCATATAGTAATAATAGATTTACGTATGTTGAAATAGATTAAAAATCTGAAGTCTAAAAATTTTATCTCATAGTACGACTTCTAAACTGACACAGTAACTATAGCCTTAAATGAAATATGACATGCTGAGGCTGTTTTTCATTTTGGATTCTAAATATAATTTGAAGTTGATGCACAGAAACAGTAGATAAGTAAATAATTGCAGCTCGTCTGCTTTGCATAATTTACTCATAGACCTCTTACTGTATCTAGTGAGCATCACAGCCAGAAGTTCAGCCAATATTGCCATTCCAAGTCGTTCCAAAACTGCAAGCCAGAAACCTCAAAAATCGCAAACTGTTATATTAGTATGATTAATTTCAAATTCTTCCACATTTCATTCCAAGTTTTGAATCTCAGACATCATGCCTGCAAGTTTTCTAGAGCCCTGGGAATTGGATGTTTCCCCTAAAGAAAGCATTAATTCTTACATAATCCCTTGCTGCCAGTGTCATGGGGTTCTGAGAAGAGAGTTCTGAAGTATCATGAGATGCTCTATGAAGTCACAAGAATAAATGTTCATTAGTCACTTTGGAGGTATAATCTCACACCTGTAAACAAGCGTGTTCAGAACAAGTGCCTGAATTTGCTTTTTATCAGCAATATATGATATACTTCTCTATGTCATGGGTAGCATAAAGACTACTTTCATAATTTGGCGCTTTCACATCCAAGGAATTCTCTGAGGCATAATTTCTGTTTGAAAAAGGGTTTTACATCTCAGTAAAACATTTTCTGAGCAGAAAATACGATTCTGGCCATCAGCGCTGTGGTCCAAAATAATTCGTCCCGTCTTTTGAATTAGTGTTTGTTGCCAGATAGCATGAATATATTTTTATGACCTTATTTTTGTTATTCGTTGCTGGGTAACCTATTGTTTTGGAGCCTCGCAAGAATCCAGTCAGATCCAAGTACTAAACTGCTGCTAATGACTATTTTGTTAGACTATTGACCCCCCTCTGTTTTGTCTCTGTCTGTACTAATGACCAATTTTCAAGAGATTGTTTTTTAATTAATTCTGCCAGACGATGATTACATTGACGAATATTTATCATCTGCTTTCAGATTGTGAGAACTAAATTTGCAAGTTTGTTATTGCTGCCGTAAGTCCAGGGAGTTCCTGACTTGACGATAATTCAGTTCTTTCTGTGGAGACCATGAGAATGTAATCGCTTTCTGCGGGTGCCACTTAAAATAGGGACACCCATAAAATTTGCTCTGTTCTTTAGAGAGTTTTTAATGTTTTCCCATTCCTTTAGGTAGAAAGGGAAATTAGTTAAGTATCCATTGCAGCTGACACTCTGTTCTGCAAGCAGAATATGTATCCATAGTTAAAGGTCGAGAATACGTCAGTCCAGTAAATGAGCTTGTGACAAAGATTTTAAAGATAATTGTTAGTTTCCCTTAGCCATTTTTCCTGCTGTAAATAGAAACATCTTTTGAGAATAAAAAACAGATTTTCAGTTTATGCATATTATATTCACAATTCAGTGTTCAACAGAAAACCACCCTTATTTAGGCACCTAGTTTTCTAGTTTTTTCAGTAGTAATGGGGTTGCCAGAAGGAAAATGGTCATTCTGTTGCTCACAGCAGAGCTCTGGAGTTTTGAGAGCAGAATGATCATGCCACTGTGGCTTATGTTCTGGGTTAAAATTACCTTGAGCTGTGTGTTTTGTGACCTCTCTAGATTTCCAGAGGAATTCTTTAAATTAATTTGCAGTATAGTTCGGTCATTTTTACACTGCCCTAGATGATTTAAATTCAGAAAGGAGATAGCCATGATTAACAATTTTGTTATGAGAAAGACTGTTTTAATTAAGCTGCATTTCAGTTTCCCAAGGAATAATCTGCCTTTCAGCGTCTCTTCTGTGCCCTGAGTACTTTCCCGACATAAGCTGCCGTTTCATGCACGTGCTTTAGAATGAAGACTACTGGGATAAGTCCTGCTTTCTCTGCACATGCCTTTTGCTCTGAAACCTTAGCTTGGATGTGCTGATAGTTTTGTTTCCCCATTTGCCGACAGAAGTAAACAACTGCATGAAAACCATAGAATATTAGGAAAGTAAAGAGTAAGAAGGCTGTACATCTTTTTTGGTCTGCCTTTTTTTGTTGTTGGTTTGTTTTTTTTTTTAAAGAGAGGAGCAGAAAGGAACAAAATAATAATGTCTGTAACAGGAAATCCCATCCTAAGTGTTAGTGAAAAACAACTTCTTCCTCCTCTCAACCACTTTGCAAAGGGGTTTTAGTCCCTTGCCATGTCAATGCAGACATCGTTGGAGAAAGCACCGTCAGCACTTTAGCATAAAACCCCTGAAACAAACCATTAAGTCACAGAGCATGCTGTCCCAAAGACTTTGAGGGCTGAGGTCACTGAGGTCACGGTCCTAATAAGGGAGTGGTTTAATTGGTTTCTACTTTTTCTCCCGTGACATCGCTCTTTTCCCTTCCTCCTCCCCTCCACCAACCTTCATACCTTTGATCCATCAACTGCTATTCTGAAACTGTACGGAGAAAACTGTAATTATACGATATCACTGTTACTGTGACACATTTTAGATAGGAGGAGCACAGGGCCTCCACTACTAAGTAATCCTGTAAATTGCTTAAAATAACAACGAAGAGTACTATACATTTTTCTCATCTATTGTCAGACTGAAATAAATAGGTCTTTCTTTAACATGCCTAATCCTGCTAAACAGTACAAAATCCTATTACTCAATGAATTTTAAATCCTGCTTCAGCACCTCATTTGTCCTGGAGTGTTTCATTGTGAAAACCAGAAATTCAATACCTTATTTTAGTCACACAATCCCTAGCACGACTGATTTTCCCCCTCCCTTCCCCCATCCTCTCCTCCCCTGTTGATTGTGCTCAATAAGGTTTATGTTACAGCCACTACAAACCCTGGTGAGGAAACTAAAGACAGCCTTAGCCTGTTTAAAAAACAACCCGCACGTTTTTCTCTACCTACATTCTCACTGTGCACTTGTGGAAGGTAATGAAAGACAGTTTTAGACCTTGTTAATTTAATGTTGTGATGAACATCTGTGAAGTCCCATTTCTTCTTCAGATGCACCTATACTAGTAGTATGTCTTTATTGTTTTCCCCTTACTTGCGTCGTGAAACACGTCTCAGGAGATGCTCGCAGTTCTCACTGTGGAAGCCCTACACTCACCTGATTTCTGGGACCTTCGAAATGCATCAAAGCTGCATAAAGCAGATTAAGTTACTTAGGGTCTTGTCTTTGGTGACAAGCTAGTGCAGCCTGCAGAAACCACAGCTGCCAGCAGGCAATGCCTCTCTTCAGTCCCTGCTGAGATCTGCGGATTTGTTACTACTCCTGCGGCAAAACTGGGGCAGACCCATTTCAGACAGCATTGTACAAATTAACAGGCAGTGTCAAGCTCGTGAGACCACCACGAGAAGGTCGCTGTAGTGCCGAAGGGGAATTGGGGCACAGAGAAAGAGTTTTATAGCAAATAAAACCCTCGTGAGCTGGGTAAGAGCAGGGTCAAGTTTTATTCATTTTCTTTGGTTTGCAAACTGTCGGCAAGGCAGTACCTGATGATACAGGAGGAAGGGAGGAGGGGACGTGAGAAACCATACTTCTTTGCCTCACACTGCAAAGATTTGGTACAACGCAGGGTCCAGCTCCCTGAAACTATCTCAGGAAGACGATTAAATGTGCCCAGAGTTGCTGGGCATGTTGTGGTGAGGGCCAACACACAAAACGTCAGCAGCCAGGTAGATCATTGGGGCTAGAAATCATCTCTTCCGTACCTCTTGGAGGTATGTTAGCTGGCATTACTAGTATTACTTCTGGGCTCTCCTGAGGTAGCTTAGATCCTTGTTACCCTGTCCTGGTTGGGCCTCTGGTTGTAAAATGAAAATTTAAACCTGGGAATTTGAAGGATATTGTTTCAGAATATATGCCATAAATATCTCCTATCTAGTCTGAGATCTGTTTTGGTTTCTTGCCATCTCTCTTTCCATCTTGCCATATCTAACTAACATTTAAGTTGTGGTGAGTCTGTTTAATTTAACTAGTCCTTTTTAATGGAATTAATTTATAATGCATGACCACATTTGTGTCATGCCTGTCTCTGCATTTAATTTTTGTAGTGCTTTATGCAATAAAGAATTCAATTTCTTTTAATGAGTGTATTTTCCCCTAGCTACATTACATTTTAAAAATAATATTTCCAAGTCAGTTCTGTTTTCCTTGTAAAACCAAATGCCAGCAGTTCATATATATTTTGCTCCAAAAAAAAAAAACAAAACCCCACCTCTTTGTCATATAGGATAGTCGAAAATGAAACATGGAGGTTAGAATCGATCAAGCTGTAGTCAGAAAGTCTCAGAAAATTTGCATCTAGAAAATAGTCTTTTTCCTATCGTGTTTTATTTTTATGCTGTTGCCCTTTCCCACTGATGGCCAGGGTTCAAAACAGTTGCAGCACAATGTAATTGTTAAGTTCCCTCTTCTGAACAGGGCTCCCTCTTTTGAATATATCTTTATATAGCTGCCTGTTGAGATTAGGTGTCCGATCAACATATCTCTTCTGATTTCTCCTTGGGACAGACTGGAGAGTTCTCAGGTGCCACTGGATCCTATTGGGAAAGACAATTTGAGATGTGCAGCAGATGGGGAAAATGAATGCCTGTTTTCCCCAAGCAACCACTGCAGAGCAGGATTTGAGGGTGGAACAAATTAGTGTTCAGTAATGACTGGCAGAGGCCATTTTTTTCGGTGATGATTTATGTCGGACCCTGAGGTTTCAATGTGAATGACCCGTGAACTCAAAGCGACCTAAGCCAAAGCCAGAATTACGGTCTAAGTACTGGGAACATCACCTGTAGCTATGTCTGATTAAATATTTCAGATGCCATGTCTTTTTGGTGGGGCTTAAATTGTTCCTGAAATCAGGCTGAGTTTATTTCTTTTGGCCAAATTCAAACCAAGTAAGATTATTTCTTTAATGTTTTTATTAATTAATTTTATCCATGCTAAATTAAACATTTTGACATAAATTTGGAACAGGTTCCTTTTTGGAAAGACATGTAAGTTTTCTTTTTAAAAGTATTCTGCATAAACATGAAACATTTTTCTCTTTTTGCTCAGCCCAACAATATGCATACATGTCTGAAATGACTTTCCACCCGGTGCATCATGTTGTAGACTCTCGAGTTATTTTAAAAATCCTTGAAATTTCTGAATAAATATTTTTGTCTCTAATGATTTGTAGCTGTTATCTAAACTATGGGATGATGCTTCCAGCAAGTCATCAAATAGACCGGTCAGCAAATGTATTGTAGTAATCTCAACCTATAGTTTCGACATAAAGCTGGGAAGTAAAATCATTTATTGAATTCTGAGTTGAGTTATTCTGAAATAACTCAAAACAAGTTACAGCTTTCATCTCTCTTCCTAAAATGTACACAGTTAAAGATATAAAGAAAAACCTCAACAACTATCAGCAAATAAATTTTCCTGGTGATGCGAAGAAACCAAAAGCATTGAGCATGTTGGAGGGGAGAGGTGGGGGAAGAGTGAGAGCGTGCAAAAACTACGTTGTTTCAGGAACAGGAAAAGAGGATGCTACAGCTGTAAGAAAGGAACACAAAACAAGTATTGTACATGCTGATACTGATCAGAGGGGAAAAAATTCCAGACTGAGAAAGCGAAGACTTTAAGAGTGTAGGGCAAGTATTTATAAAATACTTAGGGAAAAGGAAAGGCCAAGTCTTCATCCTAAACGATGGAGTAACGAGAATTATCTTGTTAATAAAAGTAGATTTATACATTTAAAGTCTGATGTCTTGTACATTAATACAACTCAAGACACTAGGGCTGTTGATGCATCTTTTTGTGTAAAAGAGTTCTGCAGGCTAACCTTATAGACTCTATATCTCAAATACTTAGTGTTGTCAAGAATTCCCGGTCCTTTCACTCATGAGTGATGTTAGATATGTGAACCGATTCCCTTGAACTGGGTGAGACTCAGCACACATCAGCTTTTGCTGGGTTATGGCCCACACAGCCAAGGATATGAACAGATGGGGGAGAGAAAAAATGCTGAATATGGGAAAGTGGTAACGAATGCTACAGGGAAGCAGAGCTGAACTGTGCCAGGCTGCACCTCCAATTACACACAAAGAAATTTAGAGGGGTTTTGTATCTATCAGGATCTTTGATTGCTTCTGACTGAACCTTTCCCATGTGCTCTTTCCTTCTACATCAGTCCACATTCTGTTCCCACAAGTAGAAAAGTGTCATTTCGCGTGCTTTTGCTGCAGTGAACCAGAGCAAAGCCTTTGTTTTCATAACGTGTTAAACTGTATTCTTTAAATTCTTCATTGATTCTATTAAGCTCTAAAAACAACCCTTTCCCTCTCCCTCCCTCTCTACTCTCCCTCCCCCACCCCACTCCCAACAAAAAAAAAAAAAAAAAAGAAGACAAATGCCCCCCCGTCCCCCTAGGCAGTGGTCTGGAATGATTGGCAGGCTCTGCTCTAAAGAGACCCCTGGATCCTAATAGCGAGGGTTGCTGCAGGTCAGGATGGAGGCTTATTTACAGAGCTTCGGAGGGGCCCGAGGCTGCAGAGAGAGCAGAAGGTGCTGCTGGGCACCGGAGCAGCCTTTGCACAAAGCTGTGCAGTGGCGCGGGGAGAGAAAGAGCAGGGAGCTCGGTGCGGGTCAGGAAGGAGGTCCTGGCAGAACCTTCTGGGAGCCCCAGGACTGGCGTAGCAAAGGGTGTCGCAGGTCAGGACTGGGGTGTTTTGGCAGTCACACAGAGGCCCAGGACGGCAATAACAGGAGGTGAAACAGGTCGCTGGCATTGGCAGGGGTGCGTGGGAGAATGTCGTGCAGAAGAGCCTGCCTTGCTCTAGCTGAAATGCTGTTACTCCTACTCTGTATTGAGTGCTCGATTTACCCCGAAGTACAGGAAATGACTCTTTCCAAAGACTGCTCGGCCACAGCCTTAAAACGGAGGAGAGGTGACATCACAAACTACAGCAGTGATCAAATTTTGTGTTGTTACCTAATTACTGATTTAAAAACAAAGCAAAAGTGAGTTTTCAAAGGACCCTGGGAGGTCTGAGTTTACCAAACTCCCAGGCTAAAGAGACTCCACAAAGTCTGCGGGCGACCGGAGAAGAAGTCACCATGTAGATTGCCTCTGGGCTCCGAGAAATAGCTAATAAACAGTCTGAGGTTCTTAGGTATCAGGCTGTAATCTGCTAACTCTTTCAATAACACATTTGTACTACTTATGAGGTTACCCACGTGCACTTAAATAAGGTCAGTGTACTTTCAGTAATATATGTTCAAGAGAGCATAAAGTTTACCTCTTCTTGTAGGAGGATTTTCTTCCAGCAATGCCAGGAGTTTGTGAATATTTTTCTGAGCTGCTCATCAAAATAAAATGAGAAATTTGCTTCATGGGAGAATGTAATTAAAAAGAAATTAAGTTAAGAATTGTATGGACAGACCTAGAGCTGGTCAAATCATTTCCCCTCCTCTTCTCTTTCCTCCTTTTCCCCCTTCCCCTGAGAAAAGCAGTTTGGGAAATACTAAAGTTTTATAGTACCCTCTCCTAGATTGTACTGATTCTGCCTTTGTTCAGTAGCAAACATTCACCTCCATGAACGTTTAAATTCATGTGAATAATAAGGAAAAGAACTGCGACTTCACAGTTGGTATATAAGTCTACTGAAAACTACGTGTTTTACTATGTATTAGGTATTTACTTATCCATTAAGGGGTTAAAAGCATGATGTTGTATCCTGTCGTGCTTAAAAAACTGAAGTTTCCTGAGTTATAGGCACATTAAAAATTTTGTGAACAATCTGCTAAAAGAATAATAGCGTAAATATAAATCAGTAATGGCATCGTTAGAGTGGTTGGAGGATCTATTTAAGATTACTACTCTGCTGGAATAGGTAATGCAAAATATTCTCTGTCCCTCTGTCAGCAGATCTAAACGCAGTATTTTATCTCGTTACTAAGTTGGTGTGCTTGGCACCAGGAATAAATATTTTCTCAAAATTTAGATTAAAAAAAAAGTTACAGAAAAAAAGAGAAGATTAATCTGATCTTTTTTCTTTTTCATGAATGTATCTGAGTTTTCCTTCCATAAATTTTCTGGTTTGCACTGTGC
This sequence comes from Bucorvus abyssinicus, assembly GCA_009769605.1. NCBI lineage: Eukaryota > Metazoa > Chordata > Aves > Bucerotiformes > Bucorvidae > Bucorvus > Bucorvus abyssinicus. The sequence continues at coordinate 76,470,245 of CM020025.1, forward strand.
ACAGGGTGAAATTGTTTCCCTCCCTTCCTCTCCTACTCACTGCCATCAACAACAAGCACTTGCACTACAAATGTCTGCTTGTGCATGTGAATGCCTTGCTAGAGACCACAAATTCCTCCAGTCCACTGGCTGAAATGCATTGCTGGACCCTAGCACAGGGGCCCCATTTTTTGATCAAGGGCTTCTGGGTCCTCTACCAAAATTCAATATAGCAATATACTGGGTCCCACCAAAATAGTTCATTGAGGTGTCAACTGAAGAAATGTGATAGTCTGGTAGATATTCCTTGATGCACTCTAAACGATCCCTTCCATCTAGAAATGTGGGGGACTCTACAAGTAGGCTTTTTTTAGGCATAGCCATATGTCAAAAGTACACTACTTGCTTTAGGAGTACTTCCATTGTAGTTGTCTAGTATGATGACATACTCTTTGCAATTTGCTTTGCTCCTTGCTCATCCAAATGCTTACAGTCTCCTCAGCTCTCATGGCTTGAGCTATGTGGTAAATGCTTGAAGTTCTTGCTTCTGCTTTCCTGCATGCTTCAGTGCAAATTCCTTCACTGTCAAGAGAAAAACTCCTAAAAAATATCTCTTCCGGCTTTTCTTGCCTTTCCTACCCTTGCTTATTTCTCTTTAAAAAAACAGTTCTTTTTTGCATGATCTGCTTCTTTCCAGTCTGGGTGCCATTTCTTTGTTCCACCATGGTCCCATCCTCTCTCTTCACTTACATCCACTCGGTTCTCTTTGCTTCTCAAAACCTCCCTGGAGATAACTCACAGCAATAAAAATGTCATGTCCATTTTGCTCATTACTGGATCTGCTCTGAAGAGGCATAAGACAAACAGGTTTATCCTGGAGGGTAATTGGTATTTGAGCCCTGTCTTTACATGGGACTCTTTCTCTTGTCCATGCACCATCCTGTACTCGCAATAGGAATGCTTCGGCATAGATTGGCTGGTCTTTCTTAAACAAGCATGGCTTAAGACTGTATTCAGCAGGTGAGATTGTATCCCAATAACCAGTACAGAATCTCTCACTGAGTGCAGATGTTGGTGAACTGAGGTATTGGAAACTTCTCCCTGCACCCAGAAGACCGAGTGCCTGGGTTGACAGGTAGGATGGCAAAACCAACCAAGTGACAGAAGTAACAGTGGAAATGGAAAGGCGCTTGACTGCTCACCTTTCTTTCAAAGACAGGCCTGTGTTCAGAAGACTGTAAGAACAAAAAGGGGAGCAATCTGTGATGAAATTAATTTTTAACAATACTGAAAGAAGAATGGTGGCGTAGTTCTAATGTATTCACATTTTAATGTGCAGTTAAATACAAGGATTCTGGTTTTGAATATGCATTGTTAATGAGGGGCTCGTTTAAGTAAGCTCAATATGCATTTATAATCAGCAGGTTCACTCCAAATGCTTTGGGAAGGGAGAGGGTTTAATAGAGAGCATCTGTCCTTTGTCTAGTGGCCAGCTCAGCCTTAACCCGTGACAGCAAGAAATACAATTAAACACAGTTTTAGCACCACGTAATAATCATCCCATCCATTTTCAGCATAATGCTCAACTGCATACTGAAATAAATTGCTTTGCTGAGTAACAAAGAGGTTATTCTCATCCTTAAGTGCTTTGCAGAACTATGGACTATATCACTGGGCTATAGGTAGTCCCCACAGATACCAACAGATACTGCACTTTTTTTAGAAGATTTGAGATGAAAACAGTAGAATGCAAACACCCGTATAGCAGGAAATGGTATAGAGCGTAGATAACTCATGTGAACTAAAACAAAGACATGGCAACTGTGTGTCACTGCACAGTCAATTATAAACATCTTTTCTATGGTTCTACTCTGAAAAGAAAAAAAATATGGTCAGTGTTACTGCACAGTTGTTCAGATTGGTATAGAACAACTCTGACAGCCTGATATTTTCAATAACGAGTAATAAAAAAAGAGTAGATATGCTGTTAAATAAGGCCACATGTTGTACATGGCTTTTGTAAAAAATTATAAATATTTTGTAAATATTTTATATCCTTTTCAAGATCTAGCAAACATATCGTGTAAGAGAATGTGTTATACCCATTGGAATGATGCTTCTCAGTACAGTGTTAATCATCAGAGCTATTCCACACTTAAGACATTAATATTAAAAAAAAAAAGTAGTATGTCTAAAAAAAGAAGAAAATATTTATGAATATATGGGATCCTTTAAATTTTATGTATTTCTTCATTTATTTTAGCTCAGAAGGCTTCATATGAGTAGGGAATTTATAGCTGAGATATAGGCTTATGCCTCTATTCATCAAACATCAGCCAAGGTTTGCTAAGAGTGCCATTGAAGGCAATAATGTTATTCATGTGCTTGAAACTGGAGTGAGCAGGTCTGGGCCTGAGTAAGTGACTCCACATGATATATTTGTCTGTAGGAGCTGTCCCTTTCCCTTTGTAGGTACATTTTTACACTATGTAAAAGTTCAGTGGAGTAGTCCAAACATGGGACGGGAAAGAAAAATGTCTGCAAACACGAATCAAAATACAATTGCTACTAAGAGGTATGAAAGTGATTAATATTGGCAAAATATTAAGCCTCGGTGCTATATTTCAGTAGCCAGAGCTTGTCGTGACTTGCATGGATGAGCTCTGCAGAGCATAAACCTAGGGCCAGTCTCACAGCAGGTTAAATGGCTTTTCTTTCTTCTGTCCAGCAACAGCGTACGTGGCATTGGACATGTACTGTGAAAGTCACCCACCTGTGCAGCCCACACCAACGTTGTGCTTAATTTCAACTCTGCCACGTATGTTGCTGGCAAGTTCTGGCAGAAAGGGACTTCTGGGAAACCTGAATTACTGAACGTCTCTACAGATCTTCAGCTTTAAGATTTCTTAATTATAAAGTCCTAAGCAGGTGCTTAAACTTGACTGTTAAAAGTTTGCTATATTTAAAAAATCTCGAGTCTCAGTTTTCCTCTTTGTTGGCATTCAAGAATTGACAACCCAAATTAGCCAGTTCTCCTTTTCTTTATTCTCACTGAATTTCCATTTCTGTTCTCAAGTATAATGTAACACAGCCAAATGCTTATTTCCACTTCAGTGCAGAGGAATGATTATTTGCATCTATTCACTGAACTTAAAAATTACAAAAAAAATTCACGGTATAGATGATGACATCCCTCCAACCGCTACTATTTCTTAGAGCTCACGTGTTTGGCTGAAATTCAGTAAAATGTGGTCATAAGGACTGACAGTCACTAGGAACAAAAAAGTCTTCATTTCTACCCAGAAATAAACTCTTCTCTCTCGTCATTAATGGCAGATGGAAACTATCCGACCATTACAACATATCACTTATTGCCTCTCTGATATGATACAAACCCTCAGAAAGAGAGTGTGAGTTTCTTTTTCATTCAAAAGGTCAGAAAACTGGTATGTGAACCAAAACATAGATAATATTGACCAACATAACTGTGAGAGCAGGTGGGCCTACTCAGAATACTAGCAGTCTTTAACACTTGATCTAATGCTGAAAAAATGTTGTCCTAAATATCACATTAATTCTAAGATGCCATATGGACTATTTGACAGTTGCTACTTGAGGAGAGAGGATTTCAGCCACCTATAAATTGTGCTTTATTCTTTCCCCTTTTTCTTCCCCTTCCTACAGCAGACCAAGTATATTGGCTGAAGAGATCCTCCAGCATCTACTCCTTTTTGTGGATCTTCTCCAACGCCCCAGAGATACTGATTATCATTATGCTTCCAAGTGTATTATTTCTTTTTTTTTTCCATACCCTCCACAAAGGCTATATGACTGTCCTTTGTAGAATACTTCATTCTGTATCAAATGGAAGCAAGTTTCAACACCTCCCTTGGTTAGGAGCATCTTAAAATCTAATTCAAGCCTTTTGAATTTTTGGTATTGGGCTCAGGTCTGGGAAGAACAACATTTGGGCAGGCTATTTTTGTAATTAATTGTTTGCTTTCTTCAGCTGCTCTGAGGATCTGTTCTTTGTCCTGCATATCTGATAACGTCATGACTCAAAGGTTCTTTGTGGCCATAGTAGCTAATGTACCTTAATGCACTTATATTTCAGAGTCTTCAGATGGGTTCCAAGCTGTGGTCTTATTAACAGAAAACAGAGCAGGGGTGGAAGCAGCCTTTCTGATAACCACACGTTCGAGGCCTCTCATTCTGACTCTTCTCCCTTGCTTTTTCCATGACCTCTCCCATTCCACTCACAACCCAGCCACAGTCTAATCATCCTTATTACGGCAACAAACGTCTTGCATTCGCTAATCTATTGTTTCTAATCTCACAATTTGCGCTTGTCTAGAATGTCACATTTATAAACACAGACAGAGTCCAGTGCCTTCTGTTCCCAAAGCGCAGGCATCCACCATGCGAGTGAATGAGGACTCCTCTTATACTCTAGGAGATTTAGCATTCATAATTAAGGTAACAATAACTTCCAGATGTGAGGTGCTGGCTTTATACGTGGAGCAAGAGAGCATTGAACTTAAAATGTAGTACGCAAACAGCAACATTAGATCAAGCCACTCTAATTTTTGCCCTGTTGAAATGCTTGGATTAAAATCAAACAGCAATAGGCTCATTGTAGTAGAATCACAGCAAAGAAAAAAAAAAAAAAAAAAAGAACCACACAGACTGGCTGAAATTCTTGACATTAGAGGGACCTAAGAGGATATAGATCTTCTATCACCATCTCTCACCAGCATGATCCACACCAACTGGACTGCTGAAGCCCTAAGAACATGATGGATTGGAAGTTCATCCAGACTAGTCACCTGCCAGTGATGTGCATACTTTGAGAAAAATAACAGAGGAAGCACTCGGTGATACTTGCTCAAATTCCCAGCACCTGTGGCTTAGAAATTCCTCAGATCTCAACCAAATATTCATTCTGTAGGTGCAGTGAGTCAGATTAATCCAAATACACGTGTGTAGTTAGCCTAGGCATGTTCAATTAAGGCTTTTGAGACCTGGAGGTATAAGGTTCCCTGTATGTGACCTGGTGTTCCTTGAAACACTTACAAGTTAAATACTGCAGGTCTGCTGCATATGAAACTCAGTGTGCCTGGCACATGCATGAGTATTTCTAGGAGTCTGGTACAGATAAACAAGAGAAACAGAAAAAGAAGATGGGAGATAGCTCTACTTGAGGAAAGAACAAAGGTACTAACGAAAGCCTTGTTCATTCTTGTCAAAGCAGGACTGTCAAAAGTTCACTCCTATCAAAATGACTCTCGGCACTATTCAATCTACGGGTGTCACTTTAGATACCTGGTCATCAACCATTACCAGAGACGTACCACAAACTAGGGCTGTCTTGGGCTGTGACAATATGTGCATCTGAAGTCAAATGCCCAAACAACTATGAGCACAATCATCTTCCCCCCTTCTTCACAATCTAACCCAAAGTACGGAAGATCTAATACTAACCAAAAATTTGCAAAATCATCTATGCTCACTGAAAAGTTCTCATTGTTGGCTTCCTCCAGTTCAAGCAGATGAGAAGGACAGCAAACAAGGGAAAGATAGATTGTAAAAATGCCAAATGGACAAGATGAGGGTGTAGGAACAGTGATTTTCAAGTCTTCAAGACTTACAGTGCAATTTCACAGAACTAGTTAATGAGAAATGTCAAAATAAAACTAGCAGGCTATAAAAGGTAGTCAGGGAGAAAAGTAAGACAGTGAAGAAGTAAATAGGTGATAGATGGAAGAGGAGGAGGTTTTAAGCAAGTGATCTTTTATCAGCAAAAGAAGAAAACCTAAAAATAGAGAGCATCCTGGGATCATCAGAACGGCAGCTGGATGTCCTTATCACTCCTAACTATAACAGCTTTTAAAAGGGTGGAAAAATCCTGACTGAATAACCATTCCTCTTTTTTAATAAAACATCTGACTTTCACATTCAGAGGTTTCATCATAACCTCTGGCAAATAGGTCTTCATGGGCTCAGTTTTCATGTCTGCACTTCAGAGTGAAAAAAGGGTCAGAAATTAGTTGCGTTTTTCCTCTTCTCATTTAAAAGAAGTGATATTTTGACTTGTAAGGAGCCAAGTGCAGTTCACGTGCTTAGTTTCCTCCGTGCTGCACATAAAAACAGGAAAAGCCAGTCTTTTGGCTGTGCTTCTTTTTATTGTTGGTTGTTTGACATGTTTTTCTATTACAGTTCACAGCAGGGAGCGTTTATCTCCGTTATGAAAACCAGTTGGCCCATTGTTAGGAAAGAAAGCTGCCCTTCCCCAATAGGAAGTCAAGTGTCTCTACAGTGCCATAGAAAGGCATTCTGCAGTTGAAGTCAACATGTGTCAGTGCTAGGAGACCGTGTGCACGCAGAACTAGTGCTCCTGTCTGTGATCAGGACAAGCAAGTTTCCCCCTGCACACGTCAGGAAATGGAGCGTGCACGGCGGGCAGCAGCAAGTCCAGTAGTAGTCCCACTTCCCACCCATTAGGGATGGGGGAAGGTTTTGGTAACAGTGCTTTTTGTGCAACATGAGCTAGCAGAAGCTGAGAGTTTTCTTTCTTTCTTCCTTTCTTTCTTCCTTCCTTCCTCTCTTTCTTTCTTTCTTTTTCCTGATATCGGTTATTTTGAAGGAGGTGCTCAGCCACTTTCTGAGAGATGTCAGCTCTATTAACTTAAAAAACGCAGATACTGCACCCTCAGTTTTTACTGATTCCACTTTTCTTCAAAACAGTAAGAGATGCATTATTGCTTTGTGTTTTATTCGTATTCTTTCTTTTTACAGTCTTAACATAGAGAGCTCGCTTTGCCTTTTTTTTTTTTTCCCAAATGCAAATTCCTTATACATTCATGTCTGATAGTGCCCAAGTATTTGTGTGGGCATTTCTTAGAATTTATCTTCCTGCTCAGCAAACATGGTAAATATGGTGCGTAACTCAAAGGTGCAAGAGTGCTAATTCGAAATTAAGACATGGGCTGGGTTGCTTTCACCAGTCAGTCTTCTGGCCAGTGCTTGGGTGACAGTACATCTTTGAGAAGACCTATTAGTTGCATTCAGTCCAGATTGAATAAATGTGACTTCATCTGTCTAGATCAAATAACAAATGGGTATTTAAGTGTCATCCAAATCATGCATCAAGGGTAGAAAGCTCAGTCTGTGTGATATTTCAAAATGGGCTTCAGTCAGAACTCAGTATCTAGTCTTTCCAGCAAAATTCAGATCTGAAGTCAAACTTTGTGTTTGCATAATGCTATTGTCAAAATCTGAATCAAGAACAGGCAAAGTCAGATCTTCATCTTGATGTATAATGTATGACTTGGTCATATAGCTGATAATGTTTAAAATACATAATTCAATTACTCTACTTTCTTTTTAAGTCATTATACACAGTGTATTGGATAGTTACAGTTTGTTTATTTATTGGATTAATCAAATTATTGTGTAATCCTGTATTTATTTTTATTAATATTTCTCTTGGATGAGCATTTGTTATTATACATGGATTACAAGCTAATAACAATAGCTTTAAGACCAGAAAGCAAAACAAAAATAAAGCATAACTGAATTCTCACCTTTTAAACTGCCAGTACAATGCTTCGTTTTGTGCATTTGCCTTTTGGGCTCAGCTTGACCTTTGTAAACTCTATAAAAGAAGGAGACCAGTCTCAAGAGTTCATATTCTAGCATCTGCCTTGTAGGCTGTAATTTTTTTTAATACAGTCTGATTTTCACTGGCTCTTCAACAGACACGAAGCAATTGTTTTAGTGCAAGGTATTAAATGTGCTGTCAATTGCCTTTGAAATTTACGCTGTTACTTATTGCTTTTGTTCTTTTATTAAGTCCTTAAAAATTCAACCTAGATTAAATCGGTGGGAAAATTATTCGTACCAAGAGATATTACAAAGATAAAAAGCTCCCTGAATATAGCTCTTCAGTTCTGGCTTGTGTAAATACAGGCAAAGCAGCAGCACAAGAAAAATAAGTGGTTCTAATGAAAAAATACAAAGCAAACAAATTCCAAATAGTGCGGGATTTTTGAGTTTGTTTCCCTAAGATTTTAGAATTCCATATAGCAAGGAACATAAACTTCCTCATCAAACTGTATTAAAAGTCTAAAGAATCTCGGAGTTGAAGTCCTCTGTGTTCCAGTTATTTTTATCTGAAATTATGCAGGTCTTTGTCCATGGGTAAATCGTCTGGAGTATTCAAAGCTACAGATATCCAGCATTTCAAGTATCCTCTCACACACACTCCATTGTACAAAAATAGTTAAAAAAGGTAACTTTTGACACAACGTACTGTATTTTTTTTTTTAATTCCATACCCTGTTAATTGTGCAGTTTCTTCAGTTTCTTGTTTATAAAACTTGCATTGAGATAGAAGTGACTAACATTAGGGACTGAAGTACTCCTGCTGATAACTCTCTGAATTAGAATATAGAAATGGACCTAGAAATCTTTGGAATATTTAGTTCGTGAAGGCATATTTGGGGACTGTATCAATACAAATCATATTGTAAGTCTAAAATGTTAAGCTTTATCTTTGTTGATGAAATGGTATAAACAATACAAGGGTTCAGCATCTTTCCGGAGAAGAAACTCGTTCCCTGGCAATGGATAAATTCCAAATACATTTTGAAAGGGAGATCAAAGTGATTTTGCTGCCTTGCTAGCTTTGCATCCATTAGCAGAGGTTATATCGAAAGAGCAAATCCTTGCCTTTGAAATGGAGTAGACTGTCCCAGGTATAAGGTGTCTCCAAAAACGTTCCCCGTGGAGAAATACCAGAGATGTAATTCTTTACCTCTCATTTGAAATTATATTAGTTTGTATACTAAATCATATCATCCTAAAATGTATTTTAGGAAGAAAGTATAAATATTTCCAGCAAGGCCACTTAATCTGTTTGCTTATTATCTGCTACCTCCTTCTGAGACTGCTTTTTTCCTTGACTTGGAAAAATAAATCAATGGTTCTCCAGGCATCAGTAGAGTCTTCCTTCTTCTTAGAAGCATCCTTTGGAAGGAGCTAAAAATTCTGCTGAAGTCAACAATAAAATTCTCACAGGCATCAGCAGATGAGTACGTAGTTCATACAGAATTGAAATGAGAACCCCTTCTGAAAACAAATCCGGGATAATGATGAAAAATCATTATGCATATTTCACTAGAGTTTGAAAAATAAAGAGGATCCTCTTGAATATAAAGGTTCATAAAAACCAAATTACTGGTGTTATTATGAGAGACAACTGGGTGAAATTTCACTAACAGACTCAATCACTGATGACTGTTTTCAGCCTCTCAAATCCGTTAAACATCTTCGCATTTTGAAAATAATACAAAATATCTGCTATATCACATAGAACAAAACTAAGCTGTAACAGGCTAACTATAGGTCCCTTTTACAGACCCAGAGCTGATCCTCAGCCTTCAGTTTGTGTAATTGTTTACCTACATACATTTTCATTTTTGGTTTTGCCTGCTTTATTAACTGTGCATTAAAATTGACTGTCATAATAGAATGACAGTGAATGATCTTTAATAAAAGATCCAGTAAAGATTCTCACGAGTAAATCTAATCCCTCTCATATTTGTCTAATTTGGTTACATCTTCATTGTTAACTAATGTTGTTTTTTGTAATGCAATAGCATGTATAGATCTCATGCAAGATCAGGGGCTCGCTGTGCTAGACATTGTATAAATAGAAAGTGAGAGACAGTCCCTATCCCTAAAGCACTCTTAGTCTAAATATACGCAGTAGGAAAGGAAGCCGAAGCATGGAGCACTGAAGTGATTTTGCCTGAGGTCACACAACAGTTCATTAGTAGTTTTGGGGAAAGAAGCTGGTCTTTCTGCTGCCCTTCCAAAATCTCTTATATACAACTCTTCTATAGTGATTGAAATTTTCTTAAGTGTTTACAGTTGAAATGCTGCTCCTTGAGTTTGTGTGTAGTGTGGTGGTGATTTGCTTGCCACAAAGCTCATCCCTGCTCTTGTATATTAATGGTAACAAACTGTAAAAGGGACATTAGTTTTGTCATAAAAATCCAGCTTCATGAAGAGGGAAGCGTTTCTTTTGTAAATTACAGTTTCATATGGATAATAACATTTTGACACTGATGGTCAAACCTGTTGCACAATTTCCAGATAGTGTTGGTGACCGAGCTCTTCCTCTTTCCATCCTTGCTCTCAACTCTCTGCTTACAGACGTGGCCAGTGTAACTGTTCTGGTCAGGTAGAAAAGCTAATTGTTTTAGGATGTCCTGAACTGTGTTATACCTGAATGTATAGAACTTGCACTACTAATTGAAGTTACCTGATCTTGAACCATCTTCAACATCCCTTCGCATCCCCAGTAAGATTATGTTGCTCACAGGCACAATTTCTTTCACTCTTTTATTTGTTCTCTGAAAGAATTCTAGTTGGGAATGAAGGAGAGTATTTTTTTTCTGGAATCATGTAGTGTCTTGCTATGGTATTGCACAGACTCTGGATAATTTTGCATGTGTCTATTTAACGATGATTTTCAGCTTGTTTATATGATATTGGATTACTGTTTGCCAGCCTGCTGGGTCTCTGGTATTATTATTACCTGATAACTGGATATTCTGTACCAAGGGTTTACAAAACTTGAGCAACCTGACCTAACTTTGACATTAGCCTGTACTAACAAGGGGTTGGACTGTCCTTCCAACCTGGAGGAGTGCACAATCCTGTTTTTAGTGGTGCCTAAGCTGTTTCGCTCTCACTCTTATTTTATAGCTTTGGCAGAACATCATCTAATTCTGAGGGAGTTTAATGTTACCTGTTCTTTCAACACAGCATCTCCAAGCAGCTTAACCCATGTTTTTACTTTGTCCTTCTTGTCTCTAAAGAATGCGTGAGAGCGAGCTGCAAACTCAAGGCAAGTCCTTCAGATTCTCTTCCTGGTTAGACCCACAACATTTTTCTGTGGCAGTTTAGAGAAAGCACTGACGCTGCTCACATTTCTGAGTTCTGGTAGGCTTATCACCGTTCCTCACCGTGTCCCTAGGGACTTGAAAACCTGTTGCATAACAGGTGCCATACCCATTCAGCAGGGTTATAAGCCTGACACAGAGGGAGAAGGGTATATTGTCTACCAGCTGCAGTCTTCCCCATTCACTCACATACGAGATGTTGCTGGAATGACAGCTTTCCATGTGAGCAGGAAGTTTTGTGATTAAAAACTTCAGAAGAACGTTTTATTTAGAAGCGCTTTATGTCACTGCCATTTATTTGATGCCCTTAATTGTGCCCACAATAGCTTTTGTGAAGTCTCGAACAGAGGATTATGGCCTCAGGTGAGCAACGAGCAGTGGGAGCAGATGGAATCCCAGGAAACAAAGATACAATTCTCATGCAAATCCATCTCCAAAAAGAAGGAATAGAAAATATATTCAATGCAAACATTTCCTTTAATCGAACCTTATAATCAAGCAGTCAAAGGCAAAAGTCAGAAGTTTCAGCAGTAGGGTTTCCACAGCAGCTCTAAACTTGTCCGTCTTGTTGCATTTTTGATGACAGTTTCAGCTTTCATGTCTCTCTCCTGTCCTGATTTGCTAATGTGGATCTGACCCTTAATGTCTGAGAAAGTTAAAAGTTTATATTCTAAATTTCTGACACAAATCCATCTTTGTTTAACACCATGGCTTAACTTTGCATACTATGAGCATATTAGGGAAAAAAAAAAACCAAACAAACAACTGAATTGAGCTATCTGACTGCTGTAGGTCTAAAAAACATCTACAATTGTGTTGTGTGACTCGAAAGACTTTGTACTAAGCTTCTTCTGTAATGCTTTTGTTTGGGTTTTTTTTATAGATATATACAGGGGAAAGTATATCATCTGTTCATTTCAACTTCCTTTGTTCATTAATTTGCATTCAAGCTTCTTGATCAAAAATAAGGCCTTTGAGGACAGAGGAAACCTAAAGTAGCCAAGATCACTGGGAAAGTTGCACAGACTTTTATTTAAATTACTAGCCCGTCAATTTGGTACAAAGTTTACTCTTACATTGAACTTCCCATGTGCACATTAGTCCAGACTTTAAAAAACCAAAGTTTTCAATTTTCTTGGGGCTGACTCTACAATGTACCATGTGCAAAGAAAGACACAGCCTTGGCTGCTTCAGGTTTTCCTTCAGAGCTGAAGCTGGTTAGTAGTTGAACTATGTGGCTAGTCCATCTTTAAGTGTTTCAGTCTCCAACATTTGTTAGTTCAAACCAGGCAGTTAATTTTTCCACCACCTTTCTTCAGCTGTAAGAATGGGCAGTCTATTTGGTTTAGAATTATTTTAATTGGTGTGCAGTGACCCAGATTGTAAATGAATAAAATAACGGAACATTTCCTACTGTGATGCTATTTCACTGCATTGTATTTTCTTTATATTAATTAACATAAAAGTTGCAGTCACCTGAAATTTATTGCAAAAGGCAAGCTAAATCAAGTAAAGGAGACTGTATAGTAATGAAAACATTGTAACGTGTGAACTTTCTGCATTCTCTGCTGAATATAATGCAGTAGGTAATATCTGAATGTATTTTCACTCATTCTAAGAACTCAATCAGTCCTTATATAATGTATATTCACAGAGGCTTAGATTGAGCTTGTGAAGGTACATAACATATGGCATTTCCTAGTTTTTCTTGATTGATGCTACCATCCTAATTTTTTTTTTTTTTTAATTTATCAGAAATTTTTATTTCTGGAGTGTGTTTTCTGATGTTCACTAAACAAAAAAATATCTAGCAGTAATGACACAGTGGCATCTAATCCTTGATTTAAGACTTCAGATGTAAAACTGTTGTGTGGGCCAACACTGGACAAATACTACAAAACAAACTTTTCTACTAGCTGTTTTTCACTTCCCTTCCCCAGCTTCCATACCTGGATTTTTTCCAAATGATTTTTTGTGACTTCCCCATTGCTGGTTCCTCATCGCAGTCTATCCTCTCTGTCTCAGGCTTGGTCTAGTTTACTTTGTCAGATGGCTCTAGCCCCTCCTTCCTAACACTATATCTCTCCCTCTGTCTTTATTCCTCCACAGTCTCCTGACAGAGACATGTTCTCACTCTGTATTTCCCACAGGCAGAAATATAAGAAGACAAATGAACGAACAAATAAAATCCTCTAACATCTTTTGGGGAGGCAAGTGAAGGAAAGAGGTAGGCTTCATATAGCCCATATCAGAAGTGGATAAATATATATTGCTGAATACATCATAGTCCTTACTCTTTCCTGGCTTACCAGACTCCATTGTATTGGGAAATTATGTAGCGATCTGTTATTGAGACACCCGTCTCAAAATCAGGCAATATAGAGTGGGATTGCTGGTGTTGACTTTTTTGTTTTGAGGAGCTAATGAGATGACCCTTAGATTGCTGTGTTTAGAGGTGACACCTAAACTGCAAGAAAATAGTGTTAAATCTGAAAAGAACAAAAATATACCCTTACTCCCTAAAAAGAAGATGTTATAAAAGTGACATGAGCCCAATGTGCATGGAGTTGTTGCTTGCTGCTGACATGTGAATTAGAGGAAGAAAAACTATTTCCATCTGCTGGGCACCATGCTAACGCTATGAGGAGAAAAGCTATTTGGGCACATCTAAAAGATTCATGGCGATTAGTAACTTGCTGGTGCAAATTCCTAAACTTGAGTCGATGCCCACAAACCTTGAATTTCTCAGTGCTGTTCCCCTGGCACCCGTTATCTGAAACATCCACTTGCCGCTCAGTGTCTACTGAGTGTCTGCACCAATGACACCATTGAAGGGAGATTAGCAACCAGATGTGAGGGATTTCTGAGGAGCAGTCCTGCAGAGAAGATGAGGGAACAAGCTTCGGCAACTGTCCTTTGGAGGCAGTGGAGGCCAGCGAATGTGAACAGGGTAGGGAGCAGGGGCTACAGATGTAGGGTGAGGAGCCTACTCTCACAGGAGCTGGCTCTGGCCAAGCAGAACAAATGATGAGTTAGGTGTGAAGTTTGCTAAAGAGGTGCCTGCAGGTATGCTGAGCATGTGGTAATCTAATTGTGAGCTGGTAGTGATTCAAGCTCACCTGTCTGTAGGTCTTTTGGTGGGCATTTAGAGAAGGGAGAGGGGGCGGGGGAAACAGCTTTTCATGAAGACACACAGGCTCTCCCGCTGTGCACCTCCTAGGAAAATGTTGATATTTTGCATATGAATTGGGAGCTGTTTGGACCCTCTCTGAGGCAAAATTACTGACATCAAATGGACTTCTGTGCAAGCAGAAGTGGTGGTGCAGAAAGGGCTCTTAGCTACCAAAGAGTCTTCCACAGTGTGTGGTAAGCCGTTGGGAGTCACCAGATGGCTTCTGAGCCTGTAATTAAGGTGTTGGGACACCCAAAAGAGTATGTTTGAAAATATATCTTGGACCACACATTTTTCTGAATATGTCAGTTATTTTCTCTTCTGTGAGGAGTCAGATTTATTAACAATTTTTATACTTGAAGCTTTGTGTGCGGCGCAACACACCCTGCTCTCATTGTTGTTAATGGCAATAGGAAATATGCACATAACCCCCTCGTGTACTGCCTAGGCGATTTGCCTCTGACAGTATACATGTCTAGAAAACAAAATTGAATCATATATGTAAGAGAAGAAAATGCTTACATCTTGACTTTCTTTCACCTTAAACCTCGAGTGTTTAAAAACATGTTAAACTACTTGGTATTAATCAAATCAGGCTGGTTAAATTTGCCTTTTAGATACCTGAAATGGATCTCTGTTTTATAGCTTGAAATATTGTTTTTTAGGAAGATAAAGTTGTGAGGACCTTTGACTGATCTGTAGTAAAATATTTTATTGCAATTTCATTTGCCTGAACAAATATTTTTAGAACATTAACAGAAATGTACGGCATAAATTTCAAAGCCTATCGTATAATTTCATGTACAAATATTTATATACATGGTCACAGGGAAGTTAAAAATGTGATGTTTTCATAGAAAATATACAATAAAGCATATACTCTCCATACAGTATATAGTATCAAAAATAGGAGAAGGGAGAAATTTCTTTCAGTATCTCCAAGGAAATAGCTTTCATTTAAAATGCAGCTGATAAATGTTGGCAAACAGAAATTTTATTTTATATTATGATAAACCAAGAAACCTAGATGTAGGCCTAAGGAGATGCTTTTGATGGGGGTTAGATAACATCACAGTGACAGCAAGTGTAGGAACTTTTTATTGTTACGGGGGATAGCCTTTGCCTTTACTCACAAAATCTCCTGTCCCACACATAACCCATTCAAAACTATTGCTTTTTACGGTGAAAAGTCACAGATTGCTACTGACTGGGTATTTGAGGGGAGGTTTGCCATGCAAGTTAACACAGCTCCAAGTCCTTGATTCAAACCTTCACCCATTTCCTGCAATGCTGTTATAACCTAAACCTGTGTTTAAGTCTCTCTGACCTTCAACTAGAAATTTGCCAGCAGCCCTGCGTTCAGCACAAGGAGATGAGTCCTACCTTACATTTAGATGTAATAACGCTTAGATAAGTGAGTCAATCCAATAACCCTCATTCTCAAACCAGTGCAGGCTGTTTTCACTGCTAATTTGCCCGTCTTCCCTGCCAGATGCAGTTGCAAGACAACACTTGGTTCTCAAACACGTCAAGCTTCACCTGGTTTTTCACAAGCTATCAAGTGCCTGTTGAGGCATGCAGAGTCACAGAGTTGAAGTAATAAGTCAGTCTGAGGCTGAGCCAACACAACATCTCACCGCAACAGATGGAGCAGGTCCTGATCTAGCTGCAACCCCTTTCCTCCCTCCTCTACTGATCATTGTGTGATATGCTGAGCCAATTCAGGTAGCTATATCAGCTCAAGAGCAGTCTGACAAAACCTGTGAACTGTTTCTGCCAGGTCACTGCGGTGAATTGACATAATGAGCCTGAGGAGGGGAGAGGCAACTGCGTTTCTGAAGGAAAAAAAAAAAGTTTTGGTAGAGTTTTAACAAAACTCTAGTACATAACTAGTAGATGACCAAGAATAAGCAGGACCATGGCTATACACAAAAAGAGTAAGAACAGTGCGTTAACAAAGCCAAACATAAAAATTTGCTGTCCTTCCATCTTACAACCTAATTAGGTTGTACTAGTAGTGTGTCAGAGAGCAGCAAGGTCTGGCTGCTTCCTAAGGGAGAGTGAGTCGGGGTCCATGAGTGGGTCCATGGGTGACTCCAGCGTGAACAGCGCCCTCACTGACAGACAGTCGGGGTCAAAACAATGGGCAGATCTGGGGGTCAATGGTAGGTCTGTTGACAGCCATAGACAAGGAAAGGGCCAAGTCAAGGACCCAAAGGAAGCAGGGTCAGAGACAGGACTGGGGACCAGGCTACAGTGTGTGTCTGAGGTCCATCCAGGAGACAGGACCAGAGGACAAATGCACCTACAGTATAGCTCTGGCAGAGCCTGGACTGAAATGGGGCTCCAGAGCCCATGGACAGTGGTGAGGAGAGTCCCAGGTGAGGCTGGTCATGAAGACTAAGGCCTCTTAGTGTCCTCAAGGCTGTGAAAGAGTGATGGCCTTCATATAGTGATGCTGATTACAGCTAGACAGTCAATTAGGAGGATTTTGTTATGTGCTAGCACGCTTTTTACTTAATTACTCAGTCTGGAAATGCACATTTGAACACAAAAAACCTTTGTCACCATCTTGGCAGGTGGACCCTGATCTTTAGGGCAGTGGGTACGTGTCATGACAATTTGAACCAGTCTACGTCTGAGCTACTGCAAGCCAACTCTTCCTCCTTCTTATCTCTGTCCCCCAACCATCTGCTCCTGTCATCTGCCCTGTAAAGGCCATCTTGCTCAGAGAACTTATCCAACAGAAAATGCCTGTTTCCTCGCCCTCAGGGTTAGTTTTCCGACCAACCACCGGCCTGAACAGTGCCAGTGTGCAGCTGTGAGGTCCCCGGTGCAAGCTGGCAGTGAGATCTGCTGACCACACGGGGAGTAAGACTGGCTCCTCTCAGGAAGCATGGTTAAAGCTTAACCTAAGCCCATCACGAAACACCCATCTAAATTTTGGCTTGTATCTTTAATAGCCATTGAAATCCTGTTCAAGGGTCCCTTGAATTTGCAAGAGAAAGGCTACTTTAATGTGTTCTGTGACATTCAATGGTCTTTGGGTATGCTCCTGCCTTGAGTTATTTACCAAGCAGCTGTGATTCCTTTATTTGCAAATTGGTTCCTACTTGCGTGACCAGGTCAAATGCTGTCACCCATTGTGGTAAGAGCTGTTGCGGTTTTAATTCTGATGCTGATATTTCTTTAACCTTGGTGTGTGTTTACTGATCATTAATCTAACCAACTGTTGGAGTTTTAAACAGGAATCACTGTAAATGTAACAGCATACAGTGAAGTTAGTCTTCTTGCTAGGAATCTGAAAGCATTGGAAGGAGATAGCCAAGGACTGCCTGGGACAAACATCTTCTGGTACGCCATAGATACCAGGAGATATTCATATTCACATGGAATCTACAGCCTTGGAGGTGGGGGGTACCTACTTCTAATTTTTCACAGGACTGTTTGAGGGTAACACTAAGTTATTCCTAATGATGTCAAGATTTCAGATTGTGATTACTGTTGAGGTTTTTTAAAATCAGAACTGAACAGCCTCATCTGAATATACCTATTACTAATGAGTTCAGGACTGTGACGCTGGGCAAAAGAAATAACCTTAAACACTTTGAGGACCATTAACTTTAATGTTTGCCTGGTGACGAAAGAATAGTCCAGGCCATGTGTCTGGGCTTTGCAGTGTATTTTTTTAGTAGTGTGGTGGCTTTCATTTAGATGCATTAAAAGGTTCAAAATTAGTAAGTGCTGCTATAATGCACTTACTAAAATGCACTTACTGGTATGGAAAACATATCAGTTTACTTCACATCTCAGATTTTCAATAGCAAATGTTAGGGGACAGAGCAAAACCTGCATTAAATGAGCAGTTGCTGATTTTTAAAATGTATTTATGCTTCTTATATACTCAGCCTGAGTAGTTGCTGGTTTGTTTAATTTCCTCCATATAAGATAGCAAGATAATAGGTTTTGCCTCACAAACCCAAGATTATCTTAAATAATGTGCGTGAAGCAGTCTGATTTTGTTCCTGAAGTCAGGTATCTACACCTTTTTACATTCATGTTATTTTTTCAATGCTCTGTATAAAGTTGGCTTCTCACAGATATATCCGATTTTTTCTGACCCTCATCTAAAAATCCTGCATTTGAGCATACTCTTCTTTGAAAGGGTTAATTTCATCTCTGCTAGTATTATATGACTCTATTAGTTATTAATGCAGTCAACTCATAAACACAGTTTAGGGGGTACTGGCCTTGGAAGAACTTTCCAGGAGACCAATATATCAAATCAGTTCTGAAGTCCCTTGACCCCGGGATAGAATTACAGGTTTATAATTTACTCAACACTTACATGACCCAGAGAACAAAGGATTGCCAAGTCAGTCAAAACTAAATTACTCTTGACCTTAAATTAGTCATTTTCGTGCTATTAAAACTATAGCTAAATCACTGTTGAGATTATTTTGAGCTTATAAATCAGGTTTGCATTTTTCCATATTTATACTCACAACCTAGAATTATACATATACATTAATGTGTATTTAATTATTTCTCAAAGCTACCAAACAGCTTAATTCATGGAAGCATATTAAGTGTGTTTATTTGTACACATATACATGTGTCTCAGCAATGTCCAGTTTTCTTGTGGATAAAATGAATATATGTAACATAAATCAGCAAGTTATAGCTGATGAGGTGGAGCAATAAGAATCCTGTAGGGCGATGCCAGCTGCCTGCTACTGCTTGAGAGATTCTGCAGCCCTGACTCAGATACAGGATCAGCTCTATCTTCGGCAGCTGCGGTGTGACAGAGCAGTATGTGTTGCTGACAACAAACATTGTCGACAATATTTATCCCGCTTTGCAGACTTGCAAAACTAGTGAGGATAAGTAATTGAAGAATAATCCCTCAACACCACTTTTAATTGCATAATTAGGGTACCATTTTGCAAACCTTAATTTTGGACATAGCCTGATACCTGTCTGCAGACCCTGTAGTTGAGTGAAGTAACTCATGTACAGAATTACTTAGATGTGGGTTTGCAGAATCAAACCCTTCATTAATTCTGATCAGATCTTAGCCTATACAGGTATTTCTCATCAGTCATTTGGAAAGTTAGCTAGTTCCTCCTTCTTTAGGCACGTCTATTAAAAAGCTATTTTTGAAGGTGTAGGAGAGGTGTGTAAAAACTTTGAGGGTTTAATGCTTTGGCTGCCAGGAATGGAAAACTTCAGTTCCACAATGTGACCTGAGAAGTTTGAAAAAAAAAATATGCAGGGATAATACATTTTTTGAAACTTCCTAAGCATTTTCAGTATCTCAGTAATGCAAAAGTTTTCAAAAGTCTCCATAGTTCATAAGAGTTGTGTCCCCAGAATGCCTCACTTAGCAACGCAAGTTGATGGGAACTGCTCTGGACAGAAATAAATAATGTCTTCACTGCAGCTTTCTGAAAACTTCCACTTCTGAAAGCTTCCGTCATGTCAGGCAGACATAGTCTCTAAGCCAGCAGGAAGCATCTCCATACTGTGTTCATAAGCTCAATATCTGAATGCATTTTAATTTTTTACAGCATCATAACATAGACTGGAGTTGCACTCTAGTCAGCCAGGAATAAATTCTTCAACAGGGTGCTGCAGTCGTGATTTAAAGAGTGTCACACACAATTTATCACATAATTTAGATTACTGGTTAATTTGCATTTGCTTAGTAGATACTGGTTTTGCTTATTGGCTTTGTATGTCCACCAGAGCTCGGGAGAAAATGGATTTATTTTTTTCCATTGCAGCTTCCAATCCAAATATTTGAAAAAAATATTCTGTTTAGTTTGAAGGAACACAAACTTTTTTTCATTTTTTCCCCCAAAATTTAGATTGTGTTTCCTGTTGGATTAAATTCTTTACTAGACTCAAAAAGAAACTTTTTCCTCCTGCAGACATAGAAAAACAGTGAAGGATTAGGATTATGAAAGTCCTAGAAAAGAATGTGTCCTTCTGTCAGTTAATATCATGATGGATCCACATTGTGAGAGACTTAGGTTCAATGAAGGGTGCTGTTGCGCAAAAGCATGCCCCGCTACCAGATCACAAAGTGTTCTGGGTTTGGAGGCCAGGACCCAGAGTCCTATTCATGCTCTTCCACTCGGAAAGGAAACACCCATAAACCCCAGGACTTAAACAGCCTTCTCCCATCAGCCAGTGAACGCCTTAAACATGAGGCTGGTGAGTTGCTTACATTCTTGAGATGATTGATTGGTGAATATTTAGTTATTCCATGCAAAGTGGGGCAAGCCTAGCTGAGAGGAGAATGGCAGAGGCTCAGGTGCCAAGGTTTTCTTCCCCATAAATGAGGAAAAAGTAGAAAGAGGAAGGTGTTAGAAATAAGAGATCTAAAGAAGGACAGTAACCAAATCTTAGATGGATGGGAATTTTATGTTCTGGTTTGTTAGATAAAAATAATCTTTCACAGTTATGTGAATATTTTCCCCACAGTATCCCAGTTTCTTACATTCTGAATTTGCAAATAATTGTGTGCTCACCCTCTTATTTTATAAAATTCATGATGCATCGAAAGAGCTGCTTTAAAGACTCTGTGCTTGAAACCATTCGTCTCTTCAACCAAAAATTGCTGCATTAAAAAAAAAAAAAAAAAAGAAAGGAAAAAACCCACCCTGGTATTTATGAACTATTTGCCTGGATCTGTTCCCTTGAAGAAAAAGTATTTTGCTTCAGATAAGTGATAGTATCAGGTTAAGTTGATTATCACTTGTGACACTATGTAATCCAAGGAAATTATCAGCTATCACTCAGACTCAACAGGTTCACCAGGTTGTTAGACACGTGGTTATTCTACTGAGAACAAATTTTAAGATATTTTTCGGTAGTATAAAATGGCTATATGGAAGATGTATCTTCCATATAGTTCTCACAGCATGAGGGTGAAAATTTGAGAAAGAGAACACTGAAGTGATGATAATGTGAATTTTAAGATGGGGAGAGGAGCTTAAAACTTGAGATTAGTGGGACTTCATGGTTGAGAAGACCGGTAATAGGAGAGATGGACTGCTGTGTTAAATGTGAATGAAGTAGATGATTGTGCTCAGAAAACGTTCCTAGCTGATTCCTGGTTTGTCGGACTCTTCTTCATGCCATGTGAAGTTAAGTATCTTTGATTCTTAGAGTGTTGTGTAAACGTTTGCTGATTTCTATCTGTTCTGGTTTACACTTCTGCCCTGAGGTTTGCTTTGAGTTTCAGGTTTGGGCAAACTGAAACTGTCAAAGTAAATTCACTTTAAATTGCACCGTTTCAAGTGGTTTTGCTTCAAATCCATGCCAAACCTGAGATTTTGCATAATTTCTTTTTGCATAATTTCCAAGCAAAAAAAAAAGATAAATTGTGTCAGGCTTCTTTGGAATGGGGTTGAAGTTTATAGGTTTATGAAATTTTAGAAAACTATGCCTGTAATTCATTATCAAACCAGTTCAATATTGTGAGGACTTGTTGGAGGATGGGAGGATACTGGGAAACTTCTGTATAACAGAAGTATATTGGAAAAGAAGAAACACATCCTTATTTCAGCTTCAAATGGACAGACGGTCATGACATGTTTCACATTTTTGAGCACTCAAATTTTGGGCATGAGTACATGAATACTTGAGCTGCTGCCTCATCTCTACGGTAAGTTCCTTCAGATCTAGAATAAAGGTAATTGCTGAAAGACAAGATAAAGCTGATTTGAGGGAACATCTATATGTCTGTTCCTTGGATAAAAAAAAATAAATTCCATTTTGTCTACCCAGACTTTAGTAAAGCCTTCAACACTGTTTCCCACAGCATCCTCCTGGAGAAACTGGCTGCTCATGGCTTGGATGGGCATACTCTTTGCTGGATAAAAAAACTGGCTGGATGGCCAGGCCCAAAGTGTGGTGGTGAATGGAGTCAAATCCAGTTGGCAGCCAGTCACCAGTGGTGTCCCCCAGGGCTCAGTGTTGGGGCCTGTTCTCTTTAAGATCTTTATCAATGATCTGCATGAGGGGATTGAGCGCACCCTCAGTAAGTTTGCAGATGACACCAAGTTGGGAGGATGTTTCAATCTGCTTGAGGATAGAGAGGATCCACAGAGAGCTGTGGACAGGCTTCATTGATGGGCCAAAGCCAATTGTATGAGGTTCAACCAGGTCCTGCACTTGAGCCTCAACAACCCCCTGCAATGCTACAGGTTTGGGGAAGAGTAGCTGGAAAGCTGCTCAGCAGAAGAGGACCTGAGGGTGATGGTTGACAGCCGGCTGAATGAGCCAGCAGTGTGGCCAAGAAGGCCAACAGCATCCTGGCTTGTATCAGAAATAGTGTGGCCAGCAGGAGAAGGGAAGTGATAGTGCCCCTGTACTCGGTGCTGGTGAGGCCACACCTTGAACAGTGCCCAGTTTTAGGTTCCTCGCTTCAGGAAGGACGTTGAGGTGCTGGAGTGTGTCTAGAGAAGGGCAACAAAGCTGATGAAGGGTCTAGAGGGCAAGTCTTACGAGTTGCAGCTGAGGGAACTGGGGTTGTTTAGTCTAGAGAAAAGGAGACTCAGGGGGGACCTCATCACTCTCAACAACTACCTGAAAGGAGGTTGTAGCGAGGTTGAGGTCGGTTTCTTCTCCCATGTGGCAAGTGATAGGACAAGAGGACATGGCCTCAAGTTGTGCCAGGGGAGATTTAGGTTGGATATTAGGAAAAATTTCTTTACAGAGAGGGTTGTGAAGCACTGGAACAGGCTTCCCAGGGAGATGGTGTGGTTCCCATCCCTGGAGGTGTTTAAAAGACCTGTAGATGTGACACTGAGGGACATGGTTTAGGGACAGTGCAGGGTGAACTGTTGGACTGGATGATCTTAAAGGTCTCTTCCAACCAAATGATTCTGTGATTTAAGTGGGAGTCTTGATAGCATCATTCCCAGGTTTTATTTCATTCTTACACAGAACTTCTAAGAGGATTTCTCAGTTTGTTGTGAGAGAACAAGAGGGGAAACATGTCAAAAGAAATGAAGATCCCTTTGGGGTTTTTTATTTGAACCTATCTCTGTATCTAGATCTTAAAAACTGCCTTCAGCATTGCTGACATAATTGCTTTTATTAAGTATTCTAATTACAGCAGTTCAGGTGGTTAGCCACCTAAATGAGTGCATAATTATTGAGAAACACTTTTGATTGCAGTACTGGCATTCTCAAGGCCCAATTATAAAAATAAAAAAAAAATCAAACCCCAAAAGACTGAGACTTTGAAGAACTGATGCTAATAGCTATTACTCTGTTAATTAGATCACTTTGTATGTACTCAATAGTATATGTGTATCTCTTGCTTCTATCTTTATTTGCTAATAACTTTCAGTGAATATGGAGCTGACAATTTTTCAAGTGGAAAAAAAATTCTTTAAGATTGAGTTTTTCCATGAGAAAACTTTGAGGGGGAGAGGGAGTTTTATTAATTTGGTTTTATAACAGAAAGAGTTAAACCAAAATGCATTTGATGCAGGCACAGTTCAGAACATTGTGATTAGTGGAAAATTGTCAAGGTTAGTCTGTACCAGTATTTGAACTGGATCTGACCATCATGGTCTGCTGTTTCATAGGATTCATAGCATGGATGTGCCATTCTTTAATAGTATCCTGTAAAGCAATTTACATCTTCTCTAAGGCATGTGGTCTTCATCCTGCACCAGATGATGCAATGTAGAGTATATGTCTTCAGGGCAGAGTCACACTTACTGAGAGGGGAAAGGGCATAAACCATATAAAATGCATTAATTTTACAAGAGAATAAAATATTTCTTTTCTGGAAATAAACGTGTATGAAAATGGGACATAACAAAACATATTATCATTTTAGGCTCAAATGAGTTCAGAATCTTTTTTTTTCATAGTGACTTTCAAAATATTTTTCCTGTGAGTTAGGATGGAAACAAAGACAGGAAAATCAGAATTCCCCAGAGCATGAAGACACAGATTTCCTCACTTACTTTGAAAAAAGAATTTTTCCTGTTCTTTAATAGTAAGTCACGAGCAATTGGTATATGAACATTTTCCTTCTGTTAATCCACTGGCTGAGCTAAAGGTCTGCCAGGAAAAAAATATGCCAAGAGATACCATCTTTCCCTGAAGGTAAAGAAAAAATGCCCAATGTTTGAACAGAAAGTAGTTTCTCAATGAGCAAGTGAAAAGTCTTGAAATAAGTAGCTCAGCAAAACTTCTCGGTTCAGACTTGGTGATGGGAGTTTGCAAGGCCATAGTGAGAATATACGTGGTTTTGACAAGACCTTTGAAAGGTAAATTTGAAGGTGTTCAGATAGGAAGTCAATTTTAGAGGTAGCTTTCAAGAATCTTTTCTGCTGATATAAACTGTTCGTTGGGTACCAAAACTCAGTACGAGATATTAGGGGAGGGCAAAGTGATTTTAGTTTAAAACGGCTGGTTTCAGCCATTCACACTGCCGTACGCTCACACTCACAAATAGAGAGATGTGTGTACCGAAGCAGTGTGTCCACCATGCCTGTATCCCAGCTGCTCGTACCCAGATGGGCTGCACAGGGTTTCTTGCAATTGCGCGGACAGCCAAGTAATGCTCTGTTGAGTCTTCCTCCTGTCTGCTGGAGGATGGCTACCACGTACCACAGAACCGTTTTTGCCTTTGAGAGCTGACAGTGATCAGGATATTCTGCCTCTCCCTGCTCTTCCACCTGTGGGAATCTTAGGATTTATTCTCTGTGCTCTGTCTATTTACTAGAGTCTCTTAAGAGTCCAGCTCTGTCCTGTATTTTACCACCACCACCTCCTAGTGGCTGGAGTCCTTTCCCAGCATCGGCAGAGGCAATTTCTGACTGTACCGGTTCATTTGTGTTCCTGAATTGGGTATCTTCAATTTTGTGCTGTTTTTCCCTTTCTGATACTTCCACACACAGACCTCCCCAGTCTTTCTCCATTCCTGCCAGTCTAAGAATTTTCATTACGTAATTACGTACAGCATAACTTGAACCAGAGGCAGAAAAATGATAAAAAAATTTTAGGATTGCAGTGTCTCCTTGCAATTCCCCTGAGAGCAGTACTCTATCTTTCCTTCATCAGAGCCTGGTCTCCCTGCCAGGCCAGAGGCTGTGCATCTGGAACCACTGGAAGTCCCTAGGAGAAAGACAAGGCTGGAAAAAGCTAACATTCTGCTACTCCAGTTGGAGAGAGGAGCCTAGAAGCTGAATACTGACAAATTTAAATTAAAAAAAAGGGCACTTTTTAACAGTATATAAAGGTCTTTATATCAAGGCCAGATGCGTTTCTGGGAAGTTACTTTAGTCCTACACAAGGTTTTTGGCTCAGGGCAAGGGCAGCTGTGTGAAACGCAATCCCCTGCACTGCTGAGCAGGTCATGATCATGATCGAGTGGTCCTGTTCCGGTGCTGTGGATGTCTTGCATTGCCGAGTATCTCGTGAATGGGGAGCTAATTCCCAAACAGATTGCTGAGGTGCTCAGGAGAGGAGGAGCAGAGGCTGTGAAGGTGGGGAGGGGAGAATGTTCGGGAAAATAGCCTCTGTTTAGTGGGCAGTGACATGGCTGTTTACCCCAAGCCTCCAGATCAGCCTCTCTTGTTCCTTATTGTCATTAAGGGAAAAACATACTGTTACTAGTCTTTTTTTTCTGTTGAGTCATTCTATAAATAAACACATCTGCATTTGGGACCACTAATTTCCTTAAAATTCTCTGTGAAGAAAGCCTCGTGACACCCCCACAACCTCGACAGGTTTTACACTGGCTTAATGACAGAAACTAGAGTATGGCCAGGTAAAAGGACTTGCACAAGATCACCCAGAGAGACAGAGGCCACTTAAATCGATCAGTTCAAGAACCCAGGAGTTGTGTTTCCATAGTCTCTGCTGTAACTACTACATCACAAGAGCTACTAAGGAAAGATACTCCTAAAAGCCACTGGTTTTTTGTTTAATTTTAAAACCTCAAGAAGGATGTTGCTCAATTCCACAGGGTCTCTCCCTAGTAATTGGAGCAGATTAATTAATTACTTATTTTTTAAAAGAAATGTAAAGCCTTGGGTAGCCCAAAAGCCATTGAAGTTTTAATTCTCAGAACTATTCCCTGGCTTGACTGTTATCCAGCTCCTATTCAGGCAAGATAGGAATTAAGATTAATGACCCCAAACAAACTGGTATTTCGGAGAATCAGTCTTTGCCATGCATTATATTCTCATGACAGAAAATCATTGAGGCATAAATATAGCGCTCACTCATTGGTGTATATTAACAACACCACGTTGTTCCCGTAAATGCTGAATACATTGAAAGGAAAATGAAGTCTTAAAGTTCATTAATTTGGATTGTGGCTTTTTTTTTTTGAGTGAACAAACCAGAGCCCATCAAATAAGGATGTACCATTCTCGTTCCCCCTGCACTGCTCTGAAGACTATTTGGATTCCAGGAAGCACCTCCTGTGCTGGAAGCTTGTTTGGGCTTGGTGATGGCTGTCTCTATGGTGCCTTTTAGTAGATAGACATTCAGTTCTGTTGGCATTTTTTAAAAGGCGAGTTGATGAAGACCAACTCTAAAGGAGAGAGAAGTGAAAAAATACCTTTATCTGCTATGATCAGCAACTGTTGTTATATGTGGGTAAAATCATGTCCTTGTCTGTCAGCATTTGTCCACCTCCCAAGGAGGTGGTTGTGGCCAGTGTCTGTTTTCTAAGCAAAGGAGAACTGGCATAGAAACAAGGGCATTTCACCTATCCTGGGACCAGAAGTAGTCACGGTACAGTGCTAATACAGAAAGTTATTGTGGCAATTTCTAGAAGCTATTTGCTCAGGAAAAAAAAAAAAAGAGAGAGAGAGAGAAAATCATTCTATGTTTGTATTTCCACACTGAAAAGACATCCCTATGACATCATCTTGTTTGTTCTGACACTGCAGGAAGAATGGGAAAAATAAAATGGCAGAAAAGAGACCGGGCACTTTTATTTTGCTGCCAACAAAACATAGAGGAAAGATGTAACCAAAATATCCAATGGTTACTTTAGTTCTCAGAGGCAGTTCAGCAGATGAATTGTTCTTCAAGGGCAGTTGGCCTCCCAGACACAAGAGCATTCTGTAGTAAGCTTAATTACTCATTTTAATTATGCATTTTAATTAGCAAGAGACTAACACAGAGCTTTTCTCCCACTTTCTCAATAAACCCACTTCATAATATTACAGAACAAACTTGTAACTGAAAACTCCAACTGTCTAGTGTTGAGAAAAAGAACTCAAAGTTCAAGGGGTTTTCTTCCTCATTAAAGCACATTCAGTGAGCAGGTTACATCTACCTCTGACTATATGCAGGAGCTTTCTACTGTTTTAATTCTATTCATAGACAACATCAAGAAAACACCCTACACTGCTCCTTCTCCCAGTGGTGTTTCCTCTGCCAATATGTTGTCTTGCCAGTTGCTCCCTATAAATGATGTTCTAGTTCTTCCTCTTCTAACAGTTTCCCCTTAGAGCTGCTCTTCTATCCCTGCACTATCTGCCTTCCCTGCACTAATCCCTAGGAGCACTGCTGTAGGAAATCTGCTTTCTTTCTTGTTCGCTTAAGGGAAACAGAGGTTAGAGAAGCGAGTAGAAGCAAAGGCAATTGCATTCTGGAATGAATTCAGAGAGGCAGTAGTGCCAGATGGATGGATGGATGGATGGGTGGATGGATGGAGATAGCAAATGCCACAAAATCTTTAGCAAAATAAGCAGATGCCAAAATGCAGTCCCCCATGAACATATCACTTCAGGATTGTTTCCTGCTTTGCCTGGGACTGTACCTGCTGAGAAGGGATTTGCAGAATCTGCAGCATTCCTTCATAAATTGAGGCTGTCAGCAGAGCTTGATGAAGCCAAACAAGCCTGCAGGCTGCTCTGTTTTGAGACAAGCCAATCCTAGTTTATTTATAGTTTTGAGCCAAACACGGACTTGAAAAGAAAAGGTTCAGATAAGGATATGGTTGGAATAGAGAAGAGGTAGGTTTAAGGTGGGATTGTGATTAGGAATAAAATCACGCCAAGATTTTCTGAAACGTTCCCTCGGCTTTCAGTGCAAAGGGCATCTTACAAAATTTCCATCATGTAAGTAGTAGAAAATCTCCGGTTGTATCTGCTCTTCACAAGGGTTTGATGAAATGTTGCAAGACTGGAAAGTTCTTCTGTTATATTTATGTTGTATTTCTCTGCTGCTCCTGGCTTGGGGTGAGCTCTGCAATCAGAATCATCACCTGACATTTTCAGGTGTTCGCATGTCAGATTCAAGCTGCAACCTTCTCTTAACTTGAGTGGTTGAAAAGGCTTGAGACAATTTGTCTGCCTTTGCTTAGCTGAAGACAATACTAATTTTATTTTCGTTTACTGGTAGGAAGTTTTCTTTTTCATTTGGACATTGTAACTTCCCTCAGTATTTAAAACACGTTATGTAAGTTCTTTTCTTTATGGTTCTTGCAATGCGAACCACCTCTCTCCACCACTTGCCTCCATCAACAGAAAGTCCACACAATGCGTGTGACTGCATATGGACTAACTGCTGTGCCTGTCTGTAATGATTTTATGTTATTTATGATTTCCGTTTTCCCACCCTTCTCCCCCAACAACTTATTGGGCATGCTACCAATATCACAGGATAATTACACAGTTCAGCTCCATTTGAATAAAGGTGATTTTCCTCTCTGCTAACTATCACCCTTCAGTAACGGTGGGAATCTGAAGTTAATGAAAAATCTTGCCCCTGAATGTGACCCTCCTGTGCTACATGCATCTGGAGACAAAACGTACCCTGAGATGCCAAGATTTCATATTTTGTATTGATTCTGGTAATGCTTTCAGTGCAAATAAGGCTTGCATTATATTTTACCTAATAAAATAAAAGCCCGTTTGAGATAATTGTACATGAGAAAAATTAAAGTTACAATTGAGAATCAAAGTTCTTTCCCAGAAACAGAGCCAGAAAGTGAATACTCTTAATCAAATGTGATGAGAAAACAAAAAGGCAAATGGAGAGATGAGCTTCTCAGACAACTTCTTTACATTCAGCTGCCATCACTAGTCACTGTTTGAGCTGGCTTAGAAACTAATGTCAAGTGATCAACTCCAGAATAGATGATGCTGTATGTTCCTCTGAGTTACAACATTATCCAATGACCAGTGACTTTATGTGTGTTTTTCTGCTAAGCAATCAAAACATAACAATTGAACGAAGCTCAGCAGTAATCCAAGTACTGTAAGCGTGTGTCTTCAAACCAGTTTTGCAAATTGGGACAGAACGCTATAATTGAGCGTGCTGAAGTGTCCTTTATTTTCCACAGTTCATGATCAAAGTAGTTACATTACACTGAATAACTCTTCTAATTCATGACACCTGAATAAACGGCAGGAAAACCAGCCTGGAATGCACGTTCCACTAGCTGCAGCCGTCCTGCAGCACAGCCTGAATGAAGTCCTTCCACTCGCCTCTACACTGAAGTGAACTCTAATGATTAAAAAATGCTTCTGTATTGAAAGGTGCATAACACTGATAACAGACTTGTTTGGAGACTTGAGCAGTGCCTCAGCAGGGCATGGAATAGTTGTAACTTTGCCTGGATTTACGTGCCATTTCCATATCTGTTTTTCACTTAAAATATTCCCTGGCAGTTCCACAGCACATTAAGCTGGAAGTTATCGGACTCCATACAAAAGAAGAAGAGTAAGCCTGAACTGGCCAACACAAGCTTTTAACAATCACAGTGGTATATAAAAATAAAAGAAAAAAAAAAAAAAACCTGTGGATAGTTTCTAGAGTTCCTTTGGATTTGTTCATTGCTCCTTCCTCCTCTGGTTCAATTATTTTCAATTGAAACTGTTTGGCTTCTTTGGCTTAGGCTACCACCTTTCTGCAGTTAAAAATAAAATAATGCATCCAAGTGTTTTAAGCTAAAAGTGGTGACTTTTCACAGTGCTCTCTGAGCCACAAGCAGAAGACCAGCCCTGGGGCTGCAGTGCCTCCTTGGCACACAGCCGTCCCGCCGGGCTCTGCAGCCACGTGGGCGTACTCCAAACCTGCAGAGGGGAAGGTTGAGCCAGCCAGCAAAGCTGGGCCCCTTTCCCCCTCGCCCTCTAGAATAGCTGACAAAGAGTTCTCAAGATTGGATCAAGCTGGGGACTGCTTTTTTGTATGTTCCAGGCCTTTCACCTGCTCCTCTTTTTTCCTGCCCTACCACAGTGATGTAACAGCCCAGGAGTCCGTAAGCTAAACTAGGAGACACTCATTGTAATTAAGGATAGGTCTGACTGCTTTTAGAACTGAGTATCCTACGGAGCTATCAGTTAACAGAGGGGTAAGGAACACACGCTGTTTTGCAAACAGGTCCAAAGCTTGGATCCTACTTGAACACGCAGTTACAGGTGATGTCAGGATCATTTATGGATCCAAGAGTATGTAATTTCAGTAGATATTTCAGGATATCCATTATAGTTACAGAGGTTACAAGCTTCCATTATTATTTTTTAATGTGCTTGTAACTTCCCAAAACCCTGATCATTTCTGTTCAAATGTCATTTTGTTCTCCTTTACAGTCTTTTGGGGAAAGGTTTTAATAAAACCTTCTTGCCTATTTTTAGGTTAAAAGATGGAAAAGTATGCCATTGTCTGTCAATAAAACTAATCATATTCTTTTGAGAAAAATATATACAAAAAACAACCCACCCCATAGTAACACCTCACCTCAGCATGGATCCCATCCTTAGGAGATCAAGTGTTTATGCTTGGTTTTATGGGTAAAGCTTTTAAACAATTTTTTTAAAAAATTATTGTACTGAAACTCATCTCCTAGTATGTGTGTGCCACTGCCCCCTGCTGCACAGAGGCAGGAGAGCTTGGCTGCTTTCATAGGGGCAGAAGTGTGGTGACCCACCTACCCATAGTCCTACTTAGAACAAGTGTCTTACTGACTTCATTTGGGAGTTAGAGCTATGAAAGTAGTTAAATCTTCACCTCCAGGGGAGTCAGGCATCATAATACCTGTGAAGATCTGTCCATTTCTATCTTCTGTCAGTAGAAAATGCCACGTGGAAAGAGCGTTCAAGTATGTTGTCCACCACAACCCCCCTAGGCTGTGGTTTCACGAGTTGCATATCTCAAAATATCTCAAGAGATTCACAGCAAGCAGTGTTGTGTTTCTATTGAGCATCACTAAAGCATGACCTAAAGCATCTCTGGCCTTTTGTTCTGTCCCATTGTGTGATCCTGGCATGTAAGAGATTGCCACCCTCAAGGCTGAAAGTGTTTGGCTTAATCCACAGGTTTGGGCTAAAATGTAAGACTTAGCAGAATAAATGTATTGGGCTAAAAACAGGGGTAAATGTAACCTGGCCAGCAATAACTGTTTCTTGACATCACTGTAGGAAACTATGAATATAAGCTAAAATCTCCAAAAATATTTAAGATCAGTCAGCCACACTGCCACAATCCCCCATCAGGAGGATAGCTTTGCTTACTGTACAGAGCAAGGAGTTTAACTCATCTAGAGCTGCTCTCTGTCATCTAGAGCTGCTATGCTCCTTATGGATTTATTGAGACCATTAAGATAACACATCCACATATCTCAGTCTATGGATTTGGACCTTTTCACGCTGTCTTTTTCTCATTAAAGCCAGGTTTCATGTCTTTCTGCCTCTGTCTAGTTTAATACTAGTGACCATTAAATCTGAATGGTAACTTATTCCTTTCTCAAAATTTGCTCCCAATGAGAATGGTGTGAACTTTGCCAGTTGGAACAGGCGAATATCGAGTGCTTTTGAATTATAGTTGGGCGATTTTCTTTCCTGTATTTCACAACTGAATTACCTTTCTCTCTAAAAATGAGGCCTGTTCAACTGTGCAGCAGGTTCCAAGAGTCAGCCTCACGGTTTTGGATACTTAAACCTGGTAACACATTTGAAAAAGTTCTGTAGCCCTGATTTCTGCTGAAGGAGGGGAATTAGGAGGAAATTACTGCCTGGTGTTTTTTTCCATCTCTGACTACTTTAAGCTTATCTATTTGAGGCTGTTTAAACAATGCATGGGGCATCTCATATGGATTACCCAAAAAAACCCCTCTTAAGTATATAAATGAAGTCTCACATCATTTAGAGCTAGAGGATAATTTCAAGCTTTTATATTGACACAAAGGAGGTAGGATAAACACTAAACCTTAAATCCTGATTCTTTTCTGGTTATAAAGCTATATATATTATATATATATATTACTTGTATGGGCTGACAGACAAAGATTTCTCTATCAAGTCTGTGCCATTTATACGCAGAATGTTGTCTCCATTCTAGTCACCAGCCACAGGAGTGCAGCTGAGGCCCCGAGTGTCAAGCTGAGAGCTTTTCTTTCACCATAATAAAGGTCCTATAGGCTAAACTACTGGTAGTCCATCAGTGACACTTCTGAAATTCCTTTGATGGGCTTACACAAACGCCAAGATTTGTACTTAGCAATGTTGTTGATGGTATACAACAATGATGGTTCTTGAATTGTGCTCACCCTGCATTGTCTTCTCTGTGTTTGCATGTGTGAGTGCATGTATATGGACATGCGCATGAATATACATAGATATATGAAGTGAGAGGACATATATGGCATAGACACCTGAGTTTCACACATATTTGTGCATGTATTTAATATTAAACTGGGACTTCAAATAGAAAGAGCAAGAAAAAGCTACAGAAAGCTTATTTTTAAAACCCTGTTCCTGTGGCTGTGGTATCTCACCCAACCAGAAGCACCAATTTTATCAAAGAGAAATTATAAAAATTAAAAATTATGCAAGTTCTTAAATACAGTCTCTGTTTGTCTAGCTTATATTTACTTCAATTTGAAATAATGCCCTGTAATCTTTACACTTTCGAAAGACTTTATTTCTACACTGCGTTATCCAAGTAGGTGGCCTAGCCAATACTTCCTTTTCCCCAGTCAGATACACTGGGAAGAGGCGTCAGATTGTGTTTTCAGGAGACTTGAGAAACTTGCTGGCAAGCTTTCCTAGAGTTATCATCACATGTCAAAGATGATGTCTGTATAGAACATAGCTTTCCTAACAATGCGGCTTCCTTGGAAGGAAAATTTTGTTTTTCTTTAGTTCACTCATTTTGAATGAATGATGTCCATGGGGAAGGAGTCAGTCCTTAAATAAAATGCTTGTTCTTATAATTACCATATTCCTGCTTCCTCTGTACCCCTCCGAAATGCGCTGCAAATAAGAGGGTGTGGTAATTCATTGCCAGCAAAGTGGGGTAATTAATGTTCTACAAATCCTCTGGCTGAAGTGATATTGCTAAGTTACAATACGTCCAGTTCTGTTTGAATACCAACACAGACAGCCACAAGCACACAGACACGTGTGTGTGCCAAGAGGGTGTGTTGTCTTAATTTTTTTATTATTATTATTTTTCTTTTCTTCCTAGAGAATTCAAAGTACTTTTTAAAGGACTTAATTTCTTGCAGAAGAGCTCATGGGCAAACATGTAATAAATGCAAAATAAGGAATGCAGTCATGGTTCTAAAAACATCTCACATTCTTCAAACTGATACCAGTTGTACGCATTGAAGCAATCCTGTCTAATCCCCTCCACATGTATTATCTTTGTACACCTGCTTTCATTGTCTCACTTATCAGTTTTTTATACTTAGAACTACAATATGCAAGAGGGTAAAGCAACAGAACAAAATACACTTGCACACACTGTGTTATGCTACAATTATGTATTGTAGATGTAAAATGTATTTGTGGATTTTGGGGCTCAGAGTCAACATCTTCCATTAAGATATTTTTCCTACTTTTTTTTTTCTCTCCACTGATATACGTCTGCATTTGTCTTTCTTGGCAGATTAACTGAAGCACATCAAACAGCTGTAAAAGTCATCAGGAGAATGCAGTATTTTGTAGCCAGAAGAAAGTTTCAGGTAAGCAGCACCATTAACCACAAGTACAATTTGTAAGCTTAAGTATATGACATCGAAAGTGCTCTGAGAGTGAACTTGTCTTTGTGCATGTGGTTGTAATAAGTCAAAGATACTGGTTAGGCTCTTGGCCTCAATCTTACCCTGTGTGGATTTTTTGATAGAGTGGGCATGGGTATAGTATGATGCGAAAACCTTCTGAATTTGTGAAGTCAGCATAATTATTTTTCGCTTGTCTTCTTTACTCCATTTGTTTTGTCAGGGTTATATTTGTTTGTTTGTTTTACTATACTGACTAATATACTTCTTTCCCATCTACTAGAAGAAGCAAAGGAAAGACTGTTGGAGTGTCTGCTAAAACACTATGACTGTCTATACTGGTCAACTAACAACTGGTTAGAGAATGTTCAACTAATTGCGTGCTATGTATGGCTGGCAGATCAACAGACCTTACCGATGAGTACTCTGCTGTGTAAAGTTGCTTTCACATTTGTGGCCCATATTTCCACATTTGTTTCCCAGAACGGAACATCATAGAGAAACCTTATTTTATAAAATAGTGGCACATCTGCCTTCTGGAAATTTGCTGTCACTATGAAGGCTTAAGTTAAATTTCTTAATCGGGCTACAAAGCGCTCAAACTAAATGTGCTGCATTGGAAAATGTCTTATTTTCCCTGTTTACTAACATCCATTATGATAAAACTTGTTTGGAATGTGATTCTGGTGTCATCATTCTCATCACCCATGTGCTGGTGAGGCCATGGAAATGAATAATTAACTTCTGGTCTGATTTTCAAAGCCCCTGTTCTTTCCATCTGAAGGTTCATGCTTTTTTGACCAAGAGAGTCCACTGCAAGTTAATCAACTTTCATAATCCTTTTGAAGAGGTTTTAAAAAGATAAAGCGAGAACTTAAATTTCAAGCAGATTTGATTAGAGCTGAGCACTTAATTGCAAGGGATAGAAGCCTGAGATAAGCTTACAGCACTCAAAGGACTCTGAATTAGGGCAGACAGAATAGCATGTACATTTTCCAAGCTCTAGCAGAAATGTGTCTTCAGATGACCTCACCTTATGAAAGAAGACTAGAAGTCGTTTTGTTTAATTCAGGA
Organism: Bucorvus abyssinicus; assembly: GCA_009769605.1. Taxonomy (NCBI): domain Eukaryota; kingdom Metazoa; phylum Chordata; class Aves; order Bucerotiformes; family Bucorvidae; genus Bucorvus; species Bucorvus abyssinicus. Next base: position 76,505,442 of record CM020025.1, read on the forward strand.
AACAGAAGAGCAGGGGGAAAAAAAAAGAAAAGGAAAGAAAATTAAAGACACCGTTCCTGGAAAATAAAAACTGTATATAAACGTCTTAGGATAAAAATTAGGATATTTCAAACCACCAAAGACCTAATATTCTGGAGCTGTCAGCCAATAGCAGTCATGCCAAACCTTTAAAACTGAACTTGATCAGTCTATGGAGAGGATTCTGGGAGTTGGTGTGAGTGATAGGGAAGAAGAAGGAATTATCTTCCATTTTTTTCTTTCTTGGGGCTGTGAAATACAGCTTATAGGCTCCCCGTGCTAATTAGAGTATGGAAGATCGAAGACGGGTGATATTGAGTTTAGCATTAGAAGCTCTAAGCACTCTGGATGTAGAATGCTGAGCCCAAATTGCCAGAATTTGGGATTATGGACAGACTAGACAGAATGAAAGTTAAAGAAGGTCTTTAAGTTCTGCATTTACCACACCTCCCTGGAAGCCCATTACCTCCTGCCTTAAGTTGTATTGTACTAGCATTTCCTAGTAGGAACATGACAAGAGATTGTGCCAAAGTTTGGCAGGACATAAGATGCTCAGATCTAAAGCTTCATGGGAAAAGAGCAGAGAAAAATGGTGAAAGCTGGAAGGATATTTTTACTATGCTTTAGAGAGGACTCAGGCAGACTGCAGTGTACAGTACTTTGCAACGATAGGATTCAGAGCTGATGATTTGGTAAAAGGGATAACACAGGGCTTCTTTGGAGGGAGAAAAGAAATTTCATTGGGAATGAGTGGAATTAATTATGCACATAGTAGCCCATGGGGGAGAGGGGAGGTAGGTGGAGAAAAAATCGCAAATACATCTAGGCTCTGCGCCACGCATCGTGCTTAAATAAAGAATGTCCAGAGGAAAGGACAGAGGATTTCGCCAAAATGCTCTCAAAGCACCCCCGCTAGTCAATCTAAAGAGTGATACTGGCACTGTTTCTCTGCGTGAAGACAATAGGCTGCTTTTCTAGCCAGAAATAGTGATGTGTCAGCGTCTGCAAAATGTGAAGCTGGGGAAGGGAAAAAAGGGGGGGGGCGGTGCGGGCAATAAACTGAAAGCCCAAACATCCCTCCCCTGCAAAGTGTCTCATCTCACAAATGCACAGAAATGTACATGCATACCATCAAAGCCACGAACTCTTCTGAAAGTAATAATGCAGGTAAGCGCTGACGGCTAAGTGCAAGGAAGGAATTTTATCACGAAGGGCTTTTGCTTCTTCATTCATTTCACGGGATTTGTTTCCATTCCAGTTCCATGCTTTCATTTGAAATTTCTAGGATCCTGTGGCTGCCTTCCAAGCATGACTCCAGCACATACTGTAGGTGTTCAATGCATGTGTGCAGTGGTGCATGCTAATGGCTCTGGCTGAAGCTGTGACAGAGTGGAAACAGACAACAAGATGACTAATGAGCTGTTTGCAGTAATTTCCAATTACTGGATTTGCAGTTTACCTTTCTTTTTTTTCTTCTTTCCTTGAGTCAGAGCCAAAAAGGAGACATCTTGCCCACATTTCCCATAGGGTTTGTTATGTACCAGCTCTGAAAATGCTGGTATTTTCTAAAGGACATCATCATGTGTATTTTTTCCAACACACACACACACACACACACACATTAATTTTTATTTGATAGAATTTTACCATGGTGCGCTTTTTATAATCACATCACTTTATGCAAATGCTCCAGACTTGTTTCAAAATTCTGCCTTAGTAGTTATAGCAGGAAACCAGAGCTTGGCAGAAACCTCCAGATTCTCATTAGAGTGGGAACAAAGCTGGGCAGATGGCAGTTTTTTATCTCTCTCACATTTTTTATCTGTTCTTTTTCTATTTATTTAAATGGCACCTTTTTTTCTGACTTCATATTTATCATTAAAGCCAAAGAAGTGCAAACACAATCTATGTGCAGCAGTCCAGACTTACGCAAAGCATCTGTCCTCACAATTACTTAAGCTCTAATATTTCTTTCAACAGACATCTTCAGTCTTTAGAGACACTTGATTCTGGGTCCAGGCGTTATGAATTGGGCCTGTCTCTGTGGTTCAGTCCTCTGACATTACGATTAACACACAGGTTTGAAATGAGCCCAGAGATATCGCACACAATAGTCTTGGATAAATTATATATCTTGGGTTTGTGTTCTTTAAACACACTGTGATGGCCTAATATTTTGCTCAGTATGAAGTAACATGAAGACATGACTTATCTGTCTCCATCTCCACAATAAATATGCATAGCTACAATACCTACATATGTGTTATTTATTGCAACAACCATTGCAAAACGACAAGCAAATAACCTCTGGAAGATAAAAAATAGAACGAAGGCCTGCCTGAAATAAAAATCAAGTTTAAACTAGACTCACTTTTCAATCTCATGTATGACTCCTTTCACAGCAAGCTCGGAAACCGTATGATGTACGCGATGTGATTGAGCAGTACTCGCAAGGACACCTCAATATGATGGTTCGGATAAAAGAACTTCAAAGAAGGTAGGTCCTGTCTACCTCATGAAATATTTGATTTCTCTGGTGCCAGCTGGCTTTAGGAGAGATGTGTACTTAATGAACAGTAACTGTTCAAAATTGCAAGCACAACAGGGAGCACGATATCTAGAGGATTTAACTTGGAGTCATTTTTAACCCTTTTTATGACCAAGTTTACAATTATCCTTTCTCCTCCTCTCCTCCTTCCCCAAGTGAAATTAAAAGAAATTAAGGTGCCTGCTGTGAAGTTTATAGTATGAAGTGAGCTTTCCTGCCTTCTCCTTAGAAAATGAAACCTTTTCAAATAATGATTTACTTTCCTGTCCCCTCTCTGTAGTTCTCCACAACTGAGGGAAATATAGTCCGCTCGTGCTCCCCTCTCCGCCTGGAACTTCTCCCTTCCCACATTCCTCCATGCACATGCTCTCTCTGAATTTGGGGATCGCAGCTGACATATTTTGTCACAAAACTATTCTCTTCTGTTTCAGCACAAAGTGCTTTTCTCTTTACAAATCAACACTGCAGACTGGGACACCAGACTGAACTCCTCTGGCCCTTAAATGAAATGGGAAAAAAAAAAAAAATCCTATTGAATGGAATCTACTGTGTCAACATATGCTGATATTAAATCCGCCTGCATGAGATTCAAGGAATAGTTGCAAATGTTATTAAGAAGCCATTCTGTTTGTATAGTCTTTGTTAGTAGATTACATACGACACAGGAGAACTATGTTTTAGTTAAAACATGAAAGTCTAAGAAATAAAATATTAGTACTCACGAAAATAACAACAATAGTATGGTTTGATTTTGGAAAAAGACCTCTAAAAGGACTAGACTTCTAACTGTATGTGCAGAAAATCACGCTAGCCTCATTTTTTTTTACTTGCTTTGTTTTAGGTTTAAAACTACTGTAAATTCTCATGTGAATTATGCTGCTATGCTTTTCCTAGCAACAGAATTTTAAGTCGCTTGGTAATTGTACTACTGGTAACTCTCTGTTTGCTTTTCAGATTGGACCATTCCTTGGGAAAGCCAGGCCTTTTCCTCCCAGGTATAATGACTGCAAATATGTGTGTTTCCTCCAGGAAAAATTATTAGCTTCCTAACTTTGTGAAAATACCCATGGCTACAATAATATGGATTGATAATCCAGCCAATTATGCATGAATATATAATTCTGCTAATAAGGGCTGGGACAGCTGTAGTAGTGGAGCAAATTAAAATTAAGAATAAATGTTAAAAATGTGTATCAATGAATGATGAGTTGGAAACATATTGCTGGAAATTTTTCCACAAAAATTTTCTTAATCTTTTGTGTCGGTGTTGGAATATGTGTTGGTTCCACTTAAAAAGATTTCTTCCTTTCTGAACAACGTACGTATTTCACTTGTTTAAAGCTCAAAGAAAAATCAGGGGTATCATTCAGGAAGAACTGGGGTAGCCTTGAAAGCTAGAGTTGTCATTTGTGCTCAAAAAGACTAGTGTTAGAGGTACTTTTTATGAAACAACTTCTTTTTTCAGAGGTGAGGAATAATTAGAATTGTTGGCTGCAAAGAAGCTAATTGTGAAAAAATGTTCTGAGAAGTTTGGGAAGACGAAGCTGTTCAGGAACTTTAGTCTCACCAAATCCTGAGTCAAAAGGGTTGTAGCAACCATTGGGAGGATCTTAGGTGGGTCTGTGGATTTGAAAAAGTGTTCAAAGTGTTCAAGCGTTGAAAAGAGTCTAAAGTGCTGAGGAAGAGCCCTGGAGTTACGTCCATGATTGATTCAGTCCTGGGCAACTCATAGGCAAAGCCTACACTAGAACATCAGACAACAGAAGCAATGTGAATGAACTGCCTGTGGGCCTGAAGTTACTCAGCAACTTGCTGCACCCACCGCATCCTGGAGGGGCAGCCTGCAAATACAGCCCCAGATGATTAAGGGGAAAAAAATGTTCAAGTCAAAGCCTGCCACACAATTTTTATCATTCACTATAATTTTTATCAAAAATTCCTTCTTTGACTTAATACGTGGAAAAAATCCACTGGCTTCCAGAGGCAAGATAAGTTGCGTTAGGCTCATCTTCAGAATTCATAATAGATGAGAGCATCATAGGACTTCAGGTGTATTTGGGAAAACCATAATCTGTGCTTTGGAGAAGATCATGGCATCCATGTCCATGCAACTAACTTCCCTTATTAGTCTTTTCTTGCAACATTGCTGCTAAATAGCTGCTTTGAGACAACTCTCTTAGAGGCAAAAGCATGGAAGACCTACTAAGAATGATGTCTGCCTCCACAGCATGTCAGCTCTACAAAGTCATACCTCTTGAAAGACATATGGCTCTGCCCTCAAACGGACTGAATAGATACTGACTGTGAAAGGCAAAATAGTTGTTAGGGATGCAAAACCTGGTAAACCCAGTTATGGGTTTGCAAGACAAAAACCAAAAACTATTTGATCTAGTAGTTATTTTATCTAAACCCTCCACAAATCCCCAAAATAATATAAGTGTTTCCAGATAAATGGTCTGCAGAACTAAAACTAGGGTTAATTTATGATCAGTCCCAGTACCTGCCAATAATCAAGTGATTAACAGTGATGAGCGCTTATAGTGTTGGTCTCTCATGGGTGGAAACAGACCCCTGCACTGTCTTCCTCCTCTGGAAGAAGAGTTCTACCTAAGTTTTCCTCAGAATGGAAGGTTTATTCTACATCAAAAATGTACTTTCAAGATGATATTTCTCCAGTTCAAAGGCATTGCTAAAAATCTCATTTGTAAACAATATGGGTGTTTCCTCCAGACTGTGTTATTTTTCTATTGATGGCAAGCAAAAGAGAAATGACAATGCAAAGAAAATTCAACCGCCAAGGTGAAAAACATGAGAAGAATTTTCCTTTTCATCTCCCTTTTTTCCCATTCAAAGAATCTTAAGGTCTGATTACAAGCCCCTTGAAACAAATGGGAGCCTTTCCAGTTACCTCAGTGGGTTTTGGCTGTTACTAAACCCCCGTTGTCAACTTTGATAACATTATACGAAGTAATTGCAGTGTGTCTGTAGTATTATTACCTTCCAGAAGTGAATGACGTAATAAAAAAATCCAGAATCTGAATTCACTGGAAACAATTATTGTTGTTTTTCAAGTTAGTTTCTCAAAGATAAAAAGCACAGAAAGCTGTGTTAAAACAAGATAAGGACACAAGAACAGAATAAGAGCTGTTCTGGGTCAAACCAGTCCTGACTCCAACAGAGCCAGAAGCCCGGTGCTTTAGAAAATGTATAAAAAAGGGGAACACATAAGCCTCTGATCTTCCTGTAAGCTTTCTGCCATTTGCAGATCAGAGACTTCCTGACATGGTTTCTGCGCGTGTAGTAGTCCTAACTGGTTTGTCCTCAACAAGCTTGCCTACTTTCCTCTGTAAACTTTTAACATCTGCAATACTTTGTGACACGAATTTTTGTGATTTAAGTTACACGTATTCTGAGGAATCCTCCCTTTTTGCTTGTTTCGGTCATGGCATCTACAAGCTATCTTTGAAAATCCTAGTATCAGGAGTGGATTTTAAAACATTAAGATAATGAATACATGTTCCAAAGACTTGAATCCCATTTTTATGAGTATACCCAGAAGACTGTGCCTTAGTTTTACTGAAAGCCCATCTCAGTGTTCCAGGTGAAGCCATTTTGTAAGATGAAACCACGATCCTGCAATAATAAAGAAACACCTTCATAATTGAAAGTGTTGACGAAAAGGTAAAGCACATGTTAATAAAACTTACTGAATTAACAAAGCAGACACTTACTTACATAATGATACAAATAAGAAGAGTGCCACACTTGACCTTCCCTGCACATGATGGAGTTAATTGCATTTGAATGAAATTTTGGGGTTTACTGTAGATTTTCTGGGGCGAAGGTGGAGAATAATGCCAAGGTAAAACAAAAGATCCGGTGTTTGGGCTCAGAAAAGTACACAAAAGGCTGATGTTTATCTGCGGTTCATTTGAACTTCTTGGGTCTGCATAACATAGATGGGAATCCCTGGAGAAAAAGGCTTTCTTTTAAGATTTTGACAGTTCCGTTATTTGCTTTTTTTTCCCATCAGATGCCACCTAAGCTTTCTGATGCTATTTCCTTCCCAGCTGTTAAGAAGAAATTCAGTCATAATATCTTTTAAAGCATAATAAATACCCTTAGTTTAATTTTTATCTTTTTAAGTCAATTAATATTTGAAATTAACTCGTATTTCTGTAGGAACTGCTTTATTCCACCCCTCCTGGAGACAAAATCTTTGGGAACTTGGTCAAAAATAAAACCACTTAGGACATTTTCTGTAGCTGTCAGGTGTTCACAATCTCATCTCCAAAAGCTCATTTCATTACCGGGGTTGATTTACCTCAATGCAAAGAGCCAGCAGAAATATCACATATATCCTACTTGGAGGGCTTGGAAACTGCAGTTAATCTAAGTGTTTCTCCAGGTCCTCCAAAGAGAGTTGAATTGCATTCTTAGTAAAAAGTTAGTAAAGAAGCCTGCATTTTATTTTGGATTTGGTGTATTAATTGTTTCATGCATAGTATAATGATAGTGTGTCTAAATCCTGCCATCAGCGCCTTCTGGAGGAAGGGCAGAAGCGTGATGTAGTTCATACCAGGTTAAGCGCGTATGGCTTCTCTCTAATAAATTTATTACATTGATCCTCATGAGCCATTTGAGCAAATTCTCTCATCTCAGAGGCTGGATAAATGAAGCAGGTAGGCAGACAGACCTTTTGTTTAGGGCTGTTTTATTTGTTGAAAAGTGATTACGCGTCTTTAACCTGGTAAGTTACTCACTGCAGGTAGACTTTTGCAACTGGAAAAATGGAGAAATTTCTGTTTTCAGTGTATACTGTTGAACATCCATCATGGAACAGTTGCCTTATTTTCTGTGTTGCAGTACAGCCTTCTAAAGTAAAATGTTTGTAGTTTACTTTTTTAATTTTCTTTAGGCTGTCCAGGGGAAATCACAAGTGCCTGATCTCAGACTACGTTTTACCTCTTTTTAATTTCTTCTCCCTATCGGTTGTAAAAGGCTCTGGCTGACAAGAAAACAGGCTGACGTCAAAAGTCACGATGCCTGAGGCAACTTTGTGATTTGCTTTTATGTGGATCTGGGGTTTAAAGGGACAATCCTGACTTGGGTTTTCAGAAGCACGCCTGTTTTATAAACCTAAGAATCTAGATCCTGCCATAAGCTCTTTACAGTTTTCCCTACGTAGCACTTTTACAGAACTGAAACGATTACAGAACCAGAAGGCTGTAGTTGTGTTGAGTTAGAAAAAGAAGGTAGTGGAATCTCTTGTACTGTCCTGCTTTCTGCAGTCCCAATACTGAACCTGATATAATTCACCGAGGTTTTGAGATGTCTTTAGCAATCTGGAGTATCTTACGTGTCACAAAGTTCAAATTCTTTATTTTCCGCTTTAAAAATTTGATGGCTTTCAGATAAATTTTAAGATTTTTGATTTTGCTCCCTTCTAGCTGTATACTCCACAAAAGTAAAAATCAAGGAAGGACTCTTACTCTGTAAAAGCAGAGTAGATAACTTACAGCTTTTATCATTTTCAGACCATCTGTCTGCAATTCATTCACTGTCCTAATACTCCCCATAAGTATTTTTTCTAACCAAAGAAGAAAATCTATTTTCTTAAAAGTTTGGTATATTCTGATGAGATGGAGCAAACTAAATGAGTAAAAAATTAAGATTATGGTTCTGTCCCTCATTTAATTTGCTCTTTTCCTCTTACCCATTTAGGATGGCAATTGCTGTTTTTTGTAAAAGAAAACAAACTTGCGTAATTTGTCATTTATATCATGTGCTTCCATTTGGGGAAAGATTTGGGGATGCCCTTTCTTGTTTTCTCAGCCCATGAGGGGAATACCTATAAAATTTTGTTTATTTATTTATTTATTTTGCAACAGGCACCTCTAGTTCACCATCTTTATGAAAATACTAGGGAATAAATACAGGATCCTGTTGTTTTGAAAGTAGTATGGTATGTATACCTAGGAAGGCAAGACTTTCAGGAAAGGAATTTATGTATTTATAAAGATGAGAAATGGACTAAATTACCCAGTAATTATTCAGAATCCTGAAGCATAATGTCTATGGCTTATAAAGTAGTGTTTTAACTGCCTGAAGTCTAAGCATATAAAATAACAGTTTTGCATCACACCAAACATGTGATACAAGCTTGTCTCAGGATACTTTTTTTTCCTTTTCTTCTGAGCTAAAATTTGTCCGTATGTATTTTCATCCACTTATAAATAATTGTGCCTCCTTTCATGATGATCACACACGATTCCTTCGTGTCTGTGCCTTTCACATATATGTACACTGTTACTGGATTGCTTACCTTGTCTATTAGTTTTTATTGCAGAACAAGACAAAGAGCGGACAAAACTCAATACTAAAAGAGAGTTATTTTGGATTACAAAGCAAAGAATGTAAAAATAATATATTTCAAATTCATAGTTACCAATGCAATCTTTTAAACTATGTAAAAGCAAATAATCTAATGTAGGACGTCTAAAATCATGTATCTTGAAAAGACCTGAGAGGCAAAGCATAAGCATGAGATAGAAATCAAATATACAAGAGCAACGTTATCTGAACTTCTGCCCACCCTTCTAACCACAACACTCTGCACGTTGTGTACACACCCGATTTACTTCAAAATATGGTCTTTATTGGCGGTAAATGCTTGTAAATTAGAGCTGAATGCTGCTTTAAAGGGAGGCTGATAAGAAATGGGAAAGATCGCAGCCTTTTGTGACTTATGCAGCCTGCGTGCCAATAAAGGGATGGACATGACATAACTCTATGCGTGAATATCATTCTTTTAAGTTCCTCTGATAGGAGTGCACATGCCACAAAATAGTGTCTTACTGCTTATCTGCTTCCTATTCTCTTGTTTTCTGTTCCACACTACACTCGAGAATAACTAAAATAGGACACGTTATTAACTTGATTTGGTTGTTTTGGGATGTCTTGGTGATTATATGAAGGATGTAATTAGAGCTGGTGAGGAAATTCTTCTTCTTTAAAAAAAAAAACAAACCCCAAAACCAACCTTTTGAAGTATTTCTTCAGGTTTGATGGGCTTTTTGGTTTTAACCTGAACAAAAACACTACCTAACCACTGCTGTTCAAATCACATCCCAATTTAGAAATCCTTGAAGGCGTGTTTTTTCTGGTATATACACTGAGAGATGACAAGTGGCTACAGATTTGCTAAATAGAAAGTAGACTGCAGAGTCAGTTATTTAATTTTAGGCAGAGATGAATACATAGATCAACTTGAGCTTCAGCCACTTCAATTTTAAGAGATTTATGTTGCTATGAACTAATGAAGGATGAACAGCTTACATGTATGAGCCAAGCTGTGTCTTTTTTATTTTCTGTCCCCACAAAGTGTCCTTGAACAATCTTTGAATTTTCTCTCCTTATGTTATTTAGTCCTGCAGGTTCTTTCTAATGACTGTGCAGAACTGCCAAGGTCCGTGACCTTTTCAATATTCTAGGTGCTCTGTAGAGGAGAAGGAAGGCAAAAAGAGTACTATCGCCAGCATTGCTTTTCGCTAAAGACTTCCTCTAAGGCTGTGGTGCATACAATACACATTACCTTGAGATGTACTTTGTGGAGAATATATCACTAAACATATCACATTAGCACATGTATACATTGGTAATGGTAACCGTAAAGCAAGTACCATTCACTGAAAAGGCAAGAAAGTGAGTTCCCTGCAGAATGGACACACATACAGGCAGTTACAGGCACTGTAAATTCACATCTCAGCCTGTCTTCCAGTAAGCCCCTTACATTGCGTCATGCCCTAAGCAAAATGGACTTAAAAAGCTTTAAAAACCAAACTCAGCAAAGTGGAACAACTTATGCAACAAACAAGGAGTAATTACTCCAGCCTGGTAATGGAAATAGAGTTTAGTAGAGAAAAATGTGCCTAACTTCATTGACATATGCTTCTAAGATATTTTAGTATTGGCGGGTGGGTTTTTTCTTGTGAATATTTTCTCCCAACTCAGAATATATGTTCTTTTGTACTTCATTCCCTGTGAAATAACACCCCCAGACTATGGCATTCCTTTGTGATTGACCACGTAAACACAAATAGGCCCCACTTTGCAAAGTTTTCACTCTTGGCTCCCAATCCCACCATTTGCAGCATGCGAATGAAACAAATTGCGTAACTGGGCTTTAAAAACCAGGTCGCATGAAGCCTAGGAGTGAAAATGAGGATGAAGATGCAAGGGCTTTTCCCTGTGGCACTCCTTTGCAGAGAGGAGATAAATCTCTGCCACTCACTCTGCTCGTGAACCCCTGGATAGTGCTGCCTTCTACATCTACAACTTCAGTTGTAGAATTCTGATTTCTTGATGTATAGAAAATGGACATTGTTCATGTCAGTGATATTGAAAATGGGGGATATGCCTAGGAACATGCCTATTCCATCTAACGACATGCAGGTAACTGAGATATTTAAACAAGGAATCAAGTTACCTCAGACACTATCTACAGTTCTTCATGATCATAGACTACCTGTACGAAGGTCCAGGTTGTTCTTTAGACTAGCTTAATCTTGTCAGATAGACAAACTAATTCCCTGGTCTCCAACTACCCTCTTTCACAGAATCACAGAATCACCTGGTCGGAAAAGACCTTTAAGATCATTGAGTCCAACTGTTCACCCTGCACTAGCAGGGTCCCTAAACCACATCCCTCAGCGCCACATCTACACGGGTTTTAAACACCTCATGGATGGGGACTCCACCACTTCCCTGGGCAGCCTGTTCCAATGGTTCACAACCCTCTCTGTAAAGAAATTTTTCCTAATATCCAACCTAAATTGCCCCTGGCACAACTTGAGGCTGTTTCCTCTTTCACTTCTCTACACCATGAAGAAATTCTTTCATGTTGTGTTCATGTTATTCATACTACCCTACCATTAGCAGCTTCTTTTTTGCTTTAAATACTGTAGATAGAATTCTTAGTTTGAGTTTTTTCTCCACCTAATGAATATCCCATTTTTATTCTTCTTTATTTAGAGAAAGGGGTAGACAAAGGATACTATACTATAGGAGCCAGACTGATCCGACTAGAGGATAAGGTAAGTGCATGAAAGCTTTTCTTTTTTCCCTGAGTAATGATATCTGATCTACAGACGTACAAGATAGTATCTTGGCATGATTTACTTTAGAATTACAGGGCACCATAATAAAGAATAATATCCTAATTTTTGTAAGGGAGTTGATGAAGTATCATGTGCATGTTGTTCAGCATTAACCATTTGCCTGCTAAGATTTGGTTCTTAATTTTAAACGGGACTACTTTCACGTCAAAGCAAAATCACCCATCTTGCAGATAAGTACTGTGAACTGACAAGGTGTTTGTCATACAAGAATTAGTGAGTTAAACAGAAAGGCTGGTATCAGGAATCTTTGTAAATAGCAACAGCTGATATCTGTTTATAATCTTGAGGTTCTTTATTTTACGGCTTTTTTTCCCCCGTGCAGTTATCTTTGCATCAATTCTGCCCCTCCCCCACTATCTTCTCTCCAAGAATATGTTCATCTTTGTTATTAATTAGAGTTGCTTAGAAGTATGCCTAAAGGCCAAGGCTCAGTGAGGGTCTATTGTTTTAGACCTATTCCAAACATCCTCAAGAGCTTTTCCCACTCAAGGGATAACAAAAATACAAGTTTGCTTAAAATTAGGAATCTATTTCTCTAACGTTTTTTTGGTCAGCTCTCTTACCTACCCTGAAAACTGGGGTCCCTAGAACAATGTGCTTTCTGTGGACAGTAGCAGCGTGGTAGCTTTAGTATGTGGTATGATGTAACAGCTGAGATAAAAGTCCAGTTGAATTTAACATATCCAATGCCTATTTATATCCTTGTCTTACTCAAATTCGTCATGAAAATTTTCTGTTCACTTTTTTTGGGGGGAAGTGAGGTGAGAAGGAAAGAGGAAGGAAACTTTTCATTATTCTTAAGGAGAACTGTACATCTTGCCAAAAAGCAGAAATTGAAATTAAACAAATACATTTCCTCCCTCTCTTGCCTAATATCTAATGATCACTGCTAGGAAAACATTGGAGATGTGTGACGCTACAACGTCAAAGGACGGATTTTCTGACTTCTAGCTTTCTTGGACAGAGTCAGAGAATCAACTTCACAGATAAAGACAAATTATCTGAGTTAACTTTTAAAGTGGATTGGTCCCTTGTGTGGTCACAGTCATTCAAAGGGAAAATGGCTTTCATTCAGATTACATTAATTCACTTCAAAAGAGATATATTGCTCTGTAGCCTCTGTATATTCTGTAAATTCACAGCACTAGTTCATTCAGATTTCTTGAATATGCATATAGAGAGGTTTGAAAGTGTAGAAATAAAAACATCTGTGGTAACAGATTACTTTTTGTGAGAAATATTGCTGGTATTGTAAATACTTGTGGAAGCGTTTGTTCATGGTCTCCTGGCTGCTCCGTATTTATGAAGACAGGTCAGTAAGTTATTGGCGTGTCTGGCATTGGTTCAGCTTTAGCACGTATACTGTCAATTTGATAACTTTTTATTTCAAAGCCTTAATTAGAGTGATGCAGAGGTATCTTGGTGCAAGAAGAGCAACGTTACAGGAGATGTCAGTGAATGCAGTAAATGCTGCAGTGAATGATCTCTATCGCAGGTACCTGTTTATGTTCCGCCTTTACAGCTTAAACCTGCCAGAAAACTGAAATCTAGCTGACTCAAAAGGGTTTTAATTTTCATCAATACTACCTCAGTGTAAATGCTTAGAGATGATGAAGCCACATGGTTTTGCCGCCTTATGTTAAATGTCTAGTGTAAGCATGTGGTAACCAGTCTGTAGCAGGGACCCACAGCAGCCATGCGAGTTAAAAACCCCAATGGTATAGCCATCTTAACTTCATTTAAGCAACCTCTAAATATAGTTGATGCAAGCTCAAACCATCAGTGTGGGCAAGACCTAGCTGCTGTTTTGTTTGAAGAATTAAACTGTAGTGCTTTAACTGACCGCATATTGTATGGGAACTGGTGATTTCCGTCTCTCCGCTTACTGTTCTGGAGAAAACAAATAGAAGGGAACAAAAATATGCCGAGATATTTTCATAAGATGACTCTGTAAAAGACATTCAATCATTGCAGCTTCCTTTTTGTTCTCAGACCGAACTACAAATGTAAAATAAAATGCCAGAGTCTGATGGAACCCAGGGCATTTGGTCATTCAGTACAAATTAACCTTCTTTTAGGTATACATGCCTTCCTTCTCATACTCCTGATAAGAAAGTAGACATAGTGAACCAAAAGGGCAAACATTTGTTGTGCTGGTTTGTTCAGAGCTTTGCTGGTGGGGTGTTGGAATTTTTTTTTTTTTGTTTACATCATTTTGGCACATTAGGCTGAAATACAGATGTTTACATAATGAAAACAAAGTTAAGTTTCCCAGATATCTCTATTTTAATGGGACAATAGAAACAACCACATCCTGCTGTCAAGCAGCTTCCCCTAAACTACTTTCCCATGTCTCATGGGCTCTCCTGCTTTAATAGTTCACTGTGTAGTAGCTGCTCTGTGCCCAAATTTGAAACAATATTGGAGTCAGGAAGGACAAGCTGGGTTTCAACCTCTGAGGAGAATAAATGAAACAAGGGCATGTCTGACATCAGGCTCCAGCTGGTGGTGAAAAATGATCCCACGCTTGGAACTAGAAAACCTTTGGGATCAGCCTCTTCCCCCTGGAGAAATTATTTTAACATTCAGTATAGTCATGGCAGCCTCCCAGCTGAGTGACACACTTGATAAAGTGACACATTTTGGGACAAAAGCCAGTTGGTGCACACTGATAAAAATGCAGTGCGGATTTGAACATTTCATCTGCTTAAAAATCTGTATCAATAAGCTATTAGTACACCTCTAGCCCAGACTGATCTTTCCCACCAGCATCTTCCAGTTCATTTGTTTCAGCTGTTTCTCCAAAAGGGAATCAGAATGTAATTCACCCATTCAGAGGTTGCGTTGCTCTTCATAAAGCCATAATTACTATTTTTATAAAGAGAGAGAGAAGCATACGTTTCTGATGGTTAACATGAACTTCATTCCCTTGAGAGCTTTGCTACTCTTTGAGTTAAAGTGTGGGATTTGCTATGTAGAAGGGCATAGGCATGGATCTCTGAAGTGGTTGCTTAGTGATAGATAAAAGCTTCGAGGCAAAAATGTTTCAAAGATTCAAAGATAACAGCCTTCCATTCACGTGACATGAGCAGCATTGTCTGCAGCATCTCTTTTGCGACCGTCCGGGCTCCGTATGTAAGTTTAAGGTAACAAGGCAGAGGTAAGAACAAGTTTGGGTAGGCTGAAGCATCACGCGAGTCCAACATAAAGCAAAGTTGAAATACTCTCATGTTACTTTGCTTATAAGCGTTGCAAAGCTGGCTAGAAAGGGATACAATGCATGGTTGAAGTTTGCAGGCGATAGGTAAAACCCTTTTTGGCAACATCAGTGCTGTGTAAGGCTTTACTCCTTTCATTAACGTACCGTGTTGCATAGTGTAAGTTTACCCATAACACTTTTCAACCTGTTTTTCCCTGAGTAGGGGAAAACTCTCATTTTGTGGTGGTCAGCATAATAACCTAGTGTGGTTCTTTTCATAACGCTGAGAAGCTTAGGGAAAGAGTGGAACTTCTTTCCCAACACGTGACACGTGCCATTTGGCCGACCCTTTCTTTAGTTCAATGGCAGGGTTTAATTTTAAATTGCGGTATGTAGCCATTGACAGATTCTTTTGAAATTTATTAAGAGGGAGATTGGCTCCAAGATGATGTTCTAGAGCTGGCATTAGTTTCTTTTCAAAATTGTAAACTAATGCTTCTTTATGATGAAATGTGTATTCTTTCTTTTTCTTTTCAAAATTAGAAACAAAAATCGTGGTGTGCTGTGTCAAACTGCACGGCAACCTATAAATAAAAACAGGAGAGAAAAGAATCTACAAATGAAAGGTTAGAAGGGACAGCTGTGTTGTCTTTGAAAAAGAAATCTATTAGGTATTTTTATAATTATATGGCAGTCTTCTTTATGTGGTATTTACAGTTATGATTTACGTCCATATTACCATAACTATTTCCATACTTATGGACAACATGTGATAATGCTGGGAGCCAAAAGGAACCATTTGGTAGCATTTAAAAAAAACGCAGAAACTCTAAGAGAAAACAGGGCAGTAAAGCAGAACACTTCTGAGCTTTATCCATCTGAGTAATGTGAGCCAGAACAAAAGTGTCATCCAACATAAACAAATGTAGAGGCTGGATTGCGGTGGTAAACTCTCTCTTTACCAATTTAAACAATCATTTTAAAGTTAGGAGCTAAAAGATGGGCTCAGAGAAGAGTTATATTTCCCTACCATATTATTCCTCCTGGATAACCGTGGAGTAATGGATGTTAGTAAATCTGACTCCTGCTGTGATTACATCAGGAGTCATTAAAAATTATCAGTAAATTATTTATCATGACAGTGCCTGTAAGCACCACCATAGGGAAGGGTCTGTCAGAATTTCCATTATAAACCCATAATTTCTGGGTGGGGTGATGGGCATAACTGAACTGCATTTAAAAAAAAAAAGTGCAAAAGCTGAAAATGGGTGACAATGAGTCGGTGGCAAAATAAGCATGCTACTTTTTTGCGGTTTCAAGAATACGTCTGAAATAAACCCAACAAATGCATTTGTTAACAAAAACGTATTTTGGCACTAAGAAGTTTGCGGATTGTTTGCCCCCAGTTCCTTAAAGATTGAGTCATTCCATAATACAAAGCTTTTAGGAAGGCTTTTTGCAAATGGGCATTAAGTAGATTTTCTTAGATACTAAAACAGGCTGATCGTTCTTAAAAGTAGCTGTCTGGGTTGCACCGCTGTTCCTTCTTGTAAAGAGAAAATGCATTTCATCGTGGCCCTCTATGTTTTACAAACATGCATGAACACTGCTGATTTTTGGAGTATCTCAACATAGCTGTGAGTCAATAATTAACATAGCTCATGGGACTGCAGTTACTAGTGTCTCTCTTGTGAAGCTGTGTTGCTTGTTGTACGTGTTCTTGGGGCATGCCCTGTTCAGTTCAAGGGGTTGGACAGCAGGTTCACAGGGACAGATGCTACGAGCGTGTATTTGAAACAGGATGCCAGTAAACACAGTCAAAGACTGAGTGGATCCTTGTGGTATGCTGGGAATTTAAGGTACCATAGAACTGAAGTAGTGAATGTGTTCTTGTACTGAAACATCAGGATGGGTTTTTAACTGAAAACCAAGTAATGCTGATTTAACAGCTTAGGTCTCAGCTGCACAGCTGTTCTACTCTGCTCGCTGACTTCTCACTGCAGAGAGGAACTATTGCAGCCTGGACTTCTTTTGGCTATCAGGAACGGGTTTGTGCTTCTCAGATAAACCTTGTTTAATACAGTCGAGAGGGAAAGGCTGGTTTAGAGCTGCCTTGTGGTGCTGCTAATTTCTGAAGGATCAGGCAAAAATCATAGCTAACTCTGATACACCTTTCAAGCAGAAGGAAAGAAGAGATAGATCATATATTCTGAGGAATATCTGAAAAAATCCTGCCTGAATTGTTCCCTTATGGCTCTTGTTATGGAGCGGTATCATATCTGCTACTTGGTAGCACCCTGCTATTGTTAAGATTGTACACCACTTTCCATTAGAGAGCTCTATTTTCAGCTGCTTACATCTTTGCCAAACTTTAGCCATCTGGGCTGAAATTCTCCAAGGCAGATGTCTGCCTCAGGCTGAGACTTTCTGGAAAATTTATATGTCAGTGTGGCTCATCCTTTCTATATCACAGTAACCTGACTCATTGTGAAGATTCTCCCCAAAGTAAACATTAAAATGTTGATGGAAAACACTTGAGTTTCTTCTAAATTTGAGCAAGAAAATTGGACAGAAACGGAATATTATCTGCCAGTCTTGAGACCCAGAGGCCTGATCCAAAACACAGGGAACTCAGCAGGAGTCTTTCACATGGATCAGGTCCTGATTTTTAATGGGTGAGAGAGCAAAGGGTTTCACATAGTGAATGTTTGCCAGGACACAATTCACCACCATAAATCAAACGTTAAATAATTCCAAACCCCAATAAATGAGCATGCAGATGGCAGTGTCTGCTCCCCAGTGATTGCACTGACTGTTGATTAGGATCCAGCTTGAATAGCTTGGTCTCATTTATAGCAGTCTCAACGATTGCTGTGATTAGGCAGTTGGTGCCGTCTCGTTGCTTTTCTGCTCTCCCGGCTGAAACTCTTCTGGTGGAACCAAAACCACCCAGCAAACGCTGCCCATGACACCTCGGAGCACGCTGGGGAGGGGGCAGACAGGGGCTCACAGCCACGTGCTGCATAGCAGCCTGAAATCAGTTCGCAGCTACCTTACGTTTAACGGGAAACAAGAAGAGGCATTTCTGGAAGACTTACTACTCGACACAAACGCTCCCTGAGGAGAGCACCCGGATTAACTGCAAATACCAAGGAAGATGGAAACAGCAAAGTGGTTTAGGGCTGCTGGTAAATAGCAGAGCCTTTGGGGAAGGGAATCTTTCACGGGCTGTTACCATGTTGGAAATCTCATCCGTGTCAGTGAGTCAGGCTGTTTAACCTGCAGGGAAAAGGTCCTGGAAATAGCAGCGCTGACCACAAAGGCTGTGGTTGAGGGAGCCTGACCGTCTCTTCCTGCTCTTCACCAAAACTTTCCCAGCATCACGACTGGTTTTAACTGAAATTGAGAAAGGGGTCATGAGCTTAAAGATGTTGATTTCCTGTAAGTTTTAGAGAAAATAAGTGCCCGGGTGGGGGACAGACATTCTGTTAATCCCGCTGCTCTCTGAAGAAAAGACTGCAGTGTGAGCGTGGCTCTTCTCAGGTGCCAGAGAGTCCGGCCACAAATGTAAAGGAAACAAAGCTCTGTTAGTTCTGTTGCTTATGAAGCAATGAAGTAATTTGTTTACTATTGCTGGGTGAAAAAAAATTTTTTTACCTTAGGAGTATTTTGGAGACAATATTTTTTTTTTTAATAAAAAGTCAAATCCTCCTACAAAGAGCATTGACCTGAACTTCCAAAGAATAACAGAACCCAGATCAGCTATAAGTATTTTGCTTTTACCTTTTATAATTTTTAATAAGTTATTCTAAATTAAAATAGTGTTCTAAATGATCAGTCATCCTGCTCCCCAAAACAAAATGCCTTTATTTAAGAATGTGAAAATAGATTATAGCAACAATTTTTCTATCCTGTTCAAATTTAAAAAAAAATAAAAACTATAAATTCGTTAAACCAGTCTTTTCTTATGAACAGCTTTTTAAAAATTATTATTTTCTGGTGGAAATAAATTTCATTTGAACAGAGTTTTTATGATCTCCAATTGTTGCTGATGTTAAACAATTTAATTTAGAAAGCTATTTTCAAATAGATTTTGTAGCTGTTCTTCAGTTGGTTATGGCTGTATGCTGCCAGAGCCGCCGCCCCTACAAACAAGTTGACAATTTTCCTTTGGAATGTTTCTGCATCTGAAAAAGACAATTTGTTTCCAATGGAACATTTTTTGAAAAGGTGTCACATTCTGTGGAACTGTATTTTAAATCAAATGCTGAAAGAAAATGTTCCCAATTTTGCACTTCAGAGCAACTTTCTGAAAATCAGAATTGAGGTGAAATGCTCTGATTTTTCTGAACCTTTCAGTTGAACCTCTTTATCTCTAATTTGTTTAAAATTGTTATTTTATTCAGGTCTTGAATGAAAGACATTCAGTTGTCATGAAGAATTCACAGAGAAATTTTCCAGTAGGAAAAACAGTAATTTTCCTCTAGTACTTCTTACCCTCCTTACTTCAGAATTACTGTGGTTATTTCACCCAACACATTTTCCAGATCAGTAAGTTAAAGGGAAGTTTCAATATTATTTGAATGCCATGTAATATGGACCTCCAATTCCTCTCGATCAGAAAAATTACACCGGAAAGACCCAGATTCACATGATTCACATGGTTACCAGACTAGCAGTTGGATTTAGTCTCATATAAGGACTGTGATGCTGAGTCAGCTCAAACATCTGTTCAGTCCCAAAGCCATTGTGTTGCTGCTGATGGCCAGTTTCGGATGCTAAGGGATGGGCTAGAAGAATAGATTGAGTCTAACTTGCTCTAACGAATCTCTGAGTGTTTGCAATGGGTTATATAAAATAAGCAGTACAAAGAATACTGCTGTACAAGACAAGTTACAGGATGACACAGCTCTGTAAAACAAAAAACAAAAAACCACAAAACCCAATAAAACCCCACCAAGATACACCGGAGTACTGTGGTGACCTGCCCTGACATGTTGGCTGTGCCTAGGGAAGAAAATTTTCACTCGACTGTAAATTCGTATAAAGGACTCCGTATAAAGGCTCATGAGGTAAGGAGGAGAGATATGTCAAGAAACTGAGAAACTCTTTGCTCCTTGCATTTACCACCAGGTTGTTATCGGCAACACATAGCTTTAGAATTTATATAGCAGGAAAAGAGTGAGCAGATCCGTAATACAGAGTCACTTGTACAATGTAATTACTTTCCCTACTAGTAAATAATATGTAGATAGATTATAGTCATATTTTTCTTGTTTAGAAGCTTGGCTTTGATTTCAGCGCTGTATTGCGGGGTGTTTTAGCAAAACACGTTCGTCAGCGTGTCTGACCTCTGAGACCAGAAGGGGACTGGGTTGTGAGTCTGAGGAGGTGAGGTGGTGTAGAGTACCTCAGGTCTCCTCTGATCGTGTGGGTACGGTGCTTAGTTTATGACAAGCCTGACCCTCGAGTGCGTTTTTGTGCAAGGTCAGAATGCATTTAAATAATACTAAATGACTAAGCGGTTTATCTAGGGGGTTATTCGTGGTCTTGTAATTGAAGAACTGTGCTTTTTTCATGATCAGCAAGTGCTTTTCTGCAGGTTAAAATGGCTTTGTGAGAATGGTTATGGCTGTGAATAGACTGAAAGAAAGGAAGCACGGTCTGTTGGCTCACGCTCTGAGCTCCAGCTTCAGAAACCCAGCGTGCCCTGCCAGAAAACCTCAGCCCGAATGCAAACCAGACACAGTCTCGCCCTCTGTAAAAGGATGCTTTGCTACTTCAGTCACTAGAAGGTACTGGGACACTCTCATACAGGGAGACATATAAATACCTTATCTTGAAGTATGTCACGCAGCATCTAGAGGTATTCCTCACATCCTCAAATACTGCTCCCTTAAGAGTCCAGTACCCTTCTGTGGACTGAGCGATCCTAAGCGTCTCTTCTGTAGTCTTTCTTTGAACTTAAAATGCCTCTGTGCCCATGAAATGCCAGCTCTGTCACATCAGGACATTGCCAGCATTCTCAATTCTGTGGTTGCATCCATAAAATATCTTGGGATTACGGAGTAATTCAGCTTGGAGGAGACCTCGGGAGATCATTTAGTCACCGTGGACCCCACCGTCTCTGCTGTGGGTCTAACACATGTCTCTTGCGTAGCACTTAGATGGAGAAATAATCGCTAAAAATGTGCTGACAGGCTTTGCTCTTGTTTAAGAGGCGTCGTTAAGTATCGAATTGGCAGGTCTGTCTTTGTTTCTGGGACCTGCAGCCCACAGTTAAAGTGCACGTATGGAACATGGCAGAGCCTGTGTGTTCAAAACCTGATAACTAGAAGTACTGAAAATTCTGTCATGTTTTTTCTTCTGAAAAATGATAACAAAAATAGAAGGATCTAACTGACATAAAAAGGACTTTTTTTTTTTTTTTTTTTTTTTTTCCCCAAGAGGTGGCATGTAAAGCGAGTTTAACAGGTATGGGAAGTGATCAAAACACGGTCATTTAAAATGCGGGCTAGTACAGGGTCATGCTACCTGCTGCCAGGTCAGGTTAAAGATCTGATGAGATCTCCGTCCGGATCCAGGATCCGACTCACACAGCTTCCCTGTCTCTCCAGAAGTGGAGATTGCAGGCCACCAGTTCTGCAATAATGTCACAAGTCTCCGACTACTCTGTGCGTTTCTTAAGGCTTTGGTATCTGGAGACGTGCACTTATGTGAGAATTCTTAAAATTGCACATTTCTAGTCCTAGCTGTGGAGATACACATGAAAAGCAGGAACTCTGAAACCCCAGATGTCCGTAAGGAATAGGAGGAACATAAAACGTATAGCACGTATGTAAAATGTTAGGCTGTTTAAGACAGTCTAGTTGTAAATAGCTCTAGCAGACACTGATTTATTTTGCTGCACACTTGTCTAGGAGGGGAGGCAGAGAAGCCAGATGAAAGGCCAAGTAAATATTCAAAACTAGACCCCCCTGACCCCTCTGCCGCTGTGAGTACCTTGCCAGCTGCACTGCAGTGAGGAAGTTTAACCCAAGTTCAGGTAACTCCCAAGCAGCAGGTACTGCCATGAGGACATACCCTAGGAGGCAGCAGAAGCCCACATTCTATCTCAGCAGCTCAAAATGCATCAACCGTCTTGAAATTTCCTACTCTGCCTTGCCACGCGTGAGCTGCCTCTTAACGGCCGCTTTGTTGCTGACTTTCAAGGTGCTGAGCGGCTGCAGCCTTCACCTGCTTTGCACGACTTGTCGCCGTATGTATCTGGAGACTTTCTAAAGCCACAAGGAGCAAGTCTTTTTGCCTGTGAAAGACCAAATCTGTCACCTATGACAAGACGGAGGGGGTGTCATGCCAAGAGCATTAACGTCTTTGCGCAGTGGTCAGTTTGGCTCAGTACTGACAATCACGCAGAGGAAATATCTGTTTTCTCTGCTCTTGTTTCAAAAACCTGTCGTACCATGGAAGGAGGATGGTCCTTGATGAGTACCCAGAAACTGAAGCACAGCAGTCTTCCCAGCACCACCACACATACCTGAAATTAGTCTGGGCAAGCCAGTTCGCAGCCGTTTTTTGAAGAGCTGAAGGACTGTATCCAAAGAGCATGCTCACCATGAAGTGAAATTTTTAAGTACGATTACCATAGAAATGGGATATCCATCCCCAGAAAAGAATGGCTAGGTAGGCAAGACCACAGTAATGCCTTGAGGATATGCATTCTGCTCCCGCCCCCACCTTAGCTCTGACCTGTCCATTCACCCTCATTGGTAACTTAGTGGGCAACTGCCCCAGGGTGACTGTGTGTGCAGTCTGGGGGGAAGGCAACTGTGAGGCTCTGTAGATGGCTGGAAGACGAGGTCCAGGCAGGAACATGAGGTTGGGGAAATGGTAGTTTGACAGAGAAGGATGGAGCTGAAACACGGGGTCACTCTTGCTGGATGTAAAAACAGGAAACATATTAGATTTTAGATTTTCGAGCCTGACCTCTAACTCATGCTTCAGGCCAGGTTTCCTTTGAGCCTGGTCCTGCAACCTTGCATTACTCTACCTTAGTCAACATTTTTTTGGTGTATTGTGTATGTTAACTGGGTGTGTAGTTATATGGATGTGTATACATATATATAGCTCTGACTTATATTTTGCCTTTTTGCGTCTACATCTTCTTTTTTCCTGGCTATCTTTTACATTTTATGCATTTTAGCCTCCATTTTTTAGAGTCTGAAAAGCACTTTCCGTGCTCTGTGAATACTGAGTATCATTATTTCTCTCTGGACCTTTTGCTAGGTGCTTTCACCTCTCCTTCTGTAGCGCATTCTGAACTTGCTGTCCAGAGGAAAAAACCAAACCAAATCAAAACAAAACAGTAGTTCCAATGTTGAGAGCAACATTTATTTCCAGCCCAAGCTGCAGGATAACTGTTATGGTAGGGTTCACTGCCAGCGCCCCAATGAAGGTTTATCCTGAGTCAAGATTGCAAAAATAGACTTCTGATGCTGTGGTAAAATATACCTGCTTGGGGGGTAAGATACCGAATGGTGACAGGAACTGCTGTAAAGCTAACACAACTGTAGTATGCAGGGAATAGAGTGCTCCACACGCTGCTCTGTGATTTCCTTCTTGGACTTGGAAGGCAAAAAAGAACCGCTTGTATTTGGAAGGTAATTTTCAGTCCCCAAAATATCTTTTCTGCATTTACTTAATTTTGCTATATGGTTGGGCAGGCTGGCTATAGCTCAGACTGATGGGAGTACCAGTTATGTCATGCAGCAGAAAACTCCCTTGTGTGAGCAGACTTTTGTTTCTTTTTTTTTTTTTCTCCCCTCACCTTCTTCTCCAAGGCTGTACATACAGAGGGAGGTCAGAAAATAGAAGTAAGCTGTAGCCAGCAAAGTTCTGATTTTGAAATTAAAAAAGCTCTGTCTACTTATTAGAATTTCTTGTTAATGAGGTCATTTATGTCAGGGCAGGAAATGTACAAAATAGCACAGAATAGAAAAATCTAGACACTGCAAAACACGCCAACAAATTTGGCACACGTATTACTCCTTTAATATGCCCCCAATGTAATCTATAGATCCCACAAGTGACCACATTCTGTTTATGTATGTAAAAACTCCTGTATATGTAACACTCATAAGAGTAGCAATTTTACTAGTGGGAAAAAATTATTGTGGTCTTTTTATATAGCATATAGGTTTACTTAGAATGAGTCCTTGTAGAAGAATGCAGAACCATGAAAAACTGTTAAAACTTCAGGATTATATTAATTTCATATTTAAAGGAATACTTCACTTTAAGTTATGGCTCCAAAATTACACTGCTCATTCATGATTTTTTTAATGTATAATTGGCTGCCTCCAAAAATGTCACAGTAGGAGGAAAAAAAAGTTCATTTTCCTTGGCGTGTGTACTGTTGCTATTCCTGTGTTCATTTGGCTTGGCTCGGGTAATGAAATGCTGTAGTCTGAAATAACTTTTTATATGTTGACATGTGCATTTAACTAGAATAAGCGGGCAGAGTGGACTAAGTTGGATTCAGCAATGAACAAACTATATCTTGTATTGCACCCTTTAATATATCAACCTACATTTATGATTCTTTTTCATTTCTTCATTGTAACGGCATACACGCACCTCCTAGCTGCACGCAGCCCCAGCACAAAGATGTGAAGGATGCTAGGCAGCAAGTTAAGAACAGTGGGGCTAGAAGGGGAGAGTAAGAAGAAAGGAGGGAATCTGAAGGACACAATTTAATCTTTAGAAGATAAAGTCGAGAGAGGAGTACTAGAGATCTGTTGAAATTTATTTTGCCAAAAGGAGCCTCGTTTTTTTTCCAGAGCACACAGATCTTTGCTCCTGTTTTGACTGTCCCTTGGTCTGGACTAAGGAGAGACCTCTCAAGTCTCACACACTCCGAGCTGGATTCTTGAAATCTTGCCTCATGTTCCCCCCAGCCTGCCTTGAGTCTTGCTCATTTCTGGGGCTGTGTTGAGGCTTCCGCCGAGCTCCAGGTGTCAGACTTGACCTACCACTCTGACCTCTAAATCACTGACTACTGACATCAAGCAGCAGGAGAAAGGCCATAGTCCTTACTGCAGGTGCAGGTACGCTGCTGCATGGGTCCGTGCTGGGCAGCACTTTTCCTTCCCTCGTCATGTCTGCTTCCCATTTCATCCCCAGCACATAGTTTGGCATGCAGGTCTCACCTGAGAGGAGGCACCTGAAGGTAGCCAGAACTCGCCACCAGCAGCTCGGAAATAGGGATGAAGGTGATGTTGAAAAACACACGGCTGCTGACTTCCCATGGCCAGCATCTCCGAGTGCTGAGCGTGGGCAGATGACAGCTTTGCTGCAAAGCCTTCCACCCTGGGGCTGCAGCTACATGGTGCAAAATCGTTTACCGGTTCATGGCACATCTCCTCCGCAGCTGGGGCTTTCCTGCAAGCACGGGCCAGAGGGCTGTCCCCTAGTCGGATTTGTGGTTACATGACAGCGTCTAGACCTTACACAGAGAAAATACTGAATGCTCACAGGAGTTTAGCACAAGTGCTTAAAGGCAAGGAGACAAATAAAAGGAAACCAAATGAAATTTTGTAGGCAGTCCCATGACTCTGAACGTCTGTTTTTGCTGCCTCAGCCACCATGGTCTCATACTTTGCTTTGCTTTCTGCATTTTCACTGGTCATTATCTCTGAGGAGAAAAAAACTTATTCTTTGCCCCCCTCCTTACACTCACATGGGGCTGACAAATAACCGCAGAAGAGCAGATAGCTGAGCAGTGAGAGAAGCGTGTCTGGGAAGCACATGTTAAAGATCAGCAGCGGGTGGTTCTGTGCTTGTTTTGCAAGCCAGGGAGAAGACACCTTATTCGGTTATAAACAGGAAACCTGGGCCAAGTTTGTAGAGGTTCATGCCCAGGGCCACTCCCTAGCGCAGCTAAGGCTCGATGTACTTGTCAAGATGAAAATCACGACACACCCCGTGACTTGCACATTGTTGGGACCTGCTCCTAACCACATCCCAGCAGGGGTATCTAGTTCTTCTGTGTTCAAACTTTGAGTGCAAAGAACTAGCGATCATTAAAAAAAAAAAAAAAAAAGAAAGAAAGAAAAAGAAAAAAAAATCCAGGTCAAAAACTAAGCATAAAGGGAACTTAAAAATGTCTTTTTTAAAGCCTACTGTCCGAAGTCTACTGCATCAAGTCTAACAGCCTATGATAAGAGGACCAAAGGGGCTGGACTTTGTGGGCTTTTCATGTCATCGTGTCAGCCTTAGGTCTCTGCAGCATTATTGCAATGGGGCTGGAATAAAGCAAACATGGTACGAGAGGGAAAGAATAGAATTACTGGTACTTTCCTTCTCATCCAGCTTTCTTCAGATATAATCTTTTTGGAAGATATTATTGAGGACTGTACACGTACAGGTATTTTAAAAAGAAAGTTTTTACACGTCATGCAAGTGCCATTCAAATTATTTTCTTTTGTTTCCTTTTTCCTTATTCAACCATCTTGCTCTCATAAAGAATGCTAAGTAGAATTTTACTGAACGTTTCTTTGAAAGTTGCTATGCTTCTGAAAACTAAGAATCTCCACCTACATGGCTTACATGAGTGAGGTACCTAAAGTGAAAGCTTGGAATGATCACATCAGCATTCACCGTAATCGCTAGCCTGGTACTGTGGAATAGCATTTATACAAATTAATGCAGATTTTAGGGGGAGATAATGTAATGCAGTATAGGAAGTGAACTAATAAATTATATGCAAATCAACCGAAGCATAAACTGAATGACCTCGTAAGTATATGTGTAGTTTCAGTGAGTTAATATTTGGAAATACATGTTCTACATCACGCCTGTTGATCTTACAAATGATGGTTTCTGTGCTTAAATTCCAAGGAGATATTTGTGTTTGTGACACAGTTACTTCTTTTAACTTTTTCTTCAGTGGGAATGAAGGTGAAGATACAATCTGTTTTCCGATATCTGTATATTCTCTTGATTAGTCCCTGTGATACCCCTGATACTGTGGGGAAAAAAAACATCTTTTGTTGTGCGTGAGTTGACTCATTTAAAAAAAAAAAAAATCAAGTCAGACTTTACATGAAAATGCTCAAGAAACTTAATTCTGAATTTTACATCTTTGTCTGCACACATGCCTTTTATTTCTAAGCCCTTCCCATCCTCCACCCCGAAACCATTAATGAAATTTGTCATTCTTAAAATAGCAGTACTGTCTGGAATTCCTAACTGCTGTGTTTCTGTTGTCATTCCCACTTTGGTACGTTGGTCAAAAAAAGAAATCTAAAGAGCAGCCCATGCGTCCCTGTGTTCAATAGGTACCTGTGCTCCCCCTCTGGTAGTCTCGCAGCCTTCACAGTCCTGCGGCTGCGGAGCTCAGCTCCCTGTTTTAGCCATGCTGCATTTAGACCTCTCTGTTACGAGCAGCAGAGACTCGGTTGATGGGGACGGTAAAATGGCTGCGTTTGTTTTTTGAGTGACTTGTTTATTTATTTATTTATCGCCTCTATATTTATTCATTGCCAGTGTCAAAGAAAAGATAGTGCCTAGGTCCTTTTCGTCTTCTCCCAAGTGTTGCCTGCACACTTCGCTGGCTCTGCACAGAAATATTTTGCCCCTCTAAGTTCGCTTGCTGATTGGAACTAGATCCTCACAGGCAAACTGCAGTGCTACTGGTACAATGTCATAATATTCCATAGGTCATTTATAAATATTATTGCCAGGGCAAATAAATTTCTCCAGCCTACTCAGTCTACTGCTAATAAATAGTTTATTTAAGCTTGTAAGAATGGTGACATTTCACTTTTAATATCTTATGCCTCTTAAAAACTGTTAGTGCGGGGAGGAAAAAAGGGAGAAATAAACTGGAAAAAAAATACGCAGCAGATCTTTTGATCTGTCCCCCCCAACCCCTGCCCCTACATTTTGGCTTGCCTAAATGGCCCCTCTTGTCAGACTGCGTGTCTCTGTGTGAAGCTGGTCACAGTGTTTGTTTAATGTGTATTATTTAACATCTCATTTAGTATGTCAGTCCCTCTTTTTTTCTCTCTCATAGCTGCATACAGCTGAAATAGTGTTGGAGCAGGTTGCCTCTCATGTCAATAGCAGCAATTAAATCCTTTTTACCACTTTTCCCTTTTGGGGTAAGAATTATGGATGTGGCAGTGGCGTTTTATTTGTTAAATTTCTTTTATGTTTTGGGATGGGCTTAGATTTATCATTATTATTTCTCTTGTTCTTCAGTTGAAAAGGTTGGGGTTGAGTTGGGGTTTTTTTATAGTGATATGGAGACAGAGACCAGAAGGGGGAATGGATTTTCTAGCATCCTTGTAAACATGTTAAACTTTTGCTGCAAATGCTAAGGAAAAAGACACAGTACATCTATTTTGGAAAAATTACAACCCACTAACAATGACTGACAGGGGCACGTGGCTGCTAGTGCTGCATTTTGGACAATAGACAGTGGTTTCTTGGTTGAGTTTTTGCAGGTGGAGTTGTTGGGGGGGTTTTGACAGCTCAGCAAAGGTGTTAACTCTCAGCTCTTTTCATAGAACAACTGAATTCATGTCAAGAATAAATGCCAAAATATTCTTTCACGTGCTTCCCATAAAATGTGTCGTTTCATGAAGACTCAGGAGGAGGTATAAGGCAGATGATCTTATTTGAGCACGTGTGGAAACTTTATGTTTCTGTTGCAATCATTCACTATGGAAAAAAAAAAGCTCCATTGAAAATCTCCAGTGATTTTTGAAAACAATCCTGTTTGTTTAAAAACAACAGTCCTGCAAAACTAAAGATGGTTAATACCTCTTCTGGCAGATGACTCCATGAAAGCCTCTGCCAGATGACAAGCCACGATCAGGAACTCTCCAGAAACTCCAGGAACAGGCAGGGGAAAACTCCAGAAAACGCCAAACAGATACAGGAGGGGAACCGTTTTAAATGAAGGGAGTCAGCTGGAAGTTGGTCAAAGACTTCTGGTGTAAAGAGCCTGGAAAATTTTGTACATACCTCAAGCAAATCCCATATAAGACTAGAGGGAAGGGAAACAAGCCTCCTATGTGCTCTTTAGATGACAAATGATGGGGTTTCCAAGAAATTTCCAAAGCAGGAAATTCTCCGCACTTACTTACAAGTTTATGACAACACAGGTGTACTCTCCTACAGAATTTGACTTGCACGTGATATTTTCATTTAAAGAGATTGGGAGGAGAGGATAGCTCTTCTGACTTGGATTTCTTAGTTATGATGCTTGTGCTGAAAGATGGACTTCACTTCCATTTGTGGTTTTTACCTCAGAATACCATAAGCTTGTCTTTTTAGTTTCCTGTGTATGAGTTTTGTTTGGGGTTTTTTTTTTGTTGTTTTGGGGTTTAGTGGTTTTTTTGGGGTTTTTTTTTTCCTTTTGGAAAATATCAGTTAATTCTCTGAGTGGTGGTTTAATTAATTTCCTTCCCAGAGGCATTTGTTCTGAGGTTCTTGGTTGGTTTAGGCTGCCCATGGCTCTTCTAGGACATTCATCTTCATCCCCAGTGAGCAATGAGGATGACATCAAAAGGCAAAATAGGTCTGTCAGAATAAGTATCCGAATTAAAAGACAATAAAAAGACAATTAATTTTCAACCAGATTTATACAGATGGCTAAGAAAAATGTGCTCTTCGGGTCCAGTAGTCGGTAAGTTTGTGGCAATATAATCTGTCTAAATCACTTTGGGAGAACTTCCACACACGTTGGTTGCAAACTTACTAGCTAGGTGGCTATACTTTTTGATGTTCCATCTCTGGGGAAGTGTGCAGGAAAGGGGAAAATGTCTCCAAAGCATCAATTCTGAAATAGCTTATATGGCAAAGATTTAGGATGGTTTTGCTCTGCAAAGACATGGGCTAGTCTGCAACCCTGGGCTCCAAGGACAGATCTCAGACTAATTGAGTATCCAACCTGAGAAGCCTCTGTGCCAATTCCCCACTAACATTTTCCTCTAAAAATTTAAAACTTCATTCCTCATTCTCAAATGACCCCACAGCTTCTGGAGGGGCCACAGGTCAGCCAGCCCTTTTACTGTACCTGTGTTCTTCATCCTCCAGGGAGGGGGGAGGCAGGGAGCATAAATGACAGCAGAATTCCGCAGACAGCAGAATTCCCTTCCAAAAATATCTGCCGTGTTTTCTAGAGGTTTGTTACACCACCACCTTAGTCCCTTTCCTGACCATGCTGATGGAGGATGGAGAGCCTCGCAGGAAGGCAGGATGACTTCCAGCTGCTGATTTTTATCTTCTCTATGGTTTTCAGGGCATGCACAGCAGCATAAGGCTTTATATGTGTTTAATATCAATGGAGCATTTTAGTTTGGACTCTTTCCTTTATAGGCTGCATAAAGGCACATTTTGTGAGATTCTAATTTCACTTAAAAAAAAACCCTCGCTAATAGCAAGCTGCTTTCTGCTCAGTAAACTCAAAATTGCCAGTTTCAGCTTTGATCGTAGTAACAAACAGGTTTGACCCCAAATTTTCAGAAGCGTCCCTTATACATACGGGAAAATCATTGGCCTTTCCAAAGGCAGGCTCCAAAGCTTAGGAAAAAATATGCTGTTGCATGAAAACATTTTGACTATTACTGACCTTTGGCGAAAGAAGTAGCTTGAGATTTAACTGATTAGCGAATATGACGGCCCCTGAAAAATAACTTCTGTGTTTGCAAAGGGCGTAGGAAGAACAGGTAGATTTGCAAAATGTCTGTTTAGCCTTTTCGCATGCATAAAGCTAACTCTTTAGATGTCAGTGATGTAACTGAAAAAAAGTTAGATTTTGGGATAAGGAGACGTTGTATCTCGTGTGTACGATAGAAGTTATCAGCCAGAAAAATTACAGATATTTAAAACTGCTGAATACCATTTCCACATATTTAAATGTGCTTCAGAGAAATAACCAATAGAGAGCAGTTTATGTTTTTGTGAGCCAAGATGGGCCTGGAGCCTGGCTCTCACCTGGGTAAGATCAGATCTGAGAAGTCTGGCTGGTCTGTGAAGGCTCCGGTCCACAGCTGATGGAACAGAGCTCCTGCAAGCGGCTTTTAGAGGTTTCACTGCAAACTCTCACAAGTCTCAGTTAAACTGGTGCCTTGAACAGGAGAGTGTCTTTGGAAATTCTGTTCAGCCTGTCCAGAAGTGGAGAAGGTGACTCTCCCCCTGAGGTACCTCTCCTTCTATTACTGTGGAAAAAGCCCAGACGACTGGTTTAAATTAGATACCCAGCTTTCGCAGAGCTGACATCAAATGGGATGTATTCTAGCCACCTTCTCTGTAACCAAGCTCCAAACAGTGTTTGATGCCTTATTTCTTCATGTGTCCTAGCATGATATCATTTTCTGGCAGAGACAAGTCCTGGGAAATATATAGCTGCATGTTTCCACCCCAGTGCAAGTCTGGTAGCACGCGTGGTGTGCAGTGTTGTGTAACACAACTCTTCACCTTCTTGGGTTTCAGATTCCATTACTGCTACAGCCAGTGGAGCTGTACCAGTGCTGAAAAGTATTAGGCGTTTTTCCTACTGAGGAAAAGAAATAGGGCTGAGGCAATACAGGAGCATGGGCAGGAACTGCAAAGAAAGTACGCTTGTGTCTCCTTAACAGTCTGCAGGAAAAGACAAAAACAATATGTTAAGATTTGATGAGAACTGGGTGGAGGTGAAGTTCCCAAACTCCTCTCTTTTTTTTTCTTCCTTTTTATTTTTTTTTCTTAATTGTCTGTACATGTGGCCAGTGTAAGCGAAAAATACTCTGATTGACCCAGAGAAGAGTAACATTCTTCATGATAGTAAACCAACACTCTATAAATACCTATCCCAGGATCCTAACCTCAGGAACAGCATAGCAAAAGCAGTTTAGAAATCTTATGCTCAGTACTTCATCGGAACAGTGATTTCTTTCTCTCCTGCTGAGTTTTTAATAGACATTTCAAGTTGAGGTGACTGTCAGCACTTTCTTCTGGTAAGACACAATTTTGCTAAATATATAGTCTATGTGTGTAGCTATAAATACATACAGACACAGAGTATACACTTTCTGTAGTAAGTCAAGTTCCATTTCTAGTTCATTTTCTGATTTATTCAGTGTGTGTATTGCTGTAACTGTTGCTTTATTTTTATTTGAACATGTTCAGTTGTGAGAAATTTTGTGACATGATTTTACACAAGCGCTTGTTCAGTTCCTGTGCCTCTATAGCTGAAGAGTTCATTTCTGTAACTTCGTTAGGGCAGAGCAGTTTTGAGAAGCAGACTCTTGCACCTGGAAGAATAATTAAATGATCTTTTAAAAAATCGAACAAATAATGCCCCATTGAGGTAGATAATTAATTGTGTGCTTTTGTAGGTTGAAGGGGTTATGCAATGAAATGAAATAAGAAATAAAATTAAAGGCAGTTCAAGGGTATTCTCTATTTCCCAGAATAAACATACTTGCACCTGTGGAAGTCAGTGCCACATAGATTATCAAGTGGAAAAGTTTTGCAGGATTAGATACTTTATGGGTAGCTAGAAAACATTATTTAGCATTTTCTCAAAATCAGGCATATGCCTCATGCCACTTCATGCCTCAGAGCCTCAGCCTAACCACTACATGATGGATTTAGAAAGAAATTTCTGCTATAGCCAGGTCATCCCTTATAACTATCCACTAACACTGCCATCACCTCTTTGTGAGACATCTTTTTATCTGCCCCAGATGACAGGCCCAGTTTTTCTTTGAAAAAAATGCCCTAAAAGACAAGCAAGAACCCTTTAAATGCCATGAGACCAAAACTTCTCATAAACTCCGGACAAACCTGTCAAAGACAAGGCAACACTACTTCGCATTCTGTAGGTGAAAGATGTTTCTGAACAACAGAAATGTAAATGTAAAGCAGCAATGAATGTAAAAACATGACAAAGGGTGAAGGAGCTCCAGTTGAGTTAGGGCGTAGCTCCACAGCTAAAGAAACTCCCTAAAGTAGAATCCTAAAGTAGAATCAAACCAGCAGACTGTCTGAAATTTAAAAAAAAAAGGGAAAAAAATGGGCTTTTTGTATTAGAGGACAATAACCTGATCAAAAAGGCGATTCACACACAGTTAAAACAAATCCCCCATAAGCTAATCCAAATACCAAAAAAAAATCTTTCTTAACAGATAATTAAAATTGCCTGGTGGATTCTCATGC
Organism: Bucorvus abyssinicus; assembly: GCA_009769605.1. Taxonomy (NCBI): domain Eukaryota; kingdom Metazoa; phylum Chordata; class Aves; order Bucerotiformes; family Bucorvidae; genus Bucorvus; species Bucorvus abyssinicus. The sequence goes on from CM020025.1 coordinate 76,538,596, forward strand.
CTTTCCAAAATGCCATACTCAAAAAACCTCAACCTTCTGAAAAACTAGGAAATTAGGAGTCCTGGCATATACCAGCAGAACCTTAGCTGTGCCACCTTGGAGGTTACAGTCCCTGGGAATTACTGACGTGCTCGCTGAATGAGTTCAGCAGTAGGTTTTACTGAGCCTGATGCTCCAGAACTGCACATGCTTTTGGTAGGCGAGCTTCAATCTGCATTTGTTTTGGTTTTGCTTTGGGTTTTGGACAGTAAATTTCCTGTATTTTAGACAGGGTGAGAGGAGTATTTTGATAGAGTTTAGGGGGAAAAAAATGGTTTAGCCATCCCTTGCCTTTCACTGCAGTCAGCTCTCTGCCTGATGCAGGAGCAGTGCGTGTCTTATCTCGGCATTTCTGCTTGTTCAGACAGTTCCCCCTTTCCCCGTTGTCTCACTTCGATCTTAGCACACTTAAAAGGGAAGGATGCACCACTGACAGGCTCCTAGCACTTGCTAACTTTGCCAGTCACTTCACCTTCCTCCAGTCAGCTCTTTTTGCACTTCTGCTTTCCAACCCCAACAGTCCCTTCCCAGGGCTACGCTCCTTTGTGTTTTTACACCACTCCGTGTCCTGCCTCTCCTCAATTCCCCCACCCCTAGAGTCTTCCACTGAACATTCACGTATGTACTTTACTTTCCTTTTGCAATTGTATTATATTCTCCAGCAAAACCCCAGCTTCTTGAGCTCGAGTTGGTTGTAGCTGTCTGTCTGAGGTTCATCGCTTATGTCTTTTACTGAGCTTTCTGGGGCTGGCTACAGCTCACCTTCCAAGGCCATGGTATCTACAGTTGAACCTTGCAGGAGCTGTCACAAAAGGCTGGTGGGAAATCTTACGCCAATGTTGTGTTTATACACGTCACAACCTGATTTAGACTGAGAGTGTTCATACTAAAGTGCCTCCAATAATAGATTTATCACTACTTTTCCAACAGATGGAATCAATGAGATCGGGTAAGGAACAGCTGAGCCATGATTTGAACTTCTGAAACATTCAGAGTGATCCCAACACAAATCAAACCTGCCCCTCTGAAGACAGGGCAGAGGGAAATTGATTTGGAATGGATTTTGTGAGCATCCTGGCCAGACCATTTCGACCTTGTTCATGATGCAGCAAGTTGCAGTGTAAGCTAAATAACTCTCAAGGTGTTTTAGGCACTTAAAAATCATCCCAGTTTTGGCCGAAATTTTAGGGCTTTCCCACTTCAATTATAGTAAAACCAGAGTTCTGCTATAATCGGCTTTCTCCTGCAGTGTCCCTGTGTTAAAACATGAAGCAAGAAAGTGATAGTGTTATTGTTGTCTTTTCTTCAAAATATTGCATTGTTCATATTCCGTGGTGAAGGAGGGCTATCAAGTAACCTCAGTAGACACCTCAGTGGGAACAGAGGTGAGAAATGCTTTGCGAAATCAGTCCTTGTATTTGAGAATACTCAACTTCTTGCAAACCCAAAACAATTTCAAAAATAAAAGTAAAAAACTTGAAGGAATCTTGGTTTCATCTCAACTTCTTATATATGATATTGTATGAGAAGCAGTATTCTCAGGCATTGTTGTGATGTTTCTTAAAGTAAGCATATAGTATCAGCTCTTTAGTTCCAAGATGGAGCAATGCCAGACCCTTGAGTTTTAATGCCAATGTTGTTAAATAATGCACAGTTTTTGGCTAACCATACAGGTACAAATTTGAGGGTTAGACCGAAAAAGCAGGGCCAGCACACTGACAGAAATTGATTCAAAGGTAGATTCTCTAATAGTTGTCCTCTTGTTCCAGTCTTTCAGTCTGAAATGAAAGCTCAGTGCCCTTTTGATTTGAAGCAGAGATTTAAGGTTAATTATAGCATTTCCCATGATTACATATTTGTGCTTCAGTAACTGCTAGATGAGGAGGAAAGTTGAAACAACTTCAGGGCTAGTATGTTGCTCTACCAAAAGATATACACCCAGATATCTCAGCATGAGCCCTTCCTTATTGCCTTATAAAGAAGAATACACCACATAAGTTACACACCACTAATCATTCAGAGAGCTGGCAGCAGGAGACAGTGATTTCCTCCACTGCTTCTGTCCCTCACCTTTTCTTCTATAGGCAAGTGGTTCAACATCACCATTTGAAAAATGACAACAACGGTCTAGTGTTAACAGTGAGTTCAACTCATCCAGGACATGAGTTCTGCAGAGGCGAGACAAAATATTTTACCATCAAGAGCACGAAGGTTTGATTATGAAAGTGTAGTCAGATGCCCAAAATTCTGCTGCTGCGTAAGGTTGACAGCAGTGCTGCCTTGGACAGGCTGAACATCTAGGCATCTCTCTAGTGCCTCAAATCACTTGGAATTCATGGAGGAAGCGACTTCCTCATCCCTTAAGCTCCCGTGGTCTGTGCCAGCAGAGTCCTTGGAGAATACCTCCCACGCAGCAACAGCTCTGAGCTCGATACAAAACAACAGCCAGGGGCATTTTCTCTCTCGGCATAACCTGGGGAGGCAACTCTCACGCTTTGCAGCTAAGGGCTTAGAGCACTCAGGGAGAAGGTGGGAGACTCCTGGGCTCTGGTGTAGGGAGAGGAACCCTGAAACTGATTGATACCCTAACAAGTGAGGCCGTGCCGAAGGAGGCAGGAGTAATGGACTCCAGTGAGACTCTCGGCTGTTGCTCACTGGTTATAACACACAGGCAGAAAGAACAGAGGTCTGAGCTAAGGGCCCAGCTCTCTGCGCCATTTCTTTCAAGCTAATGAAAATGCATTTAAAAAGCATATTTCCAATAGACGTATTGTGAGATTTTGTTAACCAATAAAGTACTACTCGGTAAAATACCGGAGAGCCTCCAACCGAGCATTTCCAGAATTCAAAGTTTTTCTTTCAGAACTCTAAAATCCATTGCAATGATTTTCGTGTTTTATTCCTCTTCAGTTCTTATCCTTCCATGCTACATTGAGTATCTTGGATAACAAAAGTCTGTGTCTCGTCAAACAAAATTTAAAGGAAATTTGAATGAAGCTCGGGCAGGTAAACATATCACATTGAACTCAGCAGTCTTGGCGAAGAAGGGTAGTAGTTTGTTTCTAACCAGATTTCTTCATATTTTCTGTTTGGGGCTGAAAATTCATATAAAATGGATGCTTGAGATTTTGTTTTACAGCCACAGCACGTGGTAGTTGGAAACAGTGTTGTTTCCAAAGTATTTTCAGCATTCGTGTAAAGTTTGAGTGACGGATCATGACACCAGGCAGCCCACAGAGGCGTGGATCTTGGCCGTTACAGTGATTCTGCTGTTTATTCAAAACGTATGATAGCTCATTGCCCAGTAAGCATAACGCAAGTTCCCATCCCTGTTTCAGAATCTGCTTTATAGCTGCCTGAGGAGCTATATTTAAAATAAGTTTTGTTTACTTTCTTAGCTGAAGGCTCCTATAAAGAGTATATTTTCTTTTAAATTTACACACAAGGAGAATATTAAAAAACCAAACTACTCTGCCAAATGTTCAAAGGCTTTTTATCCCCCCAGCTACTACTTTTATGACCATGGAAACATTGCTTTTGTTTCAGTAGAAAAGCTAAAGTGAACCTTAATGAACTGAAAACTAAAGAACATGTCAGATTTTAGATACGGGGTAGCTAAGTATAACTATAGCTGTACTGGACATACAGCAATGAAATACAAGTATACTTTGGAGATACTCAGTAACTAAATTAGAAGATTAGGATCACAGAATCCCTTGTTGTGGTGGAATGCCTGCTAAGTCAAATTGAAAAGGAAACTCTTGTCAAAATCACAGATTTTTTTCTTTTTTATAAAAAAGCACAACAACTTCAAAGTGAAAAGAAAATGAGAACTTATGCCAAACCTTTGAAACATATAGGATGTTTTATTTAATGTACATACTAATATAAGTTCCGAAGTAACAAAATTTTTCAAAAGCATACATTAACCTGCACTTAGGTAGTAATTCTCCTAGTCTCAAAGATGGCTGGAGATTGCTCAGCCTGGCGAGGGAAAAAGGCTATTCATTCCTCTGAGGATCGCCATCTGGGACTGAAAGCAGGGGTTAGCAAAGAAAGGAGTACTTTACAGAGCACATAAGTAATGTTCATTCAAGGCACTAACACCAAAAGGGAGGTGTGGAAACTGAGTTCTCTGTTACAAATAATCAGAAGCAAGATTTTAGGGGCTATTGCAGGCATGTGATTGGTTGCCTTGGGAGAGGAACGTATTGCCCTCACCACCAAAGCTGCAGGAGCAAGGTGAGGTGAGTTTCAGGTCCACACCAGAAGAGCCAGTGCAGTGACCGGGCTAGGCTTCCACAATTAATACAGGACAAGGGTTGATTTCCATACAGGCTCTGAGCACCTAATAAACATAGATGATTAGATAAATTATAGTGATTTTGCAGATGGCATCCTCTACCAGAGCAAGGGAGGGAATTGACCAACCTAGGATAGAATTTGTCAAATGTAAATTTGAGTCTGAGCCAGCTCCCTGTATTGTCAGTGTAGAAAAAAAAATCCGTTTTTGAAGTATATTTCCTCCTAAAGCATGTGTCTGACACGGATCAGATGAGTCTTTCTCTAGAATTACTTGTTGCTCTTCATTGACTGCTAAGGGAGTCTAGATGTCTAGATCAAGAGTAAAGGAGATGACATGAGTCCCATTCCTCATGCCTGGTGTAGAAAGAGATACACTTTCTCTCTCCTGTTTGCCAAGGGAGATGTCCTCCCAGTGATAGCTGACACCTGAAGGGGAAGGGTGCCTGGCGGGTGGAAGTCTTTAACCAGATGCAGATGATTCAGAATACTGTCACAGCCTGTGCTGGTCAAGTTATCGCTGAGATGAATTAAAGAGCATTGCAGTCTAATTAATCATCCTTTCTGTCTGGGTTGCTCAGGACATTAAAGTTAATATTTTTCTGTTCCCAGATACATTTGGTGCATCAAAATCTCACTATGAGATGTAGGCAGACCTCACAGGCTGGAATTTTGCTCTTGAGATGTGTTCCTCACTTGATAGTCCTATGATCTTCTTGATTTGGATTGAGCTCCGCAACAGGCTGTGGAATAAGACATTAGACATTTTTATTGCTGGCAGAAGATTGCTGGGCACCTTCATGTGAAACTGCAAAACAGGATACGAAAAGCAAAGAGAATTATTTTAAGCTGACTTTAAAAAGAACCAAGTACTATTTTTAGTGTGTTTACTACTTGTCCAAGGGATTTTCTGTTGTCTGAAACCCAGACCGCTGAGGTTTACCACTGCTTGTATAACATTTTCTCAATAATGCTGTTCCTTTTTAAATAATTGGTATGGCTTCACGTGACTTTGGAAACCCCCCTCCATCTGTGCAGCCTGGAAGGGAGGATTTACCCCAAGGTGGGGGTGGGAGAGGGTGCAGATTCTGGGTCTGGCTTTTGCTGAGCGGGGCGGGTGGAGCTCCGGTTGACTCCATCCATCTCGCTGGTGACAAGGGCTAGGCCCAGGACTGGTTTGGTTTCACTGAAACCAGTGAAACCAAATTCCTAGTAAGGATAGTTTTCTAAATATAGCTCCTTATGCTGGATGCAGGAATGTTTACTCATGCAAAGTCAGGCAAGATAAACAATTTTTTTTTTTTTTAATCAGTATCTTTTTAATGGAAATGAGTCTTGAAGTATATTTGGCACCGTTTTGGCATGCTGCAGCTAAATACAGGGACTGTCTTCCTTTTTTGTTATTGGTTATTTCTAATTTTATTTTCGCTCGGAAAGGGGTGACTTAGTGATCCTTCATTACAGATATGTCAGTCAGAGCGGACGTTGCAAGCTTTGTGAATTTTGCATTCACCTTTTAAATAACACAGCCCTGAATGAATCTGTTGACAGAAGTTGAGCGATTTAAAAATACATTTGAAAGTATGCAATGGGATTATGACAGGGGGCTGTGCCAGAAAAAAATACAAGCTCTTACTATGCTGCTACAGTTGGTTAAGCACACATTAAATGCATAGTTTGCGCTCTCTCTTGCTCTTTCTCTCTTTTTCAAAGAAGACTCTATTGGGAAGTACAATTATTCAGGACTGTGCCACCATGTTAATTCAGCTTTGATTCTACTGATGGACATTTTTTTTTTAATTCCTTCTGTTTATTTGTGATAAGCTCTGACTTGAGATGGGATGTTAACTTGTCATTTTATTAATATAAATGTGATTTTAAAATTGTTTATGAGACAGATTGCTCGATCTCTTTAAACAGGAGGATGAATTTCTGGCCAGGCTGTTATTTTTTTGGAGGTTGCAGTCATCTCATCAGCTGGTACTACTGTACCTTTGAAGAGCAGTAAATGCTACTCTTTGCCACTCATACTGAAAAGGTTGTTGTGCCTTATCACTCTTTGTGGCATTTTCTACTTACTTTTGTGTAGGGAAACAATCTAATTTTGGGACAAAAAATGAGGGGAAAAAAGAGAAAACCTTTAAAATAAATAGTTGACCTTTGTAAATATGAGCGTCTCTTCGGCAAGCTCTCTACACAGTACACACTAGTGGAAAAAAAAAGTTAGGTCATCACCCAAAGGAAGAAGACAATCATCTCAGGCACACTGTGCCTCACTTACATCCTCTGTCTGCACTGAGACACGGGTTTCAGCTGAGTCCCTGAGAAACGCGAATCGACAATACTGCTTTTTGGCTCACAGTAGTTTAATAACTGCTTTTCTGCTGTAGAATCAGGGACAATCAGTAAATTTCAGCACAGAGGATGCCTGGCCCAATATTTAATCTTTTTTTTCAAGGCTTGCGTTTCTCCACTGTTGCAGGTGATAGGCAGAGTTTTTCCTGAGTCTGGCCCTAAATTATGAGTTTCAAGAAGAGCAAAGAGAGGACCAAAGCACCACTCACCAAAGCAACAAGTTGTGCTTGGCACAGAGCAAGGTAAACATGTCCCTTAGAAGATGAAGCGCTCCCTCCCTGGAGAGCAGCAGATGTCTCTCTGCCGTGGTGGGCTGGAGCTGCAGGTAGGGTTTCCCCAGCAAGGCCATGAGCACTGTGAGCATCAGAGCAGCAGCTAGTGGCGCCTTGAACAGAGAAGGGAACTCCATGCCTGACGCTGACTCAAAACAGTTTCTCTGCTCCTCCCCAGCAGGAAACACACAGCCTTGGGCTTCCTCTCAGAGTCCCACCTCGCAGGTGTCCTGCCCTGCCACAAGAAACCTCGGTCCCAGGAATGAGTGTGCCAGGAAACACCATCAGAGCCAGTGGAGTGAGCACATCCCTGCACCCTTTAGTTTAGCTCTTAGAACCCTCACCAGAGATTATAGGACTGCTATGGTTTCTAGCAACCTCAAGAGACTGGCCCACAGGCAAACAGGGTGTCAGCGCTGGAGCAGTGACTTGCAGGACCTGCGCTCTCCTACCTAGTCCTTGACACCAGTGCCCTGATCCACACCCCATCCTGTGGCCTTGCACTGGCTTATTTCTTTTCCTTTGAATGATGCATAATAATTCCTTTAAATTAGTATCGTAAGAGAAAAATTATTGTCTTTTGGTAAAAGTAGGTGGATTATGACTAGAGAGAGAGCTAGAAAGAGAGAAAGACACCATGAACAGGTCTCCATACCCCAGTGCCATACCTATAAAGTGAGGGTCCCTTCCTTTAAGTGCTGCAGGCATGGCACAGGTGAAATTCTCAGTGCTTGTGAAGCATGTGTGCTTTGCAATGTTGATAACCCTATACTGCAAACTCCATGTAATTTGATGTGACAGTTGCTTTTGCTCACTCTTTTTTGGTTTTGTTCTTTTCATAAGAAATTTTCCATTCATAACTGGTTTCCAGTTGCTGATGCGGTGAACATCACTGGTATTCAGCTCCTGGGAAAATAAATTGAAATGTAATGAGGGAGGACAAAAAATCCGGTGAGGTATAATTTTGTAGTTCAAGCTTTCCAAACAGAGTGAGAGATTAAAAACTCTTGTTTGTATGATCATTGTATATCCCTGGCTAATAACGTGATCTCCAGGAGGGTTAAATGGAGGCAGGATGCTCCTTTAGGAACAGACTTCAGCCTTAAATAATACAGTAGTGTCTGTGTTCTGGTACCATATATGAAATTTGACTGTTGCAGCAAGTTTTGATCTACTTTTGTTGACCATAATGTAAATATCTCCTTTATACAGAGGTCAGAAGCAACTTAGTATTTACTCTGGTGTCTTCCTTCACTGCACTGCAGTAGTACATCAGAGGCCCGGTTATGCAGAAAGACACTCTGCTAACACATGGCAGAATACAAAAAAGAAGTGGGGTCATCTTGTGCCATCTTTACTCATGCCGAAGTCCCTATCCTCTCTGAGGAGTTCCACAGAGGGACCCTCTGTTCCCATAAAGAGCTGTGGGCAACGTGTATCCAAGACTTTCTCCAGTGCTCTAGAAAGTTTTGTTAATGGGAGATCCTGGAGAGAAATTTGGCATTTGAGTCATGCTGCTCACCCATGGGGAGTCATGGGGCTGGGAAGTCACAGACGGATGAACCTTGCCAAGTGTGGGTAGAGTTGGGGGAGCTCTGGATGAACCGGACTCCCTGGGAAACACAGGCCAGCTCTAGTTTACCTGTATGGTAGGCACAGCGCTTCCACCATCCATAAGCCACAAATTCTCCTGAGCTCGTTTGTGTGACATCCCAGGTGGTCAGCTGCACAGCCATTACTCCAGTTTGGTGGTTCTCCGATCCCACAGATAAGTGCTCCACACCAGCAGTCCTAATGGTGACAGGGGAGAGAACTAACACTGCTTGAACTCTTGTTACTTTCTCCACTTTCCTGTTAATCCTGCTTTCCTGCCCAGTGAGGGAGTTCTTGGGGAACTCAGCAAGAGTTGGTGGCAAAATGCACAGCATTGTCCTACGAGCACTCTGGAAGGAAGTGTAATATTGGAAATAAAAATAGAACAATTGATTTGTGAGCTGAGCTCTACATTGCCACAAAAAGGGTCATTGAAAGGGCTTTGCAAAAAGTAAAGGAGAATATTTGAGAAAGTGCCCAGGTTGCAGAAATCCTAAACAATGGGGTTTTTACTGTAAAATACTTAAGCGAGCCTCTTGAATCATACATAGTGCAGTGACAATGCATGTCATCTGTTGACATACAGAGAAAAATTGAAACACATTCAGACTGGAGCTATTTTAGGCTATTTGTTATAAGCCCTCTGCTTGGCTCAGGCTACGTGTTTGAATCACTGCAGACTGCCGCCTTCTCCAGTCAAGTAGCCGTGGGTTTGGCAATGACCTCCCTCCCACGGGGAGATAAGGCAGTTTGTACCATGTCAATGACCAGAGGCAGCCACAAAACATTAGGCAGGCTCCTGACTGTCGAGAAGTTGAAACTGCTTGCAAACAGCAGGGTCAGTCTGCTCTCAAACACACTGATATTATCTCATTAGTGGTGGCATTTACTGCACAGCACAAGGAGCAGAAAAGGGAGTTCTTAAAAAAAAAGCAAAAGAAAGCAAACGAATAGTTACAGTGTATGGAATCGTTAGGCAGAGGGAGTGTTGTTCACATGTCGGCTTTTTCTTTGTTAAAGAAAGTAGTTGTTCCAGTGGATTGTATGCAAGCAGCAGATTATCACTTTCTTACCTTACCTCCGAATAATATTCTTCCTCCAGCTGGCAGAGAACAAAGACGTTTTACCTGAAACCCAGTCCTTGTTTGTAAAACTCCTTTTTTTGTTTTGTTTTGTTTTGTTTTGTTTTGTTTTGTTTTGGACAAGGCAAAAAATACAGTATTGCTTATAAGGTTCAACTTTGGGAATAAGGGGCAAGCCCTACTGTGGAGCTCTTCTCCCTTCTCTCCATATTCACCTTCTCCTTACTCCCATCAGTCGGTTTTGCTGTCAGCTCCTCTACTGCCGACTCTAGTGTCATAAATTTAACTTTGACTTTACTGTGGCAATACAGTTTAAAGATTCAAGAGGAGACTGGCCATGAGGATAAAAATACTGGACGATAAACTCTTGAGATTAGAAATAGCTTTTTTGGTTTTTGTCTGTACAGCAACTAGCCCAGTGGATGCAAGAGCGATGCCCCCTCAGCCACAAGCACGGCACATGATTAATAACCGGGCAGCCCCGCAGTAACCGGCAGGAGTGGTGAGAGACGTGGGAAGTGCGCAGGAAGCTGTTGTCTTCAGCAGCACTCGGATATGTCCGGCAGATATATTTCCACCAGCCCGTAAACACGGCCACAAACGTATGAATGTTTGAGATGTTTTCACGACAGGACCTGAAATAGAGCTGCTTAACACCATCCTTGCTAAGTACTTCAGGATGGACTTTGACTTGCAGCAACCCCAAGCCGGTAGCGGCCACATGCGTGCCCAGCCTTGTGAGCTGTTGGCACATGCAGTTCTCACGGGCTTTTGGGGGCACTTGTCACATGAAGGCTATTCAGGGTCAGAATTTTTCATTCCCACAAAACTGTGTATTGGGTTAACTTCCTCAGTCAGTGATCTCTGCTGTCATGGTACTCTCAGTTGTGACCAGCAAATCAATAAGTCACACAAATAATGTGCTGGGAAAGTTATCAAAGGTACCCTCCCGTTAGGAACAAGTCCGTGTGATATCACAGACAGAGGCAGAGGAGCTTGCGATAGAGAAGAGAGCTGGAAGTGTGTACTGGAGAAGGGGCTCTGAACTCCCCTTTGTATACGTGCATTGAAGTCATAACATGGGGGATTTTCTTTTAACAGATACACACAAAGATCTGGGTTTTTTAAAAAACGGAAGACGCTCCTCAGGTTTCCAGGACACAAAACAGTTCTTAATTGTTTCTTAAGGTATATGTATTATTTGACAGAAAACATAAAATCTGTGCATTCACTCTGAAGGATTTTCTGTCTGAGCTGTGTTGGCAGGCTAGATTATATGATTTAGTTTCTCGCTCGTGTACAGGTGTAGTTCTGGCTCACGTGGGTTCAGATATATACAAGTGATAAAACTATAGTTTCCAAAAAACGTAAGGGGAAAAACCCCTGCTCTTAATTTCTTGACTGTTTTGCTGAGGTAGTTTTTCTGAAGACAAACCCAGAGAGGAGCATGTAGAGAACCAAAAAGAATGTGTTGAAAGCGCAAAAGCACATGGATACAAAAATATTCTGGGGCTTGCTCTGTGGTATGGGAATCTATAAAAAGACACTAAGCTAATAATTTGCACCTGATAGAGCGAGGCTTGACGCAACTACATTGTCCAGATGACTTTTTTTCCCCCCAAACTGCCCATTTCACGGGTTTTAGATCAACTTTTCACAAAATGCGTAACAGTGACTTCAGCCTGCATCCAATTCTGTGATCTACTGGGGGTTGTTATATTAAAATAAACTTTCAAATAGTAGGGCCCCTACAATGTTTGTTGTCATATATAGGCACACTGCTTTATAACACTAGAGGATTCAGTTTCAGACAAACTAAAAGTGCTTCTAATCTAAAAGAAACAGTACAGGCAGAGTTGCAAGCAAAGAAATAGATATTGAGAACAGAACAGGACGAGAACGACACTAAATAACCCAGCTGCAAGTCAGTACCAACAGAAAAGGTTTTGCAGTGTTTTTTGACTAAGGAGTGCACTTGGTCACAACATGGTAGCACAAAAGTTTTCTTTCAAATTTTTATCCTGAAAACCGGGAGATAGGTATATGGTGAGAAAAAAATAATGCAAGTTACGTACAGCTTGTAATGTTTTTTAAAAAGTATTATCCACTTGCTCTCAGAGATGCTATTGATAAAATGTGTTTTGCTTCTGTTTCTTACAATGGACTGTGTTTGAATAAATGTATAGAGTATAGATAAGGTATTTTTCCTTTGCAGAAGGTCACAGATATAAGTGTACAGAAAGTTGAGTATGAACTTACCGGGAAAACAATGTCTTAAACGCTTTCAGAGCTGATATCCTTATGAAGCCTGTGGTTATTCTGGCCTCTCTTTCCTTAGAGAAACTAATTTCTCTTTCCTTCTTTCTTTATTTATTCATCTATCTATTTTCTGTGCCCAGGGCATTTTTACACTAGGTAGCTATTCTTGGATCCGCAAATGAAGTGAATGCAAAGATGAGGTGTTTTTGAATCAGTAGTCATTGTGTGATATTTTTTAAATGACTAAGCACTGTATGATTTCTTTGTGAATGAAAGTGTGATCTGGCACAGGTAAGGCTATAGTTCACTGCATGTGTCTGTCTATTAAGCTGCTTCCAAATGGACCTATAAACACAGTTAAAATATATTGTTTATAGGTGAAACTAAGTGATTTGATTGCTCTTTTGTCACAATACTGCAAAGGGATGCTTAGAGTGGTGAAAGAGTCTCAGCCTGTCTGGCAAATATCCTGCAATTTTAATTGTACTCAGACAGGAAAAAATACAAGGCATTTGCTGCAGCTAAGTGAACAATCCAAAGTGGACAATGTATTTAACACATTAAGGTTAGGAGTCTGTGCTGCGTCATGCCTTAAGAGCTCTGCTCAGGACAGCTCCGAGAACAGAGACAGAAGTAGTATTAAGCAATCCTCACTAGTCCTTCCTTCAACACTTACACGATCTTTGGCACAGCCTCTTTTTTTTTTGCCCGAACATCCATGTGGGTGTGCTTTTTGCGCAAGTAACATGTTGGAGGTACAGATGGGTGTGCGGCATTCAGCGTACCTGGGAATTCTCCCGAAAGCCTCTGTAGACTGAATCTTGCAGCCTGACATTCCTCTATAGCATTGCAGTGAACTTCTCTGATCATTTCCTTGTGCAGCATCTCTGAGTAAACAGTGATTTCTTTATATATAGACCTCCAGTCATCTGGTTTACCCTACAGTTAGCTTTTAGAACTGCTTACTGTGTGGGTTGATCCCAAATAGCCCTTTTTTCAAATTGGCATTTATAGCTGAACCATCTGGCACTGTTTCCGTTCTTTATTTAAGGTGAGAGTAGAGGCGCGCAGAACAAATTCTCAGTTGCATTTAAGTTGTTTTTCTGTTATTCGTGGTGCTAGTGCAGCGCTGGACATGAAGGAAAAAGAAGCACAATAAATTTTTGTACAGATGTTGTTACACTTATGTTATTTTGTCTCCCTGACACAAATCCAGCTGTTGAAGAGACGCAAGGACAAAGGCTAGCCTCAAAGAGAGGCAGGAGTCAGTTGGTCCTTGGGAAGAGCAAAGAAACACCATTGACAGTATTGGTTTCCTTTCTCATTCACCCACACTTCAAGTAGACAGAGAAGCCATGAAGACTGAAACTACTCAAAAGCAACTGTTTTATTTTTACTACTTTTTATTTTGACATTTCTATGTTGAAACTCCTTGACAGGAAAAAACATGTTCTAAAAATCAGACGACATACAGATATCTCAGAAAGAGAGGCACCAGAACTGCTGCTCGCTTTTAAATCTAAAATCTTGAGCGTGTCTGACAGAGCGCTTAGTTCAGAACCAGAGATTAATGTGATACTGGAAATGGACTGCTTCCTACTATGTCCCCTGACACGAAGATAGTTCTAGATACTCACTAGTGGAATACCCAGAGTTCTTTTTCTGCATTCAGAGAACAGATTTTTTTTTGCTTGAAGCTTATTTTTCTATTTTATTATAACACAAGGAATTAGGGAAGATTCTTGTCGTATGAAATACATACGTATAAATAAGCAACAAAGGGCAAATTAATTGCCATATATATTACAAAGGAGGTGAGGGAAGGCAATATTCTCCTACAACAGATATAATTCAAACTTTGTTGATAGGTGTATATACACAGAATATAAATAACAGAAAAAATCTACCCTGACATCAGGCATAAGCTGGGTGTAACATACAGCGTTGTATGCCATTAATAATATTAATGCTTCAGAGTTAGAAAAGGTACAAAAGAGAATGGCCCAACCAGCCTGTGATAGGGAGATGGGAAATGAATTATCAAGAAAGATTAGCCAGAATTACTCAGCAGTGATAACAGGAGACTCTCAAGAGATATGCTGAAGACAATACTGAAATGAAAGAAACAAAAGAATGAATCGCATTAATCTTTTTAAGATAGTCACTAATTTGAAGGGTCTGGGATCTAGGATAGCAAGGGGGTGACGCAGCAATGATAGGTATTTCCGGGACATTTATTTAGTGTTGTTGAAATACTGAACAAATAGCTGAAGTCAAGAGCAACAAGGCACGGCTTTAAAAGGAGCTGGTTTGTTTTCTTTTCGTGAAGGATTTTTGAGATTACATTAGCTACATATTTGAACTTACAATGATAAGTTCTAGGGTGATTTGTATTTATTTGGGTTATAAGGGCAGGCCTCAGTGGACCGTATGGTATTTTTACAGGGCTGTTTCCATAACAGAAGTGTCACAAAACTGTATTAACTTTTCACAGATTGATAGAGAAATGAACTGTCTAAATAGACAGGTTTGTTTACAGGCAGGTTTAAAAAGGAGTTGGAGTGGGGAGAATCCCTGCACGTTTTCTGACTGAATGTGTATCTATAGGTTGGAAGCTTTAATTTGGGTTTGTATTTCCAATCTCATAAAAAGTAGCTGAGAAAAGAGGCAGTGGGAATAAAATATACAATTAATAACAAGGGAAAAGAAGAAAGGAAAATAAGGATAGAATGTGAAACAGCCCAGAGAGACCCTCAGGGGGGAGGGAAAAAAAAGGGGGGCCGGAGGGGAGAAAAAAAATTCTGACATCCAAATAGTTTCTATAAGGCAGGATGGGAACAAATTCACAGCTCCCTCCACCTCCCAGACTTGGTCATGTCTTTAGTTAAAGTTTTTTTCCCCACTGAACCCTCTTTCTTCTTCCTGGATGCAGTAATTTGGATGGAATATTTCCAGCTTAATTCTCTGGAGCTGGCATGAAGATATACAATTGCTTCTAAAAATTACACAGAATATTTTAAAAAGCAGATACTGTGATAAAATCAGATTGAGTGACCTAAAGTAAGTGAAGAGCAATTGAATTTTGAGTTATTGGAAGCATTACATTTCTGTTATTACAACACGACATTTTGGGTCTGTAAACCACTGATTACTAGAAGGTGAGAGGTACAGCAGGGGAAAAGGTAAATTTTTTCTTCTTCTACATTTTCCACTATTAATCGTGGTAACAGATAGGATACTGGGTTACATGAAACATGTGTTTGGCCCAGAATGGACAGTTCTATGGTGTATGGTTTTATGAAGTGATGGAATTCTAGAATGAAAGTTCCATCATGTTTATTTGTAAAACCTGGTTTTTTTAACAGGTTTTTCAGTTACAGTAATGATTCCAATTCGGAAAACTGAACAAATGAAAAGGAGAAATAGAGAAAGTTGGTTTTCCATGGAAAAGGGATAAGCTGAATTTCATATTGGGAGTTAACATTAAGTCCTGCCTATATTACGTAAAAGAATTGCTTAATTTTCATGACCTGAGGTTTGTCAGCTCGTATGAGCTAAATTCGTAACTCAGGCAAAGCAAACTGTGGGTTTTGCTTAGCTCATCGAAGTGAAAACAAGAAGGTGGAGGGGAACTCTTAGAACTCACCTGTATTTTACCAATTTTTAAATACATCTCTTAATATGAGAGCGGGTCTCAGCAAGGGAAGGCATAAAGTAGAAATTAACACCAACTATGGCATATTGGCATCATTAGTCTTAAAATTTCGGGGTTTGTATTCTAAGACATACATCAGAAAAAGGAAACAAATGGAAGTTCAAATATCTTGCAGACATTTATCTGCTGCACAGTACCTTTAAAATGGCCTTCTAGATAAGACCTGTACTGTCTCCAGGGGCCCTAGGTATGCTAGCCCAGGCCAAGTCATCTCCAGTGGGATGTCCACGATATGGTGGCAAGCATTGACCACCAAATAAGGACAACCTGAATTCAGAATGCCGACAGACCTTATCCGTCCTTGTGATAGGTCCCAGAAGGGCCTCTGTGGTCACCCAGTGCTATGGCCCCTCGGTGGCCCCAATAGTTCATTCCCTTTCTATCTTCAGTACTCCATCAAGCTCACCCTGTGGCTGTGTTTCAGCACTAGCTCGTGTCCGCAGGCAAAGTTGGACTCCAACATGTATGTGGGTCTTCCCTTGATAAACAACGTGGATGTCAGTCTCCACAGGCAGTGCAATAGGAGACTCTGCACCTTGAATGAAAGTAGATTCGTTTTCTGGTCCACCCGTCATAAGCATTGCTTAAGATTAGTGCCTCTAGATTATCAGAAGGGAGTTCAAACTGCTTGAAGCCCGCCCTCTTCTGTGCCAGCTGTCCTTGGTTAAGTTAACTGAGTTTGTTATCTAGAGTTCTTGCTAAGCATTTCTGTGGAATGGCTGCACTACGGGCCACAGGCAGGAGAGTAAAGCATCAGGCCAACGGCCCTGTGACTAATCATGCCCCAGAAATACGGTGCTGAGAGAGGAAAGAAGTCATAAATATGCAGGGCCATGCTCCTGAGCCTTTCCCAATTATTACCAGTAAAGTGTACCATCAGGTAACAACCAATGAGAATGCTCTATTTGTGACTCAGGAGCTGAGATCATGATAGTCATGACATAGTCATCACTGCCCACCCCAAGACCAGCCTTACGCAAGGCTTACGCAAGCAGTTGTCAGGACCTTTTTGGTCAGATTTTGCAATGTGCTTCAAAGTTCTTTGGATTAAGACCTACGGTCCAGGTTTCGGGAGGGTTTTTTGGCACCAATTTTCCAACAAAATAAAAGAAAGCCCATTGACATTCCTAAAAAATAGACACATACAAACTGTCCCCCTGTTGCAAATCTTCATGCACGTTCTGAAGTGCCTATGAAAACAGGACAGATGAAATCCAGACCAGACTGTGGGGGCGTAGGGTTCTTACTGCAGGTCAGCATTGTGCCTTAGATGTACAGCAAAACGCAGAGCGCCTATCTTCACCAAGCCAAGCAGCATCCTTTACCTCCAGGTCAGTCTCACCAGATGCACATTAGTTTCCAAAGGACCTAAGCACCTAAACATCCTTGCCAATCTCAGACTAAATCTGTGTGAGACTGAGGAGAAGTACTTTGTTTTAAGGAAAAGCAGTCATCCGATCAAGGCACTGAACTGGTGCCGAGTTTAGTTTCCAGATGAGAAGGACCACCCAACACCAAGCTGTTTATTCTCTTTGAACATCAAATTAACATTGCATAATTTGGGGAATAATACTTCCTTTCTCCCACCCATGGCCTCTGATTTTTGAATTGACTGTAAGTTCTTTGAGTCAGTTGCATTCATGTAATCCACTTCGATCAAGCCGTAGAATTTGGTTCAAAAACCTTTGTAGACAGAGAAGGAAGCTGATCCCTTACACACACTCGCACTCCAGTACATGTATCTCCTACTGCAGCCCCTGGGTGCGGCTTTGCCTCAGCTCTCAGCACAGTAAAGGGGGACCCCAGGTAAGGACCGGGTGGCATTAACCCATTCCGTCAGCAACACGCTTCTTAACATCTGGTCTGTGCAGAATCTCCTCCAGTTTCCATCAAGGAAGGTTTGAACGTGTCCTGTGGGTAAAGCCCACATCTGGGCACCTCCGCCCTGCTCCTGGGGAGGACGAGGGCTGCCCTCAGGCAGCGCAGCCTCTGGCCTAGGGCAGTTTAGTTTGGATGAGGGGCATGCCCTTGTGAGAGGAGACCTCTCCAGGCTTGGCTTTTCAGCACAAGGCACCTCACTGATAGAGCAGGCAGGTGGCCGTTTCTTCCTGTGCTCGTGCGACTGAAACCAGGCAGCAGGCGAGGTGACCACAAGGCAGAGCGAATTCTTGTGCTCGAGAATAACCAGGAGGCAAGCTGCAGAGAGGGAGGGGGGGCTGAGGGAAGCGTAGGCTTTCTGGGCAGGAGCAATTCATCCTCAACCCTTCATAAATGCAAAAGAAACAGCCCTGCCTCCGCTCCACCTCCTAATAATTTGATGTCTGTTGGCAGCTAGGAGGCTTTTTTTTTTTTTTTAATAAACTTCGCAAGAAAAAGAAGGTAGGGTTTTAGCAGAATCCTATCGCAAAACGCATATGTCTTCTTTTTCTTTCCTTCTCCGTGCTCCTCCCCCCAACAAATCCCTGAGGTCAACATTGTAATAAACAGCAGGAAAGACCCAATTTTCTGCACCTGTGGCCTTGTTTGTCTATATATTTCTATAGGTGAATGGGCACTGGGGACACAGAAAGGAAGTTAATTCAATGGATTTATTTAAAAAACTCAGCACGCTAATCAGCAGGCACTCAGGTGAAATAACTTTAAAACCCTGTTAAATAGACCCGGAGTGGATCAGGGTGTGTAGCTGCAGCGCATGCAGCTCGGGGTTTTTACGAGTATAAGACCATGGCATTGTTAAACATCAGCCTCTAGTCAAGTAGGGTGTTATTCAGGACACAAACCTCCGCACCTGAAATCTCTGACACAAAATAGAAGAATGATTTTGGATTTAATCTCTTTTTTCATCCCATGAAAATTCTGTGCTGATGAAAATTACTAGACCAGCAGCCGCAGAAAATGAAGCACTTTTTTTTTTTTTTCCTCAGAAAGAGAACTGGCTCAGTCACTGTGAGCTTCCCCACCTGCTCTTCTCGTGGGGAAGGCTGCATGAGAAGGGTCCACCACCTGCCTCAGTGGTGAGACAGCCAGCAAGAGCACTGTGTTAGCACCAGCGGTACTAGCAGGGTTAGTGATACCCACAGAGTAGCGAACGCCAACAGGACCGAACCCCTGGCCACGCTGAAGGCTGCTGTCTTGCAGCACGGGAAACACACCCTCTGCCCCTGACCAGCTCCTTGCTGTCGTCCAAAGATACAATAAGCGATAAGAGGTACATTTTGATGCTAGCTCCAGAGTCGCACCAGTCAGGAAAGCAAAAGCTTTCCAAGTAGGCTAGGTACAAATCTACCAGACGGTAATATATATTGGTTGCTGACAGCATCGACTGGACACCACCAGGGGTGTCAGGAGACTACGAAGGAGGTGCAGGCACAGAAGTCTGCACTGGCTGTTTGCTCACTGCCTGGCAGATGTCGGCAGAAGGAAGGTGGACATTTCCTCTTCACACTACATCTGCCTGTACCACAAAGTCTTTGGAGATTGGGAACGTGGATTGGCCTAGTGGAGCTGCTAACCCCCACTTGGGCTGAGTCAGCTACCTCTCTGAGGACAAATGGGAAAGAATAAATATGTTTTGTAGTGCAGTGTTGCTCCAACTTCCCTAACTGTATAATGCACTTTTTTCTTCCCTTCTTTCTGCTTTATGTAAAAGCACCAGATCCCAAGAGGTGCACAAATTTGGACACAATTTGGACTCACATTTGGACTGGTTTATTTTCAGAGCCTTTTTTAAACGTCTAGGAGGAGTGATTTGTAAAGGCCAAATACTGCAAGAATTGTTCTTCTACTGGTATTTCAGTTTCTGGGTGGTGGATGTTCTGTGAAAAGACCAGATCTCAGGTCGTAATGGCTCCCTGAAGGTTTTGAAGAGCCAGGTAAAAAAAGGTAAACATGAATGCAAAAGCTGAAATGTTTGCCCTTATTCGGGTTTACCACTGGGTTATTTCTGGCTCTGTAGTTTATTCAAGTCCCTACTGAAAGTTGTAGTATCCACCCATCTGAATACATGCTCACTTGCACTCCGCTCTGCTGCAGAGGAGTAAATTTAGCCCCTAAAGCATTTGTGGTGTTTAATTTATTTGCAGTGTGAAAAAATAAGCCTTAAATAGGAAAGGGCCTTACTGAATTTTTTTACTAATGCTACTCTCCTGAGGTCAAGTGGAGCTCCAGTAAGGACGTCTACTGTCTATCTCCTTGTTTTCCCATGGACGAAGGGGTGTATGGAGGGAACCTTTGCTATTAAACTACTGCTTTCAGAGGATACTAAGGCTTTAGACAAGATACATACCTTTGGTAGAGGGGAAAGAATTTAAAATGGAGAAACCAAGAGCAACTCATTAAAAAACGATCAGGTCAAAGCTCAGTGTGAAGTATTGACAAGAGTCCCAAGTACGTATTTCGATTAGATTCAAGGAGATGATGATAAGCACGAGTTAGTTGCTGGAATAGATTTTTCGCTTTTTGACCAAAATGCCACTTAATGCACGATCTGATGTCTCTTCATAATTAGCCTCAACAGTTTGGCTGAACACATGTGTTCACAGTCGTATATGTGTACTTAATCTCAAATACAAATACTCAACCACGGATATGTTTGTTCAACTCTTTGTTGACTCTGGTGATCAATTTTGAAACCTAAATACTGGTTAACAGCACTGTAAATAACTGAGAGGCAGCTGTTTATTTACTCGTGATATTTGTCGAGTATTTTTATAAAAACAGAGGCATAGGTTTAGCTTTGTATTGCTTCCTTGATACCAGAAAGAGATACCGCTCACCTGAGTTTGTGTTTAGCAGGAACTATCCTGTCTGCTCTGAGTAATTATTCAAAGAGTCTTCCCAGATTGAGAAGCACCTGTGTCCTGACTAAGGCTCTTTCCCAGACTTAACTTGTTGCCTACGACAAATTGCTTCATCTAAAGATGAAGCAATGGTCAATTGGTCAACACCTCAGATTGCCCATCTTTGCCCAGATTAAGGATGACTCTAAGTTGCGAGCCAGACAGGTACTCGCTTTGAACTTGCAAAACACATGAGTACATATATAGTAACAGTTTTGGCGTGTGTGATCAGACTGAACAGGTTGGAGTCGTTCAGCTGG
Source organism: Bucorvus abyssinicus (assembly GCA_009769605.1). Lineage (NCBI taxonomy): Eukaryota > Metazoa > Chordata > Aves > Bucerotiformes > Bucorvidae > Bucorvus > Bucorvus abyssinicus. The sequence goes on from CM020025.1 coordinate 76,559,311, forward strand.
TCAGCAAAAGTAAGATAAAAAACAACCAATCAGCTATCAGAGTTCTCTATTTATAGATCATCCTCTCTGTTTAACTAGGAGTAGCCTGATAAAATAGTCCTCCACTAATTTTGAAGTGGTCCAAAAGGAAGCCTATTTGACATTTTTCTCTGCACCGTCGGACTGCTTGCTCTCACTCATAAAAGCAGACGTATCCTCATGCTTATCCCAAATTTCTCTCTAGCACAGTCAGCTCTAACAGCACAGAACACCTGTATTATCTCCAGTACTTCAGCAACAGCCAACAATAAGAGTAAGCAGCTGGATGTCAGAAAAGCCCAAATCTATCATGGTGTGACACACTGCATTGCCTTTGCAGCAATAAAACTGCTGACGGGTCAGCAGAAACAGCATCCAGAGCTGGTTAGATCTGTGGAAGACGCTTGAAATGACTTTTGAATTGCAACATTTTATTGTTGTTATTTATGACTTTGGTTGTTAATTAATAATTCTACTGGTAAATTCAGTTTACAGCACATGGCGTGACTGTTATGTCACTGATCCTAGAGTGTTCTTAACAAGCCTCTCACCGCACTTTGCAGACGTTAACTAGTTAAGTCTATGCAGTAGTTAAAGGAAACTGTAGGGACCACTTCACTCATTGCTGATAAGTAGCTGCCAGTGAAGTGACTCTGCATAGCTGTTTGGCAGTGCATAGCAACACTAATCAATATCTGAAGACAGGACATTGGTGTATTATTCCACCTGCTGAAAAGAGAAAGTGCAGTTCTTTTCCCCGGCGTTATTATATACATTCATTGATAAGGGGGAACCGGGATTGTTACGGGGTTTTTTTTTTTAATCACCATGCTTTAGAAAGAGTTGCATTTATCTTACAAAAAAAAAAATAAAACCCCACAAAACCAAAACCCAACCAAAAAAAGAAAAAAAAAGAGAGAGAGAGAGATATTAAAATGTAACCTCATCTTTTTAAGTCAGGATTTTTAAAGTTATCTCCAATCCTTATAGCAACTACTTTCAGATTTGTAGCTCAAGGCTGTTGTTCCAACACTAAATAAGTTAGTCTGGAAGAAAGTCACAGAGTGGACTTGCTCCCACCAAAATAATTTTACATTTCTTGATTCATGCAAATAGAATCAAGGCAGATCTAAAATTCTGATCTAGCTTCAAAGTCTCCCTAGGCTCACCCTCATGCCAAGGTTTTGTTTATCAAATTAATAGCTTTATAGTAATACACTTGGTGGTAGTCTATTACTTTTTGGGGGGGTCCCAGAGGTTGGGTTTTGGGGTTTTTTTGTAGCACTATTCTTGGTTTCTGAAAAAATTAGTGAGGAAGAGGAGCTATTTAATACGATGAATACCATATTGATGCTGCAGTATCTTTAGACCCGAAAAGAGCGTAGGTCAAGAAATTAGGGTGCTAAAAATAATTACTTCAGTAGGTGGCACTATTCCCTCTGTGTGACTCCTAAGTCAAAACCCTTGCCTGGTACTCCGGGGCTACAGAGCGTGAAGCAAATAACCCTCTCGTGCCTGTTGAAGACCGCTTGTTACCCCTCCCCGCAGTGGTAGTGGCTGGTTCTTATGGTCTGATCGCAAGACAAAAGCACAGCCTACCTTCCCTCTCTCTTTACATGGACGAGGTGGTTTTGCTTGGTAGGTTGGGTTTCTTTGAGGCGGGGGGATCCTAAGATTTTGCCCTCGGAGTATCACGTATTTATGTGGTGCTATTTTAATAGCTGCTCTGCTCCATCCCAGAAAGGCTGCAAAATGATAGGTCAAGTATCTCCCTCATACACAGACCGAGTCATTCGTCATCTCTAGCTTGCAAAAGACATTGTTTAACTTAGAGCAGCGGTAATTACAATGATTTAAAAGCAAGTTCAGGAAAGGCTAATTCTTGCCATGAAACAAATAATATTCTGTTAGAAATACAGAGTCTGGTAGTCACGAAGCTCTGTAACAGTGCATAAATACCTGCCGTCCGTTCCCAAAATACATTCATATGCAATTGCAGTTTAGTCACTTCTCGTAGCTGTTAAGCAATATAAATTAATACCTGGTTGTAGTAATTATTTACATGTGGCTTCACTTTACACTGTAATGTAACACTGGATTAGTTTTTTTAGGATAGCTGTAGAAGTAATTTTTTTCCTCTTTTTTTTTTTTTTTTCCCTTAAATGGTGTATTTATTTTGCTTGGCTAAGCTTCTCTTGTGCGCTGCTGATAACAAGCAACCATAACTGTAGGGCAAGATTTGTAGAGGATTCCTGTTTTCACTGACCGTATTTGAAAGGAATCCTCCAAGTCAGATGTCTATAGAATATAACTGCTGTTCAAAAGTGTCTTTCTGGCATCCAGCAGTAATTGTGCCAGCCACAAATAGCACTTGCACCCGGTATGTTGTGTTTCCTATCAAGCAATTAAGGAGGAAGGGAATTCCCAGCTAAAGAGATCCAGCCTGGATCATGGGCTTGAATCTAGTTCCACAGGATTTAACTGAAATTCCTTTTGCTTTTCATTCCCTGTCATTAATCTGGAATGCAAATTTAATGCTGATTTTGTATGTGGGGGCAGCATCAGAAGTAGTTAGGAGTCAACAGCATCAAAGCAAATTTTCTGTAGATCCCATCACTCTTTGCCAAGCACCGTTAGGGCCATCTTCTGCCCTTAATATTCTGCCCCTGAACGTTCCTGGGTATTTACCACGTAAGGCTAAGTATAGTTTAACCATTTAAGGACCCAAGCTTACACTCAGAGCCCTTATGAGTAAAGGTTTTCTGGGCTGGATCACTGTTAAAACCTTCTAGCAGTCCATGTTTGTTTATCAATAGTAAGATAATAACACTATCTGATTTCAACTTATTTACTTTAGCAAAATAACAATTCTTTGTCAAGCTGAGGCTTGGATCATCTGTACAGGGAAACAGGTTTCTGTAATTACCAGCTCTCTGTTAGGCTTGGGGATGATACTCAACCGTTAAGTCAAATGTTTGTGTATTTTCTTAATCAAGGTTATCCTTGTTCAGACAACGAATGAGCATACAGTACATTATGATATAACCGAAAAATTCAATAAAGCAAGAAATTAATTCTGCAGAAATACCTGAATCTCTAAAGAGAATTTATAAACTCCTTTGTAAGTCCAAGCCTCTAGTAACATATTAATGTGTCCTTTAAGATGCTAAATCAATCTTCAGTGTTTTTCTGTCAGATGTCTGGATTCACGACAGGAAGCACTTGAAGAATTGATGCCTGCCTGCACTGTCACCAGGGCTGCGTCTTTTCATTGCCACCATGTAGCTTCATTCTCATTTTACGGTAGATGACAGACCATTTGCAATATCCTGATGGTGATGATGACACTGAAACTTTTTTCTCCTTTCTCCTTTGCTACTGCGAAGCCAAATACACTCCAAAAGCATGAGATTTGAAAATGAGCACACTTAGAGGAGGTTGGGTGGGGGGAAAGGGCAGAGGAATTACTCTGCTTTCTACAGAATCTTCTGGTGTTGAAATGTATAGAGGTCATGTTGGAAACATTCCTCAGCGCTCATAAGAGCTTTCTCTTATGTTTGTTTTGAGGAAAACATATTCTTGTACTGACACCATGATTCAGGAGCAGAGATGTCAAAAATCATGATTATTTTTAACACTGTAACCTGATTATCGACGTTTTCCTAGATAAGTACCATTTTCGTAAGTAAGCGTAGGCATAAGTATCTAAGTACTGCATAACGGTGGTTTTCAGCTTGCATCTGTGGCACCATAGATGAATTATAAGGTGGCTGCAAAAGCTAGTGGTGAATACTAAGTATGTAGTCAGGAAGCTTAAATCCTTTAAACTGAAGTCCACATCCACACCGAAAAAAAAAAAAGGAAAAAAAAACTAGTGGCCCATATATCAGCAAAGACATGGAAATAGAAGAGGAGGGAGGTACATTCAATCAGATGGCAAGAGACTGGGTGGTGAAGAGACCACGGGTATGTCTCTTGGCAGATTGACATGCAACACAAATGGTTTTAAATGAGAAAGCCCAACTGCTGGATACTTTCTAAGGAATAGTCACAAAGAGATTTCTGTGGGCTCATTGGTGCTACTAAAAGAGACAGCGCCTTGGAGAGGGCTTTGCCGTACTAAACTGCTTCCGGTACAAATGGAAAATAACCGACCAGTTCCACCCCACCCCAAAGCTGTTCTTTGATCTACGTCTCAAGCCTATTTGTTACATCAAATGGGTCAAGGAAAGGAGACAAGATGTTTACCTCTGCATTACACACTGAAGCTTTCTTCAGGAAAAAAAGCCTTAAAATAAACTTGTTGAACTATTTTAATTACATGTTATTAGTAAAGTATTCCTACTAAAACATAAGAAAAATCAAAACCCAGCCGGTAAAAAATTACTTCCTGGGGGAAAAAAACCCAAAAAACTATTTTAAAAATGTAATATCTTACTATTTCTTTGAAATCAGCACAATTTTAACTTTTCATTTGGGTGAGAACAGAGCATTTCATATGACAAGTGGTCCAGCTAAATTTTTCTAGCAGACCGTGCTGCTCATGTACAGTATTTCCACAGCAAAGAAGCTCCCAGTTCCTCTCCCAGTTCCTTTCCCAGTGCATAGAGGAAAGCAGGCACTCTCTATGTATATCTTCAACAGAGCTCAAGCTGGTTTAACAAGGGGCACCTCCTGCAGGCAGTTCTCACTGAAAACAAAGTAAATTAAGCACATAAGTGCTTCAAGTTATGCAGTATTAACCAGGGTTGGGATGCTCTCATAGTTCTTTAACGCTCCCAACACATGCACATGGAGGAGGCTCACAGGGATATGAAACAGTCCAACAATACTCCCAAGGACCTATGTTTGGTCCTGCAAGCAACACTACGGTAACCGACTACCTAATTTCTTCACGGCAGCATAACCAGGTAGATCCTGTAGAGCAGAGTTTAGCGTAGGAGGAGCACAGCAAGACTGCTGGGGTCTATACGTCAGGGAAAAGGGCAAGTTTCACAGGTGAGCATCCCTGGCCAGCTGTCTTGCTGAGAGTGTAGATACTTTGGTGAGTTAAGTAAAATCCTGCAACTGTGCATTGCTCTAGCGTTAAGTAGTCAGAAAATGCCAGGAAAAAAAAAAAAAAGCCAATATAGACTCCCCGGATACTTTGAAAGCTTCTCTTTCCCTGCCAGATGCTGGAAATCTCAGAGATTGCTTTTGGTCTGATAAAACCAGACACAGCTCAGTCTGATCCCCACTGAAAGCTAGGGGGGGACAGTGTCCTCACAGGGACTGCAGCCCAAAGAGATGGTCCCCCGACAAGGGTCTCAGCAGGATGGGACTATGCCACAAGGCTCTGTCAGGAGCAAAAGGAGTCACGTCATGCTGGCCTGTCTCTGAGGTTGCTCTGAAGGGAGTAACCCAAAACACTCTTAGAGGACTCTGCTGCCTCCCTGCCATGAGGGCAACCACTCCAACAAAGATCAAATGCAAGCATCTGCCCCCTTTCTCTGTCCATCTGCACACCTGAAGCACTGAAGCTGAGTGGGTGAGTGGGGTGAGACTCCGGAATTTCAGCAGAAATTATGTGCTGTCACAACTGCCCTGCCTGAGTGTGCATATGTGTATGTGTATATATCTATATAAAAGGAGAAAAAAGCCATGTGAGATGAGCTCCCAGGAGCACTGGTCTCCAATACTGTTCTTCCTGAGAAGAGGCTGTGGTATATCAGCTTCCTTATGAGTTAAAGGAAGAGTTCACTAAGAGCAGAGACCTTGTTTCCAGGTTTCTGACCATCCACCGTTTTGACACAGAGGGAATACTGCACGTTTCTCTCGTTAGCGTGATGGGAATGAGATGTAAAAAGAGATTGCACTAGGTCTGATGGAAGTCTCTAATGGAGGCTGGCAGCTCACTGTACTTGGACAGCAGACCTGAGGGCTGAGGACTTATGCTGTTCAGCTGGTCCATCACTAGGAAGGAGCTGACCATACTCTTGAGTATGAGACCTTCCTGCCTGTGGAGTCAGGCTGTACAGCTGGGAGACCAGGCTGGGGATAAGTACCCAGAAATGTGTAGTGACTGCTTGGTGGCACCGATGTCCTGCCCATCCTATGGCATAGGGGACTTTGTGGCTGCCTCCCCATTTTTGTGCTCATCTTGGGTTACCCTTTGTGCAGAAAGGTTTCTTTCAGTCCCGGTGTAAGCCTCTCGCGGTTCCTCTCCTTTACCCACCTTTCACCCCATGGCATCCCACTGCCGGAGACAGACATGGCTGAGGTGGCTTTGTGGTAGGACAGGGCAGCATTTGCAAGAGATGACAGTTTCTGTGATAGGCGCTGCAAGGGGGGTGCCCTAATGGGGGACTGTTTACAATGTGATACCTCAGCAGCTGCTTCAGTCGCGGCTGTGAGCTGTCAGTGCTCACAGTTTTATGGCACTTTCATCACCATCTGTCACTCCTTTAATGGCATGGTGTGTGCATCTTGCCACCTTCCCCTGCCACCCCCTTGTCCCCCCACCACACACACACACACACACACACACATACAGACACTTTCAGGAGCTCAGCCATATGGCGCTGACTAAGCCAGGCTGCACATCCTCTTCTTCTGGACCCATCTTGAGGGACTGCTGGGGACAGTAGCTAGATAGGGTGGCCCAGGTAGCTCACAGTTATGGCATAGGAGTAGAAAACAAACTATTATCATGGGGACCGTGTTATGGAAGTGTCTGCCATCCTAACATGGGCTGTTGGACAGTGGTGGGTGTTTGGCCCAGTCTTCTGCAAGGAAAGGTAGCCTAAAGGTTACTTTTTGCTTATACTGTATGGTGAACTGAGAAAGAATAAAACACACACATACATATTTTTATTTGTTTATGTATACATAGATACACCCCAGAGCTTAATATCATGCCCTTGTCAAGGAACATATGTTATTTCAGCTTGACACATTTTAATTGCGAAATCCAGGATGTTCTTTTCATTCCTTCAAAACAGGAGAAAACTCCAAGCAAGCTGTAGCAATCACAATCCCACTGGCTGTCTTCCATCACTAATCTGTGTCCATGCCACAAGCACACGTGGTTTGAAATCAAAGCCTTCTTGAGCCTCGGAGAAGTACCTCCAGAAAGTAATGAGATCTGGTTTGCCATGCCTTCACTTTTAACTGGTGGAGTTTTAACGCCTGTAAACTTAATGCTGTGCGTTACCCTGCTAGCTGCATTACCTGCGGGGTTTGGAGGGAGAGGTTGTGGCTGAGAGCAAACTTCACCGTAGCAATCTTTTTTTCTTCTTATGTGTTCCTCTGATTGGTCATTTGATTATAGCGAATCCCCAAAGGCTCATGGATTAAAAACAAAGGCCGGTTTGTAAGTGAACTTGCTGTTGATGGATTAGGGCAGTGTGCCGGCTGTAACCAGATCCACAATACAAGTTCATTCATTTGGAGAGCAGCTCTCGACTCGCATTACACTCTCTCTGACTTGCTCTTTACCATCCAGCCAGTGAAACTTTACACCTCTGCGATTTTATCACAGCCTCAGTTCACCAACAATTGTGTGTCATGCTGTGAAAAATATAACTATAAATCAAAGTCCTACATATGGCAGAGTGGTAACCTTTCCAAAGACCCTCTTTTGGAGGCCGTCGCTAAACAGATTTGTTTGTGTGTGAGTGTGTGTGTGATGCGTATATACATATGACAATCAAAGGCTACCACAACAGAGCGCTCTTATTTTCTGAGCTGATATTTCACAGTATGAGCCAAAAATTTCACTTTGGAGCACAGTGCAATGTTTGTGATATTAACATCAATAGATGCCTTTTAGATTCTCACTCTAAAGCCAAATACTGTTGAGGATGATACAATTTTGTATCATTAGTTGGGAGGCAAAGCGAAGCATGCCCACATTTCTGTGATATGCAGACGGGAACTTCCACCCCTGATTTTTTTTTTATCTTCCTTGCTCTCTTTGGCTCACGTGCCACTCGGAGCATTCCCAATCCTTGGAGAGTGTGATCTTTAAGAGCTGTCATTACACTTCTCAAGTTTGACAGAAGATAAGAAAGAGAACAACTGGTTTTAATCATGACAGATTCCAAGTCCTGGAAATCTTGCCCAAAGTTACTCCCAAGAGCTGATGTTTTCTGCAGCCCCTTCTCCTTTCAGAACACGCATGCATATTCGCACAATCCAGGGATCCTCACCTCCAGATCTTTTTGCTTGCCAAACACTGTCCCTAGTAGACAGGAAGACTAAACCACGATGTACTTTTGCAAATTATGCGTGATCAACTATTTCTGTTGTGGAAGAGAGCCAGGACTAGGAATGCAATAGCCCAGCGATGTGAAGCCCCAAAGAAAAGTGGTCACGCCAAGACTGCGCTGTGCAAATGGTGGTTCTGCCCGAGGAAGAAAGCCCCCTCCAAGGCCCATTTCTCGTCAGTCATGCTGATGATTTATGCAAGTCTCATCTGCTTCTCTTGCTAAAATTAGGTAGTGTCCGAAATCTTACAGATATGCTTTTCCTGCTTTTACTTCTAGGAACTAGTATGTGATAATATATTGAATATCCGCTGCACATTTCAAAGGGAAAACCAAGGTAGTTGACTTTATAAACTGGAAATCTGTGGCAGAATGAGTTGTAAAACAAGCTTTATACAAATGTCTTTTTCTGCTGTAGGACGTGAGGCTGGAGTACACTGTGATACTTGCTCTTCCCCATAGGAGGTGATTTACACCAGCTATGGGTTTAGCCATGCAAGAAAAACTAGCAGAATTCAGGGAAACTCTTAAGTTCTGTGTGACTGCTACTTACTGGCTTTCCCCAGCGCTGCCCCGGTTTCCTCTTCTGATAGGCATAGGTTCTGCCTTGGAAAAAACACGGCAGACCAAGCACAACTATCACACAGCCTTAGCTGCTACTAAGGCTTTTTTGCTTTAATTCTCTGAAACTTTACAGCACTTTCTTCCTCATTCCTTTTTAAGTTCTAGCAGACATGGAAACAAGACACAAACAAGGTCTGAAGAGCAGCTTATGAAATATTTTTCATGAACAACCAACTCCTCTGTGTTTCATTGCCTATTCTTTACAAGAATAGATATTTTTCTATTAACTGCTGTTGATGTTTGTCAAAAATCTGTGGAAAACCCTTTTTCTGGTTTTGTCATCCACAAATTTGACAGTTGGGAGGTTGACTGTTGGAAAATTCATTTGCTTTTTTAATTAAATTTTTTCTCTTTCTTTTTTATGGTTTTTCACAGAAAATAAAAATGATTTCTTGCCCTGCTGCAAGCTCAAATGAAAAATTTTAAACAGATAAAGTTATGCTGAGGCAGCAGTATGAACCAGATGCCTCATGGCTCTATTTGGCTGGTATTAGAGGTTCACTTGTGTTTTCTCCATAAGAGAAAAAAGATCTACAGGAGTAAAGATATAGGGAGTGAAATACATTCCTTTTATCTGCTATCATAATACAACTGTGGAACGGTTTTATGGAGGAGGGAGGACAATCTCCCTTCTCTGTATTTGAGCTTAGTTTTAGGTTAATCAAATTAAACATTTTATTATTTGCCTTAGAATTTTTTAGTAACTTCAAGCATTCACAATGGAGTCAGTTTTAATATTACAGTGATCTCCAATATTTGGGCTTGTCCCCACTAAGAAATTAACTGTAACAATGGGTCATATGGTGTGAAGAAAAACGAGAGGTAAAGAGAAAGCACAGAGCATGTTTGGAGTATTTGACAGTGAATGGACAAACCTTCAAGCATCAATGCCTTTTAGTCGTCAAATTAAGCCTGTGGAAAAGCAATTGCCTAGAGTAGCCTAACTCATACAAATTATTAAGCAGACACAGCCTCGCCTGAGTTCCTGTTGGGCCCATGTTTGCGAGACGGTATGAATAGCTCCTTCCCACCTGGTTCCCATGTTGCCGTTTCCAGCAGCAAGGTTCAACACCTGGGTGACTGCAGACCAAACTAAGAGTCACTGAAATCCAGGGTAGACCTTCCTGAGATTTCAGTGGCTGCTGGACCTTGTCATTTCCAGAGATGGTACAAATTTGACTGCAGACGAATGTTACCTATATCTCTTCACTCCCTGTTTTGTGGATGAATAGAGGCGAGGTGTCAATCAAATGTCTCTCACCAGAGCCACATTCAGTGCTGAGAGAGAGACACACACAGAGTGTTGACAAGAACTACCTGACTTGGTCAGTGCCTTTCGATAGCTCTGCTATCACAACGGTGCCTACTAGTGTGCTTACAGTACAAGACATAGGACCAGCACTTGCTCAGACCAATCCAAGGACACGGTGGAGAAGACAGAGATAATTTTAGGTTTAAAATAGTTGTATTTTCTGTAATGCAAGACTTGTATTTGAAAAGGCTTAGAGTTGTTGATAGATGTGCTGGTGTGGGTAAGTGCACAGCTGCCAGCTGCTTCAGATAAAACATTGCATGAAATTGTGCCGTTTATATAACTGTTGTTTACAGACTTGGAGCACAACGATAATTGTGGTTTTATATGAAATCACACAGTCAACATATTGGGCATGCCTATGCTTATGAGAATTCTGCTGACGCGAGGAAACTGGGCAATTTTAAATCACCATACCTGGCATTGAACTCTTTGGAATTAGGTTTATGCAGGAATGTTTATGCAATATGTATTTCATATGCCCTTCAAAAAACTTGTGATTCCCAGGAAAACTGTTTTAGATTCCTCTTTGTTTTCAAACCTGCCTAGGGAATACACCACAGTTTAGCTCTTTGTACTACATGAAGATTATCTCATTCTGGTTTTCTTTCTCTTATTTGTTAATTTTTGAACATTAATTAGCTCCAGATATCATTTTTCTGTTCCTTCTATGAGTTCTATCACAGATTTGTAATTACAGTTATTGTTATTTATATATTGCCTAGATACAGATAATTGCCAGTTGAGTTTAATTCCCATTGTAATGCATTTTAAACATGTGGTGTTGGCTAGAACAGTTTGAGAGGCCTTTTTTTCTGTGTTTATAATTTTATTAGCTCTGCAGAAATGTGGCTGTCAGACCTTTCCAAAAAAAAAAAAATTCTGACAAGTGGGTACATCTACTCTTTATTTCTTCCATTTACAGCTGTATGAAGTCAGACTTCACAATATACTTGAGTTTGGAGACCCTTTCATTGTTCAAATAATTTGAGTTTACTTTTGATATCTCCACTTTATTAAACTTCTGGATTGATTTCACTGGGGCCAGGATTGCATCAGGATCCTGCTTCTTGACCCAGTTCCTGTGAGTGTATCCAGCAGGTAGGGAAAATAAAAAAATCACTAGCCCATCTAGAAAATTGACCACTCATCTTTTCAGATCCTGTTTAGTCTCCAGCACAAATAGCTGAGGCGCCCTTTCCTTCCCAATGAAGGAAAATAAAGAAGGGCTGAGCCAAGATCTCTCTCCAAATATGATTTTGCTTAGAAACGTGAAGAAAAGCTGAGGTAGTTCCACTCACCACTCCATCTAGAAATGTTGAAGTCTTATGCGTTTTATTCCGTCATGGCTCCCTACAACCACATGGTCATTATTATCATATTATCATGCAGCATTAGAGTGGTCTTCAAGTTGCTTCTGTACCTCAGAAAGCAACAATCTGCACCTCTGGAGTCACCTTTTGCTCTGGCTGCAAATTGGTAAAGCCCAGTGGTGTGCAGCTGAGGAACAATGGAGATTTCATGCATAGTCACAGCGGAGAGAGAGGCGTGCGCTGGGAGTGTTACTTTTAATTCCCACCATCTCTATTTTTCTGTACTGTTCTTTTCCTTTTCTTGACTACCTCTGTTTGATATTTAACAGAAACTTTAAACTTGTGCTTACCCGTAGTCCCAATTCCAGAAGAGGAGTACAACTCAGCTGATTGTGCTGATGAGTTGCCACATTTAAATATATGTAATGTATATAGAGATAAAAATATATCAAATTATACAGTTACATACATATATATATATATTTTACTAATACCTTCCAGATCAAACAATTAGCTACAACTCAACATCAAGTCTTTTTCAAACACCTAGCTCTTGATATTATGCATTCTAAACAAACTTTCACATTTAAAAAAATCCAGATCTTGGAAAATAAACAGTTGAGAGGTCCGGTGATTTCCTCCATTGCCAGGAAAGCCTGTATTACTTGCCATCATTTTTCTTCAAGCTGCTGCTTCTGTGCAATGCCCTAATGTTGTTTATAAATGAACACATACACAAGTACCTACAATGATGAAATGAAGAGCTATAATATTTTTCATTCTGTTATTTAAAAAGAAAAAAAAAAAAACCACCCAAACCCAAAACCCAAGAAGAATATAGTTAGAAGATTTAGTTACCTCAGAAACAAGGGTTTGTTTCCAGAAGGGCACAGGTCTTCGATACAACCTGTGTCATCTCTACCAGGGCAAGGGATCTTAGACACCAAGGGAGTCTAGAGTGTCTCCAGGCAGGTATTTTTAAGCACCTTTATCACTGTATTTGCCTAGGCAAAGAAAAGTTATTTTACTTTTGGAAGGTGAAAAATTTACAGATATTTTGATGGGACTTAATAATTGCCATTCACAAAGGAACATTGCAAAATGACCCAGTGGAGTGTAACAGATTATGAGCTCAAGCTTTCATCATCCCATTAACAGTTTTCTAAGAGCTCTGGAATCAAAATGTTCCCAGCCTGTATCCATTCCTACTCCACCCCACTCAGCACAGGCATAAATATTCTTTTGATAGTCCCAGGCTTCCCAACTTTCCCCAGCAGAAACAGAGTTGATGACTGTAAACAAAGCAGCTTCACAGACTCAAGGGGGAAAACAGTGGGAGAATCTGTTTGTAACAGGCTTATTTTTACATACAAAGATATTTGCAAGATTCACTTCATCACTAGGAAATGGCATGAAGAAAATCACTACAAGTTTTCACTTTTAAAAATATTTTAAAGTAAATAAGGAAATATTTAAAGTAGGAAAGTATATAGAATGTAGATACCATGAAAATACTGAAAGCAGAAAACTATCAGGTATTAAATTGCATAGCCAGTTTATCCAAGGATAGCTAAAGCAATGATGTGAAAGCAATAAATGATCTTTTCCCAGCTAACAACTCAGTCTGCAATGGGTGAGGCCAAGTTCTTATCTGCACAAGAAAACAGAATTGTGCCAGCAGCTGGGTTGACAAACCAGTGCCAAATATCATCTAACTGAAAGTATTTTGACTCGTAAAACGTAATCAATGCAGGCTCATTCTGGTGCCGGTTAGTCCCTGCTCCAAGGAGTTGTGGTCATGGAGAGCTGGTCCCCCGTGGCTAAGCCTTGCTGCCATTGCAGTTTACTCGAGTTCAGAAATGCTGTTGGAGAGTTTTTGGCTTCTCATAGACAAGGTCAATGCCGCACGTCTTGCTCTGGGTTGTGCACACCAGGAAGGCCGTGCTGGAGCTGCTCAGAAGCCCTAGCTGGCTTCGCTGCGGTATGGTGACGCCCTAACATGGCCTGTTGTCCCACACAACGTCTGTTCCCACTTTTCATTCTACCTCAGTTTAGCAAAAACTGTACTAACCAGCAAAGGAACTGCAAGGTGGCCCACGTAGGGAAGACCTTTGGCAATTTCACTACCGTTGCTATTAGTAGGAACCATAATGTCTGTAACGACGTTGGTTGTTTGACTGCCGTCCTGCTTCTGATAGACAACAAGCAGCCACTGAATTTGATCTTTCTAAACGAGCGTGGGCAAGATTTTACATGTGTTCCCTTTAGGGATGATACCGTATTGGCAAATCACTGTCTATGGCTCTATCTGTATGATTTGTGAAAGATCAGAAAAAAACAGCCATTGGATTAAGCCCTCTCACACCTTTCACGACCCCGAGGTCTGTGGCAATGCCCCTGTAATTGTACAATTCTATTTACTTAGGTGCCAGTGATAGCCATATGGTTGAAAATGCAGTTTTTCAGGACTCTAAGCACAGAATAGTCCTGCGGTGAGAGCGTTAACTTAACTAAGGATTCAGCTTTGGACTCAGCCACAGAACTTTTGCGTGACATTGGGCAAGTCACCTAGCCAGGTTCTCCCCTGTAAAATGGGGATAATGAAAAGCTCCTTTTCCTCTGTTGGAAGTATAAATGCTTTCACTGCTGAGAACCCTTTCAAATTCTTCTGATGAAAGCCAGGTGCTGTTATTAGGCTGCTCATGCTGATGTCTCTTGTATTTGATTTTTAGTCTGTCTTCTAAGGTTACTGAAACCTTTCCACACTTCTGGCTAATTTCAAACTAATACATTAAAAGAAGAAAAAAACAAATTTATAAAAAGTGCCTAGACAATGGATTTCCTCTGCGCGTGAGCCATGGAACAATTTTATTTCTCTCAAGTGTGGGATTTCCAACATTTCAAGTCAGGATTTCTGAAACAATCAGCCTCCTTGGATCATCTGTTTGTGTGCAGCTCCACTCCTTCCCTCCCCCCCTACAACTGAGAGAAACACCGAACAGAAATCCTTAAGCTTAAATATTTCTTTAGCTTTTTCTAACACTTTGTGACCCCACGTGAACCCTGTCATGACCTCAGCCCATGTGGGGTCATGGCCCACAGTTGGAAAACACTGGCCTAGATCTAAGATGTTAGTCAGGCTGCTTCTCAGAGATGACTTGACAGCTGTCCACTTCTGTGGGTGTGGTGAACTCTTGGCATGGATGCTCTGACCTGCCAATCAGGAGATGCTGTATTTCGTCCACATCAGGGAGTTTATCCCATGGAGTTTAAGGAGGAACAAAGACCACACAGCACAAAAATGAGGTTTCTGTTTAAGCTCTTGGCTTGCTACGACTCCTGGTGACCTCAAGCCATTTTCTTCCTTATTTCATTTTCTAAGATGAGGTAGATTTTTTAATATGACAGTCATTTTGCATTGATTAGACATAACACCCCAGAAAATAGAGAACTCGATGTCAGAAAAAGACCCAAATGAAAAGAGAGCATAACATTCACAACATTCACAAGAGATCTGTATGTATTTTGGGTGTTCTCTTAGAAAAAGATCTGGAGTCCTGGCAGTAGCAGTGACAAGCAGGTCAAGTCAGGAAGAGCAGAATGCAACCGAGGCAATCGGCACCTGGGAAGCCGAGGAGTGGATGGTGGCAGAAAAGGAAAGCACTGGAGAGTACATAAAAGAAACACCAAATGGAGCAGAAGTGTTGAAAACCATATTAACATTGGCATTGAAGGGGAGAAGAGACATAGGAAGGAAATAATTGGGAACATGTGGCTCAAAAGAGAGGGAGGTGTGGCTGTCAATTTATTTTTGCTGAAGAGCAAGTGAGACAAAGTTGATGCAGAGCTGACATAGTTTCCTTTCTTGGCCATTCACTACACCGTTGGCTCTCAAGCCTTCACGTGCTAAGATGACCTGTCAAGCACGGTTATATTTTTCATTCTCTAATTAGAGTGCAGGTAGGTACTCATCTAGAACCTGGCAGTGGTTGGTGTCTCTCAAATAGACAACGTATTGTCTGCTACCTATGAAGCCATTTCTTGCCCCTGTGACGGGCAAGAAATTCTCAGGTCTGTTGGCATCAAAAACAAAGGAATGAGAACTTCTGCTTCTCCCAAATCCATCTCTTGATGTATCACTGCTCATAGGTCCTCCAACTGCCTTGACCTCGCTGCTTGCAATCCAAAATCCTTGCTCTTTGGCCCCAGTGCTACCAAGGACAGACCTGTGCCATCAGTTCCCCCGAAGCACATTATGTTGTTAGCGCTGGTTCTTTACTTAGCTTTTCAGGCACTTACCCTTGGCAGAGTGTCCTTCATGTTACCACTTCCTGGAAGTGGACACTTGCAGCCAAGGACAGTTTGTCTTAGAAGCCCAGACTGATTTGGACTCAAAGTGTCCCCTGGAGCTTAAACACGTCCTGTTCCGGAAGAGCAGGTGTGAGTCTGCTCTGGCTAATACACCTCTTCAAGGACAGCCGACTAGCCATAGCTGAAGATGAGCAGAGAGGCTGTGCCCAGGATTCTGAAAGAGTTTTGTTCTCTCTCTCTGTGGTATAAAACCAGCAAACTACAGAAGACACTCCATTTTTCTCACTGCTTGACAGCTTTATTTGGATAAAGATTGCCCATTATCTTTATTCTGAAGCTCTCTCTTGACTTCTGAACTATGAGTATGTTCTGACTAAGCTTAACTTTGGCAGGTACCTCACATAATGAAGCCTCTCTGCCCTCCTCACAAAAAGCCCTGTGCTTTTCACCCCCTTTCTTCCCTCACCCATAGCTTCCTGTCTGGTTATTTTGTGTCTAGGAATTTTCCGTTCACTCAACATCTGCCTGCTGAAGAGACACATGGAGAAAGAGTTGCCTTAAACTTGAGTCAGCTTACTTAGCAAACTTACTGTTTAGTCAAAGTTCGACTGTTAACTCTTAGTACCTGCCGTTGTCTTTGGTGTGTACGTGCTAGGGGCGCTGTCGGCAGAAATGACTACAGCAAGGCTTGTTCTCTGCTATACGCATTTCCATAGGTTGCTTTCTGGTATTAGTCCAAGTGTATGAGTGCCATAAACAGGTTTCTCCAAATAATTACTTCAGTTACTGTGTCTCTTCATTTTGCACAGAAGAACATGTTCTCAGGGATAGAGTTGGTCACAGCATCAGGCACAGGATGTCTGTTCTGAGAGAAAAAAACTGATTTCAGGCATGGTTTATCTTGAAAAATTGAGTGATGTGTGGTTGGATTTTTTTCTTCTGAAAATTAGTAGGGCTAAAAAAGACCAGAATTTCTGGGTAAAAGATGCACTTTTTGCTTAGTTCTGATATCATGAGACAGGGAAATAAATATGTATCTGTTTTAATATAATACAAAGAGAGAGAAACAAGATGCCTTTGGTTAGCAAACTTTATTTTAAGATAAAGGTCAGGACCTTAGCAAGAGCCATGAAGGTTTGAGAGAGCGTTCAAACGGTCTCCGCCTGTCCCATGGGATTAAGCATCACCATTTGATCACATTAATGTTGCAGATTGAGTTTCACATCTCCATTGTACATAGGACACGAATCCGAAATTGGCCCTGACAGAAGCAAAGGCCCTTGAGTTTCCATGGGTTTACAATTCCAGGATTCACACAGTCTGCACCTGGTAGAAGCACTAGAAAAAAAGAAGTTTCTGAAGTATCTCTCTGTAATTGTCCCTAGCCATTGCCAACTTTACCTTTTTCTGGCACGATGAGGAGTCTATTTTAACCATTTCTCCAGGGAACTTTAAGATCCGTTAGGATGTTAGTAACTTCGATTTTAAAAATATCTTTTTATGATCTTGGTCTTCCGCCTGCTTCCACAATTTTTCTTTTGAGGACAATGTGCCATTTTCATTATTTGCCTGCTCTTGAAAATCCATGCACAAAGACGTGTGTAACATAAAGAAAACGGGAAAAAATTAGAGAAAGCTCTCAGGATTACCAGGATTTCTGTATAAATTAACAGATAGAAATATTCTATCAGGAAGGAAATGAAAAAATGAAATCCATATATGTTTGCATATTATGAGTGTCAAATAGAGGGAATTCAGTAAGAATCCAAGACCCTTTGCTAGGTGAGTGCGTTAGTAAATCATGTTCTCTAGTTGAATGTGGATTAGGCAAGCTAGAACTACTTTGTCAGATTTTGACTGAACACCAATATTTTTGTTACATATATGACATTTTAATCAACTTCATCTTTGAACTGAAGGCCTATTGGAGAAGGAATTTCCATCTGTCCTGTCACTGGTTTTTAACAGTGAGCAAAAAAGGAAGAATGAAATGATCTAGAAGCAAATTGCTAAATTAGAAAAAGTGTGGTGAAACATAATATGATAATCAAAGTGGATGTTGAGAAGGAAATAAAAATATTTTTCATGTAACTGATTGGGTTCCCTCTGACACTCTGCTCTGACTTTCATACTCTGTGGGGTAAGTAAACTGCTTAATCAACTTCCCCTTATTGATGCAAAACACGATATGAATGGTCTGCTCATGATTCATTAAGTCCTCTGAAAAATTAAGAGTTGATTCAAATGCTTCAGCTCTGCCTTGTTAACCTCGTTAGTACTCCATGAATGGCAATGAGCTGAGAAAGAGCAGAGCTCATTTTGCAAGCACCCTGATTTACAGATCCCTTGTGCAAGGACGCTATCTTTGGAACATTTATTACTGATGTCGGAATCCTGAGTCTTTAATCATTGTGTTGCTAATTAATGCCCTATTTGTTACTGTCACTCTTTGAATACTGGATGTGCAAAATTCCGCATGTGAAAGTATTTAATGTAATCAGGTAATATGTTAGTGAGGTGCTGCTCAGCTATCAGTCTGGGGGAATGTCAGGGGGTGCCAAGAAAAGCACTGCAAGTCCAAAAAAAGAAGAAAAAAAAAAAAAAGCAGGAAGGAAAAAAGGTATGAGGGAGAAGGGTGAGTTTCTGGGTAAGATTTTCTCTAGACCTGGCCAATAAGGAGTTATCTCTCCAGTTAGAAATGCTCAGGCTCACTCCTTAAAACTGCATTGCACAGCTTTCTGTTGCTGGTGGGGTATGATTTCTCTCTGAAGCAACCAACTGTTGCACAAGTGTACTACGTGCTGCTGACAGCAGAAAGAGCTTCTATAGAATAAGTAAGAAACAACAAAAGCGCATGCGTGGAGGAGAAAGGTCATCCAAACAGATGACAGGCTGTTTCTGGGCTGAGGAAGAGTTGCCAGTTTCTACTGTTGTTATTCCAAAGCTAAGGATATGCTGAAATGCTAGATGTTGGTATGCAATATTATAAAGAAAGGGCTTTGAATAATTCAGGGGTAGGTAGGTAGGTTTCCTTTCAAAGAAGCAATTTCATATTCAGAGTTAAGAGGCAATGAGTTTGCCTGTAAGCATCCCCTATCTTTCAAAATAATGCAAGATGTCTGCGTGCTCCATGTTCTTTCCAGTGTGGCCTCAAGCATCCCACTTCCACTTGAAAAAGGCATGCTGTGCCAACAGAGAGTGTGTATGAGTTAGGAACTGAGACCCCTGCCAGACTCCGAGGAGAGAGGTGGATGCCCCTTCTCAGAGTCATTTTCAGCAGGAACCTAAGCTGAGTGCTCAAAATCATTTCCCAAAGAAAGCCAATTCTTTCCCTTGAGAGTATATAGGGAGAAGCCAGACAGTTCAGGTGAGTGCATGAATTTGTGCAGAGGAGAAGAAGAATGAATGCTGTTTCACCCCAGTAATAATCTTTTGGTTTGGTGTTTCTGATTTCTGGATGGATTATTCTAAAAAGCAAATAAAGATAAAATAGGATTATTTGCAATGAAAAGTTAGGGTTGTATCGCAATATTTTTAACAGGTCTATGGCTTCAGGTCTCTGGTAACATAATGATGTTCACCAGTTCATAGCAGTACTTATCCTTGAGAGGGATGCAATGTTTTATACATCTTCTATCATGTATTAATGGTAAGCCAGTGAATCTTTTAAAAATGTCCAAGAGGGAGCTGGTCTGTGCAAGGGAAAGTTTCTTACTTCACTTTGAGACTCAAGTAATCAATCACGTTATCTGATTAACATATTTACCCAAGGCTTGAAAAGCTTATTTGCAAGTTCTAATTACAAAAAAAGTAGGTGAAAAGGAAATTTTCCTCTCTATACATGTGGATGTCCACATCTAACTCCATAGTATCAGGACAGAAAACTATCTCTCCTATATTTCATTGCTAATGACGGATCAAAAAAAGGCAATCTAAACTGACTTGATAGAGGAATTAAATCTTGTTGAAAATATTTAACTGGATTTTCCAACCTCTTAACCGTGATCTTCAGATGGAGGGTAAAACCTGTGTAAAATAAATTCATATGGGATGTAAACAATGGGATATGGTGGAATATGGGATGTGGTGGTCAATTTATTAATACCAAAGCTGGCTTTTGTACTCTGATTTTGTGGGGCTTGAGGGCTCAGATTTTGCTTTTGTTGCTTTCCAAAGCTGTGAAGTGGTCAAAAAATTAAACTTGTTATCTGTCATGATATGGTTGGTAATTATCAGACAGTAGGAATGGCTGTGCAGAAAATATACCTGAATAATGTAACAATTGCTTTGCATTGCACTAATTAGACATAGTGAAACTACATCTAAAAGTTTACATTGCTTATGACTGCTTTAGCTTCATCTTACGTTTCATCCTTGCAGCTCAATGGCATTTATTTCTCTCTTTTTGTTGCCTTTTCATTTTTTAAAATCCAATCGGCAAAAAAAAGAGTGACAAAGTGTGGTCTAGACTTTGATGGGCACAATGCTATGCATTTTATTGAAAAGAAGTTTTAAAAAAGATGATAACGAAAGTGAGAATGGGGTCAGGTGAAGAGGCCCTGGCAAAAGAAAAAAAAAATCAGAATGGGGACCCTGGTATGACGGAAAAGTGGAAAGAATGGGCAGAGGTCCTGGGACAAGATGAGCAAGAAATAATCCAGCTTCCTGATGGGGTAAGAAGATGGAAGCTTCTGGTAAAGGCAGATAGAAGAAATAATTGACTGGATGTCTTTTCTTTCCAGTTACCATCACCATCTGTTACTGATAATTTCTCTGTTTTTGAAGAAGAGCTGGTACACTAAGTAAGCCAGCCCACCAACATAGTTAGCAAAGGAAAAAGAAGGAACAGGTTAGAAGAAAGGGAAATGCAGGGGGTTTTATATCTGATGGAAAACACTTTCATCCTTCCCTGCTGCTTGAATAATGCATCCTAATTTGACATGACTATACTGGTCACCAAGTTCATGCTAGGGTTATATAATCACAATCTGATCATTTTTCTTAAGTGCTGCTCAGACCAGAATCCTTTTATGTGGATAAAGGAAAGCAGCTATTCTTTTTCTTGTGATTTTTGGCTTGGGTTGATAGAAGTGTCAGCCAAGAATAAAAATACGTTTATAATCTTTAGCCTTTTTCCTTACAACACTTGTTTCTTCTTTTTCTGTACAACACTATTATTTCTTCATTGTCCTTCTATCAGCTGAAACAGAACTTGGTGTTTATGCCTCTGTTGGTTTAATAGTATATGGCTTTCGTTCAAGTTTATTGAAACATTGTCCAGAAAATGAGTGTGGTCTTCAGATTGTGCCTGGCCGTACTTGAATGACTTCTGGTTTCTCATGTGACACCTCTCCACTTGGAGGCACTAAGCTGGAACTCAGCGCCATCTCATTGCTCTACCTCTGTATTGCGTGTCTTCTATGACTGACAAGGTCTAGATTTTCCAGGAAAACTGAAAATGTCTGCAGACTGTGTGCAAAATGTTTCAACTTCAGCGACAGCTTTTCCAACAAAATTAGGAGCACTGTGTGTCAGATACCCCTCTAATCTTCCTTTTCCAGCTCCCAAGTTGTCTCTGTGGAAGAAGCTGTAGGAATTCCTAGATGAGAGAAGGGCTTATGACATTGAGGGATTTTGTTCCTGGGTAGAGTAATCCTTTCTCAATATCATATTAGATTTGTTTGTTTGTTTGTTTTACATCATGTGGCCACCTCTGTGGCAAGGAAACACTCAGTTACTCAGAAAGTCCTTGGCAGTCCTTTTTTTTTTTTTTTTTTTGCTATAAATGAAATAAGGCAGCAGTTCAGCCACCATGCTTCAAATTGCACTTGCAACCTCATCTCAGGGTTTAAGTGCATCTGGCTCTGTATTTGATGGGAGGCTTTCAAAGTAACCGATGCCGCGGCAAATAGCCTTGGTGGTGTCACCATCTTCTTCGTGAATGAATTTGCATTGTTAGGAGAGCTGAGCTCTTCTATATTATATGTGATTTTAGGCACTCACTATTCTCAGTTTAAAAAAAGCCAACAAACACTTTTCAGGTCCTAATTTAATTGACTTGTACAGACTGTGTTTCATGTCATTCGGCTGGCTGTAGTATAGCCTGCAGGTAAGCTAGGACAGGTGGGATTAAGCGTTCCTGGGAAGCTCCCATGCCCACTGATGATGGCAGCAATCTACAAGGATAATTTCAGCTAGCCACCTATCTTCCAGATGACTGAGGTTACACGACATGGGTCTCATGGCTGCTGTTTGCAGCTGCGGTGGAATATTTGTTGTGATTTGGGTGCTACTCATATGAATGACTAGCCACAGGAATCTTGTCTGTCTCTCGTCCTTGAACGTATACTACCTGTCTGCATATGTCCCTCCAAAAATCAGAACCGGGTTTAGGTGAATTTTACATGGAGGATTAGTAGTTTTCATAAGAAGTTAGTTATCTGACTGTTGCTTTAGCAAAATAGGTGTGTGTAGCAAGTACTCATGCAGCTGTAGAGCTGTTGATATAAAAATACAGGATCAGTTTTATTTTGGGGGGTTATACACATATGCTGTATTTAAATGCTTGCTGCAGAGACAGCTGTTGATTTTCATTGATTGCTTCTTTTGTGGAGATGTTTTTGATTTAAAATCTTTTAAGCAGCCGCAATGCACTGAATAGAGTCTCCTTTTCTGATAACAGTGTTACTATGTGTACATCATTTCCTTTCCTGTAGAACAGGGAAAACGAGTGCACTTCACGGAGGGCCTCTGTGCTTCTGCCGAGGGTTGAGTATGTCTGGAAAGGGCTGGTTTGTATCTGTGCTCTAGGCAGGTGGTTTGCTCACACACTGCAAACCCAACACATGCGGGTTATGCTTTGTACAATTCAGCTGTACAGTGCATACACAATGAAGCCATGTCTTCCAGCAAATATTGGCTTTGCTTCGTGGACAGAGAGGGGAAAGGATAAATCCTGGCAAACTGGGAAATATAACAGCACTAATATCCTCTTTCAAGGGTGTTTTCTGCAGCTAAATTCAAGAATCTTTGTGGAGCAGTCTGATGCTAGGTCAATACATTATTTAAGAAACATTTATGAGGAAATAAATAATTTTCTATTTAGTGCTGGCTTTGGATGATATGCAATAAATAAAGGCACTGAGTAATTTGTATAATAGGAATTGTAAATACATTTCCCTGCGCTGAGCCCCATTGAACTTTTGCACTAAATGAGGCAGGGTTCTTGTGAAAAGAAAGAGTGTATGATCATGTAATTAAAGACTCTTTCATAATTAATACCCACAAGGAAGCTGAATTAAGGCTACAAGGAAGCCAAATTAAGGCTGTGGTCAACATTAACTCTGGCACTTCCGAACTTTTGAATGTCTGACTTTGTGTCCATAAGCTTTTCAGAATTTGTTTGAGTTTATCAGTGTAATAATTTAAAACTAACAATACCGTGATCGTAGCCTGGCAGGGTAGAAAAGGTGGATGGGATTAATGCACTGTGTTGCTTTTGAAAGATTTAGGATATATGGTAATTTCAGGAAGACTTGCTATAGATTTGTAAATGGATATACCATGACATGACCAAAATTTTTTAGCCTTCAATAAGAATTAAACCAGAGAGTAGCCTAAAGCCTCAGGTAGATGTTTGGTTAACTCCTTTACAATATTTTAGTTTCTAGAGTCTAACACGCCTGACTCTTTATGATGCCTGTTTTCTTTAATGTGTGGTCTGGGACACGACTGGAAGAGAAAGTCTTGCTGTCTCTGAAGCTAAGAATGGCTACTTAGCCTCCAAATATATAATTAGGGAGCTTTTCATGCCTTTTTAATAAGCTGTAGTCATTAGTAAATTGCCAGTCTCATAGACCTCAAATGATTCAGAGTCTTTTAACTTGACTGGACTGGCCCACGTCCATGCAGGGCAGATGCTTTTTTGTCTCATTTCATTCTTTCCCTTTTATTGGGGGCTTCAGCTGCAAGGAGAAAAAAAATGCTAGTTGCAAACAAAAAGCAGGACAGTGAAAAGCTAGCTCCTCTTCTATGCCAAAACCAGACACAGAGATCTCTCTCCTCTGCCTTTCTTCGACTTGAGAGTAAGTGCTCTGACACTGCGTCACCCTGCCCCATCCCCACCCACCCAGACACACTCTAGGGAAAACTGAGATAGATCCTGCATAAATACCTTTAGAACTGTATTTAGGGTTTACCTACATGGACCCTGAGGAAAAACAATACAAATTAACAAGTGGAAGTGGATTAAAACGCATTAAAGCTAAACTGCATCATCTCAGATAGATGCTGCAATGACTTTCATTTCATCAGGATGAATTGACCTCTAGTGTAAGTTCAGACAAACAAAATGAAAACGTGTTGGCTCGGAGTTAGAATGCTTATAAATCACTAATCACATTTAAATCTATTTCTTAATTAAAAAACCTAGCAGATTAATTACAAAGTTATTACAAATGGACTTTTAAATTAGGTTGGTCATATGGCATTAGGCTGGCATTTGAAGTTTTAAACTGGATTACTTATATGGCATAATTTATTAAACCAGAAAGTCACCAAGTAGATGTCCACGAATGTCTACCAATCTGAAAATGTCACCAGTGTTTTAAAACACGCTGGGTAGAACAGATATTCCTTTGAGTTAATTTTGGTTTGATTTTGACTTATGGTCTACCGTAAGGATGAGACATTGCAGAGTATTTCCCTTCTTGATTTCTGAACCATATATGCTCAAGATACAGCAAGCTGTGCAGCTGTGTCTAAGCTTACCATCTCCCTTCAGGTACATTTTTTTGTTTCTCATGGGATTGTCACAAGCAGATGAAATGTTGCATCAGCACAAAAACCTATGAAGTTTTAAGGTAGTTACAAGAAGTGATTCACTCATTCTTCCATTCCCCCCCCCCACCCCGCCTCGTATTCATATATATATTTGCACAGAGAAAGTTGGCAGCATTTTAAATTGATGGACTTCCAAGACCTTTTGTCATCCTCTCAGGATGTTCTAGATGGATGAATGGAAGTAATAATCTTCTCATATCATTTTTTAATTTACTTCTGCAAGTTTTTTCCTGCCTCATCCTGAAGTATAGGTAACTCAGGGATTATTGTACTTGTGAGATGAGGGAAAATAATTAGCTATCATTCTGAGACGATTGTAAGCACTGTCTTCAAAGAAGTATGCTCTGAAACCACGGAAGTCTATGGATTTACATATGCAAAACAGAAGGGAAACTTTATACTTGTAGTATTTTCCAGGTTTTGAGAGAACTATTATAAGACGTATATGGAGAAAAGAAAGATATTCTTGAGGTAAGACAAAACCCAGCAAACGCTATTGGTGCAGCATCGCATGACATTGCACTGAGGACCTGAAGTGTTGGTACCTTAAAGCAGATGCTTTAATAACAATCAGCCTGTGGAAAGTAGATGTCTTTCGCTGATACTTTCAGTGTGTCTGATAGATCCTATAATGTCTGTTCAATTTTTTGCAGGCATACACCAAATTCACATTCTATTCAGCAGACCTCAAGATGCATTTCAGGATATAAGCTGGGCTGTGTTGTTGCCAGTGTTAAGCGCCATACCTCGTCACTTGAGGTGCGTTTTCAGGGCCTGTTACTTCTGCATTAGAAGAGGGTTTGCCCTCAGTATTTGCTGAATGAAAGGAGCCTACACAGAGGTGTGAGAGAATGCAGGAATGTTAGTAAGCTCTCTGGGTTTTTAATGTGTAGGTACTAAAGATAAAGCGAAGTGACTGCCAACCCATTGAAAACTAGTCAGATATAATATACATAGGCCAAAGAAATAGGCATAAAATACCAAAGCCATGAAGAAACAGTTAAATGGGATGATAATTTGGCTAATGGCGTAGATAGGCATTTTTTTATTGTCAGACAGATGAATTATCACTAGATCCTTGTCCAGCAAGCCCAGCTATGGTATCCAAGGGATGAGTATGCTCTCATAGGTTAGCTAGGGCTGCCAAAGATGTTCTTAAACTGCAGGCTGCCACACATGCATAGTTGAGAATATATACTTTTCTAATACTTGGAACTTCTGGCCTGAATATAGCTTTCAGTTTCGATCCTGCAGGATTTTCTCCTTTTTCCTTAACAAAAGCTTTTTTTCAGGGAATTAATCTGATAACCCTGGGTTCATCCAAATAAGTCTGCCTGTTAGAAGGAAATGTGCATGTTCAAGTGGTATGTATTACGATGGTCCCTTATTCTTGGGATAATTTTACCCAAAACCTGAGAGGGGTATCCCAGAGCTGGATGTTATTTTGTCATCTTTCCTGGCCTTTCTTGGGTCTCAAAATACTTGTTGAGCCATTGCAATAATCGACAAATCATGTAAACCCTTAAGATCCTTCCAGCTGTGTTATTTTCTGCAATAACCCACATAGTTTTTCACGTGCTGTCTCTGTTTTGGGTCTGCCTGGAACCACTCTCCACAATCCCTGCAGCCCCATCTGTGTTGCTGTGGGGAGCCTTCCATCCACACACTTCAAACCAGGCAAACTTCTGTGGTCCTGATGCAACTCTAGACCAGACAGCTGACATGAATCCCAACTGTCTAGCACACACCCAGATGCCTGGCTTCAGCCACAGGCTCACCCAGTCAGGCAGATTAACTGGTGAAGATTACTCATTGTTTTAACTGTTCATGCCTATCTAAACGATTCAAACATGCAGCTTTCCAGAAGGGAAAAGACAAAGAGAAGAATTAAAAATTTCGTTTCATATCACTGCAGTCTAAAAATTGTACAGCATCACTATTTCTGCCAGTCCCACTGACCAATGGTCTCCTTTTTATCTTGATATGTGCAAGGTGTATGGCACATCATAAATTCAGAAATGACCTACAGTAAGGCCCAAGCACTTTTCCTTGTTCTGCATCCAGTCCAATTTCCGTCATGTTAAGGAAGGGGATGAATTCAGGTGGATTTATGGTGGTTTCACCCTCACCACTTGGTTGACTTCCATTGACTACAACAGAGAGATTTTCTGAAGATATTGTCCCCAGTGAGATGGCATGGTTGCCACTTGGGTAGCTGGGTCATGCTTTTTTCCTTTTTTTTTTTTCCTTTCTAACTCTCAAAGTGTGAACATCATTAATTTTTCATTTAAGTCACGTTAGAAAACAATATTGTGGTCACTTTCACTGATTTCTAGGCGCTAAGGCAGGCCTCCCTAGAGAGTTGCACAGGCTTCTCCAATGGAGGTGGGGCTTCCATGAAAGGAAAGAGATAGGAAGTTACAATGACCTGCTTCACTTTTTAGTTTTGCACAGTGGATAGGGGGCAAGGAGGAGCAGCAATCCAGGGAACAACAAGGAGGTTGAATCGAATGTCTCGGTGGCAGGTGATGAGACAGTTGCTTAAGTATGTAAGTCAACTGGAGGAAAAAGTTGTGACAGAGAAGGTTTGGAACTGGTGGTCTAAACAAGAGCCAGGGAGATGTGGATAAGGTCACTGAACGAACTTGGCAATGCAGATAGAAATATCAGTTCATGGAGCATGTGATTCAGTTGCTCTGCAAAGTGGTTGAAGTCTGACTCTAGCACAACCGTAGTTTCATTAGCTGCACTCTTGAAACTAGAAAGGGAGAGTAGGAGAATCGAGCTGGTGTCAGGAAGCAGGAGGAGCGGAGGTAGCTGCAGCACTGCAGTTAAGTCACAGCACAGCTCAGGCAAAGACCCAGGACGAGGGCCTGAGGGTAGGTGCAAATCTTGGGTGAGGGGGAGCCAGGTGCTTTCTCCCGACAGGCTGATCCAAGGCTGCACGGCTGCACCACACCGTGCCCACCTTGTGCACAGGTGGCCTGGCCCCGCAGAGGGGGTTGTGTACAGGGCCCCCACTCTTGAAAGCAAGGAATCTCAACAAAGTGCCTGCATCCTAAAATCAGTACAATGAGAAGATGCTAATTTTTTCTCTGTATTTCGAAAGATGATAAGGGGCAGCTCAAAAAGCCTCATATGTAGAAAGAAAACAGTCTACACAAAAGTTTCCTAAGGTAAATTGAGTGGTTAGACAAAGGTTCCTTGACTCAATTTTAAGCACAGTTTCAACTTTTTCTGGTATAAAGAGACACACTTGGAACTTTCGTTAAGAATGTATATTCACATCTACAGAGGTCACAGCTTTACTGACACTCTTGATCTGTACCAGCTGGATTTTAGTTTCCGTTGCCCAAAACCAGGTACTGCTAGAAAAAGCACAGGAGGAATCGTCGTAAACTGTGACAAAGGCAGCAGTCTGTGTAGGGTCCACAACCCCTCTCTCTGCTATCACTGGGGACAAGCTCCTCGGAAGAACAAGATCTCTTTCTAATTATTCCGTTTGCTGATGACTCGCGGAGCTGTTGAAAAAGACTGTGCCTGTCACCAGTGCTGTAATCCAAGGGGAGATCAACAGCCCAGGCAGCCCCATTTCTCAACAACCACTTCCTCTCTGGCCCCAGTGATCACTGATAAATATCAAATGGTGGATGTAGAACATCCTGTCCTGTTCGCTGCTGGAGGTTTTACAGTGACTTTGTATTTTCAGATCCCAGGAAAATGTGGGCACCATATGACAGAATTGCCAGTACAAACAAGAGATTGTTGGAGAGCCAACCTAGAAAGCGTGGTTCAAGGATGTTGCATAAAGCACTAGTCTATAAATCCTGTTAGTCCATAAATCCTGTGTCCTTGACTGATCTCGTTGTCTCGTATTGCCAGCACTGTGCTATTATTACACATTTAATGATAGCTTCTTGTAAGCCGCCTGTGAATCACATCCACACACACCTGCTCCATTACTCTGCCAGGCCCCAATACAGTATTGACAGAAGCAGCATTGGTCTTTTCCTGTGGACACATGTTTTTCTCTTAGATCTGAGATTCTGCAACAAGGGAAAGGGTTAGAAGCAGTGTTCCAGCTAAAGCCAAGTGCAATGAATTGAAGCTGAGGACACGAACTGCCATTTCCTAAAATCCAACACAAAGAGTTTTGCCTTCTAGTGACTTTCTATGGATCTTGTTTTTTCCATGAAAGGGGCAATTTGGGAAAACCTGGAGTTTTTCAGGAGAAAGGTTTTGATAGGCTCAGGAGCATGCAGTAGAATCAGACCACGGCATACTTTGCGGGCTCTCTCGACTCTTCTCTATCTTTCTCTGTGTTCCACTAAGAGCGGTGGCAAATGGGCTTACAGGTCTGTGATTATCAGAAACCAATGCAGGCACACTGGTCACACACAGAGTTAGTACCGTGGTGACTCTCAGTTACTGAAAAGGCAAGATACATTTGAGACGCTAGTTTTCTGACTCCTGAGCAGAAGGACCCTGATTTCTCCTGCAAAGAATTAAGGGGGAAAGGCTAGCAATTTCAGGCCTTTCAAATATCAGATTTCTTGTTGAATTTCTTAGAATCTGTGGGACTGAATTTGGGCTTCCCAGTCTGTTCTTTAGGGATTTTTTTTCCCTCACATGTTACTGACCCGTGAAATATTTGGTGGATCTTGAGTATGTGCCTTGAACTTCCTTTGAAATAGGAAATTATTACGACATACAGTTCACCCCTAACTTGCAGGATATTATATGCTGCCCCCTTACACCTCTCCTGCTGAGACTTCTTACCCTCAGGAGCGAGGAATTGCAAGGTCCTCCAACCCATCCACGTCAAAGTCTCAATGCCTTTCCTTCGGTCGTCTCTGGATGTCATTTTGGCAACTACAAAATGAATGGAAAGGCTTGCGCGGAAATATGTTTGGTTTTATAACCTACCTAAAACTGACAAAAGATTGAGCAAAGCTATTTGTCTGGCGTGTATTTGTCCACAGAATTTATATCCGGGCATATGAAAATAGAGTAGTTACTATATGTAACAGCTTGTGCAATTGAAGATAAAATATGGTTTTGCTGGCTTGTTTCTCTTGAGGTGATTTCAAATACAATGGGCAACTGAGAGAGGAAAACTCAGTGATTGTACCCATGGGCTGGATAGCCGAGTTCTGCCACTTTGGCAGTTTACAGTAATTCAGTGGTGTTTATGACGATAAGAAAGCAATTTGGTGAAAGTGAGGTAAAACAGCTAATACTGAGCAAGATAAAACTGCAGTTAATTCAACCATCAGGAAACTGACCACTGAAAAATGGTCCTGATATGTCATTTTGAGTCAGTCCAGGTTGTGATTTTACTCAATCCACTCCTTGTTTAAGTTTCAGTGCTAAAAAGACCATTTGTCAGTCTGTCAGTCAAACAAACTTTACGCAACAGATACAAAGCAACCATAGTACGTTGCTCTGGTGTAGCAAGACACAGAGGCCCTTGCCAGTAAAGTTTTTCTTATACTGTTTGTACTTCATCAACCTTTCCAAAAGATAAAGATGTGATGTTGGTGGGAAACAAAATCCAGTAGTCCAATGGTGTTTATCAACTGCTTAGAGCCAGAATTGTATGAGAAGTCAAACTGAAAGTGAGTAAAGACAATAAACAGAATGATAGATGTACTGGCACTTATTTGCATGTTATTTCAAGTCGTTGAAAGGCTAGGATATAGCCTGCGCATACACAAACATGCTTTTGCCTTCAAGTTTTTGCCAAGCATTCTCTTTGCAAGCAACAGTGTAACTCTGGCGCCTACATTCAACAAAAAAAAGCAGCTCATGAGAATACTGTGTACCAGAGCACTGCTTACAAGCCTTATTGCTTCTCATAATACATCATCAGCAACTGAGAATATTAATCCAAAAATTTCTAGTAGATTTAGCCCTCAAGCAAATGTTTCCATTTTAGGTGAGAAATTAAATAGGAGACCTACAACAAACAGTCCTTTAAAAACAGCACATCTTCGAGACTATATTGTGGGGATTTTTTCCACCTTACAAGTATCTACATTACCACCACTAAAACCATTACATCGCTGTGAACGAGTGTTTTGAAACACGGTTCCTAAGTGGCTTTTTAAAAAGTGATCACTTTGGAAAGCAAGGCACTACACACAAAAGTAACAAAACAGAATCTCTGCTCCTTTTCGACCAGCCAAAGAATGGGACCGACAGAGAAATAACTCTCTGTAACTGGAACTGGATATCTGATATTACAGCACGAGATAAAAATGTGTTATGATGTCAGATAATTTCTCAGTAGAGAGGAGAAGGACAACTAAAACCTGGTCAGTAAGCCTGTCAAACTTTCAGAATTTATGTCAAGTAACTACAGGGCTAATCCAGGTACTATTGATACGAGTACAAAGGCTCCCTTAAGCGGTCTATAGAGTTGAATTTTTCCATTGTTTCATAAGCACACTCAGATCATGAGGTTTCTACCACTTGGTATCCCCCATTGTCCGGTAGGAGTAGCCGGCTCTGATGATAGACGGAGAAGGTTGATTTTGCACATTTTTAAGAACATATGCCCTCTTAAACATACCCCTACAAAGCCACTCAGCAATGGGCTTTCTATTTAAACTTTGTCTTTGATTTTCAGATTCTCCTGGTTTTGCATCTGCTGATTAAAATGAGGGTTGCAGAGGGGTTATTGTTGTTTTCTGTAAAGACACGGAATTATCTCAAAGGCACTGTCAGATGCACACTATTTGAAACGTGAAATCAGCCCAGTGGATCTCTAATAAGGAGACCAATTTAGGGTGAGTGAGAATTGTTGAAGAAATACAAAACCACAAGCGAAAATTCCTTCTAAAATCCCAGCTCTGACATCAGCTGCAGAGCGGCAAGCCATCATGTATTACAGCGGGATTCCTTTTGCTTAACTTCTGGTGTCTAAACATCCAAGTGAAATTTGTCAGAGGGCTTCCTCTCTAGCTTCAGACGGTAGGCTAGGCAAAATGAACTCTCTTTGAAAGTGCCAGAAGAGCTACGGAAGTGTCATGAGCTCACTGCTATGAGAGAGGAGCCTTACTAGCACGAGGCAGGTGGCTTCAACACGTACTTCAGATTAGAAACCTCCCTTCACATGGTGTTTTCAGAACTGAATCCTACTGCTTGAAGTGTAGCTGTGCTGCTGTTGCAAATAATGGCAGATGGAGGTGGTGTGTAAAATTTAGGGCAAGTCCACACTTGAAGCTTTTAATGATAGATTAATAGTCTTTAGAGGCATGAGGTTATTTTTGACAGCAGTTGCCCTGGCAAAAGTCCTGATGTAAACAAAAATTGCCTAACACAAAAAGTGGGGTTTGTTGTTGCTTTTTTTTTTCTATTTTACTCAGGAAATGGTTGTAGGTTGTTTGGACACCCCTTTCAAGTGAATGTCTCTTCAGAACGGGAGAAAGTGGCACCTTCCTTGATGTGATGGGAAACCCAGCTGCATGTGAATCATGTCCTGGAGAAAATGTTGCCCTGAGCCGCAGAGTAGGGAAATGACCCTACCTAGCACTGGGGTAGGCTCTCTTTTGCACAGGATTTCCCTGGCCTTGTACTCTCTTGACACCATACAGGTCACAGCCTCTTCCTCACTCCATGAAATTGCTACCAAGATGGATGTGGGCAGTGGTTTCTAAATCAGGGCACGCTGCTATATCTGGAATATGGGTCATGAAGGAGAGTGGTGGTCACCCTGTTCTGCACACTGGGAAGACTCCTAGCAAGAAAGCAGTGCCAACGCTCATTAAACAAGCGTCCTGCTTAGCGCGGAGGTTTTGACAGGCCTGCTGCAAAAGCAATCTGATATATCCTAAATGGTATAAAAATGTCATCACCCCCTCTCACAAGCACAAAGAATCACACAAAGTCATTTTAGCATAGAGCCAGGAGTTTTAAATACGGAAGGGGATAAGCTGCACTAGCCTGCCTTCTGTAGAGCCGAAGCCTTCCTTTCGGTCTCCACATCTCCATCTCCCTTCTGTGCCTGATACTACTTTACTCCACAGAGGTGCTGTGATGACTGAGTTTATTATTGTTTACTAAATGTTTGCAAGATTAAATGCAATGTGTAAGAGATACATATTGTGACCAGACACAAGAGTGTGTCTTGATTATGCAAGACGGGCCTATCTGTGTTCTTCTGTAAGGAACAAAACCCTTTTTATATTGGAAATCGCTCATTATGGATTAGGATTTTTTTTTTTTTTTTTAATGAAACAGTTCTAGAGTGATGTGGAAAGTGTAATCTCTCCGTGTTCTCTGGTTCTCCTTAGTCCTGACACATCAAAGCAGCAGCCACAGGGAGACATCTGTCACTAGTTAATGTCATGGTTGTGGAGGTAGAACCTCCTCTTCTCTTTGGGCCAATGTGGTCAGCCCTTTGATGGATGTGTTCAGCCTTCATCCAGTTTGATCACCCTGTGCAGCCCCTTGTTCAGATCTGCGTGTGAACAAGAATGTCCTGACCTGAGATCCTTTTTAATACAGCAGGGATCCGTGATATAAACCATCAAAGGAAACCTTTGATCTTTTGACTATCTCTTAGTCATCTGCTGCACAATGCAAATAATAACGAAAACAAAGCTAAGGAGCAGAGCAGCTACATTAAAGAATCAGGCTTGTTGCCGGCAACGAAGCTAATCACTGAGGTTTTATCCCATCGTCAGACTCAAAAAGAAAGAGGGGGGAGGGAAGAGAAAAAAGAAGAGAAAAGAAGAGCTGTGCTCAGCAGTGAAACCTCTTTACTAGACTGAAATATTCCAGGAACACTAGTTATTTTATGTCGGAGGAGTTTATAAGAGACACAAATGTGCAGCCACTCTTTACAGCAGAATTTAACAAATAATCCTTTTCCCGGTGTGTTTACTGTTTCTTTTTTTTATCTAATTTGCACAGAAATATGTATAAAAATCACAATTTGCGCATCACTGAGTTTCGAATTAAGTGAGTAGTACTGCTGTCTTTACTGCCTTTCCTCTACCTTTTTTTCCTCCCTTCCTTCCCCACCTCATAATAGACCCTTGGGATGGAAAGCGTGTTGATTCAGAAAGTTAATAAAGTTAATTTCACTTTAGGAAGATAATATCTGAAAAATGTGGATCTCTTCATTTGATTTTGTAGCATTTTCTGAGACCCACAAAACCTCAAACAAACGTGTGTGACAGTTGGAGGCTGAAGCGGGTGTGTGCATATGCACATGTCTGCATGTGCACGCGTTCTTCTGTCTGCATGTGCTTTTGTGAATGTACCGAAGGATTCGTTCAAGCTCCAATGCCAAGCATGACTGTTTATACACACACTTTCTCTCACATTCCGCTTGCACATGATTATTTAGCTTAGGTGAAATTTTGATCTGACAAAAGGCTTTGAAATTTTAAATGATTTATTTACTAAGTGAAGAGAAGCAGCCTAGAAACACCTGTAATTTTCCCCTTCTGAGTGTGCTATCAGTATCTCTGAGCTCTGCTCAAACTGTCAAACTGTCTCAGAGGTTGAAAATGTTATACAATTTCTACAGCCCATTTGCAGTGCCAGAATGTGTCACTTTTCTGCCAAGGTAACCAAGCTGGCACAGGGGGCCAAATAAGCTGTAACGGTCAGGCCGAATAATCTCTATCACCTTTGACTTGGTCTAAGTCAAAGCTTAACTCAAATACTTGAACCTGTGGAAGAAGAAAGATTTCATTGGTAAAGAGCCCGAATTAATTCAGAATATTGACTTCAGTGGACGGATATTATGACGGTATTGTTAAGTTCACAGTCTTAATTTCAGTTATTCTGATCCCTAAACTTTCAGGACGAATCTACACTTGGCTAAATACTATTTAAGTGAAGGAAGGTATTCCGGGAACACAGAACTTTGTAACGAAACTGAAGCTGGGAAAGTACAAGGATAAACCGTGATAGGGGACCAAAAGCACGTCAAGGTTGATGCAAAGGAACTTTCAAGCAAGGTCGAAAGCAGACTTGTGCAGACAGGTTCGCATCAGGGGAAAGAAATACACTTTGGGGGAGAGTAAAAATCACTGCAACTCATAACAAAAAGTAAAAAACGCTAACTTTTCTTGAATGGAAATTTAAGAACAGCCTCCAAGAATAGAGGTGGTAAATGATGCAAGAGATTTGGCCAGGAGGAGAGCAACAGTAGACAGACACCCTCGACAGGGTGTTAAGCCAACAGGTAAATGCGCTGGTCAGAACTCTGCCTGGATTTTTCAGAAGTTCGTCTGGAGCTACCATACACCCAGAAATTGTCTCCATCTTAACGAAACAAACTTCTTCCATAAAAAACCTACTCCGTAGGAAAATGTACGATCAGCACTGATCTAAACTGATGAATGTTGCCTAATTTCTTTAGAGAAACTCTTATACCTGCATTTGTGAGGCGAGTGCATTTGCACAGCCCATGTAGGAGGAGTTTCACCCAGTGGCCCCTCAAACTGACTTCCAAAAAGGGCTGCTAGGCTCTGAGCAAATCTGACCACCCTTCAGCCAGAAGGACGGAGGATTCCTGGAGAATGGGAGCTATGAAGAAAATGGAAGACAGAGGAATATCCCGGGTTCTGTGACGCTCAGGAAGTAGTGCATTAGAGAGGAAGGCAGAGCTGTTAGAAATAGCAGCTTTAAACCTTTGATTTGTAAGACCTTCACTGACACTCTAAAGAAGACAGCAAGCGAGAGGTAGTACCTACCGTTCGCTGCTGTCGTACACGAGAGATTCAGCATAGCGAAGATGACAGGCGTTGTGGACACTAAGAATGGGTATTTACTGTAAGGTAACTCGCTGGCGCTGTGCATTAGCACCAGAACAAACTAACCCTTTTACCTGCTAATTATTCACAGACAAGCCACGACTAGCCCTGTGTGAGGGTTAGCAACTATCGTGCAAAAAATAGCCTGGTAGATGCCATTTATAAACGGTGTCTCCTTTAAATTACTGTTTTCATTCCTTAGAGGATACAAGGGCGACTGTTTAGTACACAGAGAATAACTCTTGGATTTATTAGGTTTGTCAGTGCAACCGTGCTAGAAGGGACACAAGCAAGTTGACTTTTACAGCTGGATGAACCTGGGCAGACGCTGAAGGTGTCGGTGCTTTGAATTGTTATGATGGCCCGTCTCACAAAAGCCAGAGCAGTATGGAAGGGTTGACAACACCATCATTTTTCTTAACTGTAGCTGAATTGGGAGGCCTTCAAAAGACTTACTGTTGTACCAGCGTTGAACCCTCAGACTGTATGCAGAGGACTTTAGATTGGTTTTATTTTCCTATATGTGTGCCTTCCTGATTTTGTTTTCCTGTCTTTATTTAGCACTGTCAGGTTTAAGTAGTTATTGGCAAGGGAGTGGAAATTTTACCTAAATATGTCATTGGTGGTGTTTGAAAGGAAAAAATAAAGATATTTTAAACGACCTGCTTGAAATAAAAAAAAAAAAAAATTTCTTTTTTTCCCTACTAACATCTATGAGCTTTTTGTTGTCTCTTCTTCCTTTTTTTTTTTTTTTTGACTTAGATTAAGATTCTTTGTTATGTTTACTCTTCCTAGCTTTTGTGCCACTTTGCTTTAATTTCTCTGGGCATTTTTAGCAAATCACCATCTGTACAATTAATGGAAAATCCCATTTTTACAGAGTTTTTAAAGTATTGTCTCAATTGTGTTGCAACACAAAGATTGTCCTTGTCCCAGGGAGCTTCCAGTGTGAGACTTAAACAAAACACAGCCACTAACTAAACAGACGCTGGATCTTCCACAAAAATAAAACATTACTTGTCAGAAATAATATATAGAACCCTTTAATATGAAAAATTGCAAATCTTCAACTGACCACATATCCTGCAGGAGTAATTATGTCATTTCAGAAGAAAATAAACCAGCCATGTTTTGTCAAATATAAGACATTTCACACACTATCAATTTTACAGATAGAAATACCTAGGGGCATGCACAAGCTCTATGATCACTAATGGCAAATTGCCAGGTGAGGACAGATTCATTAAACATTAGAAGTATCAGGCACCCACCCAAACCCATAAATTACAATTTTAAGCCTTGAACATTATGCCACTGCGTACAAGTTAAATATGTTTGGAGACATTTTTATGCAGCCTAATTAGAACTGAATGGAAATCCCAGTTAATGTATGATGTAGCTCTTTCTCAGTCTAGTTTTCTTGGCCAAACTCAGTCTTAAAAGAGTCGTATTCCTTTCTTCAACTTATTGCAGCTAAAGAAGCTGGTGGTAAATCGAGTCCAGAAGAAGTTAGGGAACTGCTGCAACTGGATGGTTAAAACAAGCCCAGTCTGCTGAGGTTAGCGGGACTGCCGGCGGGTAAACCTTTGTAATCTGCAGGCAGAAAGAGCGAGTTCTCAATGAATATTCTCAATAGCAGTGACTAATCTTCTTTGAAACTAGCTCCTGTCACCAGATGAAATTGTCAGCAGGCTTCTGCAGCTACTGTTTGAGCAGCCAGTTTCTATTTACAGTTTTAAAAAGCTACGTGCATCTCGGCAACCAGATACAATTAAACTTGGAGTTTAAACAGCTCAGCAAGTCCAAGTCTCTTTTTCTCATCGTGCTTACTAGGTTACACCCACCCACAGCAGCTACCAGGAAAGACCTTTGCGCACTGGACACAGCAAAGAGAGTAGCTTGAAACATGAGCTGCTTAATTTACCATCTAAGGAAAGATCGTGGAGTTTGGTCTATAATCTTGGTTACATTAGGGAGTTAGAAGATGAAAAGCAATAATGGACTGTTGCGCTCTCGTAGTGGGAGAAATGTTCATTCCCTTCAACTGAGCTCAGGCGTAATCCATAAGGTACTCGGTATTTCATCCAGCTCCAGAGTTCTTACTCATCCCCAGTTACTGCTTTGCTGGGTGCCATTTCATAAGACACTTGCAAAGGGCTGCTCTCAGTTGTGGTCTTTCTCTCCTTTTAATCAGAGAATTGGTGTAACTGACAAAGAGTCCTTGGCGTTGTGTCAAATTGCTTCTTAGATTTAAAATTACAGAAACACACTCATTTTTATTTCTCTTTTTTCAATAAAATTCATTCCAAGCGTTAAGTTCCAGCCAAAACATCTCAGTGCCCTAAAATTTAACTTTAAAAAAAATTTCTGATCTCCATAACTTTGAAACGTTACAGAGAACATTATCCATAATATTCCTTTCTGTACCACTGTGTTTGCTCACGTGCCAACAATGGGTTTCACAGCAAGGCTTCCCCTTGTTTATAGGTATCAGGTAACTATGCAGTTATGCAAACCGAAGCACAGGCAGTGATAGGAATAAAGTTAAACCAAGCAGATCTTTCATGATTCAGTGCGGATAGCAGCTTCTGCCCGGTGGAGAAACGATTCCCTGCTCCCCTAAGTCACAGGTGTTCCCAGAGGAAGGTCCCTAGTCCAGGCTAGAGACGGCAGAGGAGCTAGGTGCAGTGCCAGTATAGGTGGGATGCTGCACGACAGCATGATAATAGATAGTAATATTATTTTAGAAGTTACAAATGGTCTGATCAATCCAGTGATGAGTGAAGGGCTCTTTTGGTCAGGGGAGTCACAGAAGAGAATGACAGTTATAAAGTAATGAATTTGCAGCAATTACGTTTCTCTTCTTGATTCCCTCTTCAGAGATAATGATGAAAAGTTGTAGAGGTAGAGGGCAGAGGATGAATAATTGATTCACAAGTAGGAAACAGCAACAAAATTCTCCACTGACTGTTGCAAAGATCCTGCAGGGAATGCTGATTGCGGATCATTTCGGCGAAGGACTGGATATTAATGCCTTTCATGGTAAATTAAGGTTGGGTTACTTGGCATTAGCTCTGTTTGAAGTTCAAACAAAAGATAAAGAACCCTTCAAAAATAACACAAGGAATTATTTTTCTTTTCATGTTTTGTTTTGTTTTATCAAATTAATAATGCTCATGTACTCCCCATTCAGCCTGCGGCTATGATTCATCTGCGTGTATATGCATAAATGAGAGATACAGGCTCTCAGAATTTACCACAAAAATTAAAACAGGAAGGCAGATGGCAGTCTTTTATTGCATCTGTATTTCACTTAATCAGCTACTCTTATCAGAACTGCTGCTTGGGAAATCAGTGGTTCTTATTTGTTCTTTGCAAGCTAGAGACACACAAGCTGCTCTTTTGTGAATGTTCTTCTGGCTGACACATATGCAATACCTGTCTATATGTAAGAAAAATGAAAAGAAAGTGAAATTACCTAAAAACATTTGGCATATATTAGCTAGGTTTAACAGCAATACTTTGCCTAAAGAAAGCCAGGTCTGGGGCCTTAATTTTCCTTTATCTGTTGTAAAGGAAAACATCAGTGGAGTCACCCTGATCTAGGGAGTGAAGAACCAAATTTCTTTTGCATGAATTAGTAAACTCTCAAATTAAATGAAGCGGGGAGGGGAAAGAGAGAGAGAGAGCGGCGCTTATGTATCCATTCTCACCAGTCTGGTAGCTTGCTACTAAAAGAAAAGAAAAGAAAGAAAAGAGGAAGAAAAAAAAAACAACAAAAAAAGAATGGCTGGCAGGCTGGGCACTGTCACAGGGGATT
The DNA here is from genome assembly GCA_009769605.1 of Bucorvus abyssinicus. Classification (NCBI taxonomy): domain Eukaryota; kingdom Metazoa; phylum Chordata; class Aves; order Bucerotiformes; family Bucorvidae; genus Bucorvus; species Bucorvus abyssinicus. The sequence continues at coordinate 76,598,571 of CM020025.1, forward strand.
TGTGAAGTTAATTTACCTATTTTGCAGGCATGTATTTTAATCAGATTTAATGAGCTGCTGAAAAGAGGAGTGCTGCTTTTTTTCGACTGATGGCAGTAAGATGAAAACAAGCGGCTTTTCAGAATGACGTTAACTAGCACTTTAAAAGTTAATAGAGCTCCTATGATTCTGTGTTGGCAGCACCTGGAAGAAGCAGGTGGGAATTCCACCGAGATAAATGGCAAGCCAGGGGCAGAACAAAATAATAAAGTCTTATTTGCAAGATCTGGATACAACATCAGTCCTTCTGGCAAAATCTTTTTCAAAATCAGTAGAAGTCTTGTCTGCAGTGAAAGGTAAAAAAAGTATTTTCAAGAAAATCTGGGACTAGTAAAATATTTAGAGTAGACGGGTCAAAGGTCTACTTTCAACGTAGACAGGTCAAAGGTCTACTTTCAGTGTAGACAGGTCTTTTAGAATAGTCTTTAATTTTTGTGACAAAATTTTGAATCACATTTGTGATAGGTGAAGGAACATGTAAACCAACAACGAGAAACATCCCTGTCCACAACAACTGGAACATAGTGGCCCCGGAATCACGAGTCTTTCAGGTCACGAGTTTCAGATCATGAGTTTTTCAGGATCTTATCGGTTCTCTGCATCGTAGAACTCAAGAGAAGGAAAGCAAATGCATAAGCAACACGTCCAAGTTCAGCCCTGAAATACCCAAATAGTCACACACACACACCCCCGCCACCAACAGCAGAGGGAAATGTACACCACTGTCTGCTGAGGACTGAATTTTGGCCTCTTGCTTGCAATCCAAAACCAGCATTAAGGTAGAAACTGCTTTGATTTCATATGTATCTTCTGATTGCACTGTTTTGCAGTGTGCTGAAACACAAAGGCTCTGCTTTTCTGGTTTGGCTGGGCTCCTTAAAGGGCAGGATCCAAAGCGAGTGATAGCAGCAGCAGTGGTTTTCAGTCCCCTGTCTTAATTCCTTGGGCCTGATGCCAGCTTTGACACTGTATGCCTGGAGGGCACGTAGGCGATAAGCAAGTCTTTTGACTCTGTCCAACAGGTTGTTCTCGTCAACATGGCAAAGGGAATGTGGCCTGGAGATGTCTAATGAAAAACTGTATTCAGTGGAAAATTATTTGGGGACCTCCAAAGAGATCTTGTACCGTGCAATGTTTACATTAATGATCTTGGAGATGGAGGAGGCAAACACATTTTTTGAATTTGCAGACGACTATTTGGGAGGGACTGCAAGTGTGACAGGATTAGAATTTAAATTGATCGTATATAAATGAGCTGAAAATACAGGATGCATTTCAACAACAACAAGTGCCAGAAACTACACTTACCGGTAATCAACTGCAGGCATGAGGAACGGGTATGAATCAGCAAGACTGCAGAGGAAAGCTTGCCAGTAGTATACTGGATCCAGGCTGAATACAATGTCAGCAATATCATGGTTTTCAACGTCGGCAAATGCCAGCCTGGGATGCGTAACCAGGAGTAGAGATGGATAGACATGTGAAATCATTCTTCCACTCTATTTCTTCTAGCACTCATAAATCTTTAGATCAGGGTTTCATTGTTGTCCTCGGTCCTGTAGTTTGGGTTATTGGAGAAAGCAGAAGGGAACAGAGGGTATTATCAAAGGTTTTAGAGAAATGGCCTCCAAAAAATGTGACACATCTCTGGTAATTTAGTCTGAAAAAGAGAAGACTGAAGGAAGGGCGTGATGTGGTAAGTACACAAAAGACAAATAAAAGGAGGAAAAGAATGCTCTGTTCCCCATTTGCATGCTAGTAATATGCAGCTAAAATACTCTTCACATTCTAATGACAGAAAATGAAGAGCTGCACTAGAGTACCTGGAGGGTTGTAGAGATCTTTAAGAATAGACTAGATAAACATGTACCAGGAAGAACAGGGATGCAGCTGACCTGCCTTGGGCAAGGGATGAGCTGGATGACCTTCCAGCTCCATGGTCCTGCCACTGGGTTACACTCTGTGGTTCACAGCCCACCACCAGCAGCCTGGAGGGGCTGTTACACAGCACAGCCCTGCTCCAGCACTTGTCCAGCCCTACAAGGGCTGATAGAGATTTACTTGGCAGGAGAACCCATGTCATCAGGGAGGTTATGGCTTTTCTGAGCTGCCTCCTAGAGTTTTGAAACTGGAGTGATGTGATTTGTTCTGTAGAGGGTGGAGTAAGAATGAGGGCAAGGCTTGAGGTGTGGTTTTTAAATGGTGCATTTAAGGTCACGGACCAACTGGCTCCAGTCAGATTATTGCCCTTATGTCTGCAGACAAGCCTCTTAATACTATACCCTGCCTTTAGAAACTGCACAGAGGAAAAACAGTCCAGCCAGGGTGATGCAGAAGATTCATTTATCCCCCCTCACCAGAGAGGACTCAATGTTTTGGTCTCAGAATGTAATTCTTTATTGAGGTCACAGAATTGAGGACTTTTCTGTAATTAAAAGGTAAAGAGTGGAAATACGTTTTTAGAAGAAAAAAGGATGTGTCAGTGTTCCCTTAAGAACATCTGCGTGAGTGCGCCTGCCTATTTGTATATTCCCCTTCATTTAGCAACCAGCAAAGTAAAGCTATGCACAATATTTCCATACTGGAAATCTCCTTCTAAGGCTAGGCAATCTGCCCTCCTGTAGCTCCTTCTTTGCCTCTCCCATGAAGTCAAGCTTTGAGGCAGAGCAGGCGGTAGCAACACTCGCTTGGAAGGCTTCTGGTGGTTTGCCTTTCTGTGGCATCCCCTGCAGAGTAGAAACCTGTTCCTGCCATGAGCCTTTCCTGGGGAACTGGAACGCCTTAAAGAAGCAACAGTGTCCCAAATTTGAAAGTTAGCAAAATAAGCCACCTCTTCTCCCTTTTTTATCCCAAGCAGAGACTGTGTTTTGGCAATGAGATCCCTGTAATGGGAGCCTTCTCCATGCTCCTCTCCATCTTTTTGAAAGTGTATCGCTTGCTCTGGCAGAGTTGGGCTTGATTTCTCTTCTACAGTTTGACAGATCTCGTAAGTGTAGTGGGCTAATTGCAACCACAAGAGTCCTTCATCCTTCTTGAGTACTGAATTGTATCCCCCACATCTCATTTCTATGAAAAACATTATTTTACTGTGCATTTTAAAGTAATTTAAGTAAGTTGGAAACATCACGTGCTGATAATAACTGTAGTTTCTGGATATCATTTGCTTTAATATGTTGTTTGCACATGCATGTATATAAGTACACACAGAAAAATCTCTGTAAAAGTTCTGGACAAGAGCTTCCCCTGTTTATTTATGTAAGAAAGTAACAATTATTGAGGAAAAAGTTTTGAGCAGATAAAGACAGAAGGAATTAAACCCTCAAACTTTTTTTTCTGTGATGTCTACTAGAGTTTTGTCTTCTGTAAGGTTATGTTTCTCAGTCTGGTTTTAGCTCCAGTGTCTCTATAAAGCATGTAGTATTACAAAATCCTCATATCAGGAGGAATAAACCTGAAGTTTCTAATGAAAAGAAAAAGCCCTTTATAAATACTAGAATCCAGTTTTAATGAGCTTTATACATGCAGAGGAGTTCTCTACTGCCTAGGCAGTGAAGGTCAACAGGAAGCCAGACCAGACATCTGACATTCACATGCTTGGCTCTTGCTTCATGCACGTAAGTGCCCAAAGCCATGCTTCCACCTGCACCACAGCATCTTCCCTTCCCCATGGCCTGAAGCAGCGGGTGTGGCCACTTCGCGTTGCTGGCCAGCTTCGCCTACCTCCCTGGTGGATGCTGTCATTCCCAGGCACGCCCAGTGCCCTAGTCATCCTCGCCATCTGACTCACCCAGAAGTGCCTCGCTCACTCACCCGTTGGGTTGGGGTCCTGCCTTGCAGTGAACCGAAAACCTGCTGGGGCCTGCCTGAGCAGCCTGACCAGGAAAGAAAGGCTATCCCACCTTAGCTGGGCTACACCAAATAGGGAGTAGAGTGTGCCAGAGGGAGAGGGTGCAGCGCACAGGAAGATGAGGCCGGTGCTACCAGTTACACTGCAGTGCACCTCCCTGGGAGAGCTTGCTCCCCACTGGTGGGGCTCAGGATGCCTCTGGATCCTAGTCTGAAGCTGTTCTTCTTGGATGCTACTGAAATCAACTAAAATTTGAGATTCAGAGTTGCTAGGGACACAGAGTTACGTCTGTAAAAAATTTTGGAATGATTCCGGGCTGAGATTTTTTGATTCATCTTACTGCTCCAGGCAGTGGACTCTTAATATTTTTCAGCAAAAACACACCTCAGGCTCCTTGGCAAATCCTGGCTGTAAGAGCAAGTGCAGTAACCTGCAGAAGGCTATAAACTCTGTCTTGGACATGCCGCAAGTTTTATTTCCATTTGAATTTCCTCTATCCCTGTATTCCTATAAATTCACCTTGTCTTTTAAGTACATTAAAAAAAAAAAAAACAAACCCCAAAAAAACCAAAACACCGTGTTGCTCCAAGGAAAACAGTGATTAGACCATGACTGATTTGAGGGGAAGTAGATTCCAGACAGTAGGGGTTTATTTTCAATTTAATTTGATATTCACATTCATCAGCACACCAAGTTTCCCCAAAAACATACCTTCAGAGGAAAACCTAGTCAACATTTCCCTAATTCGGGGAAGAGCTTAGCTTAACGTACGTAACAGTTTTCCACTCACTGCTCTTTCTGGATAGCATGGTGTTTGAGAAGGCACTTCATACCATTTGCTTGTCCTTTAAAGAGTGTTATTCAAAGGAAAGTGGAGTCCAAAGAACACTTAATTAATAACAATAACTGACTAATGAATACAAATGAATAACAAATGATGCAATAAATGGATTTAATTACAGTCGCAGTTAAATACAATGTCAGCACCTTTCTGTGGAACATGGCCAACCAACAGGAGTTTTGAAATCACGAACTCCAGGCCAAGATTTTCAGGCTGCTTATTTCAGATGCCTTTTTGGGGGAGAACCCAATCTCAGGACGAAGCAGTGCAGAGCACTTTTTTGCCGAACAAGAGTGCTCTGGGCTTTCTAAGTCAGGTACCAGTACGGTACCTGGCATTCTTGATTGAAGGTTCACCAGTTCACCTTTTGGAATCCCAGGCATACGTTGAAGCAGGCGCCCAGCCTACTAGAACATTAGTGTGGGGTGGTTTTTTTTAACCAAACATAGACATGTTGAGAGTCTGTTTCAAGTTCGTTAGACACATCCATCCCATTTTAAGCAGCTGCAAAATTACAAAGAATAAGCGCCTGTGTTTGGTAGGTTAAAAACTCTGCCTGTGGTTAATTCATGCCTCAGAGCTGGGTGGATCACTGTGGGTTTTCAAAATTAAGGTATTTCATTCCCCATAGTTTCTCCTTCTTTGTGTGTCATCATTTTCAAAGCTTTTGTGGCATGCTTAAATTTAGAGTCCTTGTGGCTTTGTCGGGGCACCACCTTTACCCTATGTGGTCACAATGTTGTGCTTCCTGTCTTGAAAAGATGGTGCCAAGATGGGTGGGGATCAGTGAGGTAACCAAGGATGGGCAAAATAGCATCACATATCATTTATTTTCCTCTTTCAAGGCAAGTAGATAGGCAAGAAGTATGTTTAGGTAGCTAACTTCATTCAGAAAGAATGGGCCAGAGTTAAGCGAAGGCAGATGTATTTCGTGGTCCCAGTGCTAATTTCATGTGTTGGGGGGAATAGTCAGGGGTGTATGAGCGTGTAAGTATGGTCAGATAGATAGATAGATAGATAGATTAGATAGATGTATAACATACCAATTATTTCCTTGGAAATTTAATGGCACTGTCGGACATGTAATCATGTTTACAGGCCACCAACATTTTCCAACCCTGGTATCTAAAGTTAGCTTTCTAATTTTATATCAAGGTTTCTAAAAGAAGGAGGCCTGAGCTCTTAAAAAATCGGTAGGAACTGCTGCCTGGTCAGCCCTTCAGGAAAGCAAACCATTGCTACAGACAGGCAACTACAAGCATTTAATTTAGGAATCCAGCTTTTTCTGCTGGGAAGGATAGTGTCTGGCTTGCCTGTAGGCAGGCTGATGAGTGCTCGTCATTCATTTCTGCGTAGTCCTAGCTCTGAAAATGTGTTTCCTGGTAAAGGGTTAGGGAGACCACTGTTCTACGAAGCATCGAAACACTTTTCAACCATAATGATCATGCAGTTTATTTCACAGGATGGAACAATTTCTTTGTAAACTGCAAAACACTCTTTTTTCAATGGTGGTGTGCTCCCTTAAATGTTGTATTGCACAGAGCAGGGGTCCGAAAGACATCTGTAGAAGACTTTTTTTTCTTTGATTTTCTTTGGGGTATCATCTCTTCCTATATTTCAAACATTAGAAATGCCGTGGCTGTCCAGCATGGTCAGCCTCCATTTACGCTGGAGGCCTGTCACAGCCTCTGGAAGACCGGGATGGACACTGCAATGCCCTTTTACAGACAAGAGGGAATTGACTTCTCCTCTAAACAGATCTTTCCTTAAAAATCCATTTGGTTTATGGAATTTACAAGATTTTTAAAACCAAACAAAAATGTGAGTAAAAACCAGCCTGTTTTCTATAATTGTCCCTGATGTTGTTTTAAGTCCAGTGAGTTTGCAGGACAGGAGAGTGGCACCTCCGTTATAAAGGAACAGAAGTGACATGCTTTTACAGTGCTCTGAGGGTTGAAAGCCTGAAAAATTATTTGTATTATTGCTGCTTTTGTAGGGCAAAGCTCTGCCTGTGTTAGTCGTGCAAAACTATGGAAGGAAGGGGTTTTAACACATAAGATTTTGTCCACAGTACAAATTAATTAAATGAAAAACAGAAGGGAGATACGTTGCATTGTCATTCCAGATACAATTACCTTGTTGATTTGAATTCAGTACAGGAAAGTGCACTATTAATAAAAACCCACTATGGATATGAAGCAGATGTCCTAATCTGACACAACTGTAACCTGGAAAGAGAGGTTGCACTGAAGTGATTCAGTGGTAAATGAGGTAGGAGGCAGAATAAGATACGTAGCAAATAAGAGGAAAGCCCAGTGGCTCAGGCTTTGAGATGTGTACTGTTCTCCAAATATAAAATCCTCGTCTCGTGAGTGATAAGATCATATTATTCTCCACTCTGGATCTCTCCTTTGGTGCGCTCTCTTGTTCTGTAGCAAGTCCCTTTTTATTGGACTCTGGCCATCAACAAATTTCTCTTTAAACTCAGAGATTAAAAAAACCCCAAACCTGTGTATCTTTTTAGCATTGACTACTGGGTTGAGAGGAAGAAGATTTGTTATAAAAACTGCTTCTGGAAAAAGCTTTTTCCTTTTGAGAGCTCCGCAGATATCAGCCCATATAATAAATATATGATGAACACCTATTATTGAAATGGCAAATGAAGCTCAAAGTATGTACAAAGAAAGGAAAAATTCCGGTATCAAGTGGATCAAAGTGATCGAGTATTTGGGACACATTTGGTTCTAGCGGCTCTGCTCAAGGCTTCCTCTATGCACCTGATTTTCAGCACCTGCCAGTCATCCCATCCCCACCTCCTGAAAACTGCCAAACACAATACAGACCTTTTGTTAAATCAAACACACAGAAGTCTAAGTTACTTTGGAAGCTGCGTCCATCATTTCCAGCATTTTATGGGCTGCAGTATTTGTTTCTGCTCTTTGCCTCTCCACTAAGTCCGCGAGACCTTTGCAGAAAATAGCCTGCTCTCCACTGCGCTTTATACAATACCTTGCACAACGTTAGTTAACAAACAAGCAGGCAAACAAAAGAATAAATCCCATTTAAAACACAGAGAATATTTGAGGCTCTAAATATCTTTTTTATGGGGTAGTGGTTATGGACGAGTCTGTTTTACAATGCATGTGGGTCAGCTGCAAAATAAGAAAACAAAGGCCGTATTTGGAATCATTTTGTGGCTCTGATCCATGCTCCTTTCATTAACGCTCCTTCCCTCTACAGCCATGTCTTGCATGAGAAAGGGACAGGGCAACCTCGAGGATTACAGAACAACAAAATCTGAAAGGAGCTTGAGAGACAGAGGGAAGAATAATCAGACTTGAGTCAGGTTTGCCAAGAAAGCACCTGGAACAAATGCATTTTTCTATTATGGCATGCTAAGTGTGTTTGCCCAAAGAACTGCTTGGAATTTAATAGCGGCATTTCCTGAGGAACAGGTTTGAAATTAGCTTAATCACAACCAAGGGATACTTTGTTAATTTTGAAAAGCCAGATAATTATTGGACATTTCTGTGGGCATTTGAAGAGGTGGGGTTTTGGAGGGGCTTGGGTGGGGGTTTTTTTCGGTTTAGATAGAAAAGCAGTGAAAGCTTGTGGAGCAGATGTTTCCTCTCAGATTACAGCAGCCCCCTTGGTCTACATGTACGAAACGGGAACAGGCCTGTGGCAGTGCCAGGTGTTATATCTAACATCCAGCGTTACTGCTGCTGTTGTTCGGACGGTAGTCCTCTAGCTGAATCTCAGGCATGCCGGAGGCTTACGCTACCATGCTCAATATCTACAGGACCGACCATGAGAGGGCTCCGAAACAAAGTTCTCTCTGTGTTAGAGGAAACCCTGCTTTAAGCTACATCGGCAGGGAGGCACTTAGGCTGTGGTATCACAATGTCCTCCAGCACCTGAAACTTTCATCAGCTTGGATCACAGCTGCTGTGTAGAAGTCTCCTTTGAGTGTTATGATAAATGGCTTAAGGTAAAGAAATTGCATGGGTCAGCAAATGTGGGGTAACTTTACTGTGACTCAAGAAACGTATTTCAGAGCTGTCTAATGTTTAAAAGTTAGTCCAAAAGTAGCAAAAACACAAACAAGGGAGGAAGAAATCCAACAGAGCATCTACAAACAAGTCAGACTGGTTTTCTTTGTTCTTTACACCCTCATCTCTGCACCTACAAAATGCCTCTGAAGAGAAAGACATTCTGGATGTTTACACACTAATCTTCATCTATAGAACTACCATTCCAAGTGTTCAAAACCCATAAACTGGACTGCATTTTTGCATGATCTCTGCTTATCTTTTAAGCTGTGGCCAGACTTTCAAAAGTTACCCAACAGCTAGCATTTCCTGCTTGTGGTCAGCATTTGCAAAGAACTCAGCATTTGTTCAAGTGCTTATACTGGAGTTGCACTGTCTTGATAAATTCAGTCGTTAACATGGGTGCTTAATGGTCTTGAAAGTAGGAGTGGTGGTGCTTCAGAAAGCCTGTGTCCGGTGCTGTGACAAAAGGTAGCCTTTAAATCCAGAAGCAGAGTTTTCCTAAGCCAGACGTTTTTATGGACACTTGTTTTATCTTGTCAGTGCTTGTTTGCATGGTACGCTATTTATGAAGCAGAAGATAAAATCAAGCCTATAAACATGTTTCATTTGTAGGAGTGTTTTATTTTCCATGAATACATTCACAGACGCAATCTGGCTAAAGCAAGTGAGTTGTACACAGCTAATCAGTGTTAAAGCAACAGCTTTATTCCACAACTTGAGAAGGAAACAGCTGAGTCATTATCAGCTTTGAGAGGTTAAAAGACATTTTTCTGCTACATCACTAATATCCTTTTTTTTACTGCATGCTCATCTTCCCTCTCCAGGTTAGAAGGTGTTGTCCAAACTTTTAAATCTCTATGTTCTCTAATTTTGAGGAAGACAAGCCACTCTTTTAACTACAGGATATCTTTAAGGGTGCAGAATCATCCAGACTTTACTAATACAGACCAGGCTTCATTAATACAGATTGCCGCTGACCAGTTACCGGGCAGAAGAAATGTTAAAAATAGAACCACTTGGATTCTTGCTGCCTCTGCATAAAGGGCAGATGCTTAAATACGGAATTAGAAGCCTACCTGTAGGAATCTACTGTTAGGGTGGAAAAATCTGTCTAAATTTTTGCTCCTTGAAGAAGTTAGAAGTCGTTGTAATGGCCGATCTACTCATTTGAATTGTTATTGCAAGTTTCCCATTAACATGCTGATGTTGTTTGTTGTCTGAAGTTCATATTCATCCTCACAGCCTATTTTTTTCTAGGAAAGAAAAGGAGTTTATCTCTGAAAGGCTAGAAGAGAGAGAGAGAGAGAGAATTTTTAGAGTTTTCTTTCTGATGAGATGGTAGATAGCTTAATTATGCTCCAAAGGAACATGAGAGTGGCAGTTCTAGATCAGACCAAAGGTTCAACTAGGCCAGTTCCCTGTCTCCAACAAGGCCCAGTAGCAGATGCCTGGAGAAGAGTGTTAGTATATGGCAAACATAGAGTACATGTTTTTTCAACAGTATTTTCCCAGCCTCTAGCAATCTGTCCCAGGGAACTTCCCAAGAAAGACATGCTATCTTTGTATTAAATTAAAAGCTCCTGCTGGACCTCTCTTCCATGTCTTTGTCCAATCACCTTTTGAACCTCTGCTAACATTTGGCATCAAGAGTGACTTGTGGCAATGAGTCCCACAGTCTAACTGTGTGCTACCTGGAGAGCTCTTTCTGTGCTGCAAACCGACTATTTCATTTCATGCCCCCTTCCTCTTGCATGGTGGGAGGCAGTAGACAATCCTTCTCAAAGGCAGCAGGTTGAAGGGGTACTGATTGCAGACCCTCCAGTTCTTGCTCAACTCTTCAACCACCATCATATCTTGTAAAAGAAGGAGTTCCCCAAACCTGATTTGTGTTTGCAAAGACAGCAATGTCTCCTGATCAGTTTTTGAAGTGCTTTTCATGAGGAGGAAGATCTGGAGTATTAGTCCTCCAGCATGGTTCCTGACTTGATAGTTTGGGCCGTTCTGAGTGGCACCCTAGCACGGGGGCCCTCTTGGCCTCCATTCAGGCAAGGAGTGCCTGGGGAAAAAGACCTTGCTCAGAGAAGTAAGGTTGGTATTCTTCATCAATATTCTGACTTGTAACCCAACATGCTCTGTGTATGCTGTAGGGAGCATGAGCACCCAGCTCCCACGATATTGCTAGTCAAAACACTTCTAATTCTTAAGTTCCTACATTAATCTGGGCATTGACCCTTTTACACTTTTCCTTAATGCAAGTATAAATAACCCTGGCAGAAATCCTTGCCATTCTTCTGTATGGACAAGATTTTACTGGGCTGTTCTCTTCTGTAGTGCTACGATATTCAGCCTCACTGATACACATGATTTTTTTTGTGCACATTACTCTATGTCCTATGAAGAGAGACATCATGTGAGCCTTGCTTAAGGGCTACTGATGCTTTTATTAACCCAGACGATCAATTAAAGCACCAAATTTTCATAAGAAATCAGCGTCCAGAAGTTCCCCTGCAGGCTCTTGTAGTAATGAAGGGCCAGATTTTCATAAACGCACACTCATCACAGCTGTCTCTATTCAGCTCTTTCCAGTGCTCCATCTCCATCTGAAGAGAAAACCTGGGAGGTACAGGGCACTTCTGGAATCTCAACCATTTTCATTTCCTTGGTGGAAGTTCTGCTCTTTGACAGTTTGCCCATGGTTTTAACTGCTGAGCAGGTTTGGAAAAATGGCAGTTAAGGTGCTTTATTAGTGTTTTGATCACTTCAAATCCTCGCTAAAATAATGGGAGCTAAATATCCCTAAAAATCACTTTATAGGTTTAAATTCTTTAGAAGGAAATTAAATAACGTGACTTTAAGAATTAGGTGTTCTACCAGAACTACATCCTCAAATCTTCTAAGGATAATCTCTTCCTCTAAAGTTTTTTTCTTTCTGATTGTGCTTCATCACACGGTTGCATGAACCTGGGAAAGGGTGTGAGACCGTGTGGGACTCATGTTTACCATACATGGAAACTGCATCATTAATGAGTCTGTGTGTTTGTCCCACTTTGAATTCCTCTCATTTAAGCATGGGTGAATAGAACAGTACAAGGTTTTCTGGAAAAAGTTGTCCCTGCCTTCCACAGCATTACAAACACTTTCCTGTTTTGAGTGGAAATAGTTATCATAGGATTACAGAAATATTTTTCATAGCTGCCTCACACTGGGGCTACTGGTCATGCTATACTGACCAGTATTTTCCAGTTTCCCTGAGCTTTTTTTTTTTCCCAAACCTTTCCAACTGGAGGGTTCCCAGGTTTTTCTAGAAACTGTTCTCATTAGTTCAGACGTACATGACCTACTACACTTCTTTTATTCTAATAGTTAGTTCAGTTCTTCATGTATGACAGTTTGATCCTTTGCTGTACTGGCAATATCCCAAATTCTCATCAAAAATCTTGATTAATGCATTCTTGTGCATTCTTATTCTTCTGCCAAGACCATTCATGAAAATAGTTGAAGAGATCAGTCCAAAAGCTAATCCTTTCACTAGAGCACAGGAATGTTTTTACTTCCCCCTCCGGTGTGGTAATCCCTATTGTACATTTGTGACAAAGACTCATCTTTCTCCTGACCCCAGCCCTGATGCAACCTCCTCACATAACTCTTGAAGTTGGCTACGGCTTTCAGCACTTATGGGGCTGGCTGATAGCATCTGCTGTGATTGTCACAGCATGCTATTTCCATGGGCCCACCGGAGAGGAACCCAAATTGACACAGGTCCCTTAGGACAGATTAGCAGTCAGAATGATGTTGCAGCTAGGCCAGATAACTTTTTTTTCATAGATTTATGTTCACTGGTCATTAGGTAAAGATGGAGAGTTCTCAGGTGAGAAACCATTTTAGCAAGGTCTGTGTCCCTCAGAGAACAACTGTTCATGAGCCTTCAAAACCCCCACAGAACAAGTGCTTGTCTAGGTCTTCTCTGTTTCTCCTCCTCCTCCCTGCTCTCTCCTTAAGTAACCAGTCTTTCAGGTGACTCCTTTTACCTGTACTCCAGGGACACACTTGAAAGGTAACGTCAAACGGACGGAGATGCCGTTGTCTCTGACCCAGTGTTTTTTCTACTAGGTAATGTGCTATTCAGTCCCGAAGGTCTGTCCCACTCCAGGTAAAACAACCACATTATAATATGTCCAGACTTCTTTTCTCTTAGCCCAAAACAGGACTTTAACCCAATCCAATACATGATACTAAAAGGCAGAAACGCAGCAAGTATGCAAATTTAAAAAATACCTCCACGTACTTCAAGCTGTCCAAATCTGTGCTCCATTTCCTCTCCTGCCTTTGACACTGCAGCCAACGCCATTGTACTTACTGAAAAATACGGCCAAGTTTTTGTTCTCTTTTATCATATACCTACTTTATTTTTAAGCACAGAAGTTTTATACTTATTTTCCCTTCTCTCTTTTCTAGTTATATGGCTGAGGAGCCCTTTGCCCTTTGTTTTAAGGCAGACGACTTCTCTGAAAGAAGTTGACTGGGAAATTTTCACAATAGCCCTATAATTTTCCAGCTCTATGACACAGCATTTCTTTGAAGATCTTTTCTGAAGATGGATCCTTTTCCTCATAACTTATTATTTTTGCTATGCTGTTTTGAGATAGGGTTTGCTGTGAAATCCTTCTCCAAACACCAGTCTGACGCAAGTTCCAGATAACTTTGTGTGCCTTAATTCAAAGATAGTCTACTTTTCCTCCACGTTCAAATCCTAGAAATTCTCAGACCAAATTGTGTCATTAACTGTTTCTCTAAATTCATTGAAGTTTTTCCTTTATTATCTATAGTTTTAGTTTGGTTTTCCTTCTCCTGAATTTAAGATTAATTGAATCATGTGCATTCAAGCTAAGATTACTTCTCTGAACAGTTCGCCTATCATTTCCTCAAGTACTCACCAAAACCAAATCTAAGATATCATCTGCTTTTGCAGGTTCCACAAGAGTAGCAGTGAAAAAAACCTGTCATGTGCCCCTGCTGGGAACCTCTGCTCTCTAACATTATTGGTAGAATTTGTTACCCAACATCTTTCTGGAAAGTTACAGTATCTCAACATATTACAGTGCTCAGAAATGTTTCTGTCTCTTCTAGCATTTCATAGATCTTTAATGTACAAAATGTGACTCTAGCCTGCAGCCCAAGATTTTCCTCCCTTGAAGTGATGGTGACCAGATAGTCACAGTTATGTTTCTGTTTATCCGTGTTATCTCTCTATTACTGTACAGGGTTAGCCATGGCTTTTATCATTACGTGTCTTTTTGTGGAACAGCAAGTACTTCCAGCAACTGTGTTTTGATCATAGTCCCTATTCCAACCACAGTTAGACCAGGTTTGGGTTATTGCTGCAATAATATGTTTGCTGTCCTCCACCAGATGTTCTGGTTTCTTCCTTTCAAGATATGGCCTGTCCTTTCTGTACAAAATTTCATTTCTACTTCCTATTGACCTTACCCATCACTAGCTATCATCTGCCTAGCTGCTCTTCTCATCTTTATGTTCTGTCCATCTATTCTGCCTTGTCCTTTCAGGTGCTGTAGTAATCTTTATTATGTGTGCTCTGTGGTCTAGGACCAGGCATGGAGACCACTTGTATCTCCTGGAGCTCTTGCTCCTTGATTTATCATATAAAGCTTTTTTTTCCCATTGTCACAGGTGATCAATTGCTCTTTCCTGTCCCCCTTTCCTGTACAGTTTTTTAAAGAAATCCATCTGGAAAAAAAGGGAATTTTTGTCTCTCAGAATCCCAAAAGTAGTCCATCCAGACCTGAACCTGTCTCCTGTGGTCAAAAAGGGAAGTAGGTAGCAGTGTGCTTGAATGAGAATTAACTTCTTATTTAAAACAAACGTACTTGAAAGGAGTTATATTGAATTAAGATATAATATTCTTGTTTATTTGTAAACAAGGTGTTTAGATAGTTTTACAAATCCATGGTGACTGCTGATTCTGTATAAATGATTATGCAGTTTGTCTGTTTTTTGGGGGAAAGACCTTTAATTAGACTAGTCTTCAATGATTTGAGGTATGGACAGCTAAACAAGCTGCCACATGTGCACAACAGTTACTGTAATGCTGCAAGTTTGCTCCTTAATTTACTGTATAGTAAGTAGCTTATCCATCTTACCTCTTACTGTAATATTGGACATTTTGATGCACATCTGGGAAGATAACCAATAGTCTTGGACTCTTGGGAGCTATAGGAATACAGCTAGATAAATATTCATAATAATTTTTAAATGGGATTATGTAGCAAGTTGGCTAACTGCCATTGGTGTCTCATTGAGATGGGATCTTAATACTTTAATAAAAGGTTTTTTACAGATTATATCATCGGTAAAATGGTAACAAGCTCATTTGGAGACCCGAGAAAGTTTTCGTGTCAAATCTCTATCCCCTGTCCTTCCTTTGAGAGATTCTGGAGATCACACTCACAGCCCAGAATTCAGAACCATCTTTGCCCAATAATTTGTAGTAATACCAGGAACTAAATATCCCAGGCTTGAATTCCTCCTTAATAACAAAAATCCCCATCAAAAAACTGCTTAGAGGCAGCCCATCAAGAAAGCTTGAACTGAATACTAGTCAAATGGAATCAGTGTTTCTGCAATGGCCAGATTATAAAGTGCTTCAGCAGCAAGCCTCAGTTCTGGCAACGGGGAGGTCTTGGATTTTAACAGCAAAGTACATAACGGTAACACAACTGGCTTGACTAGTCACAGTAGGTTCATTTTTATGACAGTGAATGCAGAGTATTCCTAATATTTTTCACGAGTACCATTATATGTCAGTCCCAAAGAACTTAATTGTGCTGTGTGGCCATTGCACATGCTTCATACCTTTTGAGTTAGGGCCTGTCACGATGTTTAGTAACCTCTGGTTTGACTTCATCAGTCCTACATAGAAAGGGAGAAGTGAGAAGGAAGGTGACATTTCTGAAATCATGCCTCTGTTCACTGGGTAGTTTTTATTGCCAGTTTACCTAGCCCAGAGAGCTCAGCACAGCCAGAAGGACAGCATAACTGTCACCCTCAGGGTGGCCCGCAGCCAGCAGAGAGGCCCTTTGTCACCTGCATCCACCTACGATCTTCTAACCTAGCAAAAGGTGGGATGGACGGAAAGGATAAGCAACCAGGGGCTGCTGCCTTTCAGTTCCAGCAACAACCAGCTGGAGCCAAACGTGGCCATGCAAGGCCCACGGTAGGACTAAATCTGTGCTGCAAGGCATGAGGAAGAGCCATCGGTAAGAAATAACCCAGGTGGGTAGCCTCTTGGCCATGCAAACGCAGGGCTCGTGCAGCTGGAGCTGCATATGCTGAGTGACTTGAGGCTTGACAGTATGTGAAAAGCCTTCACAGAAGCCTCCAGTATGTGAAAAGCTTATTTCTCTGACTCCCTCTGTTCCAAAACTTGCAAATTCATGTGTTATTTTTTCACCACCAATCTAGCTAGGACTCTAGCTAGGGAGGCCAAGGACATTCTCAAGTATTTGCAGTATTTATATAAACCAGAATATTACAGATAAGTGGCTAGAAGGGAGATCAGTCCATCCATGTCAGGTACCTGTTTCTACTCTGTTCAGTTAGCCAAGTACTGAACAACAACAACAAAAAACCCCCAAAACTACTTACCTAGTCCAGATTGTATGAGCACAAGGCACCTAGCAGACACTGGACGCTGCCAAAATGACCCAAAATTCCATTATGAACTTACCCTATAAAATGCAAAGAAACCCCCAGCGGAGAAATAGGGAAATTTGTCTTCAGTTTGTGTATATATTGTAAGTGATGAGCTGATGTGGACTTTTTAAACTATTTGCTCAGAATGGGGTTCTGTCCCAAAATACTAGAAAAAGGAGACAATGAAACCTAAAAACAGTGTATTCAAAACTGATAAAAGGAAGCATTTTCTCACAGGGTGTGTAATTAGACTATGAGATTCATGGCTGCAGGACGCTGTTGAGGTGAGAATTCAGCACTGTTCAAAGAAGGGATTAGTCTATGTATGCGGCTAAATGTAATTTTTGTGGACAGGACTAGGTGAACGGAACAGAAAACCCAGAGCACAGCTACCTTCTGCAACATTTCTGGAGGTCTCCTCAGACAAATTCCATGCTGACTAGTGTCAAAGACAGCCTAGGGGTAGCAGAATCTGTATGGACCGGTCTGTAAGATGAACCTTACAGGCAAACCCCAAACCCAGTCTTGTACACTTGAAAAAGAAGGAGGGGTCAAGACCACTTGAGTTGGTGATTAGTGAAATCGACAAAGAAACAAATAATATCCAAGTTAAATTGCAAGTTTGATTTAGAAATTATTTTTGATTCAATATTCTGTGGTGACAAAGGGGTTGTAGGGGCAAAAGCTTAGAGCAGAGACAGGAGGTGGCTCCACCAGCACGAGCATCTTCCTTAGCCATGGATCACACCAGCAGTGCACAAAGGCAGCGAAAGGACTGGAAGCAGTCACCTGCTGTTCAGCTTCTAGAAAACACAGAACTTCATAGATCTGGACACAGGTTTGGGTCCCATCTGCTTTGCCTTCTGATTCTGCTGTCTTCCCTGCTCCCATTCCTCGCACGTAGTTTAAAACTATTTCAGGTAAAATTGCTTGCTTTGGACTTGATCTTGCAAACTTTTCCTAGTGGACATAGTGCTCTCCTGAGTTAATTGTTTAGTCTAGCGGGCTGCAGAGTTGGGGGCTGGATGCTGGACTTGGCTATGCACCATCATCTTGAGAGGTCCTCCACAAGGGTGCAGCAGCCCTCCCACATGCTGATAACTGTAGGACCTTAAAGGCCTGACAACTCTGTTTATGGGGAGGGGGATAGAGGGGCTTTGTTCTTCCTTCTCCACCATTAGTTTCTCCCTCCTTCTTCCCCTGTGCTTCATTTTGCCCCCACAGCACTGTGGCTTTTCTCCAGCGCCTCCATCCTACGTGCCAGATGCAACAAAGCAGAATGAAGCCTTAGTGCTGGTGGGAGCCACGTGAATCTCTCCCCAGCTGCAGCCCCCACCCCAGGCTGCCTCATCTCTCCCTCCTCATCTGCCTGCTGCTTTGATCAAGGTTGTGCGCAGCCCTGGGCCTTACCCTATCTCCTTTTCTCCCAAAGGGGTCTGCCAGCTGTTCTACAAACAGGAATACTTAGGAGGAAAGAGCTTTGTCGCTATGGGTAAGGCTGGACAATACCTGGCCCTGCTCTAGTTCATGTGAGAGAGAGAGAGAGAGAGAAAAGGAGGAACAGCGAGCGGTACAGCATCGGGAGCCACCTGACATACACCATGATTTAGACAGACCGTTAAAAAGTCAAAAAAGTAGCTTAAGTGGAAAAAAGAGTGAACGCAGCAGAACATCTCAAGAGTAGAACATGAGGTTTTTATATTTTCTAAGCAAAAGTAACTCTGTGACACAGATACAGGGCTTAAAGGAAATCATGATTTTTTCTTTCTTTTCCTTTTTTTTAAATCTTCCTTGAGTATTGCAGCCAATACCTTTCCATTAACTTCCTTTACTGCTCCCATCAGTTGCTGGCACCTAAACAGAAGGATATTTAATTTTGCTGAAATGTGAATGGCAATTTGGTAAGAATAAATAGTCAAAGGGAAGCAAAGGCATTTCAGCCTCTGGCAGATGAGCAATACTTTATTGACTCAAGAGGTCCCTACGTTCAGCTGTCAAAATGATACAAGTACTATTCCGATCCTTCTTACACAAACACCGAGGGCAGTTTGCAGGGCTTTGGAACATGCAGTGAGCAGGTACGCTGACATGCCCATTGGATATACGCAGGCTCCTGAAGAGCCTTGCTGTGCACCAGAGGGGTTGGGAGTTCTATAAATAAAAGCAATGCCTTGAAATTGTCTGTAGAGTGACTCCTACCGATTTCAGCATGCTCTGAATCAGCCCTGCTCCCAGGATCAAAAGCCCTTTTTAAATTATGTCATCCTTTACAAAGAAAAGGGATTATGTGGAGTGAGCTCAATTCAGCCTATGACTGCCTTCAAATATATGACGTCTTTTGTACCACGTCTTGAAACAAAAATCTCCACATGTACAGGCATGTTCCTTGGACCTGATCTATCCCTATGAAAATAATAGTTTGAGCTTTCATTAGGAGAGATTCTCATGTTAAGAGAATGTGCACTTGCAACAGCCAAGAAAAGTCAGAATGGAGGAAGACAGAGAATGGAGCAGAAGGCAGAGAAATAAAAAGATGCTCATGAAAATGGGACAGTAAAGATTTAAATAAAACACTAGTGCAGTGTTCAAGTACAAAAACACCTTACATGGTGTGAAATTATTTTATTTACACCTATATACATAATCGCATTAAAGATTATGTTTCTGTGGTTTTCCCAACTGTTAGGAAAGGCAAGAGAGAAACCGGTACTCTGGTCAACAGAAACCAGGCTTGGGAGGGTCATGGGTAATGACAAGGTGTTTGGATTCACTTTGGAACTACACTACTAACGAAAAGGCTGCCCTTAAAAAACCTGCAGTTTCTGAAGGAGAAATATCTTGCATTTATGCTGAATAATCTTATCTTTACCTCAGAGAAACATGATTAAATAGTGAATTATAAAGTGAATCGCTATCATTGAGAATTCCTTTTTTTTTTTTTTTTTTGGCAAGGCTGCAGAAGTTGCATATACCCTTCAGAAAGAACCCTTTTTAAGTAACCTAATTTGCACTATATCGCTCCTCAGGTTTTCTTTCACGTAGTAGAAAAATTATTAAGAATAACACGAGTGGCCAAAATCATTCTTTTAATTATTCCCTTGTTTTCTGTGGAATTTCACCAAGAATTGAGTTCTTCTTGGAAAACCCCAGAACTTGATAAGGAGACATTATCATTAAATTAATAATAATAGTATAATGATACACATAGAAAACTTCTGATACTATCACAAAAAAAAAAGCAACCCCTTCACACCTCTTCGTATGTAAAAAGACTTTAAAATTGGGTGTAAATGAAGCTGTAGTGTAAATTAGAATCAAAATTACAGTTTATAATACATTATGTCCAACTTAAGCTTTCCAGGTAACTTTGTGAATTGCCTGGAAACATTGGCTCAGCTGTACAGATAACAGGAAGAATCATTAGAATAAGAAGATTAACAATATTAAGCCAGGCACTTGTGAAAAACTGAAGTTTTACTTTTAGCTTTTTAGCTGTAAAGTTTTATTTCACAAGCCACTTCCAAGTGATGGCTGCGTGCACAGCCCCGCAACCTTGGAGAGCAAGGAATGAGGTAGGTAGCCAGGATCTATTTTTAGTAGCCATCCACTCAGAGACAAGAATGTGTTGAGTCTTTTTACCTTTGGCAGATTACAAACCTCTTCATTTATCCCCAAAAATCGGGAAGTCAGATTAAATTTGCAACATTTACTGCTGAAATGTGCATCCCAGGAAACCATTAACATCTCCCCTTGCTTTAGGGAAGTGTCTTCAACATCTTCTCCCATTGCTTCATGTCACAGTGGCCACAGACCCAGTGTGGAAGGCTGCGTATCGCAGTCTACATCAGAAGTTCTAAAACCACTGCTGGATGGCTCCCCTCACTCCAGACTGGTGCAGACTTTTTCCGTAGCATAGTAAATCAGCAATCCTTCTAGTGCCTAAATGTACTGTCGTTGAGGAGTCAGTGAGGCACTGAAATGTAGATGTGGTACACGGTAGTACCAGGCACTCCTGCTTGCCTGGAAGAAATACTGGCTCTTCTCCAGGAGCTGGAGAATTAGCAGTTAGCCTCCAGGAAAAGACCTGCTTGCAACCATTCTTGTGTTTAATATGAGGTGTTTCCACATGTTACAGTCAGACATAACGCACTACAGCTCCTACATCTCAGTGTTTTCTTCAGTTTAAACACCCAGCACTCAGATCAGCAAGGAGGTCTAACCTTAACTGTAGTCAGGCGCTGCACACCCCGTTCCCTGTTGGGGCCCACAAAGACACTTTACAGTGCGATGTGCAGGTCAGTTTGGACTAGCTGTGCATGTGGCCGTCAAGTTTTGCCACTGTTTGCAGCAAGTGGAAATGTCAGCTGTTGCAGCAGCGCTACTAATTTTTCAGCCAAGCTTCCAGAGACTTCAGTGCTCTTTGGATTTCCACAATTAGACTGTAATTTAATTTTTCTATCCAAATCGCCAGCCAAACAGGCAGAGTTCAGGTCTTGAACTTGGTCCCTAAGCTGTGAGGAGCACTGCACATTGCTCCTCTTGAGCTTCCTCCAAACTTCAGAGCATTTCCAGATGGATGGAGGGCTGCAACAGTGCAGCAAGGAGAGGTTGCACATGGGAGGGGGACACTGGGGTCCTTCCCGCCACCCCAAAAGACATGGCTGGCTTTAGACTTGACTATTCTCGCTTTTCAAGAAAGGCAACCTTACCTGAGCCTTAATTCTGGGGCGTTGTTTTATTTGATTTATGACTCCTTCTGTGTCAAATCAAATAGACCTGTCCTCCAAAGCTGGACTAGCAGCTCTCTAAAACTTCCTAATGGTCTGGCATAGCAATGGTTAAAAAGAGGCTGTGATTTACTGCATGTGCTGCTGCCTCCTCTGCCTGTTGTGATAAACTGGAGAACTGTGCAATTCAAACAAGAAGGCTTAGGAAAAGTTGGGTGACCTGTGCTAAATGTGTAGATGCAGTGGGCAAATCCCAGTCTGCCTTCAGATATTTCCTGTTGTACTTGGACGCATCCAGAATCTCACGCTTCTCATTTGGATCTTCTTCGTCATCCTCAGGATCCACCCTGTGTGTATGAGCGCCAAGCTTTCTAAAATACAATGAGTCTAATTGGATAGCATTTATAGAATAGTGGGCCTTAGCAGGGTTCTTGCGGAATTTTTCTGGGATCCAGCTAAATCACATTTAATTCATGAGTTCTAGCTTCTCTATATAGTAAATTTCCTGTTCTTTATTTCTTTAATGTAGCAAAATGGGATCAATCTTGAATTGCTAGCAATCGTCTCTGCTCCACTCACTTTAGTGGAGCTTGACTGGCTTACGCCACCTGAAAACCTGGCTTCCTGGTCTCTGTGTATGTTTTACTGAATTTCCTCTTTCCATTTCTACTCTTTTTCCTTCTAAAGACTTTTTCCAGCACTTTGCATCCTTCTAGCATTTAGGTTTTTAAAACAACCTTCAGCATTTTCTTGTTTTCCCTTCCAGCCTCTACCCACAGCTCTCTTAATTTTTTCCCTTCCTCCCATTGCTTGTGGAGGGAACCCAAAGTCTTTGTGGTGCACAGAAAAATATTAAGAGAGAGTTTGATGCAAGAGGGGCTGTATGAATCACATTGCATGTTGAGGTGACATCATTACACAAGAAAATTTGGTTTTGTACTTATATCCTCGATCTTGTAAAATCTTCAGTTTATGCCAGCATTTTCTGGTGTTCCTGCTTCTTTTTTCTTTTCTTTCTTTTTTTTCTTTTTTCCTAACAATAAGGGCTTGTTTCCCTTGTAGTTACTCAGTATACAAGAGTTAGTTGATCATGGTGACCGCAAGAGTGTATTTTCCCTGAAGTTAGTGCAGCCTAAGAGAAATATGTCAGATGGACAGTGAGAGGAGATAGTTCTGTTCCTTACACCCACAATATTCAGAGAATGACCAGAAGGGGAAACCTGGAAATATCAGTTGAGGAATCACTTACTATGTCCTTCAGAGCTACTGGACAAGCTGATCTGTGGGACATGCCTCCCGAGCATGTGACTCTGTTGAGACACCTGTATGACCCAGCCACCCAACCTTATACTCTCCACGCCTTTGAATATACTTACCCAATACACACCATATACTGTGGTTTTATTTCTTGAAGTCCCCCTTGATTCAGATTCAATACTAGACTGGATAAACTTAAGAAAGCCCAAGACAAATGCGAAAGTTACGCAGACTGACTCTCTCCCACTCTCAGCAAAGGCATGGCTTAATCTGAATCTGAATACGATACCTAAGTATGCAAACAATTTTAATTGCTCGAGAAATCCCATTAAAACCAGTCAAATTATTTGCACAAATGAAGTCACGCCATACTGCTTGGCAGCAACTGGCAGTGCTGCTGGGGCACCAGGCCTTTTAATATGGAAATGGAAGAACAAAATTGGCAGGAAGGCGATGGCTGAGAATTTTGACCTGTTAAAAAAACCCAAATATTTCACTTAATAATTCTAGGGAAGACATTGTTTGTATGTTTTCTCTCTCAAACTTTTACACAGTTGAGAGAAACAAGATGCCAAAGTCCACCAAATGTTGCTTTAATATTTGTATTTGCTTGCAATGCTTGCCTCCTGCCCCATTCTTAGTTTGTTAAAAACTATGGAGATTGGCCTGACTTTTTTCCAGTGATGTTTTTTGTCCTGATGGAATAAAACCAACAAACCAAAGCTATCATTTCTGCCCCCACTCTGACAGTAAATTAATTCCATGTATGATTCTTGTTAGTCAGTCGTTTCCTAGTCAGGAGAGCCAAGGCTCAAGAGAGCTGCCCTAGTGTCACGGCTTTTTCCTAAGACTGGGTTTCCCCCTGCTTTAACTTCTCATCTTAAAATGACATTACACTCATCACTTCTCAGCATCACATGCCAAATGTCTCTGGGTGCCCTTATAAACCTTTACAAAACCCAATTCTAACATTAGCCATACATGGCAGCCTTTTGCTCCACCCCACCCCCCCACCCCCCCCTTTGACTTTCCTCAGAAACCTGAAGGGAAAAGGAAACAGAAAAATGATCTTGCGATGGCAGAGATTTTTATTTCCTATATTCCCGCTGCTGTTCCTTCTCATCATATCCAGGGCTCTGCTGATCACCAGATCTTGACTTTCCCCCAGATCAGGTTGGCAGAACTTTCTGGCTGCTGTTTTGCTCTTGCTCTAGATTTTCTTGCTTTGTTGGTCTTTATTTGAGGACTCTCCCCTCTTTTTACATGACAGGAAGGGGTTTGTCTTCTGGTATCAGCTGGACTTCTCTCAACTCTCTTCTTTTTTGAGACTGCAGAGGTCTTGAGGGGTGATGACTTTTCATCTCTCCTGTTTTCCATCTGTGGCACATAGCTTAATCCCCTGTGTACTTAAAGTGCTGTAGTCTCACTTTCGACTTTGAGCTTAATATACTGGTGTCCGGGTGAAACTTAATGGGCTGTGCTACACAGGAGGTCAGAGTAGATGATCTAGTTCTCCCTGCTGGCCTCCAACTTTATGAAGCCTGCCTAAATGATATTATGCCATAAATCAGGAGAAACAAATGAAATGAGAAACCAGCCTCTCCTACACACACACCTGCTGACCGTAAAAACTGGGGAGAGAGCGGTTGAGTGATGAAGGGATACAGCAGCTTTTACATAGGGGTTGCCAGTTCAAATCCAGCCGTGGATGACTGAAAGTTTTTACTGACTGCAGGATTTGTAGCAGCCTTTGTGAAATGAGTTTGGTGGCCTCCATCCATTTCCCAGTAAGCATAAAGAACTCAACACCCTTTCAATAGCTCCATAAACTGGTGCAGGATCTGCATCTTAGAAGTTTTATTCATATTGGTGTAGGGCCACATTGGCTGAATAGTGCTTGTTTGGGGGACGAACAAGGGTATTTGGTTTTCAGAAGTGCCAAATTCCCAGAATCCACAAATTCTTACTGAAGCGTGTTGAGCCACATTGCCATACAGAGAATGTAATAAACAGAGAGACTCCGAAGAACCTTGTCATGTTAAGGCCACGTTCCTAATTTCTTTTGTTTTGTATATATAAAACTTTCACCATGAAAAATAGCTTCACAGATGTTTTCTCTTGAAAATTTAAAAATAAATAAATAATTGAAACAAGCACACAATTATTTTCATTTTCAGACTAATTTAAAAATTTAGAAGTCCCACCAGGAAAAAATTATAGCTGTTCTCATACTTCTGCTCTGGAGCAGTCAGCTAGTCCATGCAACTTATTTAAGAGTCTGAAGTAACAGTATAAAAACAGACAGTGCCACACTGTCCAGCTGGCATTCATGGGACATATGTAGTCATCAAGACTATTCATCCATCCCATGCCTGGTCACTGGCTTTCTCCTGAGGCCCAAGAGCCCCTAACTTTTGACATACCCAGCAAGATATCACAGGGTCTATGGGAATGCTGGAAGACCTCCAGACTATTCCCTGGATATTTCCAAGCATCCCTAAGAACAAAGGCTGACAGAATAAACTGTTCTGGAGGTGATGACCTGTTTTGACTGTCCTCTTCCCTAAGGACTCTTCAGAGGAACTGGGAACCCTGAGCACATTTCTAGAAGCAGTCAGACATGTGCAAATATCTTGGTACACCTGGTAATATGGGTGAAGGAGTTTCTGAAGGGGCCTTTACCTACAGTTAAAACCAGCTCTGAAGCCAAAATGCTTAGCCAGTTATGTTGGACCACACATCTAGCGAACATGTCCTTTTTAGGGATACAAATACGCTGGGGATAAATTTTCAGCATGCAGCTGCCACCACCCTAATTCCTTAGTTCAAGAGCTCAGCATCCAATGTTCTGCCTGAGCTGAAAACTCCAAGGGGGATTTCTGAATGGTGGTGTTCTCTCAGAGCAGCTTCAAATAACTTTCAGTAGAGTAGCCGTTCCCTATCTATCATAACAGATTATTACCGGTATTTCAGATTATTACAGTCTTTCAGATTTGGAAAAGTCCACTTGTTAATTTGCTGAAGCTTGTGTAACCTTGGATAGGAAGAATGGTCTAAACAGACCTGTGTTGTTCATGAACAAAAGCAGCTCCATGAAATATCTGCCCTTAAGTTTCTACAGTACACTTACTTACTGTGGCTAACCCTAGGCATATGTTATTTTACATATTCGGAGTACAGTACAGAAATTAATGCACAGAGATGACACTCAGTGATTCCCTAGGTATTTCCTGTATCTATTCAGTGATAGAAGAGGCCATTACATGAATTAATTGTTCTTGTGAATCGCTCTTTGTGAATCACAGAGATGACACAGAAACTGAATGCCACAACACTGCAAACTATGGCCAAGTGCGTCCTCAGCAGGTATTTGATTCTTCAGGCATATAAATGGTTTCATCCATATATTGCTCAGCTCTACAAAATGTCCTCTGCCACAGAAACGCTTTTGGGGGCATTTGAATAAAAACAAATAAAAGGGTTCTGGCGAACATCTCTTCCCCCCCCACCCCCCCCGCCAACGGCTCCGTCTTTGAACTTGCATCATTTCACAGATGCTCGCTGGTGGCACGTGCGTAGCTTGCACAATAGGTAGTTCAGCCCTGGCATGCAGCAGCTCTGCGTACTTGGTCCACAGGTGTTCAGTTTTATGTCAGCTCGCCAGCCAGCTGCAGCCAAATTTGTCTATTGTCTCTGAGCGGGTCTGGTGGGGGTCAGGAGAGAAGTGCATCACCGGCAGTTATTGCCCCGAGAAGAGGAGAGACTAATTCTGCCATTAATCCTTCCCCACCAGCTCAGCCCTCGAAGGAGCCCAACCCCTGACCGTGCAGTGGGGTCAGAACAAGAGAGGCTCTGCAACCCGCAGCGCTTCTGCGCCCGTGTGGGTGATAGGTGATGACTTTATGGGCACAGGTGCCATTGTGGTGCCGAGTGTTTCCCCACAGAACACCTGCTGCAGGACCCCGACGGCTCAGTGATATATTTGCAAACATGAATCTCATTGACCAAGAGTTGAACTCTAGTAAAAATCTCTTTATGACCTTCTTTGTGGCCATTGTAATGAATCCAAATTTCTTCTGCCCTTTTTTTTTTTCCCTCAGGCAAATAGGTCCCAAACAGCAAACAGACACTTTTCTCTCCTACTGAAACGCAGCTCTCAGCTCACGCAGTGTGAAAAACCACGCTGAGGAAAATCATGAAGTGGGTGACCGCCTGGCTTTGCTGTCAGTGTACTTGAGACGAGCATGTTGTGGTAACAAGCACTGAAGACATGCACTGGAAAGAGCTCATCAAGTCTGAATGTAAACTTGAGACAGGGAAAAGCAATTTCCAAATTATTACTTCTAACACACATGAATTTCCACCTTCATCCCTAATACTTACCACAAGCTTCATTTCAGCTAGGAAACGTACCTTAAATAGATAATTTTTTCTTCTTCTTTTCTTTTAAGAGAACAAATCATAAGGAAAAATATTTTGTAAACTAGTTTCTCAAAACGACTGACTTTCAAATCCTAGTCACCGATTACTAATTAAAACAAAATTAACTTTGCCAGCCTTTCTTCATGTAAGAATTAAAGCATTCATGAAATTAGGAAAAATATTAAATACTCTTACCAGTCAGATGGCTTTGTGGTTATACGTGTCTTACCCCATCAAAACATGTTTTATAAAGACACCAAAGTTCCCACAGTTTTTTGATGGGTGTTTTGTCTCCATGCAACACTACTTATCTGTGAGTTATGTTTCTTACTTGCAGTACAGACTCTGCCATAGAAAGCACACCATTCTTGCTGTATCCATGAATATACAGGCAGGCAGGCACTTGTAAAGCCACTACGATAAGTTAACGCACAGAGAACCCTCAGGCTTGCACCACCCATTTCCAAAATGAGCAGTACTTGCTTATTTTTATTGTTCACATGTAGATGATTCCTTAGCATTCGGAGTCCTTTATTTCTACTTCCCCTTTTCTCCCAATTCTTTTGGGACTTAAAAAAATGCACTTTTGTAAGACAGTGTGGTCCACTTCTCTGTCAGAGTAAAGATGCTTCATTTGCTCTGTTAATTTTACAGGAGAAAAGTTTGTGAGCATTTTCAGTGAGAACTGGCTGCTTGTGAAAAGTTAACAGCATGAAAACTGAATTCATCTCTGTATTTACAGAACTGGCCAAAGAGATGCAGTGTCAGCAAACAACTGTCTGTACAGGTGTCTGACTCAGGAGGGTTTATTAAGGGTGACAATTCCGCAGGGACTGTTCACAAATGCATTTATTTTAGGAATTCACTCTCTTCTCAAGCACCCTAGCACTCCTGTGTATACATGGGATATATCCTCCAAGGATGCTTTCTTAAATGCTTTATAGGAAACTCCACTTAGAAATTCATATGGCAGTGTTGGAGCTTGGTGTTTGATATGGGCAGTGTCAATACTTAGCTGCTTGTAAAGCACGGTGAAGAGAAAAAAAAAATTGGTGAAGGTACAGGTACTGAGGAGGGAATTGCACCTCTATATAGGTCTCTGCTGAAATATCCCACCGGTCTGTGCTGGAGAAGGGTGTAGCAAGTGTGCCCATACAGTAACCTGCAGGCTGGGGTTGCAGCCAGAGCAGAGGAGTGAATTTGTTGCCTACCCATCCCTGCCTCCGCAGAGCCAGAGGACTGTAGGGCTGGGCAGCGACGAGGCGGGAACGGGTAAAGAATTTTTCAGCAAAAGATGCTATACTCGACAGCACACTGACTTACCACAAACACGACCTTTTGTGGTTGGATTTTGTCACTGGCAGCAACTTTAATGGGGGAGATTTCGACACGTCCAGTGAAGGAATTGTGCTCAAGAGAGCAAGATCTGCCCCTGCAGATATGGCATGGGCATCTCCGAGTTACTACCTGCCCTGGCATGAGCCTCGTGCCAGGGGAGGAAGAAACTGGTGCAGCACCTCCCTGAGGTGTGGAAGACTCACATTCAAGTTCTTGTTTTAAGAAAGGTGTGATTTCATTTACAAAGATGGGAACTTTTAGCGTTTTGGTTACTATAATTGAACAAAAAAAAATAATAAGAGGTCTTGACAACGAAGATATTTCCACAGTGAGTGTAACGGATTCAACAAGGCAGTTTTGCATGAAGAGGGTAAGCATTTTTTCAGCTCTAAAAAGTCCAGCGGTTCAGAGCTCAGCCATATTAATCATTTCTTCACATCCTTTAATTTGTAATTCCCAGGAATTCAAAGAAGGCTCCATACCACTGCAAAAGCCAGGCTATCCCTTTGGACAATGATTTCATGTAATCTGTATATGAGGTAGCGTATGTGTATAGTAATATATATGTGTATAATGCTTTAAACAACACAGGAAGTCAGTCAAGTGCATGCAGCTATGTCTAAGGAGAACTCTAGAGATCCGATTGCAGCACCTGAGCTAACTAAGCTACATTTGTGATCTTGTCCAAGACCCAGTGCCTCTTCCTCCAGCACACCTTTGCAGTTAGTGTTCCCTGAACTTCATGCTGCTGCCTCTCCACTTGCAGTGGTGAGTGGGGCAGCTTTAAGATAGCCTGGATGTGTCTGTACCTATGGTCATATCACAGCGATGGGAGCATACCAACAGGGCAGTTCTTGCTCTGAGGAGCTCACAGCCTGCTACAAAGGAGTGGAATATCACCAAGACCCAAAATGCAAGCTCAGAAAAGAGAAAAAATTATTTTTGGTATTGTGTTACAGTCTCTTCCCTGTACTGCTGCTGAGTGCGGTCCTGGACAAATATCTCTTCTGACTCTTTCCTCACCTTTGCCATCTGTACGGTGACGGTGAAAGTGGCCTCCCTCAGAGCAAGCCATGATCTTTAATTTTTAGGATATAAAAAGACCACCCCAGAACTATCTAGATATAAGTAATTGTTCTGATGAGTTAATTAACTATGCCACAGAGTGACCCAGGAGCACAGTATCTCAGGGAGAATGAGGAGAATATGGCAGGAATGAAGATGGCCAGTGCTCTCCTGAGCAGATCCCAACCCAGGGAGGCTTACAGAAACTTCTCTCTGGTGTTTTGGCCTTTCCTTAGCTCTGGTTTGGATTCATTTCGCCAAAACATTTCTGAATTATTTAATAACTTCTGCAGCTAAATGTTTTTTCTATGCTATCATCTTAATTAGTGTGCTGGGTTGCCAGTTTACTGTGTAGCAACTAATTGTAATGAGCTGATGAGGCACTGGTTAGAATTGCTTCTTATTGATCTAGGTGCCAGATCTGGAGTCCAGCAGCTCCCCAGGTGACCTCTTTGTGCAGTTTTGCACCCTGAACACAGCATAACACAACACAGCAAAGACATGCAAAGCAGCTCTACTGTCCTACATCATCCCAGGGTTTTAACTAGCTGTAGTTATCAGGAAATTACGTCCGTGTGTGTATTAGGTGCTTAGCCTATTTTGGCACCTTTTTTTGAAAAAAAACAACCAACCAACCAACCAAACAAACAAAAAAGCTGCCAAAATACCTTTAAGAATTTGATCTTGGGTAAAGGCCAGCATGAAGTCAGTTGGCCGTCAGAAGCTGTACCCAGGCCTCCTGAGTCCCAGGAGGATGGCTTAGTCATGAGACTGTTCTTCTACACAAGGTTTGTTGGCACCATGTGGCTCCTGTGTTTGACAGATAGTAAATCCAAAACAGAGGTTTTGGGAAATTAAATCCACTTAAATTTAGGAGTCTGTCCCAGTAAAAGCGATGAGGTAAGGGTTTTGAAAATATCAAGAAAAAATAATTCAACATATTTAAAAAGGGAAATGTGTGGCTTATGGAAAGCTGAAGTGGTGTCTATCATCAATCCTGAAATGAAACTTTCTTTAACTCTAAGATGACCTTTACAAAAAAATCAAGGGAAGGAGGGCTTTAAAGGGATAAACATCTCAAAGCAAGATGGCACATTTCAAGTAAACCCAAAAGAAAAATTAAAGTTCTTCTATTTCATCATAAAATTCATAAAATCTCAATACCTTGCATATTGCACTCCCCACCTCAGATTGCTCCCTGGGATGATTTTGCCAGGATACCTTTCAAGACCCTTCTCTCCTCTTTTGCACCACTTCCCTCATGAGTCCTGTCCTCTCACCACCCTACAAGCTCTCCTGTGCCAACGTTGGGTTTGTTCAGTTACGTATTTAAAGCAGAGCAAGCTGCCAGATTGCTGCAGTTCTGAGCTGGAGCTCTTTGAAGAGACCCACAGACAGAGGCTGACTGAATCAACTCCCTGGGGATGCTGCAAGTCAGCAGTCTTAGCTGTTAAGCTGCTGGGAGGTTCAAGTGAGGCTGCCTGTGGAAAAAAAATAATTAAAAAAAAAAAGAAAGTCAGATCAGAACTGAAGCTGGGTAAAGTCAGACTGGAAACACTTCAGACAACTCCTGGAAAGTAAACAAAAAAAAAAAAAGAAGGAAAGAGAAAAAAGATACAGGGAGAGTCTCATTGCTGGAAGCTACCCATGGGGCGCTCAGCCATGATCCTGATCGACGTGTGCAGACCATGCTGTAGGCTGATTACCTGGCATAAAAGATACACAACTTTTAGGTGTTTCCCACTGAGAGACAGACACTGGGAGCCAGCAATACTCAACTGTTGGATAAATTACATTTTTCTGAGGGCAGGGGAGTGTCGGGATGTAAAGTAGCTGCGAAGTTTTAGCTGTACTGGGAGGCCTGCGATCTTTGAGAGGAGCTCTCTCCACAGGCATGGAAAATGACTGCTATCTGCTCAGTGAGGACATGAAACAGGTGAGGAGCAGCCCAAACAGCCAAACTAATGTAGTGGTTATGCCCCCATGCATCTTTGTCCTTTGTGCAGAGCCATCACACCCTGGTGAATGGAAGAGCTATTGCTATGTGCAGATGCGATGCATCTGCTACGTGTGCTCATGGCTCTACAGGGTTCTTGGATCAGATTATTCCGCATAATGCTTCTATTATAATTTGTCACCAAACACTGGCTTGGAAGAATCATTCATAAAAATCCATGTGTATGGATTATGAAGGTAATACTTCAGTTGCAAGCTGAAATTTCACAGATAAACTAGGTCTCTAAAAATAACCCTTCTTTCCACAGACACCATATTATAAAAATTAAGACTTCTGTTCCTCAGGAACTGCTCTTTAGCCTTATCTCTACCTAGCTGCCTCCATCAGGATAGGACCTTAGTGTTTAAAAACAGCAATATGCAGTAACAATCATGATATCCTTCCTGGATCATTGCCTGTCTGTGCAAAGGTGGCCTATTCAGAGGGAGAAATAAATAAATAAGTAAATAAACCCCAAAACCCAAAAAAACAAAAACCAAACACCACATATTTTTTTTGCTTTTGATTCAGTAGCTTCCCTGCGGCTGGAGGAAGTCCAGCCTTTGCTCCTGCGAGACTTTCATAAATAGCAGTTACAGATCTGCTATTATTGGTGGGCAGTCTGCAAATAGAGGGGAAGGTAGCCTGCATGTAGGAAAGTCAGTACCCCGTGGCTGTGGCAGGGAAGGTGCTCCCGAAATCCAAGGGAGGAATATCAGTGACAGGATGGTGGCTCAGATGGGAAACAGTGCAGGGAATGAAACATCTGGATGGTGTGTATCCTGATGCCCTGTGTTATGAAGCTGATAAATCACTCTGTCTTGCCATGAACTGATTTTTCAATGCTGTTTGGCTTCCTCCCCAGATAACATAGAGTTTCAGGAGAAAGCAGAGCCAACACTGAAATCAACAGCAAGGTGCTTAGCTAATAGTGAAACTTGTTGACTTATTGTTACAGCTATTTGGTCATGAAGTAAAACTTTTGGTATTACGGGGAAAGAATCATAGAATCACAGAATGGTTTGGGTTGGAAGGGTCCTTTAAAGATCGTCTAGTCCAAACCCCCTTCCATGGGCAGGGACACCTTTCACTAAATCAGGTTGCCCAAAGCCCCATCCAACCTGATAGTTGAATAAAGGGAAAGGATCACCTCATTCAACCTGCTGGCAACACTCCTAATGCAGCCCAGGATTCCATTGACCCTCTTAACTGCTAAAGGCCCACTGCTGGTTCACGTTCAACTTCTTGTCCACCAGGATCCCCGGGTCCTTTTCCGCACAGCTGCATTCCAGCCGTGCAGTCCCCAGCATCCACGGATTCATGGAGTTTTTCTCCCTAGATGAAGAACTTCCTACTTCCCCTTGTTGAACTGCACAAGGTTCCTGTCAGCCTATTTCTCTGGTCTGTAAAGGTCCCTCTGGATGGCAGCATAACCCTCTGGGTGTCAGCCATTCCTCTCAGTTTGGTGTCATCTGCAAACTTGCTGAGGGTCAGCTGAAATGGTTCCCTTAAAGCAACCAGTCTCCCACCCAGCAATGCAAGGGGCAGCACTGCACCAGATGCTCAGACCTGGGTAGGTTCATTAATAGCTTGTTGATTCACAAATGAAGATGGGTTAAACTCAGAGGGTCTTAAGCTGCTTAAACCTTGGCAGTTGATGTATGGATCAGACATTCCTACCACAGGTAGTGACAGACTCACAGAGAAGATCAGAAGCTCATCTATCTGTCGGAGCTTAACCTGTTAGATGTAAGTCAAAGCTCTCCCCCAATTCACATTTCTCTCACGTCCCCTGTGAATAGGTGTAATTCTATCCATGTGCAGCTCTGTACAATAGCTCTCCATCCCAATCAGTGTCTTCCGTACCACATTGATGGTTGGGCTCTACAACAGTTCAGGACAATGTCCCTGTGGCATTACAGCTGGAGTGTCTGACACCTGGGAGTCCCAGGAGACAACGTGCTCTCTCCTTCCGGCTGCAGCACCTCCTTCCTGATGGCACACATCCTGCTGCCTCCGCTGTGACACAGACTTGCACAGCAGCCACATTGCCTGACTCATGGTATTTCATATCACACAAGATCTGAGAGTCTGACCTCTCATTTGGTTCACTTCTCCTTGGATGTTTGGAGTACCCACAGCTGAGGCAGAGGCACAAAACCCCAGGGTGGCAGAAACTGTGCCACTCTGTAGTCCTTGCCAAGCTGTCAAACTACAACCCTTGCTGTTGTAGATATTGGCAGCGATCCCTATACTAGTGCTTGCCAGAGGCTTGTGAAAGGTTGTCAAAGAATGAGGATGTCCCTCAAGATTTATGACCTGGGAAGTCAAGTCAGATAAAACTTGTGCATTTCTCTGCCACATCTGCACTGCCTCCTCTTCCTCCTAGCAGGTTTTCAATTGCAGCCCCGAGACTCCTCCCTCCTTTGGTAGACACTTCCATTTGGTAGTCTTGAGGGGCACAGAAAGTGTGGAGCAACT
This sequence comes from Bucorvus abyssinicus, assembly GCA_009769605.1. Taxonomy (NCBI): domain Eukaryota; kingdom Metazoa; phylum Chordata; class Aves; order Bucerotiformes; family Bucorvidae; genus Bucorvus; species Bucorvus abyssinicus. The sequence goes on from CM020025.1 coordinate 76,632,349, forward strand.
TTGTTCTTTGGGAGTGCCAAGTGGAGAATGTCCCCGTGGAAATTTATCTTGGAGCTCAGTTGCTTTGGAGAATCTGCTCCCAAATATTCTCTGATTCAGAAAGTGTAAAGAATGTGGACAGGTTTTGGAAACAAGGCTTTTAGGGGTTTTTATGATACTGTTAACTTCCAGCTTTCAGTATCATCAGCACAGAATGGAAAAGATACTAACTTTCAGTGCTGTAAATTAAAACCGAGAAAAACCTTCTGTTTATTGAAAAAACAAGGGTGCCTGCCAAAAGTCCTTTCTCTCTTGAGAATACTGAAGGTCTTAAAGTACATCTGGGGCTGACAAGGGAAAATAATCATGGAACATAAATACCTTTGCTTTGACATATCACGTCACGCTCTGAGACATCTTTGGACCATTTACTTGTTTAAGAATAGAGGCTGACAACTTAGTCCAGTATGTCTTCCAGCCTGGAGACAAGCTAGGTTTCCTCAACTGCAGCAAGAAGATCCTTCTTGGCCAAAGCCCTGGTTACAAGTGCTGTAAAATAGAACATCCTACTTTAAGACTAGCAAAGCAGGGTAGACTAAGGTAAGAGTACTCTGCACTTGGAAACCATTTTGGCATTTTGTCCGAACACTGCTGTTCCAGAAACAAATACATTCCAGATTGTGCAGGGGATGTTTTCTACGCTTTCCTAACTGAGGAAGAGGCATTTCTGCACATGATAGGGAGAGGGAGAGTTACTTCCATACACCAGCATTCCCTGCTGGCTAGAAAAGAAACAGCAAGTGCAACGGCCAGCCAAAGGAGTTTCCAAGAAACAGTCAGCTGTAAATCCTGTCTGCAAGGCAGGTGTCAAGAATGACTGAATACAAAAACAATATCTCACTGCATATAACGGAAGTTAAAAATTGGTTCTCTTGGTGTCATGATTTTTTTGTCCATCCAGATTCAAGATGTTCTCAAGGCCCAGCAGGAGATTTGGAAGAAAAACTTGAGTGGCTAAAGCTCCCTAGCGGTTTGAGATGGCCAGGATTTGTACCACTTGCCAAACTCACATCTAGATTTTGGCTTCGCTTCTTCCTCACCAGACTTCCAAATTTTCAAATACAGAATACGGATTTGAGCACACTCCTTTCCAGAGTTTCTGATTTTCCATCTGTACCAGGGTTAAAATGGGTGTAGCTCCCTCAACTTTTAGCTAATATTGTTGGTATCAGAAAATAGATTCCTGGTTTTGGACTCATGCCGTTGCTTTTAAGCAAGATGCGTAAGAACTGTGAAATGTGTACAAGTCAGAATATATACTCATTTGCTGTGCTAGACATAGGCTAGTATTTAGCATTTAAAAAAGAGAAGCATGGGTACTAGACAGAAACTTCCAGGTTTACTATATGACCTCAAGGAGCTCAAACTAAGCATCTGCCCTTTCCCACTCATTTGATCCTTTGAATATCTTACCTGATAAGGCTTTAAGGATGCAGTCTGCCCAGCACATTGTGTCCATGTACTTTAACACTTGGCCTTCAGATTGAAAAGGGGGGAGTGTCCGGTCCTAATTTTGAAATTATACTGTCTAATATCTTCTGAAAACACACATCACCTCTAACACTTTATCCATTTACTGAGCCCTTGGCAAGATTTTTGCACCTTCATTCCACTCTGACTGGGTGTTTTGTCAAATGCCTTAAAGCTCAAAGCCTTCTGAAGAGTCTTTCTTCCATTTAACAGTATTTTTTTAATAGGCAAGCAAAGGAGCATTTAAACATTTTGATAAATTATAGTATTATAAGCTAGAAAAATTATTCTGGGTATTGTATTTGGGTTACCCTAGCAGCTGTTCAGTATTCCTGAATTTTTACATCCCCAAAGAAGTCTTGTTAGGGTTGGAGGCAGAGAAGTATTTCTGAGTACTTTGCCTTTTTATTTTACCACGTATGGCATTCTCCAGGTGCACAGGTCTAAAGGTCCTTTTTTTTGAAAATGTAAGCAGCAAAATCAAGACATTATGCCAGTCCTTTGCATATGTTTCACAGGTGGTTTCCAAATATTGTCATGCCAGTTGGGAAGCAACAAAGGTTGAGACTGTTTTCGGTTTGTTCCACGTTGTATATTCATTTTTCTAGCTGTTGAGTAAATTTGCTCTGAAGAAATTGCTCCTTTGCTGCTTTAGCTATATCCTCCAGGTCAATGTGCTAACTTCAGCAGACAAAAGTTCTCTTTATTTGGCAGCTGTTACACACACGCACAGAAGTTCATGCGTACACATCTATGCTATCTACTGTTATATTCAAATCTACACATGTGTGCTTGTGTGTACATTACGTATGTATGGATGTGAGATATAAAATTTAAATATATGATTCAGACTGAAAAGGATAGAAGTGGATTTCACGGTTGGTCGAGTTTGGTTTAACTCATGCTTGAAGAGTGCTATCTACTGCACTTTCATGAAGGCAATTTCCTCTAACCCTGGATCATCCTCTCTCTAAAAATGGGTATTTGGAAGGCACTTTATAGCACTAATGTTCTACTTCAGAGTGTCTCACAAAATTTAAGTATAGGTTTGCTTCAGTAACCTCACCAAGTCATACGTGTGTTTGGATAACACAAGTTTCACCAGATGTCTTAAGGATTTGATCTAATTGTTTTACTTTCTGTAAAGGATATTGTTTGTAGACAGCCTCCAGAAAGATGGTTTGTTTTCATTTGGTTTGGGGTTGTTTTTTTTTACTATACACTGTGCTGGTAGAATCTGAGAACCTGGTAGCTTTCCCTTGCAAACAAAGAGCTTTATTTTTCAATACAAAATAAGTGCGGACGAAGGAGCCAAGGACTAAACAAGAGCAGAGAGATGATATTTTGGGAGCCGAGGATATCTTTTGTTGAAAGAAAACTTCTATGAGTTTGTACCTAAAGCCTGATTCTTTTCTCTTTGATTGTGCAGTCAGATGGAGAACTCCATAATATGAAGATGTTGTCAGTCAGAGGAGATTTAGGGTCACTCTTTCAACTGGTCCCTTGAGCATTTCTCACGTGAAACTGGGAGGTTAGACTATCTGACTGTAGTAAAGTAACAAGAGTCCTCCCTCTTCTGGGTAGCTGACCTATGATGCGAAGAGATAATCAACAGACATTTCGCTTGAGAAATTCAGCCATCACATCATGGACCATAAATGACACGAAGTTCACAAATCTGGAAGCATCTTCTCTTCCAGCCTTGCTTAGGCAACTCCCTTCAATTATTCTTTCTTACTATATAGTTAATAATTGAATTTTCCTGGTGTTTGGGCTTAAGTAATAACAAAACAAAAAGAAATTAAGATGGCAGGCAAACCTTTCCTTCCAGCTACAACTGTTCCCAGTCAAAGAGATTACGGCCTCTGGCTACTTTTCATTGCTCCCATTACCCTAAGTCTTGGCCCGTTCCCATATGCAGCTATGCTGCTCTGATGAGCACTTTCCAGCTAGCCGCTGATTAATAGATATGCTGCAGTGGGGCAGTGATGATGAGTTAGGGGAATGCAGTATTTAACACCCTGCATCCAAAGGAAGTTGCAGGGTGTCTCTGAAAATAGCTACGCCTTTTGCTTTTTTCCTCCACCATATAGCTTGTAGCTTCTCTAGGCTGCAACAGGAGGATCGTGCGGTGGGTGCCAATGTGTATATTCATTTTCAGATATGTATATTCAATTTCACTAGCCTGCGAGCAAGAATCAAAACTTCTAATATAAACACTTTCAAGTGATCATCACATGGTCTGTGTTTGTTTCATAATGTCATCAACTGATGAACTAAAAAAGCTGGCATAAAAGATCCAGGCTAGCGTCATGACTGAGGACGGGGCAAATGGAAAGGCCTGGAGCTCCTGGAAAGGGCCTTAACCAAGGCTCTGCCATTGGTCATAAACTGGGTTCTGCATGTTGTGTGCATGTTTAAGAAGAGATCGTCTCTGTCCCACACAGTTCACAGCTTGGCAGTCATCTCCAGTAGTTTTTACCAATCAGCCTATTTAACACCATGGAAGAGAAAACCCATTGTGTAGTTGTCAGGGGGCTCCTCCCTCATGAAACATTTTTTTTTTTTTTTTTTTTAGGTGTCATTTAATGCACTCCAAACCAAATATTTGTTCTTTGAATGCACCCTCACGAGCCAGGAATAAACAACCCAGAGGGACTGAAGGCAGTCCATGTGGGTGTGGATTTGCTGTGGGCATGCACACCCACGGGCTTGCACACCCACATATTCACACAAGTCTGGTAATTGCCTATTTAGTTGCAGAATTTTTGGCGTTTGGATGTTCTCCTAATTTTTTTAACTGCAGATACATTTGGGTCACATTAGCAGGAGCAGCCAAGGAGCCATATCACTCTCTCAGCCCTGACACATCTGTTCTTACATTTACTTGGAGCAGAAGTGAAACAGAGTTAGAGACTTCTGTTTGGTGAACATCCAACACAAAATCATCCTACCAGCAAGCCTACAGTTAACCTAGCAGGGACAGCTCAGGTGGAGACACAGATGGATTACTAGAGCTGGGTCTGAGAAATTCAGAGTGCTGGGAAGTGAATCCAGGGAGTAACAACTGCTTGTTGGTCCCTCATTTACTTGGGCATGAAATTCACTTGCAAAAACATAAATACGCTCTACTCACATTGCAAAATGGGTCATTTGCAAAATGACTAAAATTTCCAGTCATTTTGCGAAATTATTGTTTCAGCCAGACGTTTACTAAAATTGCTGCTTCATTAATTTCTCAAAATCTGGCATTATTTTTCAACACATGTATTTCTACAGAACCATACAGTCACTTACTTCCACACTTGAGACTATTTTGTAAAATTATTTAGTCAGTCATTTCACAAAATAGACACATATATCACATAACAACTGTGAAATATATTATAGGACATTTAAGGCTACTCGGAAGGTTACTACATAGTTATTATGGACATATCCACAGTGTATTTCAGAGTATTCTAGTTACTGGAAAACAAACCTTTCCTCTGAATACTTGTCCATAAGCACTAGCAAAACCTCCTTTTTAGTTTTAGGTGCACAGCAGCTTCCTGAACCAATCTGCCACATACAGCATCCCATCAAAATGCTTTGCAGTGCTACGGAGCTTGAATCCCCTGGAAGGGGAAGTGCAAGCCTGCATAGACAGGTCAGATGGTCCCCGTGCCCCACATTTGTTGCCATAGACCCACATATCTTCTCCAGAGAAGAGAAGATTGTTACCTTACTCAGAATGTCCTTGACATGGTCTCTCACAGATGATTTTACCACTCGTAGCAGTACTGCACTGTCATGCCAAGCAACACAAGAAGACTCCAGAAGTAAACTAGTCTTCGTGTAAATGTTCTAACTCTTGTAGATGTAATGTGGTTGTGGCTAGGATAACTTCAGCTTTGTAGCATTTCAGGTAATAGTTGGGGACACTTCTGGTGCCTCAGATTGCCCATGATGCTAGTTAGTCACAAAGGCCTGAAACCCTCTGTCATTGATTTCATAATATGATTATACCTTTATTTACGTGTACATATATATACAACTACGCACAGGGTTTTTACAGCCACCCAGATTACAAGCCTGAGCAGAAATCCACCCTGGACAAGTACCGTACTGAGTAAACCTTCCCTTACAGTCAATTAATAAAATGGGCAAGTGAAGTAATTTAATATCCAAGATATTTAATTCAACAAGTAATATTTTCCTCTAAGCTATATTGTGGTGTTCATGCTTCTTTTTAATTTTTCAGGGTGTTGAAGGTAAGGGGAGGTGGAGGAATTATTTTATATCTATCTACTGAGCATCCTTAATTATGAGCAGTTTTGCTTCATCTGTTAAGCATAAGTTTTCAGCATGACATTGTGAGTTGCAGTGATTTTTCCTTATGTGGGTTTTGTCTGTAAGGGAAGGCTGTCCAGAGCTGCACACACGCGTCAGTCTGAAAAAGGAAAAACCCTGATCTTTAAAGAGCAATGCAAATGCAAATGTTTATTGTAGATAGCTTTGTAAAGGGAGAGATATCCAAGTCACCTTTGCAAATGCAAACGTGGGTCAAGGCTGGATGCAGCCACCATGAGCAGCTTCTCTTCCTTTTCACCTCTCAAAGAAAGGGCCAGGCAGCAACTCAGCAGTGGTAAGCGGTTTGGTATCCCTTTTTTTCTCCCCATACCACAACCACCCACCATCTTATTCGCAGGCAGATGACCTCTCTGCATTGCTTCATGCACCCAGCATTAGTTATTTAGACACAGTGTGGAATATTTATACTCGATTACACGCTCTAGATAGCCTTATCTGAGCACTCTCAGATACACGTTTGTCCAAACAGGACAACCCAAAGAACACACACGTGGTGCTGCACAGAACACCTGAGGGTGGTGAGTTTTTCTTATGAACTTGATTTGACTTCTACAGGCATGTGTACCTTTTCCATTACCTTCAGTGGGATTTTAATCATGCCTTAGATAGGTGAAAAAATGTCATCTTCTGTGAAAACATGTGCATTAACATGTAGGTCATGCAAATATTTCCATATAAAGATATGCTTCAGGCATGTAACCTCTGTCAGTTGCAGTTATTTCAGTAGGCGGTCCCAGAACTTGCCACATAAATGTGTGCAGGGCTGGGGGTTTTGTGGTGCTCGACAGTATTGCTTGCTTGTCTTTGTTCTTTTAATTGCCATTTTTCACAGTACTCAATGAGCTGCTTTCAAAAATTCAAAAAATAAGTAAATTGTGCATTGCATTTTCTTTCACTTTGGAAGTGAAGTAAGTTGCCCGCCCTTTGTCTTTTCAACACAGATAGACATTAAAACAGAACTGTCCTTAAACGTACAAGTATTCAAAAGGAAAACAAAACCCAAAAAACCCCATGAAGGAAATATATCTTTTTGCAGTTGTCATCAGGTGCATTAGGCTTCGTGTGGCATCAGTCTCCATCAGCTGAAATTCCATTGTCTTATCCTTTTCCCTCTTTTGATGAGATCTGTTCCCATTGAAACAATTGGAAAATTTTTCTTTTACTTTCCTGAGCTCTGTATCTGTCAGCGTTGTCTCCCTGTTACTATGAGGACTTTTTGAAGTCTGTCAAAGAGATATACTACAAGTTGAAATGAGAAAGATGCCATATGTTATTTGGGTAGAGTAGCTTATTGTGTTACTGGACTTAAAAAGACTTATGATGGGTTTTTCCCCTGATGTTATTTAAAGAAGAAACAGTGTTTGTTAGAGACAAGCCTTTGCCAACATATACTTTCTAAACCGTAAAAGAGTCACATGGTTTTATCTTATTCCCATTGAACATATTTTTTCAAAGCCAAGGCAAGAACATCCTGACAATGGAGTACCTAGCCCAGAGTAATTGTCCTAGCACTCTTTGTGTCTTGGTGCACTCCTAAATAACCACTGACAGATGTTGCAAGTAGTTGTCAGGAAGGTAAGAAAGGAGGACTCGTTCAACAATCGAGAATAAATCTCGTGTATTTTAACAACATCAAAGAATCTGAGGCAAACACCATATACAGCTTCTCTTACACATTTTCTAAATGCAATCACTGAAGGACTGCCACCGTTACATAGTTAAAGGTTTAGCTTCTGACGCAATGGATAAAAAATGTGATGAGTCCCGCATCTAGGCTTACAGATTCAAGAGGATTATTATATTGTTGTTTATAAATCCTCAGTAACTTCAGTTTGGAACAGCAGTTCTGTATGCATGGACCAAAGCAATGCCCTGGAGGCTGTAGAGACATCAGGCTCCTCTGAACATCCATGGCAGGCAGAGAAAGAGATCCCAGGAGTTCACTCCTCATCATCATGGCTTGGCTTCGCGGATGAAGATTTGGGAAGGGCTTTGCCCACGCTTATTGCAAGCGCGCTGATGGCTGAAAAGGCCAATGTGGGATAGGCAAGACCGGTTGCAAAGAGCACACCGGAGGGTCTCCTTGGGTGGTATTGCCGTTTCGTCCCTTGCCTGTCACTACAGGGCTTTGCAAACGTGAGTACACCCTTCAAGCCTGCGCGGTGGATTTTTTAGGTGAGGCGCAGCGTGCGCGAGACTGGCCCCACCCTTTACACCTGAGGTTCATCTGCCAGGGCCTAGCGAGCTTGGACGGTGACAGCGAAGTCCTCAGGTCGTAGGTTTGGTTAGAGTATCCTTCTCTTAGATGGATGGCCTTACAGGGCTAAACGAGCTCCATCTGCCCGCGTTTGGAGTTAGAGTTGTCCTTCTCCTAGGATGGTTGCCCGAAGGCTAGTGAGCCCATCCTGCCCGTGGACACACTTTGTCTGACCCTTCAGTTGAGACCTGTCTGGCTTGGGAGACCCTGCCGGAGGCATATGCCACCACCAGCATAGCTCTCAACTTCACAAGGGCACGCAAGCTCTTTCCCCACGGCAAGGGGGTGCCCGTGAAAGAGTCAGGAGTTCACTAATACTTCCTGATATAACTGACTTGCACCATTGCCTCTTTTACGTTTTTGATTTCATTTCACACAGACTTGATCTGCAGTAGGCAAATCCCTTCCATAGTACAGACATGTTCTTCTGACAGTATGCCTGTTTTTCTGTTTATCTGTTCCTTCTCTGCGTTACATAAAGGACAGACTGATTGAATTTACCCTTAATGTGACAGACATGTGAGATCAAAGTGTTAATGAGACTTGTTCTCTCTTGTGAGCAGTGGCAACAAATCCAGTAATTTAGGATTATTTAACATTTTATGGGTGACAGTCTTCTATTGCTATAAAATTTTCAGGGTACCCAGAACTATAATGACTGTGAAGAGCTTCATACAACAGGGTAATAAAATAGTAGACCAAGTTCAGAGTCAGTAAATGCAAAATAACATATAATAAGAGGAGAAAGAAACCTAGGGAATTCTCTGCTGGGAAGACCCTGCATGAGCAGTTAGCACTCACGAAGGAGACCTTGGAGCCCTTTTCTACAGTTCTCTAAAAAAGCCATCATCTGAAGCCAGCAGTGGAAGAGACATTTGGAAATTACTGGGAGATGAATGAAAAGCAAAGAGGAGATGTATTGCATTACACTGCAATATAAATGCCCGGTGATCCCACACCGTGGATCTTGCATGCAGTTCCAGAATGATGATCATGATAGAACTAGCACGAAAGTACAGCTGGGGAGCAGGAATGGTGAAAAGCATGGGAGGCATTGGAGAGGATCCATCAGATCAAACATGATATATGGAAGAAGAAGGAGCAATGGCCATACCCTCCTTCCAATTGTACAAGAAATAAAGAAGAGCAAATGAAAACAGCAGTTATCATCTTAATCAAAGTAAACACCGTGTTTGTGACCAACATGTTGAATTCACCATTGCAAGATGGTTTAGATATGCATGAACAAGTTCAAAATGGTAATGAAGACAAATGAACAAAAGCAAGGTGTATCAAGTGCTCTGACAATGTGTTTACAACCTTTGGCGGCGGTTTGCTGGGAAAATAAAATAGGGAAAGCGAACTCTTTCATTATCTCTTCCTGGATGCTGTCAGATACAGGAAGAATGTACAGATGGGCCTGGGATATTCTTATATATAACAGACAATGTTCTGTTTTATTTTCTTCTTCAGATTTATCTCCTGCACTAAGGTCTCTAGCAAGTCTTATGGGCTTTTTTATCAGCATTCTGGTATTTGCTTCAGGCTTGCAATGTGAATGCTTGTGGAGAGGGCTGTGGAAATTTCTATACCAGACATATTCTTCTTTCTTCCTTCTTAAGCATATCTTGACCCTCATTAATTAACAATGTTTTCCTTACATGCACTATATGAATGATAAAGTACCTCTAGGCTAATCTAGACTTACCATTTTATTCCCTATCTTTGTGTATCCAGTTTTTTTATATTGTCTACGCAACACAAGATTCAGCTCTCCTAACTTCAGATACATTCAGCAGTCTGTTCCAGCCAGCTGGCATCCTCTTTTCCGAATTAGCATGGTGACAGTACATTTTCCCCTGGGATCATAGGTAAGACGTGGGCCTTCGCAGAAGTTTTGTTGCATGGAAATATTCACAGCTCAATTTAAGATAAAGCCCATCATGGGGAGCAGGGTAGGAGGGATTCAGCCTGTGTGTTTAATTAAATGTGACTCATTTTCAAGATGCATATTCGCTTATCTTTTGCGGGGATAGTGTTGGTCAGGACATATAACAGAGATATAAAATGAAATTTCCTATCATTTCGTTTCTGCATCAGAGGTTTCAGAGTGGAGAGAGTTCAGCAGCAACACAGCTTCAGGTTTTCCACTATAGCACCTCTCAATTCTACTTCTAAGCGAATAAATTGCCTTACTTTAAAATTAAAAAAAGAAAATAAATTTGGTTTGGGAGGATCTACCAAATTCCCTGACCTCCTTCACAGCCAGGTCTTAGTAAGAGCTTTGCTGGCACAGTCACGTAGCAACAAGCAGGGTGCAGGCTTGAAATCTCTTTCATTACTACTGCTATCAAATCATGTCTCCTGAGATTAACACGTCACTATATACTTCTAAAAGGGTGATCGAATCTGTTACCAAAATATACTTATAAAATTATAACATGTCAGACATAATCTGCATCTTTTTCTAGCCCATCTAACGGGAAAATTGGTTTAGTTATTCAGACTGCAAGCATCTGACAGAGGCCAGGGCTGGAGAAGAAGACACGGCAAGATTTCCTAAGAGAAGCATAGTTTTGGTGACTAGAGTGTGAGTCCGGTGTTAAGGGAGCTGGAGCTGCGATGTGGGCCTCCAGTCTGAACTTGGGAAAAGTTCTGAATGACTCTCCAATTTTTATTTCCTATCTGTAATAAGGGTGTTTGTATTTTCTTTTACACTTCACTAATCTTGGCTCTGTAAAACGTTTAGGACAAGCGAGTGATTCCGCAGTAGCCAGCACAGTGTTTATGGATCACGGGTTGCTACCATAAGGCAAACACTAATACCGTGACTTGCTACCCCACTCGTTGTAAGGCAGCATTACACATACTGACTAGAAACTAATAGGATGTGGCTGAAAACTTAGAAAAAATACATTTTTTTCTCTACTCTAAAAACTTCAATATGAAGCCTTATATTCAGATAGAAATTTAAACACTTTGTAAGCTCAAGGTGAGGTGTCTGGGGGGAAAGAGGAATGGATTAACCCTCTGAGTAATGAGGAAAAGGGGGTGAACCCAGCTAAGGCTAAAAGGAGGGAAAGTGTAGCAGGCACAGAGTGGCAAAAAAACAGATCGGAAAAATACTGACTGACCATATGAAACTGTGTCCTGGGATCCAGTTGCAATACCTGGAGGCGGTTTTTTCACTACAGGTCCCACACTAAGAAAGCATATGGCCTATTTCTAGGCAAGCCTCCCACCAGTCCTAATGCCAGACAAGAACATCAACACACAGCTGCTTCCACTGCTTGCTTTTTTTCACTTTTTCTAACCCTTCTGTAACTAGTTGTGGGTACACAAGCAGCATGCCTATTCAGGTCTTCAGAAAGGGAAATTGGCCGATGAAAATGATCCTGCTCGTTCAAGCTTGGGTCTGCTTTATGCATCGTTGGGTGGCTTTATTGCTTTCCCTTAAGCTAACCAAAATAGTGAAAGGAACTTAACTGTATAGCTCTAACCTGTCCTGTAGCTACTCCATGTTGTCCTGGTACCACATCTTTCCGGAGCAGAGGTGGCAACTGGTACCTCCGCGAGGTTAAAAAAAAAGCAGTCAAGTGGAACTAAGTGGAATCTGAGGAATTTGAGTACAGTACAATATTTGTACTTACAATGGTTCGAGTTTCACCAGTGCAAACTTCCCCTTCTATTTCTCAACCTTGAGTTGAAACATGAAGTATTTTTCATGCAGTCTGGTAATCTGCACTGGTATATGACTTTGAAGCCATTCCAACATTAAGGCTATATTGATGTATCTTGTTACATACACATAGTGAATTGAAGACACTGGGGCAATCTTTAATTGAAGGGGTTGAGGCAATATTACAGTTGCCCTAAAATGTCAGGATAAAAACTTCGACCATTTTGTAGGAAGAAAAGAAACCTATGGAAAAAGTCTTTTCACCTTCCGTATTGTTTTAATTTTTGTCTTCTGTGAGCCAGCTTTTAAATTGGCCCATTAGGTGAATCCCCTGCCTTTAGTGACACCTGAAGCAGGCATATCAACTTGTAATGAATGCAGCTGGTAAGGTACACAGTAAGCAACCGAGTCCTTGAGGAGGAGATTGATTAAGTATTTTTCAGCACAAATAAATACCTCCTGCTTACTTACAGTGATGCACACAAATGCATCTGCAGCTTGGGCTATCTAGAGGCCAGAGCAACTTTGCCCTGAAAAAGAGCAGAGAAATAGTTGTTTGTTTTGGTTTTTTTCTCTCTGCCAAAACTGATTTACTCAAAATGTTGGCTTTGTTGTTCCAGAACTGTTGCCAACTTTGACCCAAATCTGTGGGGATAAATGCTGTTGAAAAGAAATACAGAGATAGAACATGGATATGGATTTACAAAGCTGTAAAAAGAAAACATGAAGCTTAACAAATAGCTTAGTGGTGAGAGCATTCCTTTGCTGTAGGCAAGACATGTTGATGATCCTGGTTAGGCGGAACACCACAACTGGCAAAGAGAAGGGGGAGCTTGTGACAACAGTGACAATGACAATGATACACAAATGGATATAGTTTATGACATCTGCATCAATCTCTCATCTCTAGACCTTTCTTTTTTTTTTCTTGTAAATTTAGGGAAAGATGGAAGCTCTCCTCCTCCTGTTTTGCAAGATCAACTGCAGAACTATATTATTTTGATTACGTACATATTCTATTACACTTAAAATGGTAAATGCACCTATACTATGGCCAGAGCTATCTAGTTTTAGTTCTCAAGGACTCTCAGACAGTAGCAAAGCCTTCTGCCTTCCTTGTGAATGTCAGCAAGCAGGAAAGTGTCTGTGAGCCCAGCACTGTAGGAAACCCATGAGTCAAACCCACCGCAAATAGTGGCCTGAAGAACATTTGTTTGGGAGCCCTTTTCTGGGTGCCCAACAATCAGTTAGCCTCACAACCTCAAGCAGCAAGGACAAGTATTTGTTTCAGTGAATTGGCTACTGAAATTCCAATACCAGTTCCTGAATGCTGAGAACATGGCCTCTCACTGCTCAGGGGACATGTCTGTCTGACCCCAGTGCCAGGGAACGTTACGGAGCAGGTCATCTTGAGAGCCACGATGTGGCACACACAGGACCAACAGGTCATCAGGCCCACTCAGCATGGGTTTATGAAAGGCAGGTCCTACTTGACTAACCTGATCTCCTTCTACGACAAGGTGACCTGTTTAGTGGATGAGGGAAGGGCTGTGGATGCTGCCTACCCAGACTTTAGTAAAGCTTTTGACACTGTTTCCCACAACATTCTTCTGGAGAAACTGGCTGCTCATGGCTTGGATGGGCGTACGCTTTGCGAGACAAAAAACTGGCTGGATGGCCGGGGTCAAAGAGTGGTGGTGAATGGAGTTCAATCCAGTTGGTGACTGGTCACAAGTGGTGCTCCCCAGGGCTCAGTATTGGGGCTTGTTCTCTTTTACATCTTTATCAATGATCTGGATGAGGGGATTGAGTGCACCCTCAGTAAGTTTGCAGATGACATGAAGTTAGGCCAGAAGTTTTGATCTGCTTGAAGGTCAGGAGGCTCTACAGAGGGATCTGGACAGGCTGGATCGATGGGCCGAGGCTGATTGTATGAGGTTCAGTAAGGCCAAGTTCCGGGTCCTGCCCTTGGGTCTCAACAACCCCCTGCAAAGCTGCACGTTTGGGGAAGAGTGGCTGGAAAGCTGCCCAGCGGAAGAGGACCTGGAGGTGCTGGTCGACAACCAGCTGAATATGGGCCAGCGGTGGGCCCAGGCGGCCAACAAGGCCAAAAGTGTGGCCAGCAGGAGGAGGGAAGTGATTGTCCCCCTGTACTCTGCACTGGTGAGGCCGCAACTCGAATGCTGTGTCCAGTTTTGGGTCCCTCACTACAAGAAGGATATTGAGGTGCTGAAGAGTGTCCAGAGAAGGGCAACAAAGATGGTGAAGGGTCTCGAGAACAAATCTTATGAGGAGCAGCTGAGGGAACTGGGGTTGTTTAGCCTGGAGAAAAGGAGACTGAGGGGAGACCTTATTGCTCTGTACAACTACCTGAAAGGAGATTATAGTGAGGTGGGTGTCAGTCTCTTCTCCCGAGTAACAAGGGATAGGATGAGAAGAAATGGCCTCAAGTTGTACCAGGGGATGTTTAGGTTGTATATTAGTAAAAATTTTTGCACCAAAAGGGTTGCCAAACTCTGGACAGGCTGCCCAGGGAAGTGTTGGGGTCACCATTCCTGGAGGTATTTAAAGGATGTGTAGATGTGGTGCTGAGGGGTATGATTTATAGATGACTTGGCAGTGTTAATGGTTGGACTTGATGATCTTAAAGGTCTCTTCCAACCAAAAAGATTCTATGATTCTATGTCAAACAGCAAAAATACCTGGCACTGAGTTCAGAAGGTCCTCAAGTTTGGATCACAAAAAACCCTTATGACCTCCTCATTAAATTTAGTAAAAATACTACTCATGTTCCTGGTTTTATAATTACACTGAACTTTAAAAAGAAACTTCACAAAAGGAGAGTGTTGGCACCACAAAAGGGTGTGCCTTGTGTTTTGTCATCTTCATATGACACTGCAAATAGTTACAGGCAGAATAAGAATATGCGGGAACACAAACCCTGAAAATCTGTGTATTGATTAAACCTGTCTCTAGAGCTACCTAGGTCTTCTATAACTAAAGGTGTTTTAATCATCTAACTGCTCTTGAGTTTCAAGGCATCCCTAAAACCTTTATACAATAAAGTCAAAATAGCAGAAGGAGAATTATTTTATTCTTTCCAGTAAAGGAGGTAGAGGTTTACTTGAAATCATTGAAATAAGATTATGAGTATGTAAGAAAGAGGTTGTCATTCTGAATATAAATGACATATTTTGAGAACACTTCCTACACTAGATTAGACCTTTCTTAAGACAGAAGGGAGAGTTTGGTTTCCTTGGGTTCCTTCTTTGGAAAGGGTTTCTGCCAAGCCAGATTTGCAAAGGCACACCACAGAGCATCTTCTTTTTTTTATAAATCATGCTACGTTCATATCAGGCAAATGTGCAAATCTACAGCTTGGCATTCTACCCCGTACTTTGAGTGAGCCACGTGCCATGGGTGTGTTCAAGTGAAAAATCTTGTGTTGATTTTGGACACTTTATGCTTATAGAGATGCATTTTGGCCTGTGTGGGCCGGAAGAGAAAGCAATGACTTGAATAGCCAAGCATGAATCTCAGTTAAAACATTTACACAGCTGAGACCAAGAATCTCTCCTGAGCATAGAAAAAACAGTTGAAGCTGTAAAATGCTTTCCAATGTATCGCTGCCTGGAAGAGCAGCGTGAGGGAAAGCCGGTCTGGAGATTACATTTGGAAGGAACAGAAAGTTGTTTCCATTCCCATCGCTGGCTGATGGACAGCTCTGGTTTTTGTTTCTCTCTTTTGTTGAAGTTGCCATCTATCGAAGTAGAGCAAAAAAAATTAATAAACTATTCTAAATAAGCCAGTAAGTTTTACATTTCGTATTGTGATAGAACTGCTTCTGTAATTAACAACTTGCCCCTCGTTTTTTGCCAGAAGAGTTTGTGTGTGTACATGTTTATGTATACATACACGTGCATACCTATACGTACAGATACTCACATACTGTGATGACAAGTATTAGGTTAGAGCGCTTCAGACTTTCCCCTAGAAATTAACTCAAAGGAGGCAAAAGCCTCTCAGCAGACAGGCGCGGTTCCTGTGCATCACACAGCATTTTGGGAGCCTGACACGTTTTGAAAAAATGAGGTCACGTTGTGACCAGGGCCTCATGTACCCTCTGTGGTGCCCTTAGAGAGGCTGCAGGAGATTTCAAGAGAGCTCTTTACTCTCAGGGGATTTGGATTCTGCAGAAACAAAGGCAGTTGAAAACTCTAGGTCTTGCATTTTGTGGCAGGCCAGCACCCTTTGCATGGAAGATGTCACCCTTGTCACTCATTCTGTCAGCAGCCATCCTTTGAGGGGATGTGACAGCTCATGGAAATAACCCTGCCCAGAAAAGCCTGGGACAGGACAAGCAGGATGTCTTCTCAAAACTAAACCACTGAGGGATTGCAAGGTACTGCGGTAGCAGTTTGAGTCTGTTTGAGGGCGGCCAGCAGAACAGCCTTGCCTTGCTCTCGGCCATGGGGACCCACCACATCCCTTGCACTGGCATCATTAAATCATGCAGCTACAGCAGCTCGTTGATCCGTCTGGCCGTTTCTGCATTATCTCTGTGTTTTGTAGGGTTGCCTTTCAGCCAGAGCGGGCCAGAGTAAGGAGTATGCGCCTGGAAGTGGTGGAGAAGAGCAGGTCCACTCCTGTCACGGTAGCAATGTGGTTTTACATTGACTCAGGCCACGTGTGAAACTGCATCCATGTGTGGAAAGAACCCAAGCAGAGGCTTGGCCAGCAACGCTGCAGTTAAACCTCCTCTATACTTGTGACCAGCACAGTACGTTTCTAGTGTTAAAACACTTGCTCTTATCTCCTGGATCTGACTTTTCTCTTTATGCTTGAAGTAAAGACGGCACAAAGTCATTGAAAATACAGCCATTTCTTTCTTGAAATATTGTATCCCGACGAACACGCTGAACACTGAGACGGCACCAATTCAAGGTGCCAGCTAAAAAGTCACTAATGCAGCTTTCTTAAACAAATCTTAATGCTGTCTAAGAGTATTAATGAGGTCCAGCCTTCCTTAGCTTCTGAGCTTCCACAGCACGGCTGTTGCAAGCCAACCAACCAAAATGTTATCTTAAACATACGCTGAACCAGGGTAACTTACTGCCCTTCTGTCTGTGCACTGTAATTCAGTGTGTTGCATTACTTCAGATGTCACCAATTTCTGCTCCAAGTATAAAGAGGTGCTCTTCTTCAGCTCTTCTTTCTCTAATAGAAATTTGCAGTGTAATTTATACACACAAAAAAAAAAAAAGAAAAAAGGGAAGAAAGACATGATTGCTGCACAGGCTTCTACCTGTGAAAGATGGAGAGACAAGGTAAAAAAGAAATACCTCTCAGACGATAGTCATTTTACTGCATTAACTACTGCAAGTCTTCAAGATACACTCTGTTGAGGGGACTGCTCTGAAGAGCCAGTATAGAAAATTGTGGCAAAAATGTTAAAATACATCGTGTGATTCTCTATCTCAAAGACAAGTATTTCGCAAATTCTGTTGAAATGCATGAAGTTATATATATATAAAACTGTTCGCAAAATATTATGCATAAAGTTATATATATATAACTGTTCGCAAAATATTGTACATATTAATTTAGTTACTCCCGTGTTTTCAAAATTAGAAGTAATATTGCGTTATTTTTCTAGTAAATTCATGGAAGATACTATCATTATGGAGAAAGTCAGTACCATGTATCTTAAGCAGCTGTCATGAAGGATTGTGTGTATAGCAGTGAGCAGTATGTGTGTCATAAGGCATTGTATAATTTTATTGGGATTTTCCCACAGCTAGCCTGTGCTACTGACAACACAAATTAAGTGGTCACTGATGAAAAGGAAGGCAGTAAGAAAAATATAGATTTAGTAGAACATCATATTTTTATTTTGAATAACAATCATAAAAGGAAAATCGAAAAAACTTTCCTAGAAGAAAGCACCTAGTCTATATCAGCTTATTAGTCAAGATACATTCAATAATGAGTTCTAAATGTGCATCAGATCTTGTAGTCTATCTCACAAACACTGTCATCTACACGATAAGCACAGATAGAAATTTATCGTTTCTATAGTGTGGCATTAGTATGGTTGCAAAACATACTTAGGAGACGGTAACAGTATTACCACAGAATATCAGAAGATAAACACATGACCTATCTGCAATATCTCTGATATTGCTCAGATTCTGCCCATCTGCAGTGGACATCACGTCAGTGCTGGACTCAGAGTCAACATGGCGTTACCGTCCCCTGTTTGGCACGTTTCCGCCTACCTGGGGAGCTCCTATTAAGAAAGAAATAGTCATGGCCAGTGAGTCAGTTCTGCTGCTATTGTGGCTGTGGGATCAAAGGAACAGATGAGCTCCAGGAAGTTCGCACGCTGCGTATGACACAACACAACGCAAAGGCTTCTCGTCTTAATATAGCGAACCACTAAAAATATACTAGTGTTGTAACAACTCCAAAAAATAGCTAACGTACACAAATCTAAAAATATTGGTCCTATTCTCTCACCACAGGATACCAATAACGTCAGTGGGAGCCCACTTAAAGATACTGGGAAGTCTATGGCAGTTACTCACATCCTGCGTGAGTCCATGTCTCCTTGAAATCCGCAGCCATTCCTTCAGTACCGCTACTCGTTGTTATTTACCAGGCTGTGACATTCAACTTGTTTGTGCTTTGCCACTCTCTTTAAACTCATGTTTTTCCTTAAGAGAAATCATCTGAGAGTGATTTAAGCTTTAGTTAAAGTAAACTTAAACGTTTGGGAAAATAAAGCTCTAGGGGTGGTAATCTTTCTAATTTCTCCATGATACCCTTTTATCTCAAGGCAGTGCTGTTATTTAACATGTCCAAGACTCATTTTCAAGACATTGTCTTTGTTAGGAGATGTTTTCTTTTTTTTCTTGAGAGGTCTCAAGAGCTTGGTCCTGAAACAACTGACCTCTAAAGGAGTTTGAGCTATCCTTTGTCTTCTCTCTTTTGACAAATGCTCGGTGCTAAATACAGCTGTATATAGAATATCGCCTTACTTGCTTCTGTGCGTTGTACTGCCTCAATTTCCAATGTTCAGACACACAATATTATTTTTCCTCTGCTTTGTTTTCTGCAATCCCAGATGGCAAAACTAGTTTCTGATCTCAATGCTGAAAACATGCTAGTTTGCTTTCTAGGTAAGAAGCTGGAAAAGTAAATCACAAAATGCCATTTGGCATGCCAAAAAATTATAGCAACTGTAAAAGAACCATTATAGCAATATGTGAAAGGTGCCGTGTCATAGTACCATTGAGAAATCAATACAATGTCTCTCATTTACTCTAAGGGAGCACTTATGTACAGAAGTTATTCTGTCGACTTCAGCAGAATCCCTTCTGGCCATCACCAAGACAAAAACAGGCCACAGTTAGGACTTAATGGAACAGCAAGAAGCCATTCAGTTAATAGTACATCATTTCATTAAGGAAAAAAGTCCCCTTACAAATCATTTGCATGCACTTAGTGTCCTACTGCTTTATGTTTCTTTGGTGCTCTCCATTTCTAGGTGATCTGCATTGCCATACAGTTGCAGAACCTTAAGTTTGGGTGATGTTATTCTTTTCCATTAACATTGGCTCAATTTCTGCAATATTTTTCATGCAACTGTAGATGAAGTCAGTAAGGTTACGTTACTGTAAAGCTGCACAAAATGAGACGGGATCTCATTTATTACATTGTCAAGATACCAGCAATAGCCTTAAAATTATAGTGCTTTTATTATAACTCATCAATATGTGTACCGACTTAATCTGGATGTTATAAAGTAGAATTTGCCTTGGATGTTTTGCCTATTGCCAGGATTTTCTGTTTCAGGTGAGGCTTAGTAGGTAATAAACCTTCTGTTCATTGTTTTCTATTGGTCTGAAATGATAAACAGTGAATAAAAAATTGCATAATGCTAAAAAAATTCTGAGTAACGATGAAGGAAGCTTTGTTTACCGTGCTCTTTTTTTTTGTTTTATGTGGAAAACTAAAACAAACAGTTGCAAAAAACCACCTGAGAACTAGTCTTTCCATGTGGATGTGATCCAGGTAGCCGGTTAACGTTGAAATAAACGGTGCAAATATCAGATCTACGACTCACCAACTCGCAATATGGCTGCATCCTTCATCGGAGCAGCCATATGCTCAATTAAAACGTGTCATTAAAACTGGTCACGACAAATATTATATGCCACCCTAGCCCCTGAGGACAGGTAAACTCATTGAGACATGTCTAGCATTAGGAGGTGGGAGGGAAAGGACAGTGGGACAGGTTGACATGTCAGTGTGGAAAGGAAAGGATACCAGCCTCAGTAGACTGCGTCAGCTTTTGCTTATTCGTTGTGTATCTTGTGCTCTTCTGCAGCTATCAGATAGACAGTGCCAGTTTTCTGTGCTTTACTCCTGCATAGCTCTTCCACAGTTCATCAAAGCTTCCAGCAAAATTCAGATTACATCCCTCCTCTGTCCTTTGACCACTGATGTAACACTGGATTGCCTTTTTCCTTTTGTTTTAATCTTTATTTCAGTGAACAATGATTTGATTTCCAGAAACGTGCATCTTCTTGATCACTTTTATCATAAGCAAAGCAGAATGTGTATAAATATAGAAGCTTAGAAGTTTATTTCAAGATATTTTTTCCACACTGCATCCGGTCAATGGTTTAGGTTAGAATTTAGAGAGTTGAATGAAAAACAGGGCTGGGGCGCTGGATCAGCTGTAAAAGGTGGGAAAGGAGCGGTCTTCCCATTATTTGAATTGTCTGCCTTCTTTAAGCCAATTAATAGCTATGATGCAAACAGTAAAAAAGTCGTGAGTGTTTAGCTGCCAGTGCATTTGTTTTAAATACGCAATTTGAAAATTATTACCTCCTCATTTTTTTAAGAATGTATGTCTTAAAAGTCTTTCCACAGTCACCCAAAGATTGAATTCAGGATTTCAAACATACGTGCTATGAATTTCCCTGGGTGATTTTTATCTCCAGAACACTTCCTTGAAGAAACCAGAAATACCTTTGAGCTCAAAGGGCCTTAACTGTACCTGTTCACTCTTGGAAACACAATTAGAATTTATAGAGAAAGAAAAGAATTTACCATAAATAAGGACTGTCAAGATGATCTATTTCTTATCTTATTGGTGGTTTTGAGCAGAGTTCCATAGACTTCACAACTCCAGACGAAATGGAAATAGTCAGCAGAAAGAAAGGAAAAGTCACAGGAGATTTAGCAAATGCCTTAACTCTTTCTTTAGCAGCTACCCTTAGGTACAGAATCGGTGGAATGAAGAACAGGAGCGAGGCCTTTAACACCACCTGAGACATCGTGTGTATTCCAGGATCACACGTAGCGATTTGAGAACGACGCAGCTTTCACCTTCACTCCGCTATACACGGGGTCTCCAGGGAGACGAATCCTTGTGTTTCAGGCTTGTTTGGACAGGGGTCCCTTTTATATTATTTTGTAACTTGATCAAGGAGGTCTGGACTCTCCAAGCAAATTTTTTCCTAACAAAAAAACATTTCCAACCTCAGAAACCACCAAGGTCTTCCTCCAAATTTCCAGTTTCTGCTATCTTAGACATCAGACCACTGCCAGGATCCCCAGATTCATCAACAGCTAAAAAACCCTTTCTGAAAGCATGACTACAATATGCAGGTCTGATCCCCACCCTTTTCAGGAGACTGGAGAACGAGTGAAGGACATCACGGATAAACAAAGGTGTGTGTAGTTCCACCACACAAGCAGCACATTCTAGAAACCCTCCATCTGGAAAATGCATGACTGAGGGGAGATACGGGAAAATTCATAAATGGAAAGAGAGACAGCAGTTAAACATTAGTCACTAAGTTTTACAACACAAGCGACATTAGCAGGTTGGGGAGGAACAAACCTCTGTTCTATTGGGCATCATATAGTGAGTTTGCGGAGCTTATTGCTATGGGACATTGAAGAGAGTGATATTCAATACCAAAAGAGACACCGGACAATTCCACGTCAGAAAGCTCTATCAGTAGGACGTGACTGTCCGTATGGAGTATCCAGCTCAGTAAGTCCCTGAAGAGCTGTTTACCCCAAATGGGAAGCCAAACAAGGAAATTAATAATGTTGCACATCCACGGTTTTATGCTCTCTCACAAACATCTGCTGCTGGCCTCTGCTGGAAACAGAAGATGCACTGGGTGGCCATTCGATCTTCCGTACTGCATTCCACCTCCTCCTTTTCTTGTGGCATATTCTCCATCTTTAAAAGGATCATCTTTAAAACTTGTAAAAGGCATATGATGCATTATTATTGTCTTAAAAGCAACATAAAGGCTGTACAGGTAACAGGATCTGCAGAAATTAAGACACACTTCTTAGCCACGCTCTGCTGCTCTTTCCTCATTGTTGGCTAGTGTTCCTTGTGTATTACACCAGTGTCTTCTCATTTGAGGTCACCTCAGATTTACATGGCTTACATCATCTACCTTTGTGCCTCGCAATGAAATTCCTGCAGCTTTAGCACGATCCTCCCCTAAAGGTGTATGCCCCTTTCCCCTTCCTTCCGCCCTAAGACATCTGTCTCTGCAGGTCCTTCTCAGATTTACAGGATGATTTGAACACCTGGCTCCTTCTCCTCCCTCCTGGGAGGCATCTCCTTCCTCAAGCCCTTGATCTCTGCAGAGAAGTTTCAGAAAAATGGCTCTAACCGGGGAGCTCCTTCTTTCTTCTTGAACCTGGTGCAACCCAAACACAGGCATCCATTAATGCCGAGTCTATTCCTAGGCAGAGACACTAGTGGCATTCACTCCTCCCTCAACCTATAGGGTGCTTAGTGCCTAGTAAGAGGCCATCATAACACTTAAAAATAGTTCTGAAAAACAAACAAGAATATATATCTGTTCCCCATACAAAATTTAAAATACAGTCATCACCGAACAAATCTAAAGCTTGTCCCTTCTTGCAGCAACAATACATTGTATTTGGGCATAAGCAGTCGCTATGGGGCCTGATTCAACGGCCACGTAAGTCCATAGAGCCTTTAAATTCTCTTCAATGGGAGCGAAGCCTCAGCACTTGGTTATTTTGTGAACATTGACGTTATATGCTATAAAAATGATGCTTTGGTTTTCGATATAAAACCAGGCAATGTCAGCAACAGACTGATTCTTGAAGAGGGGCTGTCAGTGCTACCGTATCGAAAATAATTAGGGCATTTCATTGCAAATGTGTTTGTAATTCCTAGTGTAAAAATAGATCAGTCCAGCCAATGGGACTGTCCACTCCATTATTTCTTGGCTCGTTTCTTTATTGTTGTTATTGCTTTTAAATAGTTTTCCTGTTCTGTTGTTACAGATGAGTTCTGGTAAATATTTATTCTTACACTTGCCGTAAATGTATTCCTTTCCTTGTTGGGCACTGCACAGCCCCAGATGTGCAGAACTGAACCTTTTCAAAAACAAAGGGGGCCCCGAGTGTAGCCACACAACTGAGAGGGGGGCAAAAGGCTTGTTGCATCTTTAAGAAGTTGCTGTGTGTGGCTTTGCTGAATACGGCCGTCTTGGATATTAGGGATGTTTGACTTGGCCACAGCTGAAAAGAGGCAGAATGAAGAATTACAGACAGGAAAGGGGTAAAATCTTGCCTTTCTAAATGTCTTAAGTTTGAGTTCATTTCTCTTTACACCTACTGAGATCAGACCTTCTAAGCTGAACCTGCCACATTTCATACCCAGGCCGGTCGCTGTCCTCTGGAAGGGTGGTGGGAATGGGCTGTGAGAGTTGACTGTGAGTAGCTCTCCCAGCCCCTGCTGAGTTGAGCAGGAGGGACCCGGGGTGCAGGCCAGAAGCTGTGAGCATCCTGGGGCAGGCAGGGCAGGGAACTGGCATTGCCCCCAGGGTGCTGAGACCAGCCTTTCCCACAGCAGCCCTGGACAGCTGCGCTCGGTGTGCACACACCACATCCCTACGTGAAGTGACTTGTGTCGTTAGCCTCGCCACCAGATCTGATGCCCCAAACTGCTTCACTCTCGTTCCTCTCCCCATCTACTGCTGTTGGTCTTGAGGACCTGCCTTTTTTCCTGGCTAGGGCATTCCTGCTTATTACATCTCTGCTCCCTTCATCAGTTCCGCTTCTGGCACTGGAGGGTAACCACTTGTCCTGCAGAGCTTGCTGGCTGCAAGAACGGCAACTGAAAGAGCAGAGCTGGGTTACCCAAGCAAGTCATCGGGCACAGCATCCAGCCGCGTGCTGGTGACACAGCATGTGAACAAGGGCAGTATCACTGGGGCAATCGTAACTTCATTTTCACCAGCTCACCTGGCCTCTCCTATTCTGAGGATGTGCTTGGTCTTCTTGAAGGGAAAGGGACCACCGTCCTACTGGAGAAACGTGCTGAGTAAGACATGAGACTACTCAAGCTGAAAATGTGTTTAACTCACCGAAGAAGAGAAATTCTTCCTTTTGACTTTTTGTGACAAATGAGGGGCACATCGACCATTTGCAGCCAGAAGAGACTTCCAGGAGCTTTCGGGTGTCTTGAACATAACTACCGGTAGAATTTGAGTAGCAGCAGGTCAGGGCTAGCATCAACTTATGGAGGCCCTTCCAGACCTGGCTGAGCAGGACTGGCCTCACCCCACTGGTCTGAACACGGTCTTAATCCCTCGTAAGTGTCCTCTGCAAAACACAGGGACTTAAGCAGGCAGCCCACAGAGCTATGTGAAGAAGCGTTTGTTCTTGACATGACTGAGCACATTAATGAGAAGGGGAAAAAATTTCCTTGACTTCATTATTAATATATGACTTGGCTGCAGAAACCTAGGTTTTTGCCTAAAAAAGGAAGCAAGGTCAGTGCCTCCTCTCAGTGGTATTTCTCCATGTTTTCTGGTGCCTCGAAAAACAATAAAAGTCACGTGGAGTCACCCCCCACTTCTAGACAAATATGATACTATTGTTTGTTATATGAACAAAGTGGCTGACAGATGACCTTCTAAACATACCTCAGTTACTATTTCCTAGTGCACATCCACACTGAAGCAGGAAACAGACTGCCAGAACATGAAAGCAAGATTTGCTTGCTTATCTCCTTGTATTCTAATATGATTGGAGGTAAACAAAAGACAGCTATGGGCTTCGTTATCTTAATTATTCTGTACAGCCAATATAAAGCAGGATCACGCTGCATGAATAAATATAACTCTTATTGACTTGGAAATAATAATAATTCCATAATTCCAGAAACCGCGCATAATTCAGGCAGTATTTTTCCTAACAGCCCGTTCTGATAAAGGACAGCTTTGTTCAGATCTATGCTGCACAATGGCATAAGAAGAGATCCACAGGTAATACTTACCTGGTATTCAGGTGCTGCCTGTCAGTTCTGCACTTATTTTATGGGTATCTCTTAGCTGGGAGTTTTGGAACTGATCTGACTATATTAATAGTTTTATTTTACGACATGCAGTGAATCTAGGGTTCAGCGCTAAGCGTGTGGGAGCCCTTCTACAAGTCTGGATTTGTCCTATGTACTTACTCTCTCTTAACACTTTTTGCAGAAGAGAACAGTGATAATCATTGAATAACTGTGGGGTATAAGAGAACGGTTTGTAGCTTATCAGGCTGGACTGTTTTAAGGTATTTTGTTTGCAGGTATTCAGAGTTACAGTCTTTCAAGTATTAGTTTTGAGTCAACTAGAGCTTAATTTCAGCTAAGATGGAGGAAGACAGGTGATAAATGGAGAAAAACTGAAAAAAGCTGGATGAATATTTGATTTTTTTTTGAATGTGAGAAAATTCAAATTACTCTGAGAAGATCTGCAAAGGGAAGATTAAATTCTGCCAGCTCCAGTCCTAGAAATAATCGCCTGTAAATGTACCACACCAGTCACACGAGCCAAGTTTTACTTGCAGACTCTTTCCTCAGATGCGTTCCCACCCTTCCAGTATTTTTCTTTTTAAATATTATTTCCACTAAAAAGGCTAAAACACATTTGGCTTTTGTGATTACACATATATGCTGGTGTGATGCATTTTGATTATGTTTTTTCAATATTCATGACAGACAGTCCCACCCTCTAGACTGTAATTCGCTTTGATTTCAGGTGAGATTTTTGCCTAATAATCAAGCCCTGAGGCGTTTGGCTCATCAGTTGCAACATAATCAGCTAAGAAAAATTTGAATTGATAAAAAACAGGAATAATGGCACAGACTCCTAGCATAGCAAATACGTTTCAGAGTGTAAGTGTAAGAAAAATCTCTCCCTCAAAAAAAGAAAACCAAACCAAAAAAAAAAAAAAAATAGACAATTAAAGTTGTGTATGCTACTGTCATCCAGTCCAGTCACAATAAAAGACTCGAGAAGGGATTCAGACAATGTTGTCAAATGTCAAATCAGTCCAGCAACTGTTTTAAGTTGACGAGCGAAAGTAAATTCCCAACATTCTATGAGACTGAGTCCTCAAAGAGTTTTTGTCCGTGCAAGAAGTCCTACAGATCTAGCACAAAGCTTTGAAATCAGCTGGCTGTGCCTGGACATCTGCATCCCAACATCTGCAGCCATCTGAAGGCACCCCGGTGATATCAGGTAAATGCCACATGGTCTTAAGGACAGGCCAGTAGTGAAACCACTGTAGCAGTGGTTCACAGATAATGGACCACTTTGATACTCAAAGTTGTAGACCAGATGATCCAAAACTGGCCGATGGAACTACGTAAAACAACTATGTAGTATTTCCAAGGTTTGATGAGAAGGGAGCACCATGAAGATGCCATTAACTCCCCAAGTAGCTGAAGTCTCCTTCTTTGGGCAAAGCATCCCCTGACTGAAATTCTAGACTTAACTAGTATGAACCAGCAAACCTCACCCCAGTACATACTCTGCACCTCTTAAGCCTGAGCAAGGTTTCTCAGCGAAGTCATTTTGGATGGCTTCTAAATTCAAGTCAAAGACCTAGAGGAGAAGTCTTCCCAGGGAATAGCAACAAGTAATCTTAATGAAGCCAGATGGCATAACATATATCTTCCCTTCTGTTATAGTAATCTTACACAGCATCAGAGACTGGTTCTCACTTTTGTAATAAAATGTTTTCTGTCCAAATGCTGGACAAATGCGCCCAGTCTCTGAGGATGTTTCAAGGTGGCTTTTAGCCACCAAAACTCCTGGTGTTTCTTTAGAGCATTTTCATCTTCTGAACAGCATAAATGATGTCACTTATCGATTGCCAAACCTATTTCATAATTTCAATAACCTCCAGGGGACTGATTAAATCTGAAATACTTTGGCCTATTTTAAAGGAAGTCTAATCGTGTTTTTAAGTCAGCCTTGGAACACATGATTCTTTATTAACCTAATAAGCCTCTATTATCCCATTCCCAAAGTCCTATTCAAGCCCTGTATTTAGTGTAAAGTACCGTGCACTGGTTAATTAGAGCATATTATCTTGGATGAAAATGCTGAATCTTATTCTGCAGAGTCAGTGCCTGGAGAATTTGTTAATACGCTGCGTGTACCCAGATTGGTTCTTATCTGAGCCTTGGCATGTGTTAGCAGTGCAATTACCTACTTGCAATTGCTGCCTGCTACTTGGCAAAGGGGACTGCTGAACAGAGGGTTATTTCACTAAAGATAGAAAGTGACTCATTTTGATTACTCAGTCATGTCCTCTCCTACTTATGCATGCACAATGGGAAAGTCTGATGCTACCAGAAAAAAGAGAAGCAGCATGTGTTCGAGTCACTTCTCTCATTCACCATTTAGTTGTAGCAAAACTAAAAAGCCAATAATTATAACAGACAAGAGAGAGTAATAAGACATTTCACCTTTGCACATTTAGAAGGTGCATCTGAATTTAAAGGGAAATGACAAGTTAAATATGGCAAGAAGTAAAGGATGTAGGTAACTCAGTTTCATTTCGTTTACCACAGTTCCCAGTCAGCTCGGCTTTCTGGTCTTTGGCTTTCTATTAGTGTCACAAAAAGAAGTGTTTTTGTCCAAACAGCATCCTGCTTTAAATTAAGGTAATATGTTTTACATTAAAAGTACATTTATAAAATACACTCTTCCTGATCTAGTCTAGTAAGGCTGAATAGACAGCATATGTTGGTTAACATTTATATAGCCTTCTACCGAATTGGTAGCCCTGGTCCCAAATTTAAGTGACCCAGGCCTATGGAAATCTACTGAGACTCACAGACCTTCAAAACAACCCCTATACGGATATATTCCATTGCGTTAAAAGATTTTTCATGAAACTGCTCACCAACTATGTCCCATTTTCCTACTGAAAAATGTGTTATTAAATTCAAAATTTTGCAGCACTAGAAACAATATTGCTAAAAAGTCAGAAGTGAACTCTTCGCCTTTACTCTAGTCTGTTCCGACTGAAGGTCCGTTCCATAAAATATTGTTGTGCGTTTTCAATGTTAATTTAGTAGTGCACCCTCAATCTAATGGAACTTTAGTTCAAAAACTGGGAAACTATTTCCGTTAAAACTTTCATTTCATCCCTGTAAGGTTTAGCTTAATGGTGTCTTTCAAAATGCATGCATGTTTGCGGTTATACATCTGACAATCTTATGACAATGGCACATGAACATAGCAGCAACATTTAAAACGAACATCGAGGCAACACATATCATGTCCTCCTATCACGCCTCCTACCCATTTTAATCTGGAAAACAGAATAATAAATCTCTATGCTTTTCTTGATTTTAAAATAAAATTCAGCTCTCATGACATCAGGAGTAGTACATCAAGTAAAACAATACGTTTCAAAACCATAAAGTAAAAAATTCCAAACGATTTTCTAGAACTTTCTGAAATGAAACATTTTCTTAAAAAAACATGTGAACCCTGAGTTAGCAGGAAAGCCCCCTCAGATAGTGACTACACTAGTGATACATGCTTCTTGACCTTCCACCAATGCGCTGTGGCTATCTCAAAACCTTCCCCAGTAAAGTTCACACCTCCCACTGCTGAGACCGCTTTCCTCACTGTCTGAGTCCGGACTCCCAAGTCATTTCATGGGTCGTTTGTCCCTGTCCCTTGTGAAAAATGAATGATCTCTTTCTTCACCGTTGCCTCCCATAAGAATTCCCACTCTGAATGGTGTTCAAGATGAGGGATGAGACCAACTGACAGGACACAGAGCAGCTTCCAAACCAGGAAGCATGAATAAGGGTTGGAATGAGGACTGAGGGTTGAAGCCAGCTCCACTACAAGTACTTAGGATGGCAGTCAGGCTGCGGCGACGAAGGCTGAGGACCCGTGCCTGTAACATTGAAGCAGTAGACCTTTCCTAATGCAGTTTGCTTTGGCCACAGTGCATCAGAGCACGCTCACAGAAGCAGCTCAGCCTGTGCAGAGAAGGACTTCCATCCACTTTCCAGTAAAATAATCATCAGAAAAGCTTGACGTTTTCTTATTTCAGTTGAAAATATTCTTCTTTTAGGGAAGAAAAACTGCTGACCAATGAATTGCCCGCGTTGATACATTTTTCACTAAACAAACCTCTGATCACTGTTTCAATGAGACTTTAAATTTACACGGCTTTAAAATGCCTTTTAATACTCTACCTAAAAGCTGGCTCTCAGTGGGAAAATGTAACGGTTCTCTGCAAATGAGAACATTAAAACATTATTTCAACAAAAAGGGTGCGTAAAATTCTGCCCAAATGGATACATTGAACCTTTCAGAATGAAAATAACGTCAATAATTCTGGGGTTTTTTCCACAAAATGATTTCCCCATTTTTCAGCCATCTCTAATTATAACAATAACGTGCAGGTGTTTCCTGTTAAGTTGGTAATAACTGTGTCCTGGGATAATAAAATTCTTGGGTTTGGCCCATTTATCATATTTAAATTATAACTGAAAGGTGCATCCTGTTTACAAGGTAATAATTATATATGGGACTAAACAAACTCCTCTGGAGCCAGTCCAGTCTATTGTGTTATGTCAGAGCGGAGCATGGGCTTGAAGAAACCTTAGAAGGATAATGCCATAGGTAGCAAAACGTGACTCTCCCCTCTTCACAAAAAAAGGCAAACAAAAAAAAAAAAAAACCAACCCAAAACTGGGGTTTTGTCTATATTAGGAAATAAACCTTGAAAAGCTAAACAGCCTCCAAAATGAGTGACCAAAGGATCTTAAAACCTTAGCTCAGTCAAAACACACCCATCTGAATTCTTTAGGGTGGACGTCAGTGTGGGATGTAAATGCACAGGCATGTCATGCCTGCCCCCCCAGCCTGTTTTGTCTTCCCCATCCTTCCAGCCGGCCTCGTGCCCCCCTTCGACTGCAGTCCTCTGGCTGTGAGGCAGCAACGCGATACCCCCCTCCAAGGCCACCGAACTCAGCCTCCCATAGTCCTCCTCGCTCTGCGTGGTAGCTTTTTAGTCAGGAGTAAAAACCTAGAAGGTTTTTTAAAAAAAAAAAAAAACCAACCCTGGAAAGGAGGTCAGGTGTTGAACTTGCAAGTCCTTTGCTAGACAACTGATTACAGGCAGATTGGGGTTTTTGTGCAAAGCTATCCGCCTCGCCCCAATGCCCTACCCTCCTGCCCCGGCGCCAGCTCCCTTCGGCTGGCCAGCGCTTTCCACCTCGGTTGTTTAACAGCCTGCAGAAACTTGTGCAGCGGGACAACAGTCACTCCTTTGTCGAGGGCAGGACTTCGGGGGCTGGGGAAGGAATTGGGCTTGTCCTGTGCACATAGGAAAGAAAAAACTCCAGCATGAAGCACAGAAAGAGATACTAGCATTCAAAAAACCCCCAGAAAAATAAACTCCAGAAGCGACCAGTGCATTCGCTTGCATTGTAACTTTGCTTCAGTGTTTCACTGTTATTTCTTAAGAGCAAAATAAGCCCCAAACTTTTTTTTTCCTACATACTGCACAGTATGAGTAATTCAAGAAGAGAATAAAGGCCGGCATTGTATAGCACACTTTCTCATGCGCACACAAACCTCCTTCCAGCTTACTGAAGGAATCAAAGGGTGGAGGGAGTGTCTCCAGCGTTTCATGTAAATGACGTCTTTTTTTCTCCAGTTTTAATGCCACCATAAACTCAGTGTGATGAAGCATTGATGAATAATGAGCCCATGACACATCGTACTTTTAGAACAGCTTGTATATTTGGCATGCACCAGGCCCCATTTGTGTCACATTTTTTTTTTCCCCACTTGGGCACAAATTTTAAACGCTTTTACCATAACTGAGAAATGCATTTTTATTTTCATTCCTTGGGAAAGCCACACTGAGCATCCACACAGCATGCACCAGTTGTCCTCTCTCCTTAGGGTACTGGAGGCAGTGAGGTTAGCTCTCACCATCTGAGCAGGCACCAAGCACTTGCAGGAGTCACTGCCCTGCCAGGCTGGCGGTCACCCTCCACTGGGAGCCACCAGTGAGACCAATGCATCGCTCTTACCTCACCTTACCAAGCATGTAACTGTCATCTTCCCTGAAGCAGAGATGTGATGGGACTGAGTAGAGAAATCAAGACACTCTTGTGAAAAAAATGCAGCTTCTTATCAAATGACTCCGACAAAGTTGGAGATTTAACTTGCATTTTATTAAGAATGCCCTTTTTCAGTATAGCATTGTTATGGATTTCTTGGTAACACTTGAACCTGTAATCTAGGGGTTTGAACCGTCTAGGAAAGAAGCAGTAGATAAGTCATAAGTCACAAAGCGTGACCTGGCTGCCAGAGGGGGACAGGGAGCTACGCTGTCCGACGGGAAATTAAAAGCCCTGATGGTGGATCTCCAGTGGTGAAGGTGTTTCCATCCACATCTGCCAGTCCTACCCCTCCAGCAAGGTCTGTTGTTTAAGGTCAGTTCAGCTCTCCCTGACAAAAGGGAAGATCAGAAATGGTCTGCTGGCACAAACACACTGGAGACCTTGGTCTTAACTTCTGGTCTGGCCTCCTAAGGATTTGTGTTCAGCTGGCAATGTAGATTTCACCGAGAGAGAACACCTCCAACGGGAAGGCAGAAGAAAACTTAACAGTGGGAGACCCGTAGCACGGACAGGATGTTTTCCCAGGAAAGAACGAGGCTGGACGCAATCAGCAGTCAGAGAATGGCAAAAAAAAGCCAAAGCCCTGCTTTCTTAGTCTTCAGTGTAAGGGTAGCAGCAGCATAAAGTTTTTTTCTTATAAAAATCATCTGTAGTGTCTAGCCCAGTGTACAAAGTTTCTCATTTGCCTTTATCACTTTGCCTATGTTGAGATACAGGACAATATTTTATTTTAAACCTAATTTTTTTCTAATAAATGCTTATAAGTTTTCAAATACAAAAAATGACTTTGCCCCACTCTCCAGAAATATCCTTAATTTCTATAACTGAGGCTTTCAAAGCAACATAAGGGAACAGGGCATAAGGAAACTACTTGAACCTTCATTGCTTTGAAAAAAATATGTTTACGCACCAGTTTAAAATCAGATCACTTTTTCCCCATCGTTAGGAAGAATCCTATAATCTTTCTGTAAGGCTGTCTAAGCTTGAAAGTGGTGACATCAGTTACCCAGACTGTCAAGAAGCTCATAAGGAAACCTGAATATTGCTGACAAACCATGGGCGTTCCCTTCATATCATTTAGGACTACACATGACACTAGCACAAACGAATGCCATTTCTCAATTCCATTACGTTCGTTTCCCTGGATGACAATCTCGCCATGGGCAAGATAAGCCCTGGCTACACAGCGCACGTTCCACAGCACTCGTGCTGGGAGCCAGTCGGTTACGGTCCAGTTGAGCTTTTTGGGTCACATGCAATTCAGAGACCAGGATGAATCAACCCACTTTATCTCCTAGAAAAAACCATTACCAGCAATTTTTTCAGTTTCGTAACAAAGCTCCAGAAGGTAAATGAGCCAGTTTCTGACATCAGAACTGTCTCTTTATTTTTCCCCTTTTTCTTTAGGCAGGTTCCACTGCAGATTTGAAATAAGGAACTAAATGAGTTTCTTGAAATTGGCTTTTTCCTGGCAAAAATGTAGC
Organism: Bucorvus abyssinicus; assembly: GCA_009769605.1. Taxonomy (NCBI): domain Eukaryota; kingdom Metazoa; phylum Chordata; class Aves; order Bucerotiformes; family Bucorvidae; genus Bucorvus; species Bucorvus abyssinicus. The sequence goes on from CM020025.1 coordinate 76,665,156, forward strand.
AGTGCTATGGAAACCATGTGGATTGACATTTATTCCCCTAGGAATTAATTTCTTCTGGCAGAAGTAATAGTTTGTATAACTTTTACCAGTCTTTTCATACCAATAATATATATTTAAAAACTTATTTAAAGCTGAGGTTGTGTCTGAGGCTAATGATTTGCTTCTAGAAACAGATAAAGCTAAAAACATCCTGATAATCTGCTTCTAATCTCTCTGTACCAACCTACTTTGGCCTCATACAAACCTTCTGGTCAATGATAAGTTTGGCAGCTCTGTTTACAGTATTGGCTCAAACTCAGCTGATAAGAATGCTCTTTTTAAAACAAAACCAAGAACAACTCCTCCTTTACAAAATACACGATCACTATTCACTCAAGGCTGCAACTTGTTAGGCTGAAAAAGGGTTAAACTCCAGTTTTGCTCCTATTTTATTTGCCTCCTTTATGTTATGTCAGATGCACGCCTGTGCTGACACTACAATACAGTGTCAGTGTCCGGATGTCTGACAAAGATTAGGCTTTCATCCCTGTTATTTGTGTTCCTCCTCAGAGTTTTTTAATGATTTTCAGCAGAGAAAAACAACAGCCATTACTGGGAGAGCTTCAGAATGACCCAGCACTTGCCATCCTGCAGTCTTTCGAGGGATGTTTGGGACCCACGTTCCGGCTGTTGCTCCACGGCGATCTATAACTTTTCAGGCAGGTTTCCAGAGACTGGCATAGGAAACATAATCATCTGTACTAATAATGAGAAAAATTCTACATTCACCCCAGAGGCTGTGGCTCGATACTTTCAGAGAAGCAGCAATCGAGCGGAAGAAACATTCATTTTATCACATCGGACAGAGTATGTAAGATTTCAGCTCAGCACGGTGACAGGACAGTGACCCCATTCCACGTCACCTGCAAAGCTTGCCAGAGGAGTTGTCTGCATTCGCCACAGACCTTAAGCTCGGTCTGGATCTGAATCCAGGCTAGAGCAGTTAGCTCACCACCTTTTTCCCCTAAAACCTTGTTTTGCAAGGAGCTCCTCCCAGAGCTCTTCTCACTTCTCGGAGAGCATGCAGAGAGATTTACATACCCTCCTGCGCTCCGTCCCTGCAGCGCTACTTGTCCTAAACTGCTTAAGTAAAGGTAACCTCGAACTTCTTTTTCACATGTGCTACGTTAGCGCTAGACATTGAAGCAACAGTTTTTCTATCTCTGAGTGTCCTTTTCTTTAGTCTTTAGCCATTACCCTCTGCTAGATATTGGACACGTTTTTTCCTTATAAAAGCATCTATTAAAAGGCACCATTTGCCAACGGCTACCTAGCATTACACACAGCATCACACACAACCTCATATTAGCAGTTTGGCAAGGAAACGCATCAGATGGTTGATAAAGGATCGTTTTACAGGGGTGACAGGAGTAGGCTCAGAACTTACCATTAGGCCTTTGGTTTACAATGTAAACCTAATATTATCCCAGAATATTAATGAATTCACACACACAGTGAGCTTGCCGTTGGCATTTGCATAAAGATTTGAAGATGAATTAGTAACTCTCTGATCCAAAGTCCACTGAAGCCAGTAAAGGCCATAAAGCATGAAAGACAACAAAGATACAAACGAGTACTAACAGCCAGATATTATTATCCTATTTTTCATAAAATAGCTCAATCAACTCTTTCATTTATGCTCCACAGCATACAAATAAACACAACATGATAATTTTTTTGTCTTTGCAAAACCAGTCTAACAGAATAACAGCAAATCATCAGTATCAATCAATCCATTAATTTCAACTGAGTTACGTAAGGAATTAATTTTGTACTCAAAGACTTCGTAATCTGGGACTGCAAAACAGTACCCTGTTACTAAATCACAGCTGCAGAGGAGAGGCTGGGCTTATGATGGGCACAATAAGAATTAGCAACTTTTAACTGTCCAACCTATTATGAACTTACTTGGATTTAATATACTTACGCTGCCTCTACACGAGCCATGAAGTTCTCTGACAGCAATTTTATATGCAACTCGGACAAGATTATCAGGCAGCCACCAGCACATGGGAGCAAGCATTATTTAGCCAACAGGAGGTGCAGTAGCTTCACACACCCCCACCCCCACCCCCACCCCCCACTGCTTCCCCATGTCCGATTCCAGTTTTTCTGTCCAGAAATCTTACTCAGCTGAAAAAGGCAATTTTGGCCACTTTTCTGGGATAAGATTGAAAGTCTATAGCCAAGTCAGAGATACTGGTACAGCCCATACAGGGGTATCTACGAACCCCAGGGAAATCTAGCCATGCCTTTGCGAACCGCTGGTGCAGTACGTGAACAGGATAAAGCCACTGCATAAGTCACACATGCTTATGTCTCTGTAGGAAAACCCAGAGAGAGCGATGGCAGTCCTGCCCTCAACCCAGCTTGATTTTAGCTCTCCTCCAAAGCCTAACAAATAGATGGCCTTTGTCTGATGCCCTGGAGGGCAAAAGGAAGCCAATAAAAACTTGAGTCCACACAGATAACATATAATTGTAACTGGTTTTTAGGTAATGGTCTTCCAGGCTATCTCATTATTCTCTTTGAGCAGGCTTTGAATTACACTTTTTCAATTTTAGATAAAAGTGAACCAGTGGTTTTGCAGCATTAGCAAACTAAGTTAGATTGAATAGTTAGACTTAATGGGCGCTTTGATTTCATCATTTCCCTTCAAGCTTGAAACCAGCAGTCAGGCAGCAAAATAATTTTCTCCCTTCTCATGTTTTCTTTATCCAGTCATCTTTCTCCATTCTGCTCCTCCAGCCACTTGCTTCTGGTTCGTCCCTGAATGACTAGTTATACCACGCTTTGACCATACCGCATTTCCTTCTCTTCTAATTCATAGGTGCTCTCTAGAACATCAGCTACTGCATCACAGGATTTTCAGTATTTAAGTGTGAGTATTTGCGATAGGATGAAGTCAAAATATTTTTCTTGGTGATGGCACAATCAAGCAGTTGTTCTGCCTGTATTTTTTTTTTTTTTATCATATTCTGAATCCATTTTAATGGCCATTAGTGAAACTGCTCTGTTATGGAGACTGAATGAATCGTAACATCTCCATTTACCAGCTGAAGGCAGGAATACTCACTTGCCAACTTGCTGTTGCTCCAGTGGCTTGTATGAAGCAGCTAATCCACCTCTCAATCCTCTTCCTGCTTTGGACCAAAGAGGCCACACAAACCATAACAGTGGTAGAAGCTGCCACAGGAGCAACATATGGTCTCAATGCTATCTTTTGCAAGGATCCCCCAATCATTCTATTTCTTTGTGAATCTTACGCATTTTTCAGAAGACGTGGAAGGAATCAGAGTTCACCGGGGCGACTCATATCTGGCATCAGGTGAATTGTCACATAGTTTCCTATGCCCTTTCTGTGGTCAAACTCCTTGGCCAAGGGCACTCTGACAGAGAGCTGCACACCAGTGACAGTCATTGAACTACCTCAGCCTAGTATCCACCTCTAGGATGCTCTTCCAGGCCATCCTTGTGCCAAGCGCTGGAAAGCAGCTGCAGGGACTTGGGGGCCTCCAGCCTAGCCTGCAGCCATGTCTCCAGGGCTGCTCAGGCACACTCACCCAGCGGTGTTGTTAATCTGACAGCAGGCCCACAGGGCTGCCTCCAGCGCGCTCCAACTGCTGGTATTGCAGACACCCAGCACCCATTAAGAGCACGCTCCAAGCTGTGCTTGCCAGCCAGAGGGAGAGTCCTCTTGTGCTTGATCCATTGGCCTTCCTCTAGGCGAGCTGCCTTCGCCGAAAGACAGAAAACTATTCTTGGACAGGCAAGGGAAATTCGGGGCTCACGCAGCCCCAGCCTGTCACTCAGTAAGGGCAGGTTGGGTGTGTAGCCATCTCTTGTTTAGACGATAACCAGAAAAAGTCAAACGGTAAGAGGCATGACTAAGGTAATTCAAAGCCTAACCAAAGGCTCAGGTGTAGGAAAGGTGAAACCAGCACGGCTTGGTTCTTCTCACCAGCACCTTTTTCCTCCCCCCTGTTTATGATTATTTACTAACTTCCACCACCCAGGGGAGAATTTGGGGCAATAGTCAGTGAACCCTGAAAGGGCTGAAATCTTGGGGCTGTTTATCAGATTTCAGCTTGGCTTCCTTTAACTCCTTTTTTTTTTTTTTTTTTCAATTTTTCTTCCCCAATATTTGTTTGCAAAAGTGTTTTGGCAGGATTTACAATCCACAAAGCCCTACAGACTTGCAGAGAAAAATAAAATCTCAGGTGCTACTTAAGAAATTCCTCATTTCTAAACCTCAGTGGATTAAAGTTTCTGCCCTAATGATCTGTGCGAGTGCTTTTGTGTAAAACTTTGAATAACTTTATTGATTACATTCTGCATAGTACAAGTCTCTGGACCTATATTCTTATTTTTCTTTTCTAAAAAAGCTTCTATAAAGACGTATGGTACCAGAATGGATTAGTGCATTAGCCTTGCAGACCTACTTGCAATCCAGACAGGATTTGGATGAAGAGAGTCTTACCAGGCAGGATCATACTTCTCAATGGAAAGTAATTCCACACTAAAAAACGGAAAACATAACATTTAGCACAATTCAGCCTATTTCATAGCCTTTTCTGTGCTGAGGCACAGGGATGGCTACAGAAACAGCACCACCAGTCAGCGCTGACATGCTTTGACAGAGCTGTCTCAGAACTAGGACAGTTTTCATAAAGAGCTCTCTCAGAATAAGAGAAAGGAAAGCACTTTGGTAAAGCTGAATGGGAGACTCCAGCTGGCATAACAGAAATTACAGGTGAAAAATGAAGTTTATTGGCAGAATGCTTAGGTCTGACTGAAACAGCAGCACAGCGCCCAGAACCTTCTCTTTCCTCTGACAGCGTCTCCATAACTATTTTCTTCCTGATGTCTCCCAACACAAGGCTCTTTCACATAAGCAAATAGATGAGAAGGGGAATACAAGTTTTAGTTTTAAAATAACCAACAGGACCTTCACTCTGTTTTTAGAAAGGGAACAGGATTTCAGTCTAAAACCAGACTCTCCACCCTCCCTTTCTACCCTCCCTTGTCCTTTCCACCTGTTTAGATGTTTTCACAGTGGGATAACACATTCATTTTCTCCAGACCAGGGCTCAGCTGTTACGAATGGAAAATAAAACCAAAGTTTGCAGAGTATTTTTAGCCCAGAGAAAATAAAGTGGTTGCAAATACCATATACCCACCAGCTCCTCCAGCTTGTGGAGATCCGTGCCCAGAAAGAAAAGAAACCACAAGACCGGGCTGAACCCACTGATTTGATATCGATGCCAAGTGTTCTGGAGTGACTCAGCCAACAATCCCACCCTTTTTTTTTTCTCCCTGTTTAAAGGTGCCCTCCCCAGAAGTCACATCGTCTGGTCTTTCCCATCTTTGTGGCACTGGCGCTTTCACTACCATATATGCACTCAGCTGGCCTCAGCCCATTACCCTCATCCCTTTGTACAAGATAATCTGTTGATGACTGGCTAATCAGCAGGTTGCAGATGGGTGTCCTGTTTCCCTCTGATCTCCCAGATCTCAAGGGACTGGCCTTCTGAGAAGAGACACTGAGAAAGGGGATACAACACTAAACAGATGACACATATTTTAGATCCACCTAATGGCTGCTCCTGGTTTCCAGACTCCCCAAATGCCATTTGTTTTTAACAAATGGCCACACAAGCTGTGGAGATGATATTTTAAAAATGTCTTTGAAAGGGCTGACTTGCCTCCAATGGCATTTGCAGCATGCGTACCCCTGACTGGTCCTCTGTGCTGCCAAGCTGCTCCCACTGCAGGTAAAAATTAAGTATTTTGAAAAAGAAATTATAAACTGACAACAAAATGGGCTTAGAGGAAGCTTGTTCTGAATGGGAGAGGTGGGTTAAGGGCCAAAACCAGGAGGATCTAGATCTCACTAGCATCTCTGGTTAGATCTGAGCATCCTTGGACTGTGAACTGTAAGCAGAGTTTATGCTCTAAGTTGTAGCAAAACAGTGATTTCGTCATTGCTGCATTGACTTTGCAGCATCTTGTATGCAAGAGCAACATGGCATGCTGGCAAAACTGTCATAAGAAAATGCTGAAAGGCAGTTATGAATCCTGAAATATCCATTATGCAAATTCCTCCAATTTTCTGTTTCTGTCCCAGGAAAATCTGAAGATTTTGTTCAACCATCTAGGGCATCCCCCACTGCACATCTCAGACAGGCCCCCTGTAGAGCAGCAAAAAGCATACTAGCTCAGCTTTGCAGCCTGTACACAGTGGTCATAATTCTAATATGAAAGAAAACAGCACAGGGCGTGTTGTGCACTTAGTGCCAGTGGGCTCAGCACAGTTCCCACCCACCCTATGTTACCTTCCAACACAGACAAGCGTTCCCATACCCACGTATTGTCTTTGAGGGCAACAGCTGGCCTAAACAGAGCCAACAGGATGGTAGCAATTTAACAGTATGGATGATCAGGTGCCAGGGCTTAGCCCTGTGTTGTGAGTACAAGGGCAGCCACTGAGCCTGGGGTGCGCCAAATCCGTTGGACCCATTGCACACACCAAAACATTGGAGCAATGCATGCATACTAGATCTTACAAGGACCATACTTATTATGAAGGTATCACAACAGCTCAGACATATAATTCTGTCCAAGAAATCCTGGAAAGAAATATGGCAACTCCTCTGGGAACCGCTGAACTCTCCTCCTCCATCTCCATTTACTTAGTCATCATCAGCATGCTGTTATGGGTTCACTTAGTTGTTAGGAGTATTCCCAGCAGACCTCCTTAAAAAGCACTTTCTATTTAAGACCGAAAAGCAGCTGCTGATAATGCTGCCTTAAGCTGGTCATTTTGCTTCTGGCTTCTATAGGTTCCACATTTTTCCTACCCAGCCAGCACAATAAGCATTTTAGCTTCCATTGCCTGGGATTTCCAAAAATGCTCAGCACTGACCTAACTAATCTCACTGTAACCAACACTACGTGTGTTTTGTTTTCCTCTTCTTTTTATTCTTGAGAAGATGGAGCATCTGCAAACAAAAACTCATCTGCAAAGCTAAGGCCAGCACAGAGTTATTCCAGTAGCTGACACACTGCTACATGAATGCTGACTATTTACAGCAAATATAATCCGAGTTTATCTTCTACAAAATCTTTAGCACATTATTTCAGGAAGTTCAAGCTGTAACTGCTATGATTTGCGAGTAAGTAATTCAAGGAAACAGTTCTGTTAATCCGTACAGTTTGGGTGGGTTGGAGGCAAAATATATTCCTGAAGCTTTCAGTTAATCTGCAGGGAAGTGAGTAACACATGCCTGGAATTATGTGTTAGCAAGTGTTTTAACCCTCCCCACGTCTGGCAATATTGCTGCTAACATATAGCATAAATTCCTTGGGCATTAGGCTTTTTTTCTTTTAATAAGTCTCAGAAAATGCACCCCCACTGAGGTGACCAGGTTTATTCAGGCTGCATCCAGGGTGTCAGCAAAGAGCCATCTAGACAACTCTGTTTCAGGACCGCTAGCCTCTTCCTTAGAAATTACCAGAGGCAAAAAAGAAATCACAACAAAAATGAAAGCATTAACAACATGAGACAGATTTTTAAGTGTCAGAATCCCTGTTTATCAAAGGATACCTTTGAATTTTAAGCAGTGGCAGTCTAAAACACTGGCTTTCAGCCCTTCTGCAATTCTGCGAGCCCAAGGTGGGGCTGTATCCATTCAAGACTATGCTACAGCAAATTCAAGCACACAAGCCTAAAGCAAGAAGTCCTGGTTTTCTCTTTTTAAGCTCCAGGGAGCCCAATAAGCAAGCCACAGATTGCAAGTGAGTCTACCAACCACGGCAGAAAATAACTAGTGTGAAGTAACATTAGCAAAAATCTGCCTACAGGTCATGAGGGAGGAAAGCACAACTTTCTTCATGAGTGACCTTTTTCCCAGATGGTCCTTCTGAGGAGTTTCACAAAACCTTTGGTACAGTTTCCTGTTATTTGCAGGATGGAAGGGGAAAAAATGGGCATTTTACTCAAGGCACACATAGCCAAAGTCCTATACTCAAAGTCTACTGCCACTGAAATTCTTGTTAAACTCATAGTGACTCTGACAGGACCAGACTTCAGCAGACACCAAATACTTCTGAGGAGTCTGGTCTTCATACCAGATAAATTGGAGAAGCGGTAAATTTTGTAACTTACGACAAGGCACTCTGGATGCTGACTGGAGCTCATACGTTAGCATTTTTGTTACACAACACAAGAAGGATATAATTCATAGATGAGCATGAACAACCGCCATATATATATTCAGCAAGATGCACACTTAAATACTTACAGCTGCTAAAAATTTCATTTTCCAAGTGCTCTCAAAAGAAATTTAAGGGCCACTCAGCCGTGACTTGGATGTCAAAAATGGTATTTGGAGGAATCACGGTTGTACTCTGACGGAGAACAGATTTTTATTGACTTACCCTAGATAGATGGTTGAACTAGAAGACTGCAATTGGATTTCTGCTTTCTTGGAAGCCGGGCACTTGCCTTGACTTACAGTGACAACTTCTGGGTACCTGGTCCCACATGCAAACAGGTAAACAGTTGACAGATGGTTTCCTTAATGCAGCTAAGTAATAACTTTCAACATTATGTCTGGAGAGAGTAGGAGACAGGGGGGAAATGCACTGAAGAAAGTTTGGACTTGAGCTGCCGCACTGTTATTACCCAGCATCCCCAACAGGCCAACTGAGGCAGACAGATTCCGCAGATGCCTAAAGGCACTCGTTATAGAGGGTGTTTACAGGTGTGCCATTATCAAGTACTGATATAAAATACTACCGCAGAAAATTGTGTTAAATAAGCTCCAGCTGCCGGTTAAATTAAAACAAAATTCCTGCAGCCAATAATCAATTTGAAAAACAAGCAGTAGTAAGACTGGAACAAAAGAGCTGAGCATGAAAAGAGCCTTGACTGAATCAAGCTGCAGTTTGGAAAATACATCAAATGGATGTTTCCCTGGTTTTGCTTTTATGCAGTTACTTGCTCCTGCCAGACAAGTAGCTGCTGAGACCACAGCCCACCTTCTTTTGCCTTTGTATTCCTACACGTGCCCCTAGACTTTGTTTCTGTGAGATCATAGGCTGTATCGCAGAACTAACCTGCAAAACTCAGAGATTTGCAGAGGTGTAATAATGTGTTTCACTTCAAAACAGAAAAACAAGCACAAACAGCAAAGCCAAGCAGCCTCTTTCCCCTCCCACTCTGGTTATCCTACTTCCCCTCCCAATTTTCTATTGGCTCAGCACCTCCCCAGCTGGCAAAAAAACAGGGTAATTAACCCTTTCTTCCTAAGGCTAAATGCTAACAAGACCTCGCTGGCTTTCCTCGACTGAACAAAAGAGTGTTGATCACCAGAGCTGCTGGGCTGTGCGCTGCCCCGTTGCCCTGTAGCAGGTACCTGTGCCTTTCTCCTGTGCTTGCACAGCACCTACCCCAGCAACACCCACCCCGTGCTAGCACTCCTTCAAAAGAGAAAATAGCAAAATAAATACAGCCTATGTGACCCGAACGGCTCTAGACTTTCACCACATGGAAGGGAAATCCGGCTTGAGAACCTACAGGCTGATTTTCTTACTCATTTAAGGAAGACCCAAAGGGAATACCTGTTGCAGAAGAAGGTGGAAAGACCCATGATGGCTTTAAGTGAACTGGTTTGGGTACCAGAAGCAACACAGCTCTGTACTGGACAATTTGCTGTTGTTGCTTCCTCCCTAAAGGAAACAGAACCTGCCTGCTCTTTCATTTCCTTTTCAGGGGGCCTGACACATCTAGGGCTACCATAAGCCCAGACTTCACTTGCTTTACGACAGAATTCTGATAAGTGCTACCCATAGATAGCGAGCTTTCTCAAAATGCTTTCCCAAGGCAGGGTAGGATTTGGGGCCATGCACCTTCATTTCCATTATTTTCCATGGTTTCATAAGAGACTTTAGTCTATAGGTGTGTTTAGTTTGGAGGGCCAGCGCTGTTCAGAAAGGATGCTGGGGACTCTTCCACATCTGAGACAAATGCATTTTGTTATCCCTACAGGCTCCGTTGGAGTAACAGACTTGCATCTTCCGACAAAGCTGACTAACAATGTTCTATTATGGCTGTACACCAACAAACCACAGCAAGGAAGACTAAATGCAATTTCCGCTCTATCTTCTACAAACACAGCTTTTTAGTCCTTCATAACTCTCTCAATCAAATTTTACTGGATCAAAGTGTACATTCTGTTAATTTTCACGTATCAGGAAACTGGCATAGCTTACTTATGCTTCAAAAATCAAACAGGCAAATGCATAATTGTGCCATAGACGCCAACCCAAACATTGCACATTTATTGTAGCGGTTAGACATACTGGCAATAGATTTTTAGTATACTAATAAAATGTAAAAAGCAGATTAAGTATGCAGAAAACTGGTTGAGTAGCTTTGAAGTTGTGACAATAACCGTTTTCATACAGAGTAAAAATTTCCATTACGTTTCTTGGCTTGGTCTAAATTCAGGAGGCTGGATATTGCACATTTGGTAGAACTTGCGTATGAATGTATTTAACATGGTTTGATTTGACAACAATTCAAACTTTATTACTAGTATAAGGTAAATCAAAAGGGTTGGATTTTAGCAGCACTTAATGATTAACCAATTTAAGAACTAGCAAGTGATTTTGCAAAGTAGAGCAGAGGCTTGATTACAGATTTGAGAATGACAAGATTCACACTAACTTGGTACAAAGTACCTTAAATCAAAAAAAAAGATATAAACAAAAGACATACAGACAAACAAATACCAGAATCCAGCGCCCACTCTCAAATGCACAAAGCAAAACACCTAAATAGGCAGAGAGATGGGAGAAAGAGGCTAGCCTATAGTCAAAATTTCCTTCTTCGAATTCAGAGCAAATACTCACAATGCATCGGCATTACTCAATGGGTGACGGTTGAGTCTCAAAGACGCAGTCCTCGCCCAGACCTTGAGTCAGCCTCATCATCAGAAGATCCTAAGAGGCATCCCAGCTCAGGGCAGATGCCAGTTGCAACCCAGTACAATCCAGGAGAGCTCAAAGGGTCTCATTTTGGATCACTATTTATAGGGTCCAAGATAATTGACTTTTGTCAGGTATTTTTCCACTCCAGCCTAACTCAAGTGATGTAATGTTTTGGTCTGTGCATGTCCAGAACTCACTGGATCTCGGGGTCCTATCATCCCCGCTTCAGGCCACAACCAGGTACAAGTGTAGCAGGTCATAAGAAGGTTCAGAACAATAAGGAGGGGAGTAGGAACCAGGTGTACTGAGGGAGCACCTCAATGCTCTGGTTCACTGCAGGAGGTGATTGTGTTATTGTTTCCAAAGAACAGGGAAGGCAGGAGCCAGAAGTATTAAGGGGGGTGGGCCTTAACGCTCTGGTACACTACCTTTCACAATCTGCATTTAGCTTTTCTAAGGTATTGTTGTGTGGCCGAGAGAGGGGAGTCGTACCCCGTATTGGGTGGCCCATGGCTGGGGGGGATCGCATTACTACACTTGCTAATCTTTTTTTTCTGGTTTATCTGAAGTACTTTTCAGTTTGGGGGCAATTGTGAAGCAAAATAGAAACAAAGAGCATCACACTCTAAAGATATTTAAGGTAGCCAGGAACAGTGTGCTCTTGGAGGTAAGACTATCCTGAGACATTAGCAGAGCTGCCTTTTTTCTTTCCATGTTTGTCTTCACCAAAGCTTAATAATAAAGTCTCTTAAGACTTCATAAGATTGTTAAGTCTGTCTCAAGGCGAATCATCAAATCCAACCTGATAGGAGTTTTAGGTATTTGCCAAGTCTGTGTAATGTGTTCCAGCTAATCATCCTTTGGAAGATTTCACTCAAAATTTCCTATGCCATTCAGTAGCTTTACATCTTCTCCCATGTTGTTCCCCTGGCAGCCAGAATACAGCTGGGACCACCAGCAGTGGTAGGGCTCTGCTGTTGCAATTAAGAACACCCTTTACAGACTACATAGAGTCAAGGAGACCATGGACCACATTTGTAAACAATTTTTTGCAGTTCACTTTCACTATTTGCAAATTGATAGAGCTTAGGGCTTCCAGAAACTTGTCCTAAACTGAGTCCCTCCGAGTTATTTCTTAGTCCTGAATCCTGCCTTATATTTTCTTTCAGTAGTTGGGCATTCCCTTCCAGCCAAGATGGTAAAAAAGAGGTAAACCTTTCCTTTTCAGTGGGTAGGAGAGAGAGAGTGCAACTCCCCAGCAGCAGCAGCAGCAGCAGCACGTGAACTCCCAGATTCTCTGGTCCCTGTGACATTACAGCTGATGAAGTTGACAAAGGCAGAAGTAATACCACCCCAACTCGGGTATCCATGGACCTCATGCTCCCTTGCTGGGCTGGATAGCAGAATGGCTTAAAGGCCTCCACATGCCAGCTCCCCAGACAGTTTGGCCAAAGGGCAGGTCAGACTGAGAAAGTTCATTCCTTCTCCTTGATCTTTCCCTTTTCCTTGATCTTCAAGGCTTCACAGGAAGCCTTTGAAGCAGTGCATCTAAGGGCAAGAGCTGCTGCCTTAGGTTTAGATCCTCACAAATTACATCCATCTTTTACCCAGCTCAAGATGTTCTGTTGAACAATAGACACAGATACCAAAAACTCATTAAGGCCCTTTTCTCCCAGCACCAAGTTGGAGTATGTCCAGGTTTTCAAAGGCTGGACATCATTTAGCCAATCTGCATCCTCTAGACCATCTCAGAGGCAGACATTTAGCCTGTTAGCCTTAATATTCCTTAAAGATTTCAGACATATGGCTCCTGACCATTTTTCAAATGTGCTTCAGATTCAATCTGCAGAAAAAATCCAAATTATTCCTTTCTTCAGGAAAATACGTTACAATACTATTTGCCCTCCCAGAGCCATTTCATATTTCTTCAACTTTTTTGTTAAAAGTAGGAGAAATAGACTGTACAGTTGATTTCTGTTCATCTGAAAGGATATATTTCAAATGTTGCACAGCATTTTATAACATAATTAATAGCACAAACTAATTTTTCTTTTTGCATTCATCTTAAGAATTTATTACAAGTGTCGAGTGATAATTTGAACATGGATTAGCCCATCAGCATCAGAAAAGAAATTCAAAAGTCTGGGTGGGAGGTTTTGAAGGACAATTATGATTTATAATCTGTTATTTATAAACTTATTTATTATCTGAGACTATTCTTTATTTGTGTACCTTGTTTTGCTTTGGTATCTTCATCTTGTTCAGTTTGAATTTAACAAGTGTCAGGAAGCAATTTGTTTATTTGCAAAATTTGCTGAAAATCTCTAAGTAAAGTGGAACCAGCACTATGTTACTTTTGGAGAATTATGACATTAGATCTTCAGAGCCCATGTAATAGATGTACAAAATGAACTAAAAAGAGGACTTGCAAAGATATTTCCCGATTGCTCATTTTTTTATGAGACCTGCTCATATTAGGCGTCTTACAATATTTGTTTTATTATCTCCAGTTTCTTGTAACCACTTTCAGCTGGGATTCCTTTTGAGACTTTGATCATTCTTGGAGCTTGTATGGCAGAATAAAAAGAAAATATGGCCCCAAGAAAAAAAATGCTTCAATAAAAGAAAATTCATTCTATAGGTGGAGGTGTTTGGACGGACCATAGAAAGTCAGATCTTTCAATTGTTTGGACAAAACATCACTGCCTGAAATCATTTCCACTTGATAAGAAACCTGTGAGCAATAGGTTAATGCATCAGGTCAATTAGTAAAAGACAAACAGCTTCAAGACTTAAAAGTATTTATTTCCACTGTTAATGCCTGCATTGGTTTCAGCAACAGTGGCTTCAACAATTTTGAACAGCATCAGTGCGGTCAAAGAGAATGACAGCCATCTTCTGTTTTGCAATGGAGACAAGGGATAGGACAGTCCCCACCAGTCTACACAAACTAAGATAGTTGGTAAATATTGGGGGAATCATTACTTGGAGAATGGCTCCTCGGGTTCAACTGGTCTAGACACGGGGACATTTACGGTGTAACTAGGTCTGCCACTCTGTTCACCAAGGCTACCACCCTGCAAGCACACTGACTTCAAAGGACATGACATTATTTAGGGTGCTGGTCTAAGGCAGCACAGCCTCCTTTGGTCACAATTTTAGATCAGCATAAGCTGACTATGAGCCCACCTTCAGGTGCAGGTGGGTTGCTGAGTCTTTACAAGGTGCTTCAGATCCCAGTGTTAGCATTCTGGCAGCTCTCATCAGCCCAGTCACTTCCAAATCATGTTTGGGCACTGCGTTAAACACGTGGCTTTCGGTTAGCAATAGCACGAGCAGAGCGCTCTCTCTGCTGTTACAGTTACGCACTCTTTCCCTGTTGCCCTTGAAAGGGAACTTGCACCAGCCCACCAGCCAAGTGGTGAGACTGGATTTTATCCTGTGCCTTAGCTCCTGAATGCCCACTTATTTTCTGATCTAGCAAGACTGTTCTTGGAACATTATGGGTATAGAAGAGACTCCTTAAAAGATTTTATAGCATAGAGAGAGGCTTGCTGCCACAGAGCTCACCTATCTCTTCATCTGACCTGCACTAACTGGAGCAAGGTGGGAAAGCGAAGGCAGATGCTGAGAGATCACAGTGTGTCCCTGTGCTTGCTCACAGAAGCATCTCCTCGCAGACCAGCCCCAGCCTCGTCCACCACCTTGAGGAACACAGGAGGGAATCCAGCCCCTTCATAGCCATTATGCACACACTAAATAAAACAGCAACTTGTGACATGAAACTTGTCTCCCTAAATGATTTTGTTTGGATGTATTAACAAAGCACTGGCCAGAGCGCAACCGCTGCCAAGTCCTCGCCATTCAGCCTCCGACAAAACTAATGTTAGTGCTGTTGTAAGTAGGATATCTTAATGCAACACACACATACACAGGATCCCTTTAGATTCTGGTTTATATCTTCAATGAGAACCTTGGCAGCTGTAAAAATATATTGTGGTCCGGTCACTAAGCTAAAGACTTTTTTCCCTCTAATTTCATACACAGTTATTAAAAGAGCCGAGACTTTTGGCAGTGACATTGCGCGCTTCTGTCAGCTAATCCCTTCCCCCAAATGCAAGTTAAAAAAAAGGATTAATTAAAATCCATCCTGGCTTGTATGATTAATATATTTAAACAATTTGAAAATGGACATGCTTTTCATTGTTTTCTGCTTTACAATGTGATGCTTCATCAGAAGGAAAGAATGGAATGTTAACAGGTCTCGGATGTTAATTACTTACATCTGAGCCCCTCAAGCTCAGTAACTAGCTACAAGCACAAGCATCTGGAAATGACAGATTTTTTACAAGGCATTACACTGAATTTATCCGGTATTAGTGCCTGGATATATCAGCGATTCTACATCAGCTCTTTAATTTCCATTGAACACAGTGCTCTTCATTTACTGCCTCGCACTCCTGGGCAAGGGTTGCTGGGCACTGTTGAACAGCTGATACCATTTGATCCTGGGGGTGATTTCATCATTAGTGCTGGAATTCCCATCCCACGGTTGCCATCTCACTAATGAGTACATAAACCACTTCTTAGGGCTGGTGTCAAAGGCTCTACTAAAGTCCAGGTAGACAACATCCACAGCTCTTCCCTCATCCACCAAGTGGGTCCCCTTGTCATAGAAGGAGATCAGGTTAGTCAAGCAGGGCCTGCCTTTCATACACCCATGATGACCAGGCCTGATCACCTAGTTGTCCTGCACGTACCATGTGATAGCACTCAATATGATCTGCTCCACAGCCTTTCCTGGCACAGAGGTCAGACTGACGTGCCCCTAGTTCCCCAGATCCTTCTTCCGGCTCTTCTTGTAGATGGGCGTCATATTTGCTAACCTTCAGTCAACTGGTACCTCCCCAGTTAGCCGGGACTGCTGAGAAATGATGGAAAGTGGCCTGGTGAGCACTTTTACCAGCTTCCTCAGTACCCTTAGGTGGATCCCATCCAGTCCCATAGACTTGTATGTTTCTAAGTGGTGTAGCAGGTCACTATCCATTTCGCCTTGGGTTATGGGGGCTTCGTTCTGCTCCGTGTCCTTGTCTTCCAGCTCGGGGAGCTGGGTACTCAGAGAAGAACTGGTGTTACTATTAAAGACCCCATCTGCTGCCAGCAAGGAGTAGTATAAACTGACCCATGACCAAAAACCCAAAATTCTGCCAGTGACACCAGGTTCAAAGCCAGGTATTGATCTGCTGGCTCTTCCTGTTTCTTCCCTCATCATTCTCTTCAACTGGAAGGACAGAGAACACTACTTGTGCTCCCTTAATCAGTTGTCCCAAGGCCATGAAGTGTCTCTGGATTGCCCTTGGGCTTCTTGTAACAACTTCATCTCTGCCTACCTGAAACATCAATAATGGATTATAGTCTGAGGGCGGTACCAGGGTAGGAAGCTTTCTCGCCACATCTTTAACCCAGGAAGGCACCAGACTTCCCTAAGAAGTGGGTCAGTCTACATACTGGATCTTCTGTTCCCCTCAGGAGAGAGACTCCTATGATAATGACCCATCTTTTATTCTTTATAGAAGTGGTTTCAATGCAGGGCACAGGCCAACTTAACCTCGGCAACAACCCCAAGCAAGATGAACCATCGTACTCATCATTGTTCAGTCCCACTTCCAGAGCCTCACACCTATTAGGCAAAGGCACCTGAGGAGGTGGGGTAGTCACAGAGGGAACAGACCTGCTGTGCCAGGCAGGAACTTATCACCATTCCCTGCCACCTGTTAAGTCAACGCGTTCAGCCAAGCAGAGAGAGGATAGGGAATCCTCCATATCACGTGTCCTGCCTGCCTGACAGGCCTGTCCCAGGGAAGATAGGGTGCAGTTCCAGTAGTCTATCTTTGTCACACCCCTTCCTTGATACAGAGCACTCTGGGCATGCTAGTCATGTTCAGCGTATCCCTAGCAGCCTGATCTTACCATTAACAAAGGCATTTCTGTTGATTTAAACGGGCTTTTTTTGTAGGCGTGTCTAGAACTGTAAAAGGCTTTAGGCACTCAAAATAAGACTTTAGCACCTCGCACTCAAAACTTAGACCTAGTACCCACAGCTTTGTACACAGAAGTGTACAAATATACTTACATCTGTGCTCCAGGGTGTGCTCAGCTATGCCTCTATCTTGACAGGACTGTGCTGTTCAGTGCCTGCCTCATAGTCAAGCCCTATCATGACCGCAGATGTGGCACTTCTCTACATATTTCACACAAGAGACTCGATTCATTCAGCAATCTCTGAGCAAGCCCATTGAATGATGCTCTGTATGAAATGCTGTGGTCAGTGTGGCTTTCCTTCAGAGCCCAGAGGGTGACAGCAGTGGCATGACTCCTTCCTTAACAATGACTCTGTTCCTCTGGGTACAGGGGATCTGACTTGAGCTCCTGTGGGGCATCAGATGTATATTTCTCCCCTCCAAGTAGGCTATCCTGAGAGGGTAAGGTTGTTCCAGGCCCTTCTGCTCAGCCTACTCCACATGACTTCCAGCAATGAAAGATGCATTTAGCTGAAGTTAGTGGGGACGCAATTTCTTTCACAGCTGTGAGAGCAGTCACCACTAGAAATGTGAGTTGCCATCTCTCTGCCAAGTGAGAAGACTGACACCTTCTCAGTGCATGCCTTAACCATTGGGTGCTTGTACAATCGGGAGCTCCTGTGCAGTCATTTCTGATTAAAGAGGTGGCCCTAATGAGGTCCTTTAAAAGAGAAGGGATTGCCACTTGACTTCAGGAAAGTTCCAAGTTCTTAAATAAATAAAGAACAACAACACAATAAGATTAATACTTAACTTGTTTGATCTGATTGATTGGTATCACATGTGCAACATAGCTGTATAAAGCTGTGTAACTCAAAGGTTCCCTTTACTGACCTGTGGCTTGAACTACAAGATAGTAGAGGGATGACTGGAGTTTTAAGGAAGCTTTCAGTTTTAATTCTATGTATTAAGGAAAGAATATTAATATGTCAATGTAGCATTAAGGATATGAACACTCAAAAGTCATGCATTGTTTCTGTGCAATTACATCTGCTGTGTCATAGCAGAAAACTTTACTTCCTCCTCTTGCCTCCCTGATTGACATATAGTTGTCAAAATCAGTGACACTCTTAAAACACTTACAGTACAGACAAATAGGAGAACTTGCACGCACCAGCAGAAGCAACTGAATAGCTGAATCAAGGGCTACAAATATTGTCACTATTTTCATTAATTGGAATTGGGTACTTCTGAGTGATCTGAATAATCAGCATTGAAGTGAACAAGGTTGCTTCATATACCAGCCTGTGAATGCATGGAAATGTTGGGACGTTAGCTACAGAACAGATGGCTATTCTGCAGCTTGAGACAACAAGTCTGCTAGACAGCTGGGGGCTGTAGGTCAACATTTAGTTGTGTTTGTTGTTGTTCTTCAGAAAAGACAAATGTCTATTCTGCTAGTACTTTTCCCTTTTAATATCCAGTCGTTTGGTACCACAAAAAAGAAAGTACTATTCAGCACAGTATCTTTGCAGACAAGAGATAAAGCAAATGCCAAGCCAAGATGCTTTAGTGATGCCAACATCTTCAGATCAGAAAGGACGGACTATGCCAGAGGCAAGAAAATCTGTCTCCTCTTTCCACTGCATGACATTCAGAGAAGTAAATTAATCTGGGCATTTTAATGTCATCAGGTGCTTAGGTTTTGAGCATTTGTGGTAGGATGTGCTCTCGGGGAATGAAGAAAGCTGAACAATAGCCCCATAAGGTGAAACTATATTCAGACTCAGAAAAATAAGTGTGCTAATAAAACAAAATGTCCTTGCGTTTAGATATGGACTTGTAGAGAATACAGCAGTTGAAGTCATTACTAAAAACAACATGTAATCGTTTAAAAGCAAGAGGTGAGGTTTTGATGAAATTCATTTGTTCTCAGTTGGCTTACCTGAAATCAAATTGCTCCCAAGTAAACTGTCTAAAAGACTCTGAAGAATGGTGCCGGCTTGCTCATTCTGACGATGACTTCGGCATTACAAAGAGTTCTTAATATCCAGCATTTAAGGACCCTCTGGAATTTGTGAATGAACACACACTGCCCTCTAAAAATTTTAGGCCCTTGCTTACCTGGGGCCAGATACAGAAATCGTATCTCCAGTGTTTCTTGCTAGTGTGTGTGCACACATGCCCTAGAAAACTCTTCTTACTTTGTGTCTGTAGGGTGCAAGTCACTTGAACTTTCTTTTAATTTTATGAATATGGGTAAATCTATCAGTCAGTCCTGTTGCAAGTGAAGTCTGAGGGATGCCTTGCTTCTCAGTTCCCTAGAGCTGGGTCAGATTCTTGGGTATTTGTACTCCATACCTTGCCTATGGACCTCCTCATGGGTGCAGAAGGGTCCTTGCCTCCAGCAGCAGAGAGTTTAATCTTGGTTTACCAGGTTTAATCTTGGCACTGTGGGATGGCACAGTACAAGAAATTAGATCAGTCGTATACTAGAACAGATTTTGTGCTTTGCTTTGCGGTCTGTCTACAGATACCTGGCTTTCTGACATTGCTCATAGTTTGGCCTGACCTGAGAAGACAGGTAGCTGTGGTAGTGACCTCTTGCATGGGCTAGAGGATGGCACATCCACTTTGATTTTTATAATTACTTACCTTTATTTGGTATTAAAACCAAACTATACAGCACATGCCTATGGAGCACACCAGGAAGCAAGCATACAGCATTCACTTGCAAGAGACTTTGGGGCCCCTGTTAAAAATACAAAGAAACTGCATCAGAATAAAAAGGAAAAGTTCATCCATCAATCCTCTGAACACCAAGATTTTACTGCAGAGCAGCCAGGCAGGTAAAGTGTAGGGTTCAGGGGATCTGGTTAGGGGGCTCCCGTCTCTTGTATGATTTAAGAGGTTGCAGGGGAGAGAGTGCAGAGGGTGGACTATATGGGTGAGTTTGGTAGTGAAACTGTAAGACTTTACATGGGATTTTTTTTTTATAAATGCCATAAGCAATTCCCATCTATCACCACAGAAGAAGCTAATGACATCAGAGCTGCAGGTTCTGGAGATGTCACCTGGGAGCGCTGGACTCCACATGCAGTTCCCTTGCTCTAAATGGGCCTGGGACTTGAGGTAAACAGTGACAGTGACAGTGGCACTTGTTGGTGGCTTTATCAATAGATGGCTCCACTGGCTTAAATCCTTAGGCTGCAGGCAAAGGTAGCAAGGCAGCACTTGTAGCATGTAGCATCTTTACTCTAGTGAGGTTCTAGGCTCTCCCACAGGAAATATACTTACTTAGGTACTTCATCCAAATGAGCAGAAAGCACAGTAAAGAAAGCACAGGAATAAAGAAAAGCAGCAGCCATACACCACTGACCTGTAGTGGCTGTGACAGAGCTTGCAGTAGTTCACATCACTGTAGGCTGGATTTTGTGGCAAAGAGAAAGCTCCACTCTGTGTTACAGATCAATGTAAACCTGTAACTCTTCTTGCCACCTTTCCGGAGAGGCTCAGCCAACTGCTCGCACCATATGCATCCAGCCCAACATGCTATGCCAAATGCCAGTCAATGGTAAAGTCAAGTGATACTGTTGAACAACTACAAGGACCCCATTGTCCCCTTGGCCACTTCCCCTTCAGCAACTGAGCAGGCTCTTAACTGTCTAGGAGTCATTAACAGAGTAAACCCAGGCAGGACAGCTTTGCAGCAGGTGGTGCCACCTGTGGTTGCCTAATCCTATGCCAAGCAGACAGCCACCACCCAGTTGTAGAGGCGGTCAGGCACTGCATGCCGGTGAGTCAGAGCTACAAATGAAGCGAGTCAGAGCCCCAGCTCAAAGCAGAGAGTTTATACACTGGAGTTGTGCCTCTCTGACTGTTGTACTAATGTCAGGATAAAACAGATGCAAAGATCCCATCCCGTTAGTTCTTCTGGTTTTGGGAAATACAGTTGAGATGCTTGCTGGCAGTTTGTATAGATGTGATACACACAGTTGGGCTACTGAGTCGTTTGCAGCAAGGATTCCACGCCACCTTCCACACACAGACTGAGCTTGGAAGGAGGTTTCCTTTGAGAAAGTTCACCCTGCGAACTACCTAGCAATCGGTGGCACCGGACACGAGTACCTTCAAGAGGAAGCAGTATTATCTGTGTGTGTATCCAGTTCAGACTAACTCTCTAATAGTTTCCTGCATTGTGACCTGACCACTGAAAAATATGTGTTAGGGCCAAATTGCCAAATGGCTTGGTTAGCACTACTTTTTTGGTGAATCGTATGATCAGGAATCAGTGGGAAGGTTGTTCTTATTTAACAGCTGGTAAGAACCAGTAGGACTCTGGACATCAGCATCTCAAATATTGAGGTTCTTAAGTGATGTTACAGATTCTTCTGGTAGTGGTAGGTACACTGATTCATTAAGCCAAAATAAGAAAAGGTGTAGTTTTAAATAATTGGCAATAACTTTATATAGACTTTTGAAGAGCACAGTAAAAGAGTCCCTCTGGAGGAATTGAAAATCGGATTCCTTACACTGGATATTAGCAGTTGTCCCTCTCATTCAACAGTATCCAGCGCAGGGAAGTCTGCACACAACTTCTGAAGGCTCAACAAAAGGTAACAGAAAAGCAAGCTATTCTCATGACTTCACTGTGCAGGAGTCTCCACTTCCACTGGGAGAAATTCAGATAAGCTGGAAAACCACTACTCTCACCCAGAAGAAAACAGAAGACTTTAGATGGGGGAGAAAGAGCTTTTCCATCCTGCCAAGTTTTTTCAAGCTTCCACAAACTTCCCTCATTCATGTTGAGTTGAAACCGAGACCTTTTGAAATGCTGCATGTCAAAAAAGAAAGCCAGACCCCAGAATAATCAACAGGTCTGAAATTAAGGCTGTCAGCTGGGACGTGGGAGGCCCAATTCAGCTCCCCATGCTCCCACCCCACTTGGGAATCAAGGTTCCCCAGTAGTTCTTGGCCAGCAACATAGTGGGGAGCTCAGTTTTTCAAAGCAATGAATGGTCCCCTCAGAGCTGGCCTCTAGGTTCCCAGCTCCCCTGCAAACTGACAAAAAGCTTGGGATTTCAGGGCATCTGGCTCTGCCGATGGAGCTGCAAGGAGATGGTAGCCTTTGCACCCAACTCTCTTTAAGAAATGTGGTTATAAATGAAGTCAGCTCTTAGACTTGAATCCGTCTCTGATTCCTGGAGAAAAGGGCGTACTGTATCAAAAAGAAAAGTCAGCAAAATGTTCTGATCACTTGGAAACAATTTCTGTCTTCAGGACATAGCAGGTTTGAAAGGATTGGTCATTCAGTGGCTTTATTTCTTGCCTTTCACTTCATGGTAGAAGATAGTGATGGGATCCAAGCGAGTACAGGGGAATTAGTAGAGCCTAAATTTCTGTGACAGTGAGAAAGGGGAAAAAAAAAAAAGGAAAAGAAAAAAAACCCATTCAGCTCATTTGTTTAATGGGATTTCAGCAAGCAAAGAGAACATCTAAATCATCTGTGTGCATTTTACTCTGTGCTAGGGCATGCATCTGCAAGAAGTGTTCTCAGGCATGCAGATGTCACAGATGGGAGTATGATATACTGTTTCCCAATGGTCTGGCACATCTTCACTTTCAAGGCCACCGCCTATGCCTTTTAATCTCATTGGGAATGGAAGTGCAGGCATTCACCAGGGCCACGTAGACTCAGAAGGAGAATAGAGGAAATCCTTTGATATTCAAAGTATTCAAGAGTAAATAAAACAGATTTTGTTAAATTAATGAAGACTGAAGAATAGCAATGTTCAGAGTTGGCTTCTCTGGAAGCCTGTAGTAATAGTAAAACCGGTATCACAAAATAATTAAAATTTAAAAGGGCAAACTTGCTCCTCCAAGACGAGGTTGAAAGTGGCCATTAACATGGACTGCAAGCACAGATCACGCCGCCAAGAATTGTTATAATGAAACCAGCAAATACACTAATCAAAGTGAGTATTTGCCTAACAAATAACCATGCAAAGTGGGCTTTTGTTCCTTGCTAATTCTCCTAGCACTGCCTTGACTGCCCTCTGACCACCGCAAGACAATTCAGGCTGAGCATGCGCAGAGGTGTCTCTGTTGGCTTGGGTAGCTTGTCCTGCCATTAGCCCTCACTTGAGTCTGGGAGGCTCGGCCAGGCCATCCACCAGTGTGAGCCATGGTGGTGTGGTAGCATGGGAAACCTCCAGAAAACTCTGGCATCGCCGCTTTCTCTTCTCCTCCTTCTGACTTGATGAGCTATCGAAGCTGAAGCCTCAGCTACTCCAGTGCCTCTGATTTTTAAGACATTGGATTTTAGACACAGAGCCCACCCTTTCCAGACCATGACTAGCATCACCTGGCATAGGTTGGCTAGTTGCTGCTTCCTCTCCTCAGCTGAGCAGAAGACCGAGGGAGCTGGTCGCCCATCAATGAGTTCAAGGGAAGTTCATCCCATTTGAATTATCCCCTATTCCACGTCCTGTCAGTGAGTCCGAGCTTCATTTAGTCCTAATCCATCCCAGGCGCACACATTGCTAGGAGGGCTTTTAGATTTCAGCGTCTGGGTTTCAATGTTGCCACATGACTTTCCCATTAAGGAGTCGGAGAGAAAGTCCAGCTTGTCTGCTGGGAGGGCTTGGCCCTTTGCTGGCCGCTTTCTGGCAGAGCAGGGCATGTCGTGGCTTGCCTTCTTTGGAACTCCCAGCCACCCTCAGGCACAACAGGGTGAAATAAGGACAGTTTGCTTTATCTTTAAATTTCCTTGTTTTCTTGGGCATCAGCCAGACCCTTTGTTTTTTGAATATAGTTGTTTGTGGTTTAATTTCCTTTGGGTTTGTTTTTTGGTTGTTTTTTTTTAATATTATTATACTAGCGAAAACTCAACTTCTTATTGGAATTGTATAAGAGGAGGGACAAGATGGAGGGCAAAAGCACTAGTGATGAAACTAAATGGTTTTCCCATGAGATCTTGCAAGGTTTGCAGTAGACCTCACACAACAACTGTGAAAATACTGTGTGTCACCACTACAGGACAACCTGTCCTTAATGGCATTGCTGGTCTAACTTGTACAAGCAAGAGCCAGAGGAAATGAGCTGCCACAGGGTCTTCATCTCCCTTGTTCTGCCAGACTCTGCTGAGGACCTAGACCAGGGCGTCACCCTGAGGACTGTCTGAGCTGCAGTCCTTGGACATGCCTAGTTCTGTTAAGTCATTGATGGTGAGATCTTTCCTTGGAAAAGACCTTGCAAACAGACCATCAGAAATAAACCATGGGAACATCCAAGAAGCAACTCAGTCCGTTTTCCTATGCAGCAGCGAAGGAAGCCTTGACCTCCTTGTCCCACCCTTGCACCATCTTCTCCACTGTGCCAGCAGAGCTGTTTACAGGACTGTGTGACAAATCAGGTCAGGGAACTGATCCTGCTGAAAGAGAACCATTTTTGTTTTCTGAATTCTCTTTCGCTTGTATCAGTTTCCTCGACCAGTTTCCTGTGCAGCCTCACAAACAGCTACGCAGGCCCACAGTGTGGCAAGCAAAATTAAGCGCCCACAGGTGCAGGAGCAGGGGCAAAGAGCTGATGAAGTTGGTTTATGAAGTTTGCACGCTGAATGTTAGCTTCAGCCTTGGAAAGGATCTTATTCTAAATTGCACCCAGTGGCATACCTAATTAGCAGGCAAAGTCATTATCAATTACCCAAGAAAATCATAACAAAATGACCATTTGCACATGCAAAAGTAGCAAAAATGAACATCAGTGGTGTAACTGTACAAGTGAGTTTTGTCCTGTTGACTGCAGATAGTTTCGAAAAAGACTCAAGTGTGAGATGCAGAAGTCAACTCTGACTATCTCAAAGGAAACCAAACATAAGGACAAAAAAAAAAAAAAAAACCCTCCGACAAGCAAACCTCATTATAGCATTCTTCTCAGTCATTCTTCCAGTGTTTTACAGACTGATGGCCCTGCACTGCAGGCCTGGAGAAGGCAAAATCTCCCATGGATCTCTAAGATGAATGCTATAGAAGTTCAGTTTACAAGAACTCTGCCAGAACAATATGAAAGCCACTTTTCCCACCACTGAAATGCAGCCACCTCTAGCATGGCATCTGCCAGATTTTTAACAGCTCGCAACTTGGGCCAGAGAAGACATTTCCATTCCACAGCTGAGATTACTGTGCAAATAAGAGTTTATTATACAAAGAAGGAACACTATGCCCTCTACATCAGTGCAGATGTGAAAGAGAGAGGGAGTCCAAATCCTCCAGCTACAGGAGTGGAAGCTCCTCCAGTGACTCTTGGTTGCCAACCATCACAACGATATTGCCAACAGACTTAATTGCAAGCGTCGAGGTACTTGGTGGACTGGGACTGGGATTGGGCGTGGGGGCCAGGGCACAAGTTCCTGGGGGGAAGCTCTCGTGCAAGAATCTCAGCTTTCTTTCAAAATAAGGAGGACTTTCCTTGTCCATATAATTGCAGAGAAAAGCCTAAAAGCTCTATGGCTCAAGTGCTCCAAAACCAGAAGACTTTTTGTTATGCTCCTGAAAAGCGAGCAAAAAATTAAAACTAAAAACCCTCGCGGTTTCAGAGGCCTTTGGGTTGCAAGCTGACTACTGCAGTATCAGTGACAGTAAACTGTTTATTCACTCCCAATACAGAGTTTTCATTGTCTCCTCTGCAACGGGTGACAGCTGAGCTTGTCCACCCTCTTCGTACAGTCCCCCTCCTGTATAACGGCAAATGCCCATCACCCTGGCCTTTGGGCTTGAGGAGGTTTGCAGGTTTGTTCTCCACACTGCACCAAGGTGTTGCAACCGTCCACGCCCTTTCCCATCAGGCTGGTCCTTCTAGGAAGGAAGCCAAGTTACATTTAGAGGTGTTAAGATTTGAATCCAGGGGGAAACTTGAGAGCCGAGAAGGGGGCCAGGCTTTGTTTATGGAGAGGACACAGACAAAAAAAAAAAAAAGTATTGCTGAGAAAGTCTCAGTTTGGCAGGCCTTTCTGTCCTCTGGATGTCTGTGCCTCTTGATAAATAAAGCTGTATTTCTGCACCCAGAGCGGCAAGTTACCTTTGTCTTTGTTTCCGATTGGTATCAAACGGTTGCTGTGTCAGAGATGGGTCCGCATCCCTACACCTTTACCGGGCCAGTGGGGATGCCAGGCAGTGACACAGCAACCACCTGCCCACCCAGGGCTGGTCTCTGCTCGCTCAGTCTTTGCAATTCTCTCCTGCGGGAGCAGAGAATTTCCAGTTCCAGTGAAATAACACCAAGTCCTCCTGCTAAGATTTCACCAGCGAGTAGCACCCCTCCTCCTTTTCTCCTTTCTTTGCTCTTCTGCTTCTCCTCTCCTCTTTGTCCTCCTCTTTCCTCCTCAAGTATCAGATGCTGCTGCTCTTTTCATGGAAAAGCAGCAAGGGAATAAAATGCCTGTGAGTTTCAGCAGGCAGTGTATCATGAATAGTCTGTCCCAAGAGATAAAAGCTCCACTAGACTCATCCAGAGACCAGGCATTTTCCCACTCCACCCGTGTGTCTGTTTGTGGTGATGTGCCTTTCCTGATAACCGCCTGCAAATAGGCAGATGCTCTTTGGGAGCCTAACCTCGGTTATCCTATTGGGTTAGTACAGAAGCCTGATGAATCGGCATGTTCCTCACCAGAGCAATTTAAACTGCATGAGAACCCACAAGATACTGAGAGTGCTTTTTGGTGGAAAAACACACACTTTCGAAGTCTCTCAATCCAGATACCTAGAAAATCCCTTGGCCACTGGGAAAGTTGCTCAGAGCACTGCAAAGTCATCATCCCTTTGCAGGAAATATGGTTTTTTCTTGCTGGGGGAGGGGAAAGGGGAAGCATGAGCTGTGGTTAGGATTAACCCTGCCTGTACTGCCTCGGGCTCTGCAGGATGGTGGGGTGGGCAGGTCCCTGGGGCTGTGCATGCACAGTGCCTCCCAGAACCGCCTGGGTTGCTTCCCCCTCCTGCTCCCCACAACTCTCTCTCCTCACTGTGGTGCAGCAGCAGGACGGATAACCTGAGTCTCAGAAACTGTCCATTTTCAGGGACTGGGACCGTGTACTCACAAGCGATGCCACATCCGTGCTTCTCCCTTCCAGCCAGTGCCCACTGGCGTGGCAGGGCACAGCTGCTCGCCTCTTGTTAGTGATTCGCTTTTAACCGAACCTGCCAGGTTTTACAGACATGCTGCCCTGAGGTAGATGCAATACCCACACCATTTCCCTGCCTTGCAGTTTGGAAGAGGAAAGGCGTATTCAGACAAGCCCAGGTGCTGCAGACCAAGATGGTCAGAGGCCACTTGCAGCTACTCAGTTACCGTTCTTACAGTCTCTGAGTACAAACATAAAGCAGAGGATTGCTCTGGGGCCAAAAGCATGTGGCAGTATAGAGTGTGTAACGTTGCAGAGTAGTTAGCACATTTGAATTCACCTCCACGGCTGATGGTATCTTTTTCTTCAGTCAGGCTCACTGATGGGGTAAATAGATGGAACTGAGCCTCCTCTCCCAATATTTGCTTCCCCACACCTCCCAGGTTTCTTTGTTTTAAACCAAAGGTTCAGATGAGTCAAAGTTAATATTTGCCCAGCACTTCCACTATGTGAAGTGCCCGTATAAAGCACGTAAGTATGATAATTAAAAGGCAGAGTGCTCTTGCCTTGTTTGAACAGCATATAACTTCTTACTAGGAAAGCAGGAGAAGGCAGGTGACAGCTGGGGATATTTCTTGATTTCCTGGGGATTTTTCCAGATTCCCTGACATTTTTAACCTGCTTTTTCGCAACCTATACATCCTCACATTCTAGCTATCTTTTTTCCTTCTCCACTCCCCCTTAAATATCCTGGTAAACAGTCAATTGCAAAGCTATTGGGAAAAGTGGAAACTAGATGACTGACTCGTTCATCGTCTCCACCGGGTTTCACTGCACCCCGTGGAAAGCCATTGCTTCTGCTTAGAAAGCTGGCAATCAGAGCCCCAGTTTCAGGTTTTTCAGAGATGTTCAATTTCCTTTGGGAGAAAACAGCCAGTAGGAAACCAGGAGAGATGAGTCCTTGCTTGAATTTAATTATTGAGGAAACCATATTCCATCACTGGCATTCGGGAGGCTGTTTGTTTTTTTCTCCTCTCCGCAATACTGACTAAGCCATGCTTTGTGGGCAGCCTCCCCGCATTGGATTTGTTTTCTTTTGGCAGTCCCGATCCTCCTGGCTGACTAGGGAACCTGGGCCCCTTTATTTGTACTGAAATGGCAGAGAGAGGGAGAGGGAGGGGAGGGAATTTGCATCAATGGTAAATCACGACAGACCCTCCCTGATACTGCTTACTATTCTTGCCTTATGCGCATTGTCCTGCAAAATCTTATAGGGGGTGGGTGGGACCAAGCCCCAAGAAGCTGCCAGGCTCTAGAAAGCCCTGAGCAGGCCAGGCTTTGCAAAGCTGCCAACCCTGAGCCCTGCCTGCTCCCACAGGCAGCCGCTACCGATTTTAGCTGAATCTAGGAGATAGAGAGGGAGCTCAGCGGAGCTGGCAGAGCTGCAAGCGCTAAACACCCCCCAGCAGTTTTGGTGCAGGACTCGGTCGTTTCAGTCTTAACTCTGAACCCAGAGCTCAGCGCCCAGCAGAATCAGTCCTATTTTTAAAAGAACTATGTGCTTTGCCAGCATTTCACGGTCAGTGTCTATAGAGAAAAAAGGGAAATCCTGCAGTGGGGTGGAATGCAAAGAGAGGCTGTTACCATAACATGTAGTAACAGGGTTTTTTTGGGGGGGTGATTTTTGTTTTGAACGTTGAAGAAATAGACTGAGCAGGCTGTTTACCACACGAAACAATGCCGGACCAGGATATTTTCAGGCCACTAAACTTGGATTTCAGACAGCTAACTTGGATTGACATACTGGATGAGCTACAACCGATTGGCATGGAGAAGTGAGCAAAATATGCATCTGTCCTGGTGCCAACTTAGGCTAGGCTGCCGTTTTGTTTGGTGTCTAGAGAGCTGGTTTTCGTAATTAAACCAGCCTTCAAACCCTTTTTAAATAAAGCTGAAGAAAAGAGGAACTGAAAGGGATTCCTCTCGAGCGTATGCACACTGCTCTAGCAACTCTTGCGCCATTTTCTGTGCAGTCCCTGAAAATGTTTCCTTTTTTTCTTTTTTCTTTTTTTTCTTTTTTTCTTTTTTTTCTTTTTTTTCTTTTTTTTTTTAATACTTCCCTAGTCATACACGCACACACACACACGCACAAACCCCCTTCAGAATGCACCTGTGTGCAAGACCACAGCAGGTCAGGGGCAGAGCAGAGCCGTCCCCCTGGGCTGAGCTGGGGAGAGGTGTTTGTCTGCTCTTCCCAGGGGAGCTTCACCTCCAAAATCACAGGCGCTCCCCCAAATGGTTTAGCAGCAGCAGCAGGTCACTGTACCTGCACACAAAACCACCACCAGCGCTACAGCCACACCAGCTGAAGAGAGCACAAGACGCTCTGTTCGGTCCCAGGAAAGGGCTGGAGGGGTGAGAAAGTGGCTTGTTTGGGGGGTTTTCCCTTTGTTTTTTGTTCAGCATCACCCCACCCTCACCCCGGGCGAGCCTGCAGTGACTTCGATTATATCAGCGACTCGAAGAGCCTGCAGCGACTTCGATTATATTAGCCTGGTGGAATTGAATCTTCAACAATATTGCTGTTACAGAAAACGCAGGGCTGGAGCGGGGAAGGATTAAGCCGCTTTCGAAATTTGGTTGGGCAACTGGAAATGTCATTTTAAATAGTGAACAAAAGTGTGAAAACTTTGGACAGCTCCATTGTTAAACCAGGCAAACGAGAAAATGAGAGAGAGAAGTCTAGGTACCATAAGTGTTAAAAGCACAAGCACAAAGGCAGGGCAAGTAACTTGAGCCTGCGCCCATGGGTGGAAGGTTGGGCAGTGCCCCCAGCAGTCACCCCAAGGTGGAACCCCGACCCCACTCCTACCTTGTAAGACATGGCAAACGGCCAAGAATTTTTGCCTCTTTAAAAACTGCGCAAATCTAGTGTAGTTGCACACTTTGTCGTGACATGTTATTGGTGTAAGTCACAGATGCTGGGGATGCAGGCTTTTATTTGCTGTTGTTGCTGAGCTGCTTAAAAAAATGGCAATTATGAATGGGACAGTGGAGTGGGGAGGGAATTCCTTATTTTTATTGATTTTTCTATTAATTTTCTTCTTTTTTAATAACAACTTGTAACTAACATTTCAATTCCTTAGAAAAGTGTTTGGTTAAAATAAACACACTTTCAGTAAAAGGCTTTAAAAAAATCAAAGGCTGGAAATTTAACTTTCAGGGTGTTAACTGCACTTTGTTTTTAAAAGGAAAGTAGAAAATTCTGAATACCTTTTACATCATTAAAAACAAATGAATTAGCAGTATAATTCAGTCAAAACCATTTACAGAAAAATTATTCAACCCTTCTATTATTTTAGTATTGCATATCGAGAGCTGGGTAATTTACCATTTCGAACGACTAGCATGCATGAAAAAAATTGTGCAGCAAAACAAAATCTCATTAAGTCCCTTGCAAAGACACTATTTGCATAGGAAACGGTTTTGTGAAAATCACTGGCTGAATTTCTCCGTGGCGCTGATTTCCCAGGAATTTGGTCACGAGGAATGCAGGTTGACTTTACTGAGGATGAAATACAGTTAAAATCAGTTTTGAGGGTCAGCATTCACAGCAATCTGCAAAGCCACACGCTTTGCTCTGGAAGCTGGAATTTGCTTCATGCCACTTACAAAACTCCCTGCCTGGCCTAACAGCGGTGACCTCCGTGAGCTGGCTTTCACACCGAGCAAGCTAACTTCCCAGCAAATCATCCACCTTTCTTTTACTCTCATAAGGGCAGACATTTGGAAAGCGCTTGCCCCTTTGCTTTCATAAATTCTGCACTGCCGCTTTCTCAGTGCAGCGTAATTTTCCTGCTGGCGTGTTTCCACCTTGGGATTTTTTTTCACTCCCTACTCACACAGATCTCCTGCCAAACTCTGGCTCCTATCTCAACAGCCTGGGCTTCCTAGCGCTGCAGCAAAATGGCAGCGCTCTTTGTGACAGATGACAGAAACATTTGCATTTAAGAGGACGACCTGGCAGCTATGGTGAAGGAGCTTTGCAAAAATAATAACTCGTCAAATTTTTGGCAACGCATCAAGTAAGCATTGCCTACTGTCAGAGCTGAGCTTTTCTGGAATCTCCTCTCTTCTGAAGTGAGGTAAGCCTTGCTAAGGACATCGTTTCTATAGGAGCATGACCTTTAAGTGACAGGTTTTGAATATCGGGACTGCCAGTATTTTGTCTGGGACATATTTAGGGTGGGTAGTGCTGGACGGTGGCTCAGAAGCACAGCATTCACAAAGCAGCCAGGGGGACGGATCCTTCTCAGTGGCCGAGCCCGCTGCACTGGGAGCAGGCTCCCAGCGGGTTTGTCCCAGGCAGCTGCACTGAGGTTTGCTCATGTCCAGCTACAGCAGTGCAGAAGTCCAAAACAGCCACCGAGCATCAGCACTCCCAGCTTAGGAGGGATGAGGACCAGGATTCAGCTCTGTGAGGAACAGACAGGAGGGCAATGGGCATACTGCGATGGCAGTGAGTTTGCTGCAGTTAACCCAGGTGTTAGGTTACTCTAGCAACTCTGCAAAGTCATGTGCAAGCACCGGTCTCTGTACTGCGTATTGCCAACCCTGTATTGCCAGGGCAGCATTTGTTCTGCGTTGCTGGGAACGGAGATGCTCCCCTGATGACTTGAGGAAGGGTCGGGGGGAGTGGAGGTGGAGAAGAAGAGGTAGTGGGAAGGACCTGCAGCCTTTCCATCTGGGGGATTATCGGCATTCAAGTGACCACTTCGGTCATCTCAGAGAAGTAGCTGTGTGAAGGGCAAATATGGACCATAATAAATTTTCTTAACTTGCATGGCAGGGCTGTGCATGAAGAGGGAAATGGCCTTAGAGCATCATCTGAGTTAAAGCCTAAACACTAAGGAAGATTTGCCAAAATACCTGTGCTTGTCTTCCCAGAGACACCGTGTTTCTCACAGGCAGGAGCCCTCTTCAGCAGAGAGCCCTCCCGCACAGCCCTGGCTGCGGCTGGTTTCTTAGCCACAGCTTGACCTCATGACTGTCTAGGAGATCTGAAGCATTTGCAGCTGACCTTCCAAATGACGGTTTAATTTAGAGCCAGAAGACTCCTTCCTGCTCTTGGCTTCTTTCCTTTGACTCCTCACCCAATTTGAAACCCTAGCTCCCAGCCCAGCATGCGTGATGGCTGCGAGCAAACTCACAGGCTGTTTGCGTTTGTCCCTAACTGCTGGGCGACTCGGCACGGGGAGCAGAGCAGAGCTGCTCCCCTGCAGCGGTTCCTTGGCCACTGCCATTCAACGAGCCCTTCGTCGTTGGCCTGGGGACAGCAGAGCAAGTGGGGCAGGGGATGCGAACAGAGAAGAAAAGAGAGAGAGGAAAAAAACCACATATCCAGGCATTGGTGGCACAGGAAAGCCGGCTTCCTTAGGTCTGCGCTTCCCAGCACCGTTGCTGTCACAAGCTCTGGTTAGCGCTACTGATATGGGCATAAACATGGTTTCACGACTCTTTTCCTCATCAGTTTCGCAAAAGCTAAATCAGTGAACACACTGCATTTTTGGTAAGTTATGCATTTCTAGTCAGAGTGCTTACTAGGAGAGCCAGGAATTTAGATTCACCCAGTGACACCGTTAGTGTTGTGGAGGCTTCAGTCACACAATGTAGGGGATTTTTTTCTGCATTTGTCCATGGCACAAGAAAGCCACGCCCCATGGCTTGAGCTCCTCCGCTTCACGGTATTACAAATCAGAGATTATAATACTGGCTCCTAAATCCCTTCACAGCTAAGCCACAAATTAACTCTGTGACTGAATCTCTCATTGCTTCAGAGGAATTTATTTCCCTACCTAAAAAAGTGTGAAAATGAACTATTGTAATGTGTTCATGGTGAACACAGTAGAAATTAATGGACTCAGGTACTTTTAAGAATTAGACATTCCTTTTTTTCACAGGGAATATATTTATGCTCACTTTTTGTGTGCATGGTGGGATGCGCAAATAGAAGCTTCCATGTGCGTAACAGCTTTCTGCACTGAGCATTCCACTAAGCATTTTGCTTAGAGAAATACCAGTTTATGCATAAAACGTCCCAGAGATAACACATTTCACATAGGAAGGACTATTTACGTTCCCTCAGCAGTCCTTTGGCTGGCATACTTGAAAATAGCCAGCACCTCAGAATCAATAACGCCTCTTGGCACTAAAAAGTCCCGAACCCAACCAAAACTTTTTACTTTGATGATCAGATGGACAACTATAAACTTGTGGGAAACGTTTTGATGTCTTGCCAGGAACAGATAGTTTTTCTTTACTGGCTGATCTCTTTGATATTGTATTGGGATCTCAAGAACTTATTTCTCTGGGGGGCTTTGAGAAAAATAGGTCTTGTTCTTGGACACTCACAATGTGTCCTGCAGGGATTAAAATAAAACTTGTTTATAATCTATTGCTTCCTGCATTGAAGGGGCTTGCAGAGTCTGCCAGAAAAGACTGTACTTTGTTGCTATTGCCACTGTGGTTTTTTTACACAGTAATTTCACCTAAGGCCAGGCAGCAGAATCTATAACCATGGTTAACGGCAAATTATTGAGAGCGATCTCAGGATTAATTCATTCCCGTATGCAGGACTACTTCTCATTAACAACTGTTAAGACATGATGGCTGTTGACCAAAAGAGTGTTTTGCTGCTCTGATTTTCATGAAGTTTGCACTTTTCCTTTGTGCACAAACACCAAAAAATAGAACTCTTCAATTTTAGAAATATGAAGTAAATCAGCTGATGGCAGCAGACAGAAAACTTGTTTGCAGGCTCAATGGTCCATTATTTGAAAGGATAACAAGAGAAGTCCAAACCCGTTAGATGATTCAGCAATATGCAATCAACTTTGCTAGAACCAGCAACAAAGAAGCAATTCACAACAGATCAGTATGGATGTGCCCAGAGGCTTTGAACTTAAATAAATAACAGCAGCTGTAATTTTTTTTTTTTTTTAATTAAAGTCCCCCATTTTTTCCAATACACCAGCATGTCCCCCCTCAGTTTTCCCTTTTCTATGAATGAGTAGTCCCAGGATCAATTTTGGATTATGTGAACCATAACCCATCACATCTGCATGACTTCCCTTCACTTCCAAGGGCTAGAAATGCAAATGAATTAATTTGCAGGATGAGCTTGATGCAGAAAAATGTTGTTTACTTGATTATGTTTTGAACAGTCCATGGTTACTCCCTGCTTTGAAAAAAAAGGCAAAAGCCATATGACACCAGAAAAAATTTCAAGACCTTTTAGCAACTACTGAAATTAACCTGATGAACCCGATTTTTGCCACAGGCAAGGTAAACAAATTGACCCTATGACTTACACACAGCTTTGCTTTGCATGTAAGTGGAGGATCACTGGCGTCAGGAGTTTCAACAAGAAAACTGAAGCTCTGTTTGCTTGCACAACAGTTCTCTTCAAAAGTGAAGGACAAAATAAAATGGCATAAGGAATCAGTACAGTGCAGGCATTTCCATTTCAATCTACAAATCTGCCTAAGTCACTTTGTCTTTAAAGCAGAATTTGTCTGGGCATGGCATTTTTGAGTTTAAGCCTCCAAAGTCTTAAGACGTGCTTAAGTTTAATTGCGTGGTTGTGCCAACAACAGGGCTGCACTAGGTGATGGGCTTCTCTGTGAGGACACATCCCACAGCCTTGAGCATTGTATCGAGTTATTTTCCAAGTTATTGTGGGATACTTGCCTTTCTCCCTTGATCTCTCTGCAAAAGAGTAATAAAACAGAAAGCTCTGGGTCAACGTGAAGCCCTGGTTCGACATGTCCTTGCTTCCTTCCAGTGAGTACCCAGTTGTTCAAGCTGCTTACCTTCATACATCTCTCTAGACATGAGCACTGGATATGTGATCATTTGGTTGGAGGCCACTTCAACCCTACCTTGTAACCTTGAGAAGACAATGATGGCCCTCACCTAGCAGCTCACACAGGCAGAGCAAAGACACTTGACACAGGTTTTACCAGCTGTGGGCACTGCAATTCTGGCTTGTTCTTGACCAGAACAGCACATACAGAACAGCAGGACTTTATCAGCCTGCACCCTTGAGTTGTTCAGCTGTGGCTCCAGAAGTACGGGAAGCATGCCTTAACCTTTCAGCTCCGGGACACCTCAGTGGGATGTCAGTTCAGGTGGGGCTGCCATTGCCCATGATAACTTGGCTCTCTCGGAGCATTTGTGGTTGGTGGCTAAGTTGCCTGGTGTTGGCAAGCTTCCTTCACTTGTGTAGTCACAAGGACCTGTGAGGCAGCTATTGCTATGGTTTATTGGCAGGGCATGTTGCTGAATTAACAGCAGGAATAGAAAGAATGACTTTCCTGAAGTGTGCTGGAGCAGCTGACAGCGCTACTGTGTCCAACATTTGTCTTCCACCAGCTCACAAAGTATTTGTGAAACAGAAAGGACAATACCAGGTCATTATTGCAAGCCTAACTCTAGCCACAGTAGAGATCCACAAACATTCATAATGCAAGATTCTCCTAAATAGTGGGATTTCAGGGTATTCTGGCACTTATTTACTCATGCAAGAGGAGATTTATCTCTTTTCTAAGCTGTATCTCTCTGCATCAGTTGCTGTCCTGATTCCTGAAGCAACTTCTTCAATCAGAAGTCAGGATTAACTGCATCCTAAAGAGATTACCCATGATTCATTTACCCATGCAAATGAATAAATGCAAACCATATCAATTGCAGCGTGGCTATAGAACATACATTCAGCCAGCTGAAAAGACCTTGGTCCTCCCTACTGTCTCTTCTGGACTCCACCCTGCCTTTTGTTTACGGAAGTTACCACCATGTGCTACAGATAGCATCCATGGTGGTAAGGCAGGGACGACTTCCAGCAGAAATAAGCTGAATATTGTCCTGGTTTGCAGGCCTATTGCAGGCATCTGGCAAGTGCACTTTCTGCAGCAGGGACCCATTCAAGGGGAGCAGGAAAGTGAAGGGTAGTTTGTTCTTTCTTCTGCCTTCTTTGTGGAGAAAAACGTGACCAGCGCAATTCACCTGTTGCTACTGTCATGGGGTTTTGTGTAAAGCTTTGGTATCATCTTCCCATACACCCAAGCACTTAATGCCTCATAAGCAGGTGCTGGATTCAGAACCAATACCGGTATGTCCAGCCCAGATTCCACCATGTGGAGAAGAAGCTGCCTAGAAAACCCCACAGCGTTACCCTGGGTGTCAACAGGAGTTTTCCTCAGGGCTATAATAGTGAGATAGCGAGAGGGAGTTGCTCTCCGTGGTCACTCCCATGCCTGTGGACATGGGCGGGCACAGGGTCCAGCCAGAGCTGGCTGTGGACCCTCACTTGTATCCCCAGCTCCCATCCCCAGCTTGGTGAACAATGCACGCCAGACCTTCGCATGTCTTAAACGATGACCTTGTATAGCTATTTTTCCACACACAATCATTCTCATTTTGCTCCTGCTTGTGTTTTTGTTGTGCTCTTCACATTGGTTTCCCGTTATTAATGTCCTTAGGTTACACTGGTAATAGCTAGGTTCCTTCACTGCAGACGTACTTTTCTCCTCTCCCTTGACGCTTTGTGGGCGCAGCGCGGCAGGGAGCGGAGCAGTGAGAAGTACAGCCTTCGTAAGTCAGGGGGCTGAATGAGCTTTTACCAAGGTAAAGGTGATGCCTCAGTTGCTGTTTCATGTAAAGTAGATATTTTAGTCTGTGACACATAGGGGTTTGTTTTATACGCTGGAGCTACCTTCAGGAATGACTCTTCCCATTGTACATAAAGCCCATCTAACTGCTGAGAAAAGAGGGGTTTCTAGAGAATGCAGTTCATCTTATGTTTACATTTGCTTTACATTGTTATAGACTTACTGCCTATTTGGCAGCTGAGACTTTTTAATAGTTCTGGTTTTCTTCTTTTTGCGAAAGCTAAAGGGGTCCTGTCAGATTTGGAATGGCCAGGAATTCACCTATTCTCTCTATTTGCCAAGTCCATTTAATTCCTTGTGCAGGATATTTTCATAAATTAATGCCTCGGTAAAGTTGTTTTAGAAGGAAAAAGAAAAAAAAAATGGAAGTGGCAGGAGCCCAACACCCAGCGATAACGAACACGTGCAGCTCAGCAGACGGGTGAGCAGCCCCTCGGTGAGAAACCTCTGGGCAGCTGTAAGGCAGTGAGAACCCCCAACACGGCTATGCCTTGGCGGTCAGAAGCCATGAGTCAGTGGGAGCTTGGCTTAAGAGTCCTTAGGCTTTAAAAATAATAATACATGCGGGGGTTTCTCTTTTGCCTGCCTTCCTGATGTTTGGACCCTTGACTATACATCCTGTTCACATTTCCCCATTTCTCTCACCGACCCTGTGGTTCAGCGCAAAGTTACACCATTTTTTTAACTGCAAGCCAAGGTTCTCATCTAATCACTTCCCTTCGGGAGCTGGGGCTTAACAAACAGTAAATATCACAGCGCTGGCAAGGAGCTCTGAGAGCTCGCCCTGGTGATTGCTGCAATAACAAACTTGGATGTTTACGCCGTGTACAAAATAGACGCAGTGAGAAAACAGGCTTCAGAGTCAAGATATAAATCTTCCCCGTTGTGAGAAATAGCTGCAGAGAGCTGTTTGTTTTAATTAATAGTTGCAGAATGGTGAATAATTGGGATAAAATAACTGGCCCAAACCTTCACCTAAATCCTAGAAGAAGGGAAAAAAAAAACCAACCACCCAGACATTACAAACTTCTTTTAAGATATAAAATATCCAGCTAGCTTGTGGCTAAACAATTTCAAGTAAGAACTTATAGCTAGACTCCTGAACCTAGTTTTAAAGAAGTAAATGCCCTGATTTCAAAACTGTCTGTTCATTTAAGTTCCTATATATAGATTTAGGAAATCTAACTTAAGGTTTCATTTCTAAAAAATATACCTTGGCCTGTTTCATAAATATATTTTAATGTTTTTATACATGTATATATATAGTGAGAGAGATGTATGCATCTCTAAAATTCCTGGCTTCAGGCCTTGACTTGGCAGTGAAAAGACCATGTGAGAAGGTTTATGAAAAATAAACCTTTGCATTCCTTTAGCACCTTTCACCTGAGTATCTCAAAGCAGTTCACATGGAGGGAAAATTATGCCATAGAGGGAAATATATTTAGCCCTGCTCAAAAGCAGAGGAAACTGCAGTGCGGAGCAGTACTGTGACTGCCGTGGTGCATACGACGGGTTTTCTGCCTTCGCCCAAGCCAGGGAGTGCTGTCTGTCTCCTCCGTCTCCCCTGCCACTTTCCCCCATCGCCTGCCTCCCACTGCCACCCTTGGTGCCGAAATCCAGCGGGGCCGCCCCGTGGACTGCCGATCCTGCTGCTGCCCCCCAGCATTTTTGTTTCTCCCCTCATTCTGGCATCCCATCTTCCTCCACATTTTGGAAAACCCAGCCTGACCCCAAAGAGTGTACGGGGTAAACAGACACGATTTTATGAGTGGGTGAGACATTAAAAAGGCAGATGTCTTGCCAACACCCCCTAATCACTTTGCTTACGTGTTTAATGTCTTTCCCTCATTCTTTTTGTTTTTTGTTTATTTAGATTACAAACTCTTCAGTCCAGGGATCCTGCCTCCTTCTTCTGCCTTTACAACACCTACCACAGCGCGGCCCCGAAGCCGGTTGGAGCCGTGTGCTGCTACCACAGTACAAAAAATAATAAATAAAACCAGGACTGTGAAGAGATTATAATTAGAGCTGTGCAAAACTCAGCAGTTTTGGTTTGCATCGGTTCCTCCCTGCTGAGTCTACATTGTGTTTTGGATTTGTGTGCAAAAAACCCAAAGCAAAACTCCCTAAGTGCCAAGTGTGGCTGGGTCTGGGCTCAAAATTGCGCACAAACCAGGGTGTTTTTAACGGTTCCTCCTTGAAATTATAAATCTGCCGAGGCTCAATCCAGGTTTACTGAAAAGTTCTTGAACCTTTGCAGATTTTGGGGGCCATCCAAGTTTTCGGTTTCATTTAAAATTCTCTCTCAGCTCTGCTTAACGTACTAATTGCCACACCGTGCTGCCCTGTGGCTAACGAGAGGGTTTAATCTTCTCTGACTGCCTGTGCAGATCCACTTATGAGTGCCACAGCCGGCTTTAAAACCATATTTCAGATCGACGCATTCACCGGCAGTGCCCAACTGCTGTGGGTAAACAGAACCGTGTACGAAATCCTGTACCGAGGCGTTTGCTCTGGCCCGGGGCATAGCACCACAACCGCCCTCAGATGAGTAATCCCTCACCTGGCTTGCCCGAGTTCCTGGGGGAGCCATCAGGATGGAAATGATGAGCAGGAGGCTGGGGGAGGCATGGCACTTTGGCTGGCAGCGTGGCTGTTAAGCCTTCACCGTTACGCCCTTGCGCACATAGGTCCTGCTCCTCTCTGCCTCTCTTGTAAGGGCTGCGGATAGAGGTGAAGGGCTCCAGCCCCAAAATAGTGGTGACGCTTAGGCAGTCAAATGGTCCAAGGGTGCGTAAGTGCGGCAACACTGTGCACCAGGGCCAAAATCTGAGAGGCAGAGAGTGTCACAGCCTCCTCAGACTGGAAGAAGCCCTTCACGCAGGAGATGTAGGCAAGGCTCCACCTGGGGCTAGCAGAGTATAGGAGAGCTTTTTAAATAGCTGGCTGACAATAAATGCATTGTACAAAAGTATTTTGAATCATGCCGCTTCCACTCCCTGCCTGTGATAAAGAGCAGCAGGCAGCTAGTGAAAGCACAACAGCTGCTCCGGCTAGGAGAGAGGAGGTGTGGACATCTCCCCCCATCACCAGGAGAAGAGGGAAGCACCAGAAGGAACCTGCCCGTTATAGGGCTCGGCACAGCGCCAGCTATGGACTGGTGCCCCTACCAGAGCAGCCAACATCTCAGGGGAGTAAAGACCCCCTGGCTCCTGGCTTGCAACTCTCCCAGACTGCTCGGCAGGCTGTGCAAGCAAGGCTGGCTCCTGGGACTCCCGTACTGCCCAGCTGTGCAAGACCACGAGCGCTTTTGGCATATGCTAAGTCACAAGTGTTTAAACTAGAGCTGGAATGAGCCTTTACACTGAAACATGTCTTCTTTGACAAAATTTGTAGGATCTGCTGCATTACAGAAAATCATATTGCTTTTGATGAACTTTTTAGGAACAGTAAGAACAAGTGAAGATTTGAGTGGAGGCATTTCAGTGTTTTCAAAATGAAAAGTTGTGGGGGCTTGTATTTCAGAGTGATTTTGTATTCTGTGAATCATTACCAGATAATAAAGGGAAAAATTTAGATTTCATGGCAAAGAAATTTGGGGTTACCCAGGTTTGTCATCATCTGGAGGTCAGGAGGATTTCTTTTTTATTTTGAATCTTTTTGCAAGATAGAAAATCCACTTCCTGATTAACAGTAATTAAACCCTTAACTCAAATTCCTAGGAAAAAAGCAGTTGTGCACCTTACCATGGGCATTTCAGCTGACTATACCAGAGGTAAGGGAAAGCAGGGCAAAGAACCCCAGCTTTTTTGATGGGGTGCGCAGTGCCTCAGCTGAAGCACAGCATAGGAGCCTTGTTCACTTAGGGCTTTTGCTTTTTCCCTCTGTGCCTGTGTAACCTGCAAGCAGTAAAAGAATCATTTAAGCACGGAGGAGGAGACATCCACGGCCTTAGGATCCAGGCTGGAGGTAGCTCTCCTACATGGGTAGTCTTTGCTGTGCTGCAAGCTCTCCTGGGCTTGCTCCTGAGTCCAGCCAAGGCTGGACGGTGAAGCACAAGGTAGAGCACAAGGAGGGCAGGAGGGTGCAGCTAGGGCGAGCAGGGCCGTGCCTTTTAGCAGCAGCAGGGCTTAAGCACGCTCTTTCATCCTGGTTTCAGGGCTGGGCACACAGTGAGGGAAGCCAAGCACAGTGGTCAGGCAGCCAAAACCAGAACCTCAATGTCACGGATTCATGGTGATGGTCATTTCTGGTTTACACTATACTGATGCAGAAAAAGACAAGCACCCAGTCACAGCTGGGAGTTTTAATATGCATTAAAACATGAAAGTGAAAGCTTTCTA
Organism: Bucorvus abyssinicus; assembly: GCA_009769605.1. NCBI lineage: Eukaryota > Metazoa > Chordata > Aves > Bucerotiformes > Bucorvidae > Bucorvus > Bucorvus abyssinicus. The sequence continues at coordinate 76,706,398 of CM020025.1, forward strand.
AAGCATTAATTAGCAAAAAGATAGATATCTTATTTTTCTTCTCGCTGATAACTAGTTCCATATGGAGTTAAACCAGCTTGCTCTGAAGGAACAAGAAACGCTACAGAACAACAAATAACCCAGGCATTTTTACATACAGCTTAGACATATTATAGATTATATTGAGTTAACAGATCAAAGTCATAGTTCCTCATAAGTAAACGTGATAAAAGAGCAAGTAGACGTGAAGCTAAGCAATTAAATCTGTGGGGTTCTCAGTAGTCCCAACAGGTACCTATTTTATTAATTGATTTTAGCTTATTGATCTGAAAAAGATCTGTTTTCCCCCTCAGCAGAAAGTTGTGTAAAGACCTCCATGACCTCCCAGTTCTACCTCTAGCACCTCAAAAAAGCTGGTAACCCAAAATCTTAATTAAACTGCAGCACTAGTTTCAATTATTTTTACTGAATGCTGGGACAGTGAAATCTCAGCAGGCCATTCTCATACTCCTATACCGCAATGTTCATGTTATTACATGTCCCTTTTTCTTGCTGTGCTTTTTCTTTGCAATGATATATGAAAAAGAAGAGACACGCAAGAGACAAATGATTGTTTCTTCAAGCAAAATCTATAGTTTTCTTCTCCCCAGCAGTATTCCCTGCAGTATAAGGCTAAAGAGCTGCAAGACCCACAGTAGGTATAACCAACTGGTTTTGTCCCTAATTAACAGTGCAGTGCCTTGCAACAGAAAACTGAAGCAGGTTTCTGCTGACTTAGCATATGCCTCATGAGGAAGAAATCTATCTGGCAATTATGGCTTTGTGTCTCCCGCCCTGTCTCCTGTTGTTTGTATAAGACACCGGTACTTCTGCCACAGGCTTCTTCATACAGCTGTTCTGTCAATGCCAGCTTTCATAGGTAATCCATCTAGCTCAGCAGAGTTCAAATAAGACACCTCCCTTCTTTTACTTTAATTAATGTTTTATTTGAGTCTCCCCTGGGGATGTACCCATGCTGATTTTTCAAAATTCTCTGTTATTTTTCAAGCACAAAAGAAATGGAAAATGTCCACCATTGAGATTGTGGATTTGGAAAATCTGCTTCACTCAGTCTCCTATTCTCAGTCAGTCTTTTAAAAGCCCATGAACATCTCTTTAGCTACAGAATGTATTATTCAACTACTTCTCTAGCTTGGGAAGGAGAAAAAAGACAAATCAAGTCAAACTCATTCTCCCTGCAATCTCTTCTGATGTTCTGCAACCACACTGACTGTAGCTCTAGCCAGTTTATTCACTGATTTATGCTGTCACACCCCTCGTATTGCTCAGACCTATCCAGGTGCTGAGCAATCTCAGCCCAAGTCACGAAACGTTTCTTGTTGGGTAGTTGCTTTTCCTGCACAGTTTATGCGTATGGCTTTTGCTGATCTGGGACCGAATGCTGTGGCCTGCTATGACTGAACAGACAGACAGACAGACATCAGGTCACTGCGGCTGCAAAACCAGACCAGACAGTCAGAGTGCACCCACTCACTGTGACTTTTTCCAAAATTCGTTAACAACATGTGTGTGGCAGCGCTGTTAATCAGGCCTAGTATACACAAGCAAGCTAGTAAAATCCATCAAACGACAGATGAACCAGACGGGCTAAACCCAAAGGGTTCAGCAAAGCATGTTGGAATCGGTAAGACTCAAGAACTGCTACACCCTCAGTCAGCACCGTCTGATAATGGCACTTGCTTTGGGTTTCTGTGTTTTAATGAGCAAACAACGGTGTTTTGTAATCCTCGTTATTTAAATATGTAACAGCACGTTGTGGGGTTCAAATTGCCTCTTCCCCAAATCGTGTTGTGCATGTTAAGCAAGGCTTGCGGCATCCTTCAAAGGGTGGAGAGTTTCAGTGAATTTGTTACATAAAGGTGACCCTAGAGACTTGTCCCATGGAGAGCAGAGAAGGAGTAAGGGCAGAAGTTTTCCTTCACCCTTTTCAACAGCACATGGGACACAGGTACAGTTTTCACTTTCCAAGAGGCTTATGGGTTAGCTACTAAAACAGCTTTCACTAAAAGAGGGCACAGTAAAATGAGTGTCCAGGCACACAGAAAAACTTGACTTGATTTCCTAACACCAGCACAAATCAGCACACAGACCAGCCCTTAGTCTTGCCGCAGGGTCTGGCTGAAATGGTATGACAACTCTTTTACAGAGCTGAAAATAGAAGCCTAGACAGTGGCCTCCGTCTGATCTCCAGACCATCATCCATTTGCTTCCTGATTGATTTTTATTTCATGGCTTTACCACCGTGCCACACTTCCAGCCTTGCTCTGCCATGTCCATTTCAATCCTCACAGAGCCGATGGTGGGAAAGACAAAGGAGCACCACCACCTTCTCTCCTCCTGTCCTCTTCCAACCGGGACTGATCTACTTTTTCACAATACAGCTTACTTCCTTCCTACACCAAACATTTCAGTCCCCATTTTAGATTACTCTTATTTTTTGTAGATCTGTGTCTTTTCTTTTGTACCAAGACTCAAACCTATCCGATTCCTTGTGATTTCATGCCAGAAAGATAAGAAACGGCAGATTATTGGATCCATGTGCTTAACAAATATTGATGAGGCTTTTCCAGAAAATGACTTGTCCTCAATGCGAGAAGGCTGAGCTGCTGAGTGGACGGGAGCTTGGGTTTATGAAGCCCTGGTCTAGTCCTACAAGAAATGCCTGGAACTTTTCTAGTACCTACATGTCTTGCTATCTAGATCACCATCATCATAGTGCCTGTACTCCTCCCAATAACAACACTCCCTCTCTCCCTTTCTCTTTGCCTTTCTTGCCAACCTATAAAAAAAGATGGACTGATAATTTGAAGCAAAGCTTTGTGTGTGTGTCGATGGAGAGCAATCGTGTATCAATACTCGTGATTGATAGGGCATACAAATGTTACCTTGTCATACACTGTCCATCAGCTGTGCTAGCCAGAGGCTACCTTAGCTAGATGTCAGGTCAGTAGGCCTGGATTAAGGGAATTCACCTGCTGATTTCGATATCGGTAAGCAATCCTTGCAACTAACCTGAGAAGAACCAAACCAGCTGCAGCACAGTCCAAAGTGTGCTCCTCTTTGCAGGAACTGGTAAAGGTGGCTATCTAGCCATGAGGCTGGTGGGGTTAGATTTTGTTGTCATGGAAGAGATTTAACAGAGCTCAAAAAAACAAAAGCAAAGGCAAAATAATAGGAGCGTAGAAGGCTTGATACGATCTCTTCAAAGAGTTAGGTGAGACACAAACACTGAGTTCATCACACTCATCTAAAATGCTGAGCTTATTGCATCCATCTAGTGAACGGCTAAGGTCACTTTCTCGGTGCTCGTTTGGCATCGTTTAAAGACTCAGTGCGGCATTTTCTTTTTCTTGTTTCTCTCTGTCCGATATTGTTTAGAGATTTAAAAATTGAATTAATCAGCATCTTGGATCATAAGTTCCAAGGCTGCTTTATTGTGAAATTAAGGCGTGACTCACAGTAGCTGCATATCCACCTTTGAGGCAGGACTAGCTTTGTTATTTTTCTGTGTTGTTTCTTTCCACACTGGTTTTGCAGCAGGACTTGCAGCCACACAATATAATGAGCTGAGAAATGGCAGTGCGTCATCCAGGGTGTGGCTGAAGAGCGATGTCGCAAAGAGAGATGGCAAGATTACAGGGAGGATCTGAGCAGGATCTGGAGGAGGGTGAAGAACGAAACGTCCTGCAATAACAAAAATAACTATTTATGTATGTAAATCAGGAGAAAGAGAGTTTTGCAAACCGATTTACCTACCAGGGGAAAATCAGTGGGGAAAAAAACCCCAAACGTTTCAAAGCACTGGCTGCGAACAGACACAGGGGCGCGTGTGCAAATAGCTCAAATGAGTAAATTCCTGCAGTAGTGACAGCACAGTCAGCAGCCAAGCGCTGCTGCTCGACAGGGGCTGCGGGAAGTTACCTTTGTGTCCACTCATAGAGCGGCACCACTTCAATTTCTTCAGCTAGAAGCAAGTACTTCTGGGAGCAGTAGAAATCATGCTGCCTGGTTTCCTGTGGCTCTGTATTTTGTGGTTGATTATCCGAGGCTAATAAGGGGCAAGAGCTGAATAAAGCTTTTCCTGTGGTCAAGGCATCCTGTGTGGATTCTCCGGGGTCTAATAATACAGTTCACCTTCCTCTTCTGCCCTTCCTTCAACGAAGCACTAATTTGGATGTCTGTTATCTGCACAACTGACGGACTTTCAGAAATCTGTCCAAACTTTTTAGCTGTAAAGGCTCTGTCTAGCAAATGTGTCTGAAGCTGGCCAGATTGCTCCAAAGCTGCTGTGGCAACATATACACAGATACATCATCAGCTAAACCTCATTTGCTTAGGAAGCCAGAATTCATTAAAAAAAAAATAAATCACACTGTCCCCGAAGCAGGAACACTGCTAAGATAATCTGTGTGCTAACCAGGCCTGCTTTAGAAAGCCAGGGCTGAACTCTTGAGAGTTGCTTGGCATTTCAGCAAACAGCATCTTCCATGAAAAGCAGCTACCAAAAACACAGGTCTTACTGCAAAGGTTCATCAGTGCAACTGTGGCATAGGAAATATAAAAATATAATGCTCACCAAAAGGGTACCAACAGGAAATACCCCAGGATCAAAGGGCAGAGGGATAGACCTTTGTGTTTTCATTTAAACAGGAAAGGTAGATGGAAACCAAAATAAACGAAACTATACTTAAAATAAAGGTTACTATATTCTAGGCCACCAAAGGTTATAAAACTTGTCCTAAGAGTGGGTGGGGATGTTTGGGATAAAGGAAGGGAGGCCTGGAAAATTGTGGACTTATCTAGATAAGTTTCATGGAATGAAAATAAACAACCAGTATCTGCTAAGGGGTACATGGAATAAGTCAAACAAATCAGTCCGGTGGTTTATATATTCCTTGGTGTTCATGGAGAATTGGGTCTGCCAGAACAACAGGCTGTCATGGAAGTGGGCTTTGTGTAGCTTCTACTCGTGTACCTGTTTACCTGACCTTTGAGGTTAGGGTCAAAAGCTCCCATTGACTGAAGCTGGTCTTTCTGCACTGTTGGCACCCTCAGCAGAACAAAGAAAGGAGCTGCACAACTCAGTGTTGGGGCAAGGAGTTCTGGCAGTTGGCTACGAGACATTGACATACGACAGTGAGATGTTTCCCTGTGCACACGCCACCTGGCAACCTTGCTTTGGATACATCATCATTTTAGAATTGAGGCCAGTTCCAAATCTGTTACAACTCATCTCAAAACCAGTCAGTTAATGGGAGCCTCTTCATCAAAGCCCTCTTGTTGTTGTTGTTGTTGTTGTTTTAAGAGGAGAGGCAAGCTGCTAGTTCTCTGTTAACATGAATGCCAAAATCATTTCATGAAGGATGCCATGGTAGATGCCAATTATTACTCCTCAGAGACTTGAAAAATGGTGAGGTAGGTATATTTCTGTGCATATGTGCGTATAAGTACTTTAGGAGATTCCAAAAGCTTATCCTAATGGTATAGTCTTACAAACTGTGACCATTCTGGCTCCAATCCAGCAAAGCACTTAAATGTTTGGTGAACTCAGCAAGTCTTTTCACATGCTTCCAGCTAACACATCCATAGGCACTTTGTTGGACCGGGCTCACAGAGGCCGTACTAGAGCCACACCTTGCGCAAAAGAAATCTCCCCAAGCTGTGCGGCCATTTGCTTCCTCACAGACAGCTACCAACAGGCAACATCAACATTTGCATTGTCTGTCCATGCTAAAAAAGAAGAAAAAAGTTTCAATGGCTTCAGCATTTCACCTTAGTGAAATTTCTCTCATAGAGGACAAGGAAGGTGAGAGGGAGGCAGTTTTGCCTGCAGTGCTGTAAGGAAAAGATTTCCATTCCCAGGATCAGCAGTCTCGGGACAGCAATAAATTCATTCAGGGACATGCTAAAAAATAAAGCGATACCTAAAATAAACAATTCAGACTTCAAACTGTAAAATAGGCAATTAGTATGTTTGAATAATTGGGTGCAACTGTAGCCAGAAAGAAGCTACAAGACCAGATGTGAATGTAAAGCTAAACATAAGGCTTTACAGGATCTAATCAAATCAGTCTACCATCTGGTATGAGGAAAACAAAATCATGCGACAGGCCTGGTCAACACAAGAAAATGGCAAGAATTTCTGGATAACAAGCTTAAGCTAAATCAATATGTTATACAACTCAGAAATGGGAGCACCAATAAATGAATCGCACTAGTTCAACTAAATCACGTCTGATTTTACTAAATTAATAGCATTTTCTCCTATGAACTAGACCTTAGGTGACCTATCACAGATAACAAGCTGGCAATAGTCAGAAATAAGTACACGCAGGTAGAATAGCTCATGGCAGACAAAGGTCCACATAGACTCTTCTCTCCATACAAAATAAATCCTACCCATCGGATGACTCTTTTCCAAGTAGTTGGTGTTGAAGCCCTCAAATCAAGTGTTTCTAAGTGGCAGCAAGTGGATCCTGCTTCATTTTAGCTACCTGGAGAGCCAGGAGCTGCAGCAAAGGCTGGAAACACAGGAAATAACACAGTCTTGGGGGCATATTTATGTGGTGGTAAACCTGCGAGCCTAGAGATGGGCCACTGCTAGAGAAGGGCTGTTCAACTGGCTGAGCTGAGGACTTTGGCGGTTTGGGAACCCTGGGCTGGGATGTTGCGTTTGCATGGCCACAGCAGCTCTGGCCCCAGATGTGATTGACTTTGCTGTGTCAGCTGGAAAATATAACACCTTGCAGAGTCTCTGGGAAAGCCCTTGCTCACCTCCTGTGGCCCACTGTGCTTTGGTGGCTCTTGGTCATCCATCCTTAGGTTTGCAATTTTTTTTGTGGGATGAGGGCTGCACGTTGAGGAGAGGAAACCTGGATATCTTGTGGGGCTTCCAGAACCAAAGCACCCACGTCCAGTGGCTCTGATAGCAGGCAATGAGGCTCGACAGTGCAGCATCTCTTCCAGACCTCACCCCAGCCACGACACATTGGGTTGTCCTGTGGGCACAGCTTCATACTTTTCCCCACTTGAGTGAGGCAAACAGGAAGCCAAAGTCAATCCAGCCTAACCAAAAGCAGAACTTGCTGTTGCTCCATGACATTTTGATTTGTAACACCAATTGGGCTGTCTTCTCTTCCCTCCTCCATTTTCGTGCTGCGTCCCCAGTACCAGCAGCTTGGACACATTGCAGACAACTGCACGAAGGCTGTACGGCTTAGCCATTTTGATCAGTTCCTGTAGGACTGCTGCAGGCAGGGAGGGAGCAGAGCCTTGCAGAGGCGACAGCAACTTTATTTTATTTATGGGGTTTAGCTTTTGATACAAAGCTCCACCTACTTAGCAACATATGAGCATGTTTGTGGGTTTACAGATTTAGTTCAGTGCTCCAACAGATGATCAGCCCCTTCTGCTACTCCTCTGGAAATAGTTCAAGTCAGCACGTTGTGCATATAATTGATGTTGGCTTTCCCAGCCTCCAGAAATCATACTAAAAAGATAGGCAAAACCTGGAGGAGGGATTTTTCTGGCTTAAAGTGAGAGGATTCAGGGAGACCATGTGGCTACTCCAGCTGAGTTTTCCACACATGCATTTTGTTTATGGTGCGCGCATGCAAACCGTGTCAGAAAAAAAGCTCTCAGGGGAGTTAGGAATCTATCCAGCATGTGGCAAATCCCCAGCACGATCCAGCCCTCCTCCTCCGTGCTGCTGCCATTCCTAGGTTCCCCTCCTCCACAAGGCATTTCTGCAGCAGGAGCCCACGGAGGTAAAAAGAGGTATGTAGAGACACCAGTTTTCACAAACAGAGGATCAAAAGCAACCTTAAATAGCATAGAGGTATGGACAGCCTACCTGGTTCTCAAGGTGAAGGGCAGGGACGCCCTGCATCCCACAGGTTTAGTGACCCAGTTCCCCTTCATGGCTTGCTGTGACTCACTGGAGCTGGTTGCAAGACATTTTCTTTGTCTAACAGTCCTGCATGTCACCATGGAGTCCAGCCCCTTTTCACAGGGTGATGTCGAAATGAACACACATTTCAATGCTCCTTCAGCTCACCTCATAGCCCGAATAACAACAGTGCAATATTTTTAACTGATTTTGTAAGTCTTCTTTCTACAGGGCAGTTGAAAGGATAGAAAAGCATTTTAACAATTTTATAGACGGTCTCCAGAGCGCTTTTGTGATGTGGGAGAACAGAAGTTTTGTTGCCATTTGCCCATGGACAGCTGCCAAACTCACCTGTCTCCACTGAGCCTGCGAGGGCCATATCACATCTCTCTGGAAACTCTGCAGCCAGCCCTGGATGGCTTCTCACTTTACTCAGCTGAAAAACACGTTGCACAATTTAACCCTTTGCCCATGCACTGGGGTGGTGCATTACTCAAAAACGGCAACTCGTTCCATTTGGGCTTAAGGAAAGTAATAACTGCTAGGTGGTTTTGGAGAATCTTAAAACCAGGACTCTTGTGAAAATCCTTCACCCATGTGAAGCCTTCTAACCCTGCAAGTCATCCTACTGACTGCGGCCAAACCTTGAAGTGACCACAGCTCTGCTTTTGTCACTCCTTAGTCACAGTTAACCAGCCTCCACATTTTACCCTTTTTAAAAAGGTTCCAATTCAACGAGGTACTTAAGAATTTGTCTTTCTGACTGAAGTTTTAAGACTAGTTGAGTGTTCCAAGCAAGGCATACTTTAGAGCATCTGAAGCCAGAAAGTGGTGGCCTGAGCCTGTGTATAAAATACAAAGTTAAGGATTAGAAGAGATCTGCCACTAACCACATCATCTGACAGGTCACTTAATTTTGCAGGGTCCTGTTTCTAATCTCAGAAATGATCATTAAAACCTTCCTGTGTATGCGGTTGACACAGGAGAACTAAGCAGTTTCATTTGTTGATGTTCAGGAAATATTTGCAGATCCTTTTGTATAAGGTGTGACAGAAGTGTAATCTACTGCCTTATGTATGAATTTCTTGTTTTTCCGCCCTACAAATGAATATTTACGTTCTCCACCCTCCTTTTCTCCGGGAAAGAAAAGTGCATAAAATTATTCCCCATCACATTCTTTCACTGAGTTGGCAAAATACAGAGAAATACAACAAGTTTAAATGATATGCAATATGCAAGTATAGCTTATCTAAGATCAAGTGTGCAGATCAAAATCAACAAAGGCTCACAAAAGAAAGCCCCAAAAGATCTTTCATCTGCCTGATCCCATTTCCCTGCCTACACCTCTTTTTACCCTACTGTAATGTATTAGTTCTGCTTTAGTTTCTGCTCTGCACAACATTTCTACTTAAGAAAGATTCTGTTGAGTCATTACCAGCATCAGCCAAACAGGCTTTTCAAGAACAGAGGAGAAAATAAAGGCTGTGGTTTTTAAATTAATTCCATGCTGCTTAACCCTTAAACCACTACTGACTTCCCAACTTCCAACCAAGTTAATGCCGAGCAGAATATGTAGCTGTTGTTCCTGAGATGAGCGCGCTGTCAGTGCTTCTGTCAGTCACCACAACAGAGAGAGACCTGCCACCTCAGCACTGACCACTCTCTCCTAGCAGCTCATTAGATATGGGAAAAGGCAGAGGTGCTACTAGTGGCACGGGGTGAGGCTGGCCAGGAGGTGGCTGCACCTCTGTGGAATACAGCCTATGCCGGGGTCCCTTCTGCTCAACCAAAGAGGGTCGATTTCTTCTCGAGTTGCTCTTTGACAGTGACTCATCCCAAGCCAAACTTGGTACCCACCGCCCTGCAGCTGGAGGGGCTGCAGTGAGCAGCCCTCATCCTCCCATACCCACACACCTCGTTCTGACCACCCTGGTCCCCGCTCAGGCAGTGCTGGCCATGCATCTGAAAGCACTCGGGCAGAAATCATAGTGGAGAGATATGCTGTCTAACCCATGCCCTAATGCTCCCTCCTTGCTGCTTGAAAATACTGCCTCAGATAACCCAAACCACAGCAAAGCAGAGGCAGGGAGAGGGACTTTTCTGCTAGAAGACAGTAATTATGAAAGTAGAAGTTAATGAGAGATGAGCACACCTCTCCCTCCATGAGGTCGAAGAGATACTCCACTCCTCCTTCCCCTAGCAGGTTGTATATAGCAGAGAATAGTGGTTGTCAAAATGATATAACTTGAATAAACTCCTGGTACCTTGAGCTTTGATGGGCCTCCAGGGGAGCCAACACTTACAGCGAGAAAAGGCAGGAGAAGAGGAAGGCGGATAAGGTGATTTTTCTTTGGTTTCTAAAGTAATCTCCTTGGTTTTTAAAGCAATCTCAGCCTGCTAAATTTTCAGTTCATGCTGCCAATGGCTATGTCCAAAGTTATCTTTGCACAGAAAGAGGCTGGAATCCTCTCCTTCATTCTCTCTGGCTCCCTTTTTAAAGAAAGCTCGGTTTAGATCTGATATCACTTTAAAAGGCTTGCTATCAAAGTTTATTAGACCCACTGGGACAGATCACAGTTTTCAGAGGCTCAGAGTTTCACAGCAGATAACTGTAAAGTGAACCATCCAATGTTCTTCAAAATGCTCATTTTTCTTGGGCTCATCAATGACACAAAGCTGCACTGTATTCAAGCATCATTAGAAGCGATCCCATTTGCTTACGTGACGCTGGCCACAGTTTTGCCTTTAGAGGAAACAAAAGTAGTCAGCAGTCCCCAGCCTGTCTCACTGACTGACACCAAGAGGAGTGGAATGCCATTTGCAGCAAAGGTAAGCCCTACCAGTGCCACAGGATAATGCCTGCTTGGTGCTCCTAGAAAAGGCCAGAATTTCAAAAAAGCAGTAGGAAGTATGAGAGCAGCATCCCTTTAAAAAAATCCAGATTTGCTTTTCCCTGCTTAAAAATATTAATAACTAGAAAGGACTCCTCTGCCTAGGCTCTATGCCTGAGAAATTTCAGCTGGAAAGCAAAGCAATGAGAGAAGGGATTAGCATGTCAAGCTTCCTATAGAAAGTTGTTCTTTTTTTGAATTAAGTCATTGGTACTATGATGTGGTCTTTAGTAGGCTATCCTCCTACCAATGCATGGGACTAAACATCGTATCTGGTAGGATCTCTGACTGTAACAGGTATCACAGAGGCATCTGTTTACAGTGTGAAGGGAGAGGAGCTGTTCTGTATCCCAAGACAGTAATGGAAAGCATGATGTCCTGCAAGTAAGGGTGGTGAAGCATTGGGAGAGGTAGTGGGAAAAACCTTTCATGACAAACTGAAGAGTGAAAGAGAGTTTCAGGGCGGATATTTTCAGGATGCATCATCACCGAGAGAAGTCGGTAACCCTGGGAAAGGCTGAGAGACACAATGGCTGACTCAAGCAGTCAAGTCCTCAGGCCACCAACGTCCGGTCCTTTTGCTGCCGCTTCACATGTTGTTTCACCCTTCCCTGCGACTTTGTAGCGTCATTCAATCTTTCTAGAGCAATGGGCTAGACAAAACCCAGAGGAGCTGCTGGTCCTCAGATGCCCACACTCCTTGCCAGACTTTGTCCATCCAGAGCTTTTGGCCAGTGAATGCCTCTTATCGGAAGCATGTGCAACCACTTGACAGCTTGCCTGCTTTCTGATTCCTTAACAGGTCACCCAGATGGACCAGAAGCTAGATGACATCCTGAAAGTGCTCCGGGCTCAGTTTGGGGATGAGCCACAAGCAAAGATGTCAGACCTAGCCACGCCACCTGTCAGCCAGCCACAGACAACTCAGATTCCCCGCCAGTGAACTGAAATTTTGAAAACCGGAGGACAGCCACGCCACCCTCTCATTCTTTTACATCCAGTTATTTTTGAGTCTCGGTGTCTCAGGATTTGGCTGTGTCATGGGTGAAATGAAATATTATTCTGCTATAGTAGATTAAATTAAAAAATGAGAAGCAGCAAGAAGCCA